>OV884011.1:6141756-7341756 GCA_930367205.1 Acanthosoma haemorrhoidale
CCCCTAGTGGGCTTTTAGCTGTTTCATGCACTAGTTTCCCCCTCTCTTAACTGACGCTTTAAGGTTTTTTTATTATTAAAATATGGAAACATAGGTAGATATTTTCTGGACCGAGAAGAGGGGAACTTCTAATTATTTGTGGTGAAGAAGTTGACCACAACAGTTCGCTAAGAAACGTGGACGAGATGTGTAAATAATGATATATTATTTAGTGGTGTTATATATCTAAAGGCTCTGTAAGGAACAACTGTTGGCTTGACATAAATCAAAAATGTCAACGGTAGGAAATTAGCGCCCCGCCGGCGCTGCCGCGTGACTAATATCCTAGAGCTGTGGCAATCTGTGACGTGTATGACGCAAGTTATACACAAGCCTGTAGCTAGACCGAATTAAAAAACAAAACAAATTGAACCCTCCCCTGTGAACTTGAGGTATAATCAAGCAGGTCTATTAAAAGTTTATAGCACTGAACAAAGACTTTACTGTTGCGTGATCGTTAATCGTCACATGGTGGATGTTCATAAGGAACATTTCGAATTGGAACGTAGTTGATGGAATTTTAGGAACGTTGATCAATAATGTACGCGCAAGTAGAGTGTTTATTTAGCTTGTATGTTTATATGCTATCAACCAATCATGCTGCGTGCTTCCCCTCCACTATCAGTCTCCTCGCAACAATCAATCTCTCATTGCCCGCAACACAATTCTCTCGTTCCCTCCTCCGATCGGCCTGCAACTTGCTACCTCTCTGTCTCCTGCTCATTTCAAACCATTCAAATCCAAGGTGTAGTTCGGTAATTTATTTTTGCCAATATTTATAATCCAGAGGGTATAGAATGGCGTGCCCGTGAGGTGACGCGCTATAACGCCATGTTGAAGTGGAACCTGCCCTTGATGTGGATATCTTGTCTCACAAGTTAGAGTAAGCCACTCAACCGTCTCCTTTGGAGGAGGCGTGCTGTTGACATATTTCGGATCTGAGGCTTAGCGAGTGAGGGTCATGGAGGCTCCATGGCAAGATGCTCAAGTTAATTGCTGGAAATGGCACGGCTATACAGGAGTGCTCCTGTATTCATATTCAATTGAATTGCATTCATGTTGCGCAAACACATTTAGAAGTGACACCTCTTAGGTTACAATAAATAGCAATTTTTACGGACTACTAAAATACTTCATTTCATTTGTTAAATCCACTCGGCCTCCAAAAATAACTTTACAAACAAAAAAAAATCTACTAAAATATTAATATAAAAAAAAACTATTGAAATGGACTAAGCTACTATATGGAATATATTTTAATTATTACGACGCTGCTGTTTTTAAAGATCCTTCAACCACTAGGAAAAAAAAAATCAGAGTTTTATCCATTAAATAATTTTTGAGTTGGAATTTAAGAAGTCATAAAAGTTAACGGAACGGGCCTGACTTTATTATACTCCCCCCCTCTCAAGACATTTCCAAACATTATTGTAAATTAACTTTATTATGATGAAATTACAATCTGCCTTATAATAGGCAATAAATAATTGAGATAAATGTTTTCATTCATACAATATTTACAAACATTTACAAACAGCCCAGGGGCCCCCCAAGTCCGCACGGTTGTTGCCTCCCTCGCATGCGAGAGAGGAAGCGGAGTCTTGGGAAGTCCCCCACGCTCCCCCACCAGCCACGCCACCGAATACGAGCGAGGATGACGAAGAGCGCGAGAGCCACATACGCTCAGGACATGATTGGAGAAACTGGCCATTGCCAGGACTCCCACTGTTGCGCATTTATAGGAGGCCACGAGGCCACTGCCGTTTCAGTCTCCGAGGAGGATTATAGGGATGAGTGGAGCAGTGCAATGACTGTGCTACGGGATTAGGGTGGTTTGATAGGTTACTATGGAATTTCATGAACTTGGAAGGGATGAGTTCAAGAATGTAGGGTATATTAAGATTATTATGAAGGGTTTTGTTGCTGACGTAATAAGGGGCATTTACGATTGTTCTCAGGACGTTTGATTGAAAGGATTGGATGCGCTTGATGTTCGACTTTTTTGCTGTCCCCCATAGCTCTATTCCGTGTGTCCAGATTGGCTTAGGTATAACTTTTCATTTCCAAACAGTAAATTTTATCCAACATAACCATAGTCGATAAACACTGGATATTTCATACGTTCAACGCGTTACAGGACACAACCAATTCGTATAGTCATCATTTTATAATTGAATACGAAAAAGGTTACGGTTTAATCTTTACCAAAGGTTCACTTATTTTTTTTCACAAAACATAAGTTTTAAATAAGTGTAAATAAGGCCAGCACATGATATTTTTATTAAATCTAGTTTCATAAATCCCATACAGGGAGAGGAAGTTTAGAATTTACTGGTGTTGTCAGGTGGAGTTTAAACTCAGTTTTAATTGTATTAATTGAATTGAAATAAAAAAATACCCTGTGTGAGTGAAGGGATTCAAACTTGAGAAGTTGTCAGGAAGAAGGTACGCTAAACACTACACCGTATGAAAGAACCTGAAATTTGACATGAGGAATGTACGAGGAAGGATATAAAGTGACATTTGACGGCTACAGAAGGGCAGCCAAAGCCCTTACAACGTCAAATGGATGGAGGCACGAACGGCAAGAAACCGGATAGAGGGGGTTGCTGTTATCAGTGAAGTGTTATCAGCGGCGGAGGGATATTTATGTGCTGTGAAGGGGGCCCGATTAAACGACCGCACCCCCCCCCCCCCACGTTACTAAAGATATTGGGAGACCATGATTGGATCTGCCCGTGGCGGCTGTTAGGCTTATAACTGCTGGCTAATTCTGTTAGCGGCAGCCAGGACCCCTCTCTGAATAACTTGCAAACTGAATCATTTCCTACAACCGTGTTTTACACAAAATTTGCGGCTCATCAGTTTCCTTGATGGTTAATTGATGAAATAGGTAGACGAGTAGTACGAAAAACTGTACCACAGCTGATTAACACAATGATACTCTAAAGAGGCGGTCGGTATACTCTAAAACCAATTCATGAGGCGCAGGATGCCCTGATAAATTTCAACCAATCGGACAATATTTAATTTGCATCAGATTATGATAGTTGTTTGATTTTATTCCGTTGCTGTGTTCAAAACCCACTATTATTATTATTAATTAACAAGGAAAGAAAAACTATACTTGCAGGATGAGGACTAGAAAGCCCCTTATTACATCAGCAACAAAACCCTTCATAATAATATATATCCTACATTCTTGAACTCATGCCTAATCTACAAAGTTATACTTAAGCCAATCTGGACTCACGGAATAGAACTATGGGGGACAGAAAAGAAAGTCGACCATCAAGCGTATACAATCCTTTTAATCAAAAGTCCTGAGAACAATAGTAAATACCCGTTATTACGTCAGCAACAAAACCCTTCATAACGATCTTAATATACCATACATTCTTTAAATCATCCCTTCCAAGTTCATGAAATTCCATAGTAACCCTAATCCTGTAGCACAGTCATTGCACTGCACCACTCATATCTATAATCATCCTAGGAGACTGAAACGGCAGTGGCCTCGTGACTATAAACGCGTGACAGTGGGAATCCTGGCAATGGCCAGTTTATCAAATCATGTCCTGAGCGTCTGTGGCTCTCGCGCTCTTGGTCAGCTTCCGCTGGTTCGTATCCGTAACGCGGCTGACGGAGGAGCGTGGGGGACTTCCCAAGACTCCGCTTCCTTTTTCGCATGCGAGGGAGGTGACAACCATGTGGATTTGGGAGGTCTCTGGGCTGTTTGTAAATACTGTATGAATGAATGAATGAATGAAAATTGTAAATAGTATGAATGAGGCAGATTGTAGTTTTATCATAATAAAGTTGTTGTCAATAGCTAAAGCTAAGATATAATTAGCTAAGAATACGATTAGCCAGGAGTCTAATTGAGAACTTCGCACATTTGTGTAGGAGGATCCTGAAGATGATTCGTCATGGGGGCTGTCATTTGTTTTTTATTAATCAGAGGTATATTATTTACAGTTGTATATAGATATCGACTACTTGGTATATAGATCCCCTGAACCAGTATTTTTCAACTTGGTTTAATTTTTCTATTTCTAAAAATTGTCAAAATATTAAATCCTCATATATCTGATCGTTTCTTAGGAAATATCACTTTTCGCTTTCAATCAGTTAAGTGCTTTTAGATAGGACGATCTGGCAGTAGAAAAAGGCAGTGCCTTCTGTTTCATGACATGTAACCTGAGGATATTGCCTTCACCAATACACCAACATATATATATGTTGTTATTTATTACATGGATGGTTTCGGATCGCTAGTGAATTATTTATAAAAGTTTTTTTTTTTTTTCTTAGCTCTCTAATTATAAGATTAAGGATGAGGGAAAAATAAAGGAATATTTGGGTTGAGCGGATCCTTGTACCAGGAGCACCTCCTTGGAGGTGGTGTGAGGGAATTAAGGAGTGTGGGAAGCCTCGGTAGAGGTTGATTGTTGCGGTACAGTGGTGAGAGTCCACTGGTGGCTGGGCCTAGAGTCCCTCTAGGCATGTAGTGCAGTCTTATTTAGTTGGATAGCAGTGTCGGGTGCCCGTTAGAGGCTTGTTGGTGGGCCAAGCGCCATGATGTCCACCATTTCGTCTGCTTTACTAGATCTTGAGAGTTGCCATCTTGTGGGGGTGTCATGTCTCGGAATAGAGGGTTTGGCTATGTTTCATCGAGTCAAAGGACTTGATGTGTCTTCTTTGGATGGCTTCGGTGATGGTGGGGACCTCGAACTTTTCGTGGATGTCGGGAGCCTTCATATCACGAAAAGGAGTATGCCATAGTGCCGTGCGCAGGATTTGGAAGCTCTGGAGTCGAGTTATTGTGCTAGTGTGTAGGAATCGGAATATAAAAGTTTAGAAATTATTTCTGTATATTAGGATTTGTCCTTGTATTTTATTATTAGGAAAAATGTATTTGTTATAAAATGGTTGATTCAAGAAAACATGAAATCCACCAGCAGGAGGATTTGGGTGATTGAGAAAAAGGCTCTCATTCACATCGTATTTACAATATAAAAGTGAGTGTTCTGGAGAATTAATCATTTTCGGTAATAAAAATATCACATCCATCTTAATGATTGGAAAACCCTTCTGTTCTTCGCCAATATTTCCTATTGAATACTATCATGACTAAAAAGACTCTTTACCTGAACAACCTCCTTCAATTCAAATCAGTTATCGAATCTTGCAATACTATCGATAGATTCAGCCCATCCATTTCCCTTCTCACAAATCTGCTTTCTTTGACCTTTTTTTTCCAATCAGTGCTGAAAACCTTTTTAACTCCTCTAAACCTTCAATATTCCCATAAGTGTTAAACAACTTTATTATGATAAAAGTACAATTTGCATTATTGGGCAATAAGTAATTGTAATAAATGACATTCGTAATATATTTACAATTTTCATTCACTCGCTCATTCATACAGTATTTACAAAGAGACCTCCCAAGTCCACATGGTTGTCACCTCCCTAGCATGTGAAATAGAAAGTGGAGTCTTGGGTCCCCCACGCTCCTCCGTCAGCCGCGTCACCGGATACGAGCCAGTGGAGGCTGACCAAGAGCGCGAGAGCCACATACGCTCAGGACATGATTGCAGAAACTGGCCATTGCCAGGGCTCCCACTGTCACGCATTTATAGTCACGAGGCCACTGCCGTCTTAGTCTCCGAGGAGGATTATAGGGATGAGTGATGCAGTGCAACGTCTGTGCTAAGGAATTAGGGTGGTTGGATAGGTTACTATGGAATTTCATGAACTTGGAAGGGATGAGTTCGAGAATGTAAAGTATATTAAGATCGTTAGCTATGGGTCAATGCTACCTCTATTCAACCTCTCCCCAAATATTACCCAGTAGGTTCATTGAAGTCACCACATATGTGTATAGGCTCATTATTACTTGTAAGCTGACCACAGATGAGTACTTTGTGCTATAAGTTTTCTCCAGCTAGGTGTACTAAGCTGTACCTAACTGGAGAAACTCCCAGAATAAAGTGTTTTGAGAATTTCTCTGTCAAAGAGGCAAAATATTTTCTAGATCTGAAGTGAATGTAGCTAGTGTGGCCGCTTCAACACTTTCTCTCCATCTATCATACGATTATATTTGAATCGGCCTAGTCGCAGTCTATCTCTTGAACAAATTAAATCCATCTCATAGCCGATAAATCTCAACAGGGCGATTATCAAAAAATCACTGTGGGAAGATTGAGCACTCTTGACTCCAGGTCGGAAATTAAAGCTCTGATTTACGGCCTATTATTTTGATCGCTAATTGATTGAACTGTCACTGGGCTCTGTTTGGCGCAGGTAGCCAGAAAACGTTAATTGCTTTTCATTGACAAATATTTAGATTTTTATTAGTCATATGTGAATATCCGCCCCTGCGTGTGGCCTGGCACATTAGCTCAATGGGGAAAGTCCTCTCCATCAGCGTTAGCATCAATCAACGATTTTTTTAAAAATCTTTATACCTCATGCATATATTTTTTAATGATTTTTCCAACCAGCCGTACTCTAGCCTTTTTTTTCTCTTTTTGAGTTTTCTAAATATGATTCGCTACTTCTTCATTCAAGTAGATAGTCATTTTCACTTTCGACGCTGGGTGAAGAAAGAAAAAGAATCTAACATAATTCTAAACTATATAATACTGAAGAGAAGCTTTTTTAAAATCCGCCCCATTTACTAAATATTTGACAGGACGAATTGAGGAGCAGGCATAAAAAAGAAAAGGAAACGTCTAGAAAGAAGTTCTACAGTTGAAAAAAGTACATATTGACAGAAGAGTCAATATAACTGTGGTTTCATATGCACGTGAAATACAAGAAATTGAGAACCTTTAATAGCACTGAGAGGTTCTATACGGTGCTGTAAGAGAGAATAAGATTTCGCTACGACGAGTTGATACGGTGAGTCGAAGAAGCATGACCAGACGCCATGCATGGTTGATTATAACACAGATCTAAAACTATGGCAATGTTTACATACAAACTAATAATAAGCACTATACATACATATTAGATAACTAATAATAAGCACTGTACATACATATTAGATAACTAATAATAAGCACTGTACATACATATTAGATAACTAATCATAAGCACTGTACATACATATTAGATAACTATTAATAAGCACTGTACATACATATTAGATAACTAATAATAAGCACTGTACATACATATTAGATAACTAATCATAAGCACTGTACATACATATTAGATAACTATTAATAAGCACTCTACATACATATCAGATAACTAATAATAAGCACTGTACATACATATTAGATAACTAATCATAAGCACTGTACATACATATTAGATAACTAATCATAAGCACTGTACATACATATTAGATAACTAATCATAAGCACTGTACATACATATTAGATAACTAATCATAAGCACTGTACATACATATTAGATAACTAATCATAAGCACTGTACATACATATTAGATAACTATTAATAAGCACTGTACATACATATTAGATAACTAATAATAAGCACTGTACATACATATTAGATAACTAATAATAAGCACTGTACATACATATTAGATAACTAATAATAAGCACTGTACATACATATTAGATAACTAATCATAAGCACTGTACATACATATTAGATAACTAATCATAAGCACTGTACATACATATTAGATAACTATTAATAAGCACTGTACATACATATTAGATAACTAATAATAAGCACTGTACATACATATTAGATAACTAATAATAAGCACTGTACATACATATTAGATAACTAATAATAAGCACTGTACATACATATTAGATAACTAATAATAAGCACTGTACATACATATTAGATAACTAATCATAAGCACTGTACATACATATTAGATAACTATTAATAAGCACTGTACATACATATTAGATAACTAATAATAAGCACTGTACATACATATTAGATAACTAATAATAAGCACTGTACATACATATTAGATAACTATTAATAAGCACTGTATATACATATTAGATAACTAATCATAAGCACTGTACATACATATTAGATAACTATTAATAAGCACTGTACATACATATTAGATAACTAATAATAAGCACTGTACATACATATTAAATAACTAATAATAAGCACTATACATACATATTAGATAACTAATAATAAGCACTATAAATACATATTAGATAACTAATAATAAGCACTGTACATACATATTAGACAACTAATAATAAGCACTGTACATACATATTAGATAACTAATAATAAGCACTATACATACATATTAGATAACTAATAATAAGCACTATACATACATATTAGATAACTAATCATAAGCACTGTACATACATATTAGATAACTAATCATAAGCACTATACATACATATTAGATAACTAATCATAAGCACTGTACATACATATTAGATAACTAATAATAAGCACTGTACATACATATTAGATAACTAATCATAAGCACTTTACATACATATTAGATAACTATTAATAAGCACTGTACATACATATTAGATAACTATTAATAAGCACTGTACATACATATTAGATAACTAATCATAAGCACTGTACATACATATTAGATAACTATTAATAAGCACTGTACATACATATTAGATAACTATTAATAAGCACTGTACATACATATTAGATAACTAATCATAAGCACTGTACATACATATTAGATAACTATTAATAAGCACTGTACATACATATTAGATAACTAATAATAAGCACTGTACATACATATTAGATAACTAATAATAAGCACTGTACATACATATTAGATAACTATTAATAAGCACTGTATATACATATTAGATAACTAATCATAAGCACTGTACATACATATTAGATAACTATTAATAAGCACTGTACATACATATTAGATAACTATTAATAAGCACTGTACATACATATTAGATAACTAATCATAAGCACTGTACATACATATTAGATAACTATTAATAAGCACTGTACATACATATTAGATAACTAATAATAAGCACTGTACATACATATTAGATAACTAATAATAAGCACTGTACATACATATTAGATAACTATTAATAAGCACTGTATATACATATTAGATAACTAATCATAAGCACTGTACATACATATTAGATAACTAATAATAAGCACTGTACATACATATTAGATAACTAATAATAAGCACTGTACATACATATTAGATAACTATTAATAAGCACTGTATATACATATTAGATAACTAATCATAAGCACTGTACATACATATTAGATAACTATTAATAAGCACTGTACATACATATTAGATAACTAATCATAAGCACTGTACATACATATTAGATAACTATTAATAAGCACTGTACATACATATTAGATAACTAATAATAAGCACTGTACATACATATTAGATAACTAATCATAAGCACTATACATACATATTAGATAACTATTAATAAGCCCTCTACATACATATTAGATAACTAATAATAAGCACTGTACATACATATTAGATAACTAATAATAAGCACTGTACATACATATTAGATAACTAATAATAAGCACTGTACATACATATTAGATAACTAATAATAAGCACTGTACATACATATTAAATAACTAATAATAAGCACTATACACACATATTAGATAACTAATAATAAGCACTATAAATACATATTAGATAACTAATAATAAGCACTGTACATACATATTAGACAACTAATAATAAGCACTGTACATACATATTAGATAACTAATAATAAGCACTGTACATACATATTAGATAACTAATCATAAGCACTGTACATACATATTAGATAACTAATAATAAGCACTGTACATACATATTAGATAACTAATAATAAGCACTGTACATACATATTAGATAACTAATAATAAGCACTGTACATACATATTAAATAACTAATAATAAGCACTATACATACATATTAGATAACTAATAATAAGCACTATAAATACATATTAGATAACTAATAATAAGCACTGTACATACATATTAGACAACTAATAATAAGCACTGTACATACATATTAGATAACTAATCATAAGCACTGTACATACATATTAGATAACTAATCATAAGCACTGTACATACATATTAGATAACTAATAATAAGCACTGTACATACATATTAGACAACTAATAATAAGCACTGTACATACATATTAGATAACTAATAATAAGCACTGTACATACATATTAGATAACTAATAATAAGCACTGTACATACATATTAAATAACTAATAATAAGCACTATACACACATATTAGATAACTAATAATAAGCACTATAAATACATATTAGATAACTAATAATAAGCACTGTACATACATATTAGACAACTAATAATAAGCACTGTACATACATATTAGATAACTAATAATAAGCACTGTACATACATATTAGATAACTAATCATAAGCACTGTACATACATATTAGATAACTAATAATAAGCACTGTACATACATATTAGATAACTAATAATAAGCACTGTACATACATATTAGATAACTAATAATAAGCACTGTACATACATATTAAATAACTAATAATAAGCACTATACATACATATTAGATAACTAATAATAAGCACTATAAATACATATTAGATAACTAATAATAAGCACTGTACATACATATTAGACAACTAATAATAAGCACTGTACATACATATTAGATAACTAATCATAAGCACTGTACATACATATTAGATAACTAATCATAAGCACTGTACATACATATTAGATAACTATTAATAAGCTCTGTACATACATATTAGATAACTAATCATAAGCACTGTACATACATATTAGATAACTAATCATAAGCACTATACATACATATTAGATAACTAATCATAAGCACTGTACATACATATTAGATAACTATTAATAAGCACTGTACATACATATTAGATAACTAATCATAAGCACTGTACATACATATTAGATAACTAATCATAAGCACTGTACATACATATTAAATAACTAATAATAAGCACTATACATACATATTAGATAACTAATAATAAGCACTATAAATACATATTAGATAACTAATAATAAGCACTGTACATACATATTAGACAACTAATAATAAGCACTGTACATACATATTAGATAACTAATCATAAGCACTGTACATACATATTAGATAACTAATCATAAGCACTGTACATACATATTAGATAACTATTAATAAGCTCTGTACATACATATTAGATAACTAATCATAAGCACTGTACATACATATTAGATAACTAATCATAAGCACTATACATACATATTAGATAACTAATCATAAGCACTGTACATACATATTAGATAACTATTAATAAGCACTGTACATACATATTAGATAACTAATCATAAGCACTGTACATACATATTAGATAACTAATCATAAGCACTGTACATACATATTAGATAACTAATCATAAGCACTGTACATACATATTAGATAACTATTAATAAGCACTGTACATACATATTAGATAACTATTAATAAGCACTGTATATACATATTAGATAACTAATCATAAGCACTATACATACATATTAGATAACTAATCATAAGCACTGTACATACATATTAGATAACTATTAATAAGCACTGTACATACATATTAGATAACTATTAATAAGCACTGTACATACATATTAGATAACTATTAATAAGCACTGTACATACATATTAGATAACTATTAATAAGCACTGTACATACATATTAGATAACTAATCATAAGCACTGTACATACATATTAGATAACTATTAATAAGCACTGTACATACATATTAGATAACTAATAATAAGCACTGTACATACATATTAGATAACTAATCATAAGCACTATACATACATATTAGATAACTATTAATAAGCACTGTACATACATATTAGATAACTAATCATAAGCACTGTACATACATATTAGATAACTATTAATAAGCACTGTACATACATATTAGATAACTAATAATAAGCACTGTACATACATATTAGATAACTAATCATAAGCACTGTACATACATATTAGATAACTATTAATAAGCACTGTACATACATATTAGATAACTAATAATAAGCACTGTACATACATATTAGATAACTAATCATAAGCACTGTACATACATATTAGATAACTAATCATAAGCACTGTACATACATATTAGATAACTAATCATAAGCACTGTACATACATATTAGATAACTATTAATAAGCACTGTACATACATATTAGATAACTAATAATAAGCACTAAACATACATATTAGATAACTAATAATAAGCACTAAAAATACATATTAGATAACTAATAATAAGCACTGTACATACATATTAGATAACTAATAATAAGCACTGTACATACATATTAAATAACTAATAATAAGCACTATACATACATATTAGATAACTAATAATAAGCACTATAAATACATATTAGATAACTAATAATAAGCACTGTACATACATATTAGACAACTAATAATAAGCACTGTACATACATATTAGATAACTAATAATAAGCACTATACATACATATTAGATAACTAATAATAAGCACTATACATACATATTAGATAACTAATAATAAGCACTGTACATACATATTAGATAACTAATCATAAGCACTATACATACATATTAGAACCATCGAACCAAACAGGAAATGAGAGAGTACCTGTACTTCTGTGCACATTTTCGCAAAGGCTGTGGAATCGTTTTGAGCAATCATAACGAATATATATTTATTTTATTTAACAGTCACTAAATTCGTTTAATTGTCTTTAGCTTTGTTTATGTACAATAATTTACTGCAGAAACCCGAGGTCTTATAAAGCTTACTATCTTACAAACAATCTGTTAATAGTAGACAAAGAAGTAATGTTTCCAAGCGTCACAAGCGCTTTTAGCAGTTCACGTCGCCATTCTGCTAACGATGAATAGGACGGCGTCAAACCCTTGTAAAGAATGTGCTTCTGCACAGTAAAACCGTTTCTCTTAATTATTGGTATATTGGTGCAACCAATGGCTGATCAAAGTTAATGAAACAAAATGTTCATGGCAAAAAGTCTTTTCCACTAGTTTCTTTTAATTCCATTCTCTCCCTGTATTCGAGACTGTACAGTACTTAGGCTTCCTTCTCGACAAACGACTGACCTGGAACTCACATACAAGGCTAAAAAGACAAGAACTAAACAGACGCTTTGGACAACTGTACAGACTACTTCAAAGGACATCCCATCTCTCAATAGAAAAAAAAATTACTAATCTACAAAGTTATACTCAAGGAAATCTAGACATATGGAATAGAGCTATAGGGGACAGCAAATTACGTCAGCAACCAAACCCTTCATAACGATCTTAATCTACCTTACATTCTTGAACTCATCCCTTCCAAGTTCATGAAATTCCATAGTCATTACACTGCACCTTCATCCCTACAATCCCACAAAATGGCAGTGGCCTCGTGACGTGGTATAAATGCGTGACAGTGGGAGTCCTGGCAATGGCCAGTTTTACCAGTCCTGAGTGTATGTGGCTCTCGCGCTCTTCGTCAGCCTCCACTCGTATCCTAGCTGATGGATGATTGGTTGGGGACTTCCCAAGTCCCCGCTTATTATTATACAAACATTAAAAGCACCTTTATCGTTTGTCCGCCGGGGGGAGAAGTGGGGGGGGGGGTCGACGGTTTAGCTGAAGGACGGTTTGTACAATACTTGAAATTAAGGAATATTTATCTTGTACATTTATAACAGGCGGGTTTGGTTTATTATTCCCATCGTTAAATTTATAATTCCTTTACTTGCTACGTCTAGTGCGTAATTGGAGCTTCTTCATGACAATAATTCATTACAGTGAAGTATTAGGGACCAGTAAGCATCATTTTTTTTTTTTACATCAATTATGAATTAATTCTTATTCTTTAGGAAAATATGTACAAAATGAAAAAGCTGGAGACCCAAGTATTTAAGTACTCTACATTTTTGTTAAAAAATACTCCATTTTTTGAAATCAGCTTTTCAACAAATACACAAAAAAAGAATTGTTTTTGCTTTTTGTCATTATTAATTCACATCAAGTGGGAGTCCTGGCAATGGCCAGTTTCTCTAATCATGTCCTGAGCGTCTGTGGCTCTCACGATCTTTTCAGCCTCCACTGGCTCGTATCCGGTGACGCGGCTGACGGAGGAGCGTGTTGGACTTCCTAAGACTCCACATGCGAGGGAGGAGACAACCATGTGGATATGGGAGGCCTCTGGGCTGTTTGTAAGTATTGTATGAATGAGAACATTTATTTCAATTACTTATTGTCTAATTTAAGGCAGATTGTAATTTTAGCACAATAAAGAAGTTATATATATAAGAAGTGAAAATATTTTTCTATCTAGCCTTGAACCAGCCAAACATTCTAAAATAAAGACACCTCTCCCGAGAAGTAATAGTAAGAAGTAATAGAGCTCATGGAGTTGCAATTGAAGTGAAACTGTGTGACTTACTGCTACGACAGTCTCCTGAAAACAAATTGGTATCTCTTCTACATTCGGTACTTGTATAGCTATTTTCATTTTCAGTAATATTTCGTCCTAAATATTAGAATATTAGACAATATCAAATAGAATATATTCTAGATTTCGAAAAGCTTGGGATCTCATGGGATTTCGTGGGGAGTAAAAGGTTCATGAATCATTCAAACCCTCTAGGCGAATATAGAATATTTCCTTTCTCCTTGGTCCCTATTTAAATCATAGCCTTTTCACGACCTAGTTCCAGAGAACGCAATAACTCAAAACCTGAAGTAAAATTAATTATTTTAAGCAAAGTTAAGTCAAGATGGTTGTAAGTAGAGTTTTAACGACTTTTTGCTATTATGACCTATCAAAGTGGCAAGATATTAATCAGGGACATGAACTTAATTATACCTCATTCGTCCAATGGACACTTAGCCATACTACAATAATATTCCATAATGATCTTGAAAAGTATGAAGTCTACACCAGGGTTCGTCCGTTAATTAAGGCGCCAGGTAGGTATAAAAGGCTTCGTATATATCATTTTATTTTTTATCATAAAGGCGGTGAGAGAAGAATAAGACTGAGAGACGAGGACAAGAGAGAGAGACAATGGAGGCTCAGATGAAGGCCGTCACTCGATCCGAGACCTGGCTCATTACGGCCCGAGGATGTTTGGTCGGTGTAACGAACCCCTTCTACGACTCCACACCTTTTCATTATTTCTCAACCCGTGCTTAAGCTCCAATCAGCCAGCTCCTTGTCCTTCAGGCCCTCCTGTCGCTGCAGGGCCTAACTCCGCCGAAGGGGTGACACTGCTGCTCGAGTCAAATATGCCAAAAAAACAACATACATAACTGCCTCCTAATGCCATTTGACCTGTTTCATTTTCCACCATAGGAGAACTCTGTGAGGACAGTCAACTAGTTAACAGATGTGGTGGTATCGAAACCCTTATTAATGCTTAATTGTGAACCATAAGGGGCACTTAGGGCATCATTATGCTGTATATCCCGATGCAGTACTGAACTAAATTTAGTTCCAATAGAGTTGTTCATCTTGACAAAATTTATGACCAAGAAGATCATCATTTCAACAGAAACCACATCTCATTTCTACGATGAGAACACCTCGCAATAAGGACGTTATGCAGGTCAACATTAATTTGAGGAAAATTCAACATGAATTTCATCTGAACGAAAAGCGATTGCAAACAAATACATTCAAAAGGAAGATTTAAACGTTTGAACGAGTGCCTCGAATAACATTTTAAATACCATCTGCATTCAATCCGTACACGCGTATGGGAAAAGGTCACACAGTTTTTGTATAGATATTTTTTTTTAATAACGTTTATTACAGTCCAAGGATTTCGATCTATTGTCGGTTTGAAATATAAAATACACAATTACTATTATTAGAACTCATACAGATAGTTTTATAATGCTAATATTATATATAATACTAAAAGTAGAAGGGGTTGAGCAGAACTGTATACCTGCCTCGTGACTTCACTGATGGTTTCCTGTTATTTTTTAAGTAAGCGGCCGCATCCCTCCAAGACTTTTTTTTTTTTTTTTTTTTTTTTTTTTTGCCCTTCCTGAGGCTGAGCCTCAAACGGGCTTACCCCACGAGCCCGTGAAGCGAGCTCATGGGGTTACGTAGCCTGTGGTGCGCGTATTCCGGTGCAATGGGGATTGTTGCACCGGTCAGCGCACCTTGAGTAATACTGTTTTCGTTCTTTATTTTCCAAAATAAACACAAAACTTCCAAAGAAAACAAAATAAAATAAAATCTTTCCTTAAATCTACTTTGTACAATCCTTACTAGCTATTTTTTTTTTTTTTTTTTTTGTCCTTATAGCTAGTATCCTTAATCTATTTACAATATTTACAGACCTCTCTATTTCCCAGAAGTACCCTTTTCTTATACATATATATGTCTCAGCTTTAGCCCCAGACCCCACTCGTCCCTAGACCTTCCACCCAGTATGTAGTAAGGTAACTCTTAATATTTGTATATACCAGTGTTTTGCTTGTACTTCATAATAAAGCTTTTCTTTTAAAATACTCTCCTCTACAAAGATTATTTAACTGATGATTATTTCGAGCAAGTCCAAGTGATAGTCATGGAAGTATAGACTGTGCCTAATGGAAGAACCAGGTGCTTCCAAGGTGGCCACTCAAGTCATTATAGTAACACAATTGACTTGATCATTTTAATTTTATTTTTTTGCTGCTATTGTAAGTGAAGAATAAAGAGTAAATGGCGAACCTCATCCGTGCTTCGTGCATAGGCACTTACGATTGAGTCTGTATGTATTTCTCGCCTGGAAGATGAGACACTGACTAAACTAAACCATAATGCCCGACAAAAAAAGTGGCACACTTGGAAAATATTTACTAACTAATTGAATTATTTAGATTTTCAATTATTTTTTAATTAATATATTAAACACTTTTACTAATAAAAGGATATACATATGAAAAAAACCCCATAAACACGTGCGGACACTGTTAGAAAAAGACTTGCTGAAGTAAATTTAAACTCTTAGAGACCAGTGTCAGGGACATCGTAAACCAGAGAACATCGCAGAGCTCTGTGTTCGCCGTAGGAGAAATCCCACCCCACACGAAACTCTCCCAGTGACATTACTCTCATCGTAGCGTCACCAGGTCTTTTGTAAAATTTTATCCGTCCATCTGGTGTACAAAGAAAGAAGCGTGGCTCAGCTGATAACAGCGCGTTGCTCCATTCATTTTCGGTCCAGATAAGTTCTTCATAAGGAACAGATTCCTAAGGAGCTCTCTGAAGGTTGATCTTTCAGAATTTAAATTCAGTTCATCAAGTCTCCTTTCAAGCCTGGCCGAGTTGAGCATTCTTAGTATCAGTTGAAAACCGAAGCGTGTAAAATAAACCGGTCATCTCTTGCTTCTGTCACTCGCGGTTGGCCTAAACCAGGAGCGGGTCAGCGTATGGGCAAACCTGTATCACGGTAACTACTCTACAAACAGTAGTTTCAGGTAAACCCCAATGCACTAGCTTTATATCTTTGGCATCGTCCGTATTCCACTAAAGCAACAACACGGGAAAATTGCTCGACCGTTCAAAATTTTTTTAGAAATTAAAATTAAAAAAAAAAAACTTTTTCTAAATTTTAAGAGATCAATAACCTACACAAGAAATCAAAGCAGAAACTTCTGTACAATTTTCTTAAAATAAATTCATCAAAGGATCGGTTTGATACTAGTTGAATTATTGGTCATTCGTTCGTTTTAAGCTCTCTATATATTAATACGTGACGGGATGTATTTACGCGATTATCAGGTCGTAGACTTGTACCTAGGGTCGGGCGCAGAAGTTAAATGAACATGCAACATGCAGTAGTCGAGCATTAGTGGCATGACTGCTGCTTATTGGAGGTCACTAATCATTTAATCCGGGAATGATGAGGTGGTGGATTATCATTTAGCAGAGATAAATGCTTTACTCACATTAGCGTTGGACGTGTGCTTGCCAGCGCCTACCGAGCCACCATGCTCACTAACTCATTAGCTCATCCTAGGGTCCCATCGTATTATCAACTATCATATTTCATCCCGAGAACGGACTTAAATACACATTAATAAGAGTGATCAATCTAATCACAATTAATAACGTGAATCAATGTATGTAGGTTTTTTGTAGCATCTTCACGACCTTACGAAAAAGTAACTCCTTGAAGCAGCTGATCATTGAACAGAAAAAAATCTGTTAATGTTGGGATCCGGCTAGAACTGGATTTCGTTGAAAGTCATGGCTATAACTTATATAGGAGGCGCATAATTTGGAATGGGGGATTTTTCGGAATACTGGAGACCAACTCTTATAAAAAAAATAAGGCAGAGATTCCCACTAGGAAGGTGTGGGGTCCGACAACGGACTAGAACGTAGCGAGGTGAGGAGAGAGATGCAGAGGTTTTCATAAAGAAGAAGCCATGTTTCAGAGTTTAAGCAGAGCAGCAAAGAGCCAGTTAGTCCCCAGGCGAATGATATACAGGCTTTTTTTTTTTTTCTTTCGAAGCTCTCTAGGTCGAAATTCGGATGTGGGAAAAATAAAAAATATTTGGGGTAAAAGGAACCTTGTACTAGGCGTACCTGCTCGAAGGTAGTGTGTGCGGAGTTAGGGATGTGGGAGTCCTCGGTGGAGGTTGGTTGAGTGAGCGCAGTAGTGAGAGTCTACTGGTGGCTGGGCCTAGAGTCCCCCTAGGCATGTGGTGCGGTCGTAGTTAGTCTGATGTCAGAGTGAGGGTGCCCCTTAGAGGCTTGTTGTCAGTGCGTCGGCGTCGTGATGTCTATCATCTTCTCTGGTCTGCCCGATCTTGTGAGTTGCCATCGTGCCGGTAGCTGTGGTGGTGTCATGTCTCGGAAGAGCGGGTTGAGACTGTGCTTCATTGAGTCGAAGAATTTTATGTGTGGTCGTCTAATGGCCTCGGTGATGGTGGGGAGCTCAAATTTCTCGTGCATGTCGGATGCCTTCATGTCGCGAAAAGGAGTGTGCCACAGTGCCGTTCTAAGGATGTTATTCTGAAAACTCTGGAGTCTAGTTATGGTAGTGGGGTGTAGAAATCGAAATAGTGGTGTCCCGTACAGAAGAGCCGGCCTAAGGACGCTCTTATATATGAGGAGTTTTAGTCGGAGGGATATGGCCTGGCTGGTGATAAGATGCTGTAGAGAGTAATATCTTTTGCGGACTCGTTTAAGTTTCTTTTCTAAGTGTGTCCCGAAAGTCATGTGCCTACCTAAATGGATGCCTAGATAGCAGATGTTGTTGGCTAGTTTACACGGAGTCCCGTCGATGGCAAAGCTGGGTGGCCGCTTCTTTTTCCCATACTGGAAAGAGAAGATGATCCCCTGGGTCTTAGCTGGGTTAACTTGGATGTGGACAGCTCGCAACCTATCAGCAATTAGTTGACTAGCACCCTCTGCAGCCTTTAGAGCTCGCGTCGCGTTGAGGCTGGTGCTGTAGACCCCTATGTCGTCCGCATATGCTGCTACCTCACAGTTGGAGTATGAAGCTCCCACGATGTGCGCAGTGTATATGTTGAAGAGTAGGGGTCCCAGTACTGACCCTTGGGGAACACCGACAACGAAATCCCTCCTGGTAGTTAACGTGGTTCCTATGCGTACCGAAAATGTTCTGCCTGCCAGGTAGGAGGACATAATATTCTGTAATTGCTCCGGGAAGTCGTGGTCGTTCAGACGTTGCAGGAGGGTGTGATGATCGACCGAGTCAAATGCCTTCGTGCAATCTAGGGAGATCAACGCGGTGATTCTATTGAGGCGCATGCTCGATGCAACGTGCCGCTGCAGTTTCACGAGGTTACAGTCCGCGCTAAGCCCTTTGGTGAAGCCAGTCTGTTGGGGTGGAACTATGTCTTGGGCGTCACAGTGCCTGGTGAGATGTGTGTGGAGAATCCGTTCATAGATCTTCGACAGCTGGGTCAGCAGACTGATGGGCCTATAGTGAGCAGGATCGTACCCAGACTTGGCGGGTTTCAGCAGTGGGATGACAACGGCATGCTTCCACATCTGGGGAAAATAGTGCAGTCGTAGTGAGGAGTTCAAGATGTTCACTATGTGAGATATCCCCTTCCGTGGCAGCATTTTCAGAAGGATGTTCTGGACGTTGTCATCTCCTGGTGCCCTGTTGCCTCTGGTGCGACGAATGATAGCTGCTACCTGGTGGTAGGAGGTATATATAGAGGTTTGGGTGGGGGTAACAGCCGCTGTGATTGGGTCGCTAACTCTATCCCCTCTCATAGCTGAACCCTGGTGGTAGGAGGGATATATAGAGGTTTGGGTGGGGGTACACTCACCAGGCGCTGTGATTGGGTCGCTAACTCTATCCCCTCTCCAGTGGTCGGCGAGAATGTCAGCCTGCTCAGGAACCGAGATGAATTGCCCGTTAGTGGTAAGTCTCACCGTGTTTTTCTTCGTGAAGGATGTCTTAACCAGCCGCCAGAAAGCCTTATAGTCGCTGTGTAAACTACGGAGTCGGTCACCCCACATACTAGTCTTCCATTGTATCATGAGGGACGTTATTTGTGTAGTTAGGGCGTTGAGCGCGGGCCTCAGGTCTTTATTTTTCGTCCGGAACCATCTGTTTTTAATATTGTTTCTTTGCCGTATCAGTTGCATGATATGTTCCGGTGGCTTCCTCTGGGAAGGCGGTACCGGGGCGAACTTCGGTATGGAGGCATCAGCAGCTCGGAGAATTGTATCCTGCAACTGATAGATGGCGCTGTCAACGTCCCAAGTATGTCTGAGTGGCGCATCTGGGGGCAACTCTGCACCAATGAGATGCTTATATTGGGCCCAGTTGGCCTCTCGGAAGCCATATCGTGTGGCAGGTGGCTCCGGAATGTCACCTTCTAGCTCATAGATGATTGCTCTATGGTCAGACGATGCGAAATCGAGCGCCGAGCAGCCGGTGACCCGATGAGGTTGTTGAGTGAGAAGGAAGTCCGGTGTGGAGGTCCTATCTGGGTTGCCGTGTTGCCTAAATGTCGGGACCCCTGGGTGGATCACTGTGTACGGCGTTTTAACTATGTGCCTGCCAAGGGCATTAGGTATTGTACCACTCCACGAGCTATGATTGGCATTGAGGTCACCAACTATTATGTGACTTTTGTTTTTGCTAGTCTGGGTTATGATGAGCCTGGCTGTCGTTAAGTTTGTCCTGGGTCGTCGATAAATGCCAGTCACAATAAGGTTGTTAGTCAGTCGCATCTGGAGAGTGACTACATAGTGATTCCCATCAGATGGCACCTCTGGGTCCAGTCGTTTGCAAGGGACTCCCTGTCTGACTAAAATGGCCACGCCCCCTGTTGATGTTTCCGTGTCCTGCCGGTAGGTAAAGTAGCCTGGGAAACGACAATAACAGTCCTTCTTTAGTCTGGTGTCCGTTAAAATAACAACGTCCGGGGTATGGCAACGTAAAATTGCCTCGACATCGCCTTGTTTGGGCCTAAGGCCGCAAACGTTATAATTGAGAATGTGATGACCAATCATTTTGATGCGGGTCCATCGAGTTTATTAAGAACTCTTTCAATGAGGCCGGTCAACTGTGTTATCAAGGTGCCCAAAATATTGAGCATGGTGTCTATAGTTGAGTTGGATGTAGTCGCGGGCGCGGGAGGAGGGAGGGGGGGTTCTTCCGTGTATAGGTTCCGTCCACTAGTCGCATGCGCGTAAGATGCCGTTTGTCGTGGGGGTGGGGGAGCCGGAGCGAAAGTAGTTCCCCTAGATGACGCAATAGTATCTTGCTGGGCCTGGCGTCTATTCTCTATTGCCTGCATTAACTTTAACCTGTATGGACATTGCTGATAAGAAGCCACGTGTCCTTCCCCACAGTTAGCGCAACGTAGGGGTACCGCCTGGTCGCGTGGGCATTCCTTAGTGTCATGAGGCAGACTACATCTCACACACTTCGGCGATTTAAAGCAGTAACGCCGGGTATGGCCATACTCTTGGCAATTCTGGCACATGGGGATGCCGCGCTTTTCATTATAGGTGCTGACCCTGAAAAGCACGTTGTGAACATGGCGGATTTGTTTCAGTTTTTCCGCGGTAAGTGATGAGTCACCTATAACAAGGACTGGCTCTATTTCCGTTTTGGCGCCATTGTGGTCGCTTTTGCGTAGTCTGTAGACGGATATTATTCCTTCTACTGTATTTATACGCTCTTCAATTTCGTCTATGGGATGTGTTAGGTCAAACCCGTGGAGAAGGAATTTCCTATTAGGCTTTGTTCCCCTCGGGGCATATGTATGAAATGGGATTTGAGCTGCTTTAAGAGCGGCGGTTGTGGTTATCAGGGCTTGTTCCGTGGCACAGAATACTTTGGTATCCTGCTGTCCTTGGACTATATGGTACCCCGTGACTATGTAGTCTTTTAAAAGCCTGGTCAGGTCGTAGCTATTTAATTTCCCCATGACTAGGGGAGGTATGGGTTTTGGTTTAGTGGTCATGGGCTCGGATGGAGCCGTTTGTGGTTGAGCCGTGTTTAAGGGTTCAAAAGAATTTTGAACCTGGGTGACAGTTTGTGGCACTGTCCGGGGTCGACAGTGCTTTTTAGGCTGGCGAAATCCCTCAGTATTCTCCGAACCGGAGTCGGGGCTGACTGGGGAATCGGACATGGCATAAATTACTTCCATTTGAGTGTCGGATGACCTGTGGGAACCTTTACGGGCGGGCATTGTATTTGTGGGTTCGTGCGAAGCACACCCAGTTGGGGGAAAAGACCCTGAATCACCAATAAGTAATAAGTAATGATAATGAGTCAGCACTTATCTTTGTGTCGTCACTGCAGATTCCTCCCACTCCACTGCTGTAACGGACTTCTAACAGCGTCTGGTGCAGTACACTGTTAGACTAATGTTATTAACAATGATGGTTAATTGTTAATAACGCACATACACTTGAGAGTGTTAAACTTTAAAATAGCAAAGCGCACAAAACTCAAGACACGTCCTTCCTCTATGAAAGCTAGAACGGAACTAGAAAGCAACAGATATACAGGCTTTTTTTTTTTTTTTTTTTTTTTCGAAGCTCTCTAGGTCGAAATTCGGATGTGGGAAAAATATAAAATATTTGGGGTAAAAGGAACCTTGTACTAGGCGTACCTGCTCGAAGGTAGTGTGAGCGGAGTTAGGGATGTGGGAGTCCTCGGTGGAGGTTGGTTGAGTGAGCGCAGTAGTGAGAGTCTACTGGTGGCTGGGCCTAGAGTCCCCCTAGGCATGTGGTGCGGTCGTAGTTAGTCTGATGTCAGAGTGAGGGTGCCCCTTAGAGGCTTGTTGTCAGTGCGTCGGCGTCGTGATGTCTATCATCTTCTCTGGTCTGCCCGATCTTGTGAGTTGCCATCGTGCCGGTAGCTGTGGTGATATATATATATATATGTATATCTCACCATATATATATATATATATATATAACTTAACTCCCGGCTAAACGATCGAACTAAAAAGGGGTTGGTAGGTGTGATCAAGAAGCAGAATAGAACTTAACTAACTCTTTATTATCATTTCTCTCCTATATATACAGTATGAGTTGAGGATTAGCCCCACTCACTATTATTGTTTACAATAATCCTTTAACAATCCTTTCTCTCATGTTAACTCCTTCCCTCCAGTTCCTTCATAGGAGGAACTTTTGTTCCGGAGTTTCACAAAAATTTTTGATCCAGCTTCTTCGTCCGGATTTACATAGTAGATACAAAAACAAAAATACATATATATTCTAAGAAAGAGGACATCATGTGAATAATACATCATAAAAAACTTATCACTCAACAGATAATAATACAAAAAAAAACAAGGGTAACAGAATATGGCTGTCCCAGCTTCTTCGTCTGGGTGCCCTACTTATTTCTTAACAGAACTAATAATCCTTACCAAGATTTATGAGTCGGGGCGAGTCGGAGTATCCGTCCGAGCGCCGCCGTCCGGCCCATGAGGCTCTTGTGGCTGGGGGACCCTAAGTTCGTCCCGGTGAACCGTGCGGTTCCGGAAGGGAAAGTTTACGTCCCTGATTGTATATAAATTGTGTTCTCTTACCGCCGTGACCTTGTACGGTCCCTCGTAGCGAGCGGCCGTCTTAGTCCTTGCGGTTCGTAACCGTCTGTAGACGATTGTCCCCAGCGATAATCTCCTCCCCCCCTGTATTATTCCCGGTCTTTCGTTATCCCGGTCGACGCGCGTCTGCTTCCTCCTTATGACCTTCTCCCGAACTCGATCCCACAGATCCCTCCGCTCCTTGCGTGTCTGTACTAAATACCCGCGCAGCTTCGCGTTTTGAGCTGTCATAAGATCCCCCCTATCTCGCCTATTCTGACCGAATACGATTTCCACAGGTGAAAACCCCGTTGCCGCGTGGATCGTATGATTATAAGCGACAACGGCCCTTGGCATTGCTTCCAGCGGTTCCAGCCCCCGGCCCAGTCGGAGTAGCCTTAAGTGCTCCCCCAGAGTATTGTGGAGTCGTTCCACCGCTCCTCGTCCCTTAATGTGGTGGGGGGTATTCCGGTGCCACGTTACCCCTAATTCCCGGGTCTGTTCCCGTACATAGTTATTTTCGAATTCGCGACCGCAATCTGACGTAATCCGCTCCGGTACTCCGTAGGTCGCACACCAATTTAGGACCCCCTCCCACACTGTCTCGGGTGTCTTCGCCTCGATAGGGTAGGCCATGGCTAGCTTACTAAACACATCTATCGCCGTGAGCCACGATTGACCCTCGTTCGAGTAGACGTCTATCTGTACACTTCTAAGGGGCTCTATCGGCGTCTCCGTGATTACTTGAGGCGTCACTGGGGGGTGTCTATCATACTTACTACGTTGGCATATTTCGCATTGGGCGATGCATTCGCGTACCGTCTTCCCAATCCCCCGCCAAAAGTACATCCTCCTTATCGCGCGGTCGGTTTCCTCCATTCCCCTGTGGTTTGTCTTCCCCGTGTGATGGTCTGTAACTATTCGTCGTTGGGTCTGTTCGTCAGTAACTGTCTCTACTTGTCTCAGGCACCTTATTATGTCGTAGTCTATCCCTATTCTTTCTTGCCGCCATAGTCCTTTTACTTTTTCGGCGAGCAGTCTATTTCCTATAAATATGTGACACGTTCGCCCTCGCGCCGCGAACCCTTGGATAATTCGTCCTAAGTCTCCCTCGTTTATAGTCGAATGAGTCCGTACCGTCAGTGTAGTCAATCCCGCGTAAGTTGTCGTTTGTGTCTCTACCCCTGTTGTCTGTCGCGATTTTACTATAATTTGCCACTTTTTATTGTTAATGATTTCGTGAATTTCCTTTAATTCCCCCGGCCGTTCCGTCGGGGATTCCTCTGCCCGGGGTTCCCTTTCTACTAGCGGTATTTCCGGCCCGCTCTCCGTCCATTCCCTGAGGTATCTCACCGCGAACGGCTCGGTCGGTGTGGTCCTCCGTTCTTCCGCGCGTCTTTGGACTTCCGGGATTTCCGGACCGCTCTCTACCCAGTCGCGTAGATAGCGTAATGCGAATGGTTCCTCCTGTGGCGGGTCGTCCTCCGTGGCGTTAACGACTAAATCTCGTGACAGCCAATCGGCTACCGCGTTTTCACTGCCCTTTTTGTGGGCTACGCTAAACGTGTATGCCGCCAGTCGCTCTTTCCAACGTGCCACTCTCGAGGAGGACTCTTTTAAGGTTCCCACGTAGATTAATGGCTTATGGTCGGTAAATAATTCGAACCGGCGTCCGTAGACATACGGTCGGAAGTACTCCACGCCCCATACTACCGCCAGCAATTCGCGCTCGATCGCGCTATAACGCCTTTCTGCCGGATTGAGCTGGCGTCCCGCGTAGGCGACAGCTTTTCCCCCTCGCTGAAGGTTTGTGAAAGCACGGCCCCTATTGCCGTTTCGCTCGCGTCTGTCGTGACCTTAAATGGCCTGTCAAAGTCCGGGAACGATAATAGGGGTCGGGTCGTCAAGATCTCGCGACACTTTTCCATGCTCTTCAGTTGTGCGGGCCCCAGCTGGAATCGACGCCCCTTTTTCAAAAGTTCGGTCAGTGGCCCTGTCAATTCCGCGATCCCCGGTATAAATTTCCTATAGTAGTTGACCATTCCCAGAAACCGCCGCACCCCGCGTACGTTCTTGGGTAATGGTGCCTCGCGAATGACTTTTACCCTATCCGGATCTGGTCTCACCCCCTCGCTCGAGACTACGTGCCCCAGGAATCTTATCTCGCTTAGTCCAAACTGTGACTTCTCTAGTGACAATTTTAGCCCAAATTCCCGGATTCTGGCGAGGACTTCCCGCAGGTGTTGGACGTGCTCTTCCCTTGACTTACTGAAGACGATCAGGTCGTCCATATACACCTGAGAGAAGTCCTCCCCCAGGCCGCTTTGCAGTTCGTCCATGAGACGTTGAAATGTTAGCGGGGCCCCCTTTAGCCCGAAAGGCATTCGCACAAACTCAAAGTGTCCGCGTTCCCACGTAAAAGCAGTCTTCCCGGCATCCTCCTCCGCCATTCTCACCTGGTGGTACCCGCTCTTAAGATCTAGTGTACTGAATATTACCGCACCCGACAGTCTGTCTAGGATGTCGTCGATTCTAGGCAGCGGGTACTTTTCGTCCTGGGTGACCTCGTTTAATTTCCTATAGTCGACTACTACCCTATACCTTTTTTTTTCTTTTTCTTGTTCCGTCGACCGTTTTTCCACTACCCACAGCGGGCTATTAAATGGGGACTTACTTGCCCTAATTATTCCCTGTTCCTTCAATTCTGTCAACTGCTCCCTAATGATCTCCCTCATTGCCTGCGGGTACCGTCTGTCTTTCACGTAAACAGGCGCCTCTGTCTTTAACCTGATACGGTGTACAGTCTTCCCCGTGGTGGGAAGTATTTCGCCCTCCCGGTAGAACAGGTCCCGATTCTTTTGTATCATTTCCCGCAATGGCTCCTTGATGCATTGGGCCGCTCCGATTCGAACCCCCTTTCCCTCTTCGCGTCCGCCCTTGACGACGTATTTGCCCGCCCCTAGTTTGAACGTCCATCGGCCCTTCCCGTAATTCAGATTAAGCCCCGCCATTCTTATTGCGTCGCACCCGATAATCGCGTCGTACTCGGCGGACACCCTACTCACAATGTGCATCCGCACTGCCGTATTCCGTCCAGTCAGTTTTGCCAACCCTATCGTCACCTCCCCGGCCGTCTTACAGCGACCGCTAACCGTCGCAATTACACACTTTTGTTTCCTTGTTTCCTTTGTTTTGTTTTTTTGTTGTTGTTTCCTCTGCGCCCACACCCCCAATTCCCTAGCCCCTCTTTCACTGATTATCGAATTGGTACTCCCTGTGTCTAGCAGAAAATTCACCCCAGTCTCCCCCCACCTCGCCACGGGCAACCTCTTACCTCCCGTTTCCTTAACGTTATTGATCTGTATCAACACTCCCCGGTTGCCCCACCCCTCACCGTACCCTCAGTCCTCCTTCTGTCTACGCATCAAAACCTCTGCTCCGGATGGCCCCCCTTTCCAAGGGACCCCCCCACTTACCTCACGTTTGTCTCCAGCCGGGCCGCTGCGCTCGGACACGACGCTCTCTCCCTCCGAGGACTCATCGCTGTCATTCTGCCGATCTCCTCGCCGGTGCGTCCTGTCGCCGTCCCATCTCTGGCAATTGACTTCCATCGGTTCAGGTCGATGTCCTCTCCTCCCGAATTCGCCGGTTCGTTTGGGGCACTCGCGCGCGACGTGTCCCCGGCGTCCGCATTCGTAGCAACGGGTCAAGTTGCATTGTGCTGCTAGGTGGCCAGTTCTGTTACACTCATAACAGCGCCTCTCCATTCGTTTCGGTCGCTCATCTTGTGCTCTGAAGGGTCTTCGGGTCGGGCCTGTTCCCCTTGTTCGGTCGCCGCGTTGTATTCCCTGTGGCCTCCTCTCTCTCCTTGGACTCCTGACCTCCGTCCAGTCCGGCTCCGGGTTCTTGCTGCGCGCCATACTTCTTTCCTGTGCATCGATGAGTTCGTGCGCACAGTCTAAGACGTCCTTGTCCTTGGCCAACGACCCACGCCTGTCTACGCTTTGGTTCAACTGCACCTTCATAATCTCTCTCACAAAAATCAGTCTCACCGTTGCTTCTGTCTGCCCGTAGGTCTCGATCATTTTTTCATTGAGGCGGTTATAGAGTACGAGCAGTTTTTCTGCGAAGTCGCCCTCGGTCTGTCCTGGTCTTCTATGTTCCCGCAGGAGGAAGAACACATCCTCTTCTGGTGACCAACGACCACCCCCATATAGTTTCTTTAGACGGTTTTTCAATGCTTCCCATGGCTGCGACGAGTCTCCCTGTATGGCATTCAAGACCCGGCGCGAGATTCTTCCTACCAACGAAGCTTCTAGGATTTTAATGTCCCCGTCGGACAGTGTCCCCGCTTCCTTCCTGGTTAGGATCAACTCCTTTATTTGATCTCCTCCTTTCAGGAAATGTTCCAACTCCCCCAACACTCCCGTGAAAGGTTCGAGTTGACCGATCACGCCGTGGATAAAAGCGCAGCTCTGGGTCCGAATCTTCGCTAGTTCAATCTGCGTGCTTTTGGCGGACTCGCTCAGTTGCAGTTCAAACTTCACGCGCTCCTCGCGTAGCTGGGTCAGCTCCTTCTGTAGCCTCGCCAAGTCGTCCTCGGCCATCGTGCTCCTTCTTCCTGGTACGCCCGAACTAAATAATCCGCCCCTGAGACCGCTAACTGCTCAAGTCAATGACTGTATCTCAGGTTTGAATCTAAAGGTCCCGGGTTTCGGCACCACTTAACTCCCGGCTAAACGATCGAACTAAAAAGGGGTTGGTAGGTGTGATCAAGAAGCAGAATAGAACTTAACTAACTCTTTATTATCATTTCTCTCCTATATATACAGTATGAGTTGAGGATTAGCCCCACTCACTATTATTGTTTACAATAATCCTTTAACAATCCTTTCTCTCATGTTAACTTATATATATGGTGAGATATACAGGCCCCAAACCGCCGGTCTTAAATACCCAGCTGGCTCCGTCAGTAGCCAATAAGGACTGCTTTTGTAGTACCCAATCAGGTTCTGAGTATGTGGTCTCCTTAGTCCTGTGACAAAGAGACGTGCGGTTGGGTCTAGTACCTGCCCTGGCAGCTGGTGTCCCAGCTCATATAACTAATTGGCTCCTAGCTGCGTGTTTTATTGTTTACCATATTTACAATGATTTATATTTTGGTAATGTTATTTACATTTGTTTACATTATATATACAATATAGTATATGGTGATTTATCTTATGTAGTTAGCAGTCACTACACTGGACTTATGGGGTTTCTGCAATAATCGATTCAATTGAGCGATACAATGCCTACAAAATTATGATCTATTCTTTTAACACCTTTGAAAAAAAAAAAAATCAATCCACTGTCCGGCCCACAAAATCATAGATTCCATATCAAAGTGCAATGTAATGACCCTCCACAAAGCCCACAACTACAGCGGCAGTCCAATACAAGGGGCTTCTGGTGAAGGATATTTTCCAAGTTTTCAAAGCCCATTCCGCTTTGATAGAATCCTATCTCACTTTTACAATGCTTTCCTCATTTTCTTGGAAAATGGCTCTGAACAAAGTCCTCTGAAGAACAAAGTAAATCTATCTTCATCTAGTGGTTCACTTGTTTCAAACTTATCCTAACCCCGTGTGTTACTAGTACAACCTAAGCTCTCAAACTCAAACTAATCTGACCTTAGACTCAATCTGCATCTTACACGCTTAGTTTTTTTAATACCACGAGAAAAGAATCTAGTGACATCGGATTTGTTAAGAACTAATTTTGGTTAGTATTTTTCGTTTTCTCTCATCAATGAAAAGATCGGCTCATGCGCCAAAGGAGAAAATTCCCCCTCAGATAGCTTATTCAATTTTTGTTTTTTCACTGGTATTTTCAGATTCTAAGGGACAGAAGTTGAACTGATCCAGTTAAGTGATTCTTGAGAAAGAGAAGAGTTTTACCTTTGAAGAATGTAAGTTGGATCACAGGCCTTTTATATTGGGGCCCTGCAGTTCCATTAACTCTACGGACCAATTTAGTTCTTTCGCTATCATTACTACCCACTACCATTTGTTTCCGTCAAGCCCCCTCTTGTCTAATTAACAACGGGTCCTTATTCACTCCGTCTTGTCTCCTCGCCTCACAGCTATTAGTTGTAATCAATTTGTCTTGTAAATTATTATTATCAATTCATTCTTTCAATTCATATCAAATATAGTGCTACACAAAACTGAAAATGAAACAAGTAGGTTTGAGAGTTGATGTGATCATAAATGCTCAATCATGCTCTATGTAATTGACTTAAAGGTTTCCATAGAGCTTCTAAGTACGTAATAATGCTCAATGGTTTATTATTTCTGCCACTTTGTTGGCTATGCAAACATATACTACACGATATTGTTCTGCACCCTTTTATAATTTTTATTGCTATTAGTATTTATATCTGTTTTATGTTTTTTTTTATGCATGTCTGTACTCTGAATGATTTGTGCCAGATGTCATTTTCGTCAGTATTTCGTCCCTACCCAGTAAATCAGTTGTTGGCAGTCAAAGAAATAAGTGTTAATGTAAATTGCTTTATATTTGGTGGCCATTTTACATCTCGGCCAAAACCATAAATGCTTTTAGTAATCAATAAAGAAATAATAATTATCAAAATGCTCGAATGTCATTTTCTAACATTTTCCAAAACTGTCAAGCATTTGGAATTATTTTCCATTAATGAACTTTCTTTAAAAAAAAACTGCTTCAAATTCCATACCAAGGAAAGATATTAAGTTGACATTTTGGCGGTAATCTCATAGAAGCTTTTGAGTACAAAATATGTTTGAGGCATGGCTCAGGGATTTTACTTACTACGAAGGAATACTCCTGGCAGAAAGTTGAGAAGACAATAAAATAGTAAAAATTGTATGTTTATGTTTTAAGCCAATAATCATATTTATTATTTTTATTAGATGATGCACGTTAGTATAAACTATTTTTAATTATTTTATAAAACCAGTGAATACAATTTTTTTTAATATCGATTTGATGATGTTATCTTATTACTCATTTAACGGTGTCGCCATCTACTCGATAAGAATGGCTATCTCACAATAATTGACACCTATCAAATGTTTGGACTTGAAATTAGTTTCTATGTAAGTGTGGTTCAATTGGATACACTTATGTCAGTTTTTGGCAAAATCGAACAAGCCAATACTAAACATCTATTGATGATGCGTTCACTTCTCATTGAAGCACAGAAAAGTAATATTTGGACAGCCTTAATACTATAATGCAAATTTGTACACTTGTTCCATTATAAATCAAATTCTAAGAAAATAGAACGCTAAACCTATAATTTTTGTCGGTCATATTTTTGCGATCGTATATGACAATGTCAATAATACAGTTTAACATTATATCTTACGTTATTTGACGACATATTTACTCGTAACTTTATTCGTGCGATCGTATCACGTAATATAACAATGTCAACGATACAGTTTACTAATATATCTGACGTTATTTGACGACATATTTACTCGTAAGTTTAATCGTGCGATCGTATCACGTAATATAACAATGTCAACGATACAGTTTACTAATATATCTGACGTTATTTGACGACATATTTACTCGTAAGTTTAATCGTGCGATCGTATCACGTAATATAACAATGTCAACGATACAGTTTACTAATATATCTTACGTTATTTGACGACATATTTACTCGTAACTTTATTCGTGCGATCGTATCACGTAATATAACAATGTCAACGATACAGTTTACTAATATATCTGACGTTATTTGACGACATATTTACTCGTAAGTTTAATCGTGCGATCGTATCACGTAATATAACAATGTCAACGATACAGTTTACTAATATATCTGACGTTATTTGACGACATATTTACTCGTAAGTTTAATCGTGCGATCGTATCACGTAATATAACAATGTCAACGATACAGTTTACTAATATATCTGACGTTATTTGACGACATATTTACTCGTAAGTTTAATCATGCGATCGTATCACGTAATATAACAATGTCAACGATACAGTTTACTAATATATCTGACGTTATTTGACGACATATTTACTCGTAAGTTTAATCGTGCGATCGTATCACGTAATATAACAATGTCAACGATACAGTTTACTAATATATCTGACGTTATTTGACGACATATTTACTCGTAAGTTTAATCGTGCGATCGTATCACGTAATATAACAATGTCAACGATACAGTTTACTAATATATCTGACGTTATTTGACGACATATTTACTCGTAAGTTTAATCGTGCGATCGTATCACGTAATATAACAATGTCAACGATACAGTTTACTAATATATCTGACGTTATTTGACGACATATTTACTCGTAAGTTTAATCGTGCGATCGTATCACGTAATATAACAATGTCAACGATACAGTTTACTAATATATCTGACGTTATTTGACGACATATTTACTCGTAAGTTTAATCGTGCGATCGTATCACGTAATATAACAATGTCAACGATACAGTTTACTAATATATCTGACGTTATTTGACGACATATTTACTCGTAAGTTTAATCGTGCGATCGTATCACGTAATATAACAATGTCAACGATACAGTTTACTAATATATCTGACGTTATTTGACGACATATTTACTCGTAAGTTTAATCGTGCGATCGTATCACGTAATATAACAATGTCAACGATACAGTTTACTAATATATCTGACGTTATTTGACGACATATTTACTCGTAAGTTTAATCGTGCGATCGTATCACGTAATATGACAATGTCAACGATACAGTTTACTAATATATCTGATGTTATTTGACGACATATTTACTCGTAAGTTTAATCGTGCGATCGTATCACGTAATATAACAATGTCAACGATACAGTTTACTAATATATCTGACGTTATTTGACGACATATTTACTCGTAAGTTTAATCGTGCGATCGTATCACGTAATATGACAATGTCAACGATACAGTTTACTAATATATCTGACGTTATTTGACGACATATTTACTCGTAAGTTTAATCGTGCGATCGTATCACGTAATATAACAATGTCAACGATACAGTTTACTAATATATCTGACGTTATTTGACGACATATTTACTCGTAAGTTTAATCGTGCGATCGTATCACGTAATATGACAATGTCAACGATACAGTTTACTAATATATCTGATGTTATTTGACGACATATTTACTCGTAAGTTTAATCGTGCGATCGTATCACGTAATATAACAATGTCAACGATACAGTTTACTAATATGCCTGACGTTATTTGACGACATATTTACTCGTAAGTTTAATCGTGCGATCGTATCACGTAATATAACAATGTCAACGATACAGTTTACTAATATATCTGACGTTATTTGACGACATATTTACTCGTAAGTTTAATCGTGCGATCGTATCACGTAATATGACAATGTCAACGATACAGTTTACTAATATATCTGATGTTATTTGACGACATATTTACTCGTAAGTTTAATCGTGCGATCGTATCACGTAATATGACAATGTCAACGATACAGTTTACTAATATATCTGACGTTATTTGACGACATATTTACTCGTAAGTTTAATCGTGCGATCGTATCACGTAATATGACAATGTCAACGATACAGTTTACTAATATATCTGACGTTATTTGACGACATATTTACTCGTAAGTTTAATCGTGCGATCGTATCACGTAATATAACAATGTCAACGATACAGTTTACTAATATATCTGACGTTATTTGACGACATATTTACTCGTAAGTTTAATCGTGCGATCGTATCACGTAATATGACAATGTCAACGATACAGTTTACTAATATATCTGATGTTATTTGACGACATATTTACTCGTAAGTTTAATCGTGCGATCGTATCACGTAATATGACAATGTCAACGATACAGTTTACTAATATATCTGACGTTATTTGACGACATATTTACTCGTAAGTTTAATCGTGCGATCGTATCACGTAATATGACAATGTCAACGATACAGTTTACTAATATATCTGATGTTATTTGACGACATATTTACTCGTAAGTTTAATCGTGCGATCGTATCACGTAATATAACAATGTCAACGATACAGTTTACTAATATATCTGACGTTATTTGACGACATATTTACTCGTAAGTTTAATCGTGCGATCGTATCACGTAATATGACAATGTCAACGATACAGTTTACTAATATATCTGATGTTATTTGACGACATATTTACTCGTAAGTTTAATCGTGCGATCGTATCACGTAATATGACAATGTCAACGATACAGTTAACTAATATATCTGATGTTATTTGACGACATATTTACTCGTAAGTTTAATCGTGCGATCGTATCACGTAATATAACAATGTCAACGATACAGTTTACTAATATATCTGACGTTATTTGACGACATATTTACTCGTAAGTTTAATCGTGCGATCGTATCACGTAATATAACAATGTCAACGATACAGTTTACTAATATATCTGACGTTATTTGACGACATATTTACTCGTAAGTTTAATCGTGCGATCGTATCACGTAATATGACAATGTCAACGATACAGTTTACTAATATATCTGATGTTATTTGACGACATATTTACTCGTAAGTTTAATCGTGCGATCGTATCACGTAATATAACAATGTCAACGATACAGTTTACTAATATATCTGACGTTATTTGACGACATATTTACTCGTAAGTTTAATCGTGCGATCGTATCACGTAATATAACAATGTCAACGATACAGTTTACTAATATATCTGACGTTATTTGACGACATATTTACTCGTAAGTTTAATCGTGCGATCGTATCACGTAATATGACAATGTCAACGATACAGTTTACTAATATATCTGATGTTATTTGACGACATATTTACTCGTAAGTTTAATCGTGCGATCGTATCACGTAATATGACAATGTCAACGATACAGTTTACTAATATATCTGACGTTATTTGACGACATATTTACTCGTAAGTTTAATCGTGCGATCGTATCACGTAATATGACAATGTCAACGATACAGTTTACTAATATATCTGACGTTATTTGACGACATATTTACTCGTAAGTTTAATCGTGCGATCGTATCACGTAATATAACAATGTCAACGATACAGTTTACTAATATATCTGACGTTATTTGACGACATATTTACTCGTAAGTTTAATCGTGCGATCGTATCACGTAATATGACAATGTCAACGATACAGTTAACTAATATATCTGATGTTATTTGACGACATATTTACTCGTAAGTTTAATCGTGCGATCGTATCACGTAATATGACAATGTCAACGATACAGTTTACTAATATATCTGACGTTATTTGACGACATATTTACTCGTAAGTTTAATCGTGCGATCGTATCACGTAATATGACAATGTCAACGATACAGTTTACTAATATATCTGATGTTATTTGACGACATATTTACTCGTAAGTTTAATCGTGCGATCGTATCACGTAATATAACAATGTCAACGATACAGTTTACTAATATATCTGACGTTATTTGACGACATATTTACTCGTAAGTTTAATCGTGCGATCGTATCACGTAATATGACAATGTCAACGATACAGTTTACTAATATATCTGATGTTATTTGACGACATATTTACTCGTAAGTTTAATCGTGCGATCGTATCACGTAATATGACAATGTCAACGATACAGTTTACTAATATATCTGATGTTATTTGACGACATATTTACTCGTAAGTTTAATCGTGCGATCGTATCACGTAATATGACAATGTCAACGATACAGTTAACTAATATATCTGATGTTATTTGACGACATATTTACTCGTAAGTTTAATCGTGCGATCGTATCACGTAATATAACAATGTCAACGATACAGTTTACTAATATATCTGACGTTATTTGACGACATATTTACTCGTAAGTTTAATCGTGCGATCGTATCACGTAATATAACAATGTCAACGATACAGTTTACTAATATATCTGACGTTATTTGACGACATATTTACTCGTAAGTTTAATCGTGCGATCGTATCACGTAATATGACAATGTCAACGATACAGTTTACTAATATATCTGATGTTATTTGACGACATATTTACTCGTAAGTTTAATCGTGCGATCGTATCACGTAATATAACAATGTCAACGATACAGTTTACTAATATATCTGACGTTATTTGACGACATATTTACTCGTAAGTTTAATCGTGCGATCGTATCACGTAATATAACAATGTCAACGATACAGTTTACTAATATATCTGACGTTATTTGACGACATATTTACTCGTAAGTTTAATCGTGCGATCGTATCACGTAATATGACAATGTCAACGATACAGTTTACTAATATATCTGATGTTATTTGACGACATATTTACTCGTAAGTTTAATCGTGCGATCGTATCACGTAATATGACAATGTCAACGATACAGTTTACTAATATATCTGACGTTATTTGACGACATATTTACTCGTAAGTTTAATCGTGCGATCGTATCACGTAATATGACAATGTCAACGATACAGTTTACTAATATATCTGACGTTATTTGACGACATATTTACTCGTAAGTTTAATCGTGCGATCGTATCACGTAATATAACAATGTCAACGATACAGTTTACTAATATATCTGACGTTATTTGACGACATATTTACTCGTAAGTTTAATCGTGCGATCGTATCACGTAATATGACAATGTCAACGATACAGTTTACTAATATATCTGATGTTATTTGACGACATATTTACTCGTAAGTTTAATCGTGCGATCGTATCACGTAATATGACAATGTCAACGATACAGTTTACTAATATATCTGACGTTATTTGACGACATATTTACTCGTAAGTTTAATCGTGCGATCGTATCACGTAATATGACAATGTCAACGATACAGTTTACTAATATATCTGATGTTATTTGACGACATATTTACTCGTAAGTTTAATCGTGCGATCGTATCACGTAATATAACAATGTCAACGATACAGTTTACTAATATATCTGACGTTATTTGACGACATATTTACTCGTAAGTTTAATCGTGCGATCGTATCACGTAATATGACAATGTCAACGATACAGTTTACTAATATATCTGATGTTATTTGACGACATATTTACTCGTAAGTTTAATCGTGCGATCGTATCACGTAATATGACAATGTCAACGATACAGTTAACTAATATATCTGATGTTATTTGACGACATATTTACTCGTAAGTTTAATCGTGCGATCGTATCACGTAATATGACAATGTCAACGATACAGTTTACTAATATATCTGATGTTATTTGACGACATATTTACTCGTAAGTTTAATCGTGCGATCGTATCACGTAATATGACAATGTCAACGATACAGTTTACTAATATATCTGATGTTATTTGACGACATATTTACTCGTAAGTTTAATCGTGCGATCGTATCACGTAATATAACAATGTCAACGATACAGTTTACTAATATATCTGACGTTATTTGACGACATATTTACTCGTAAGTTTAATCGTGCGATCGTATCACGTAATATGACAATGTCAACGATACAGCTTTTTAATATATCTGATGTTATTTGACGACATATTTACTCGTAAGTTTAATCGTGCGATCGTATCACGTAATATAACAATGTCAACGATACAGTTTACTAATATATCTGACGTTATTTGACGACATATTTACTCGTAAGTTTAATCGTGCGATCGTATCACGTAATATGACAATGTCAACGATACAGTTTACTAATATATCTGATGTTATTTGACGACATATTTACTCGTAAGTTTAATCGTGCGATCGTATCACGTAATATAACAATGTCAACGATACAGTTTACTAATATATCTGACGTTATTTGACGACATATTTACTCGTAAGTTTAATCGTGCGATCGTATCACGTAATATAACAATGTCAACGATACAGTTTACTAATATATCTGACGTTATTTGACGACATATTTACTCGTAAGTTTAATCGTGCGATCGTATCACGTAATATAACAATGTCAACGATACAGTTTACTAATATATCTGACGTTATTTGACGACATATTTACTCGTAAGTTTAATCGTGCGATCGTATCACGTAATATGACAATGTCAACGATACAGTTTACTAATATATCTGACGTTATTTGACGACATATTTACTCGTAAGTTTAATCGTGCGATCGTATCACGTAATATAACAATGTCAACGATACAGTTTACTAATATATCTGATGTTATTTGACGACATATTTACTCGTAAGTTTAATCGTGCGATCGTATCACGTAATATAACAATGTCAACGATACAGTTTACTAATATATCTGACGTTATTTGACGACATATTTACTCGTAAGTTTAATCGTGCGATCGTATCACGTAATATAACAATGTCAACGATACAGTTTACTAATATATCTGACGTTATTTGACGACATATTTACTCGTAAGTTTAATCGTGCGATCGTATCACGTAATATGACAATGTCAACGATACAGTTTACTAATATATCTGATGTTATTTGACGACATATTTACGCGTGACTTTAATCGAGCGATCGTATCACGTAATAAGACAATGTCAATAATAGAGCTAACACAAAGGAAGAAGAACTAGGTGTACCTGAACGAAAGTAATGGAATTAAACTAATGGACTTAAACTAAGGCACATATGTAAATTGGAGACCTAGGACTGAAGGGGTTGGTTAAGGTGTAAATTATCGGGACAGTAGGATTTAGCAGAGCAATCAAAAGTAGATCTAGCGAAGAAAAGAGAAAGTTGAAAAGCAGACTTTGGGCGGTTGAGCAAGACTTTAGCCATTCGAGGCAGGCTGCCATTGGATAGTTGGCAAACATTAAAAGCCCATAACAAACGAGCAACGGATATATGCCATTTTTATCCCACCACCAAAATCATTTTCCTGTCTAACTCCTCCGTCATCTTTTATTCAAAGTTTCTTCTTTGTTCTAACACTTTTAGGGAGGGGGGGGGATTTTTGATTTTTTTCCTAATCAGAAACAGTATGTTTTTGTCCCGGCTGGGGTCAAAGACTGTCTTTATTCAAGGAATTGATATTTTATATAGGGATCCTCTAGGAAGGAATGTCAAATATCCCATCCCTATAAAACAGGAATAATTACAATTAATAATTTGCTAGTATAATTAATTCGAGAACATTTTAACTAAATTTAAAATAGCAATTTCCTATCATTTTTATTATGATATCTGTTTAAAGATAACCAAAAGTCAATTGAATCGTATTCGCTACTAAACTATGGCTGATTGCAAGATGCAAAAAATAAAACCAACACTTGAAAAATTAATACTACTTTACTTGTATTAATATTTTAATATTTGTATAGGCTAAAGTGAGCTATAATTTTTGATTGCCATTTAATGTGTATAGACAATTTCGAACCATTTTTTTCTACAATTCCGCAATCATTTGGAGAGATGATTTTTTGAATAACTCATTCATACAGTATTTACGCCCAGAGGCTTCTAAAATCCACATGGTTGTCACCTCCCTCTCGTGCGAAAGATGAAGCGGAGCCTTGGGAAGTACCCCACGCTCCTCCGTCATCCGCGTCACTGGATACGAGCCAGTGGAGGCTGACAAAGAGCGCGAGAGCCACATACTCTCAGGACAAGATTGGAGAAACTGGCCATTGCCAGGACTCCCACTGTCACGCGATTATAGCAGGTCACGAGGCCACTGCCGTTTTAGTCTCCGAGGAGGATTATAGGGATGAGTGGTGCAGTGCAATGACTGTACTAGTGGATTAGGGTGGTTGGATAGGTCACTATGGAATTTCATGAACTTGGAAGGGATGCGTTCAAAAATGTAGGGTATATTTATTTATAGAACTTTATTGTGCAATAATTACTATCTGCCTTTTATAAAGCAATAATAATACTGATAAATTATCTCATTCATACCATATTTACAGTCATCATTCACTCGCTCATTCATACAATAGGACATGATTGGAGAAACTGGCCATTGCCAGGACTCCCACTGTCACGCGATTAGAGCAGGTCACGAGGCCACTGCCGTTTTAGTCTCCGAGGAGGATTATAGGGATGAGTGGTGCAGTGCAATGACTGTACTAGTGGATTAGGGTGGTTGGATAGGTCACTATGGAATTTCATGAACTTGGAAGGGATGCGTTCAAAAATGTAGGGTATATTTATTTATAGAACTTTATTGTGCAATAATTACTATCTGCCTTTTATAAAGCAATAATAATACTGATAAATTATCTCATTCATACCATATTTACAGTCATCATTCACTCGCTCATTCATACAATAGGACATGATTGGAGAAACTGGCCATTGCCAGGACTCCCACTGTCACGCGATTAGAGCAGGTCACGAGGCCACTGCCGTTTTAGTCTCCGAGGAGGATTATAGGGATGAGTGGTGCAGTGCAATGACTGTACTAGTGGATTAGGGTGGTTGGATAGGTCACTATGGAATTTCATGAACTTGGAAGGGATGCGTTCAAAAATGTAGGGTATATTTATTTATAGAACTTTATTGCGCAATAATTACTATCTGCCTTTTATAAAGCAATAATAATACTGATAAATTATCTCATTCATACCATATTTACAGTCATCATTCACTCGCTCATTCATACAATAGGACATGATTGGAGAAACTGGCCATTGCCAGGACTCCCACTGTCACGCGATTAGAGCAGGTCACGAGGCCACTGCCATTTTAGTCTCCGAGGAGGATTATAGGGATGAGTGGTGCAGTGCAATGACTGTACTAGTGGATTAGGGTGGTTGGATAGGTCACTATGGAATTTCATGAACTTGGAAGGGATGCGTTCAAAAATGTAGGGTATATTTATTTATAGAACTTTATTGCGCAATAATTACTATCTGCCTTTTATAAAGCAATAATAATACTGATAAATTATCTCATTCATACCATATTTACAGTCATCATTCACTCGCTCATTCATACAATAGGACATGATTGGAGAAACTGGCCATTGCCAGGACTCCCACTGTCACGCGATTAGAGCAGGTCACGAGGCCACTGCCGTTTTAGTCTCCGAGGAGGATTATAGGGATGAGTGGTGCAGTGCAATGACTGTACTAGTGGATTAGGGTGGTTGGATAGGTCACTATGGAATTTCATGAACTTGGAAGGGATGCGTTCAAAAATGTAGGGTATATTTATTTATAGAACTTTATTGCGCAATAATTACTATCTGCCTTTTATAAAGCAATAATAATACTGATAAATTATCTCATTCATACCATATTTACAGTCATCATTCACTCGCTCATTCATACAATAGGACATGATTGGAGAAACTGGCCATTGCCAGGACTCCCACTGTCACGCGATTAGAGCAGGTCACGAGGCCACTGCCGTTTTAGTCTCCGAGGAGGATTATAGGGATGAGTGGTGCAGTGCAATGACTGTACTAGTGGATTAGGGTGGTTGGATAGGTCACTATGGAATTTCATGAACTTGGAAGGGATGCGTTCAAAAATGTAGGGTATATTTATTTATAGAACTTTATTGCGCAATAATTACTATCTGCCTTTTATAAAGCAATAATAATACTGATAAATTATCTCATTCATACCATATTTACAGTCATCATTCACTCGCTCATTCATACAATAGGACATGATTGGAGAAACTGGCCATTGCCAGGACTCCCACTGTCACGCGATTAGAGCAGGTCACGAGGCCACTGCCGTTTTAGTCTCCGAGGAGGATTATAGGGATGAGTGGTGCAGTGCAATGACTGTACTAGTGGATTAGGGTGGTTGGATAGGTCACTATGGAATTTCATGAACTTGGAAGGGATGCGTTCAAAAATGTAGGGTATATTTATTTATAGAACTTTATTGTGCAATAATTACTATCTGCCTTTTATAAAGCAATAATAATACTGATAAATTATCTCATTCATACCATATTTACAGTCATCATTCACTCGCTCATTCATACAATAGGACATGATTGGAGAAACTGGCCATTGCCAGGACTCCCACTGTCACGCGATTAGAGCAGGTCACGAGGCCACTGCCGTTTTAGTCTCCGAGGAGGATTATAGGGATGAGTGGTGCAGTGCAATGACTGTACTAGTGGATTAGGGTGGTTGGATAGGTCACTATGGAATTTCATGAACTTGGAAGGGATGCGTTCAAAAATGTAGGGTATATTTATTTATAGAACTTTATTGCGCAATAATTACTATCTGCCTTTTATAAAGCAATAATAATACTGATAAATTATCTCATTCATACCATATTTACAGTCATCATTCACTCGCTCATTCATACAATAGGACATGATTGGAGAAACTGGCCATTGCCAGGACTCCCACTGTCACGCGATTAGAGCAGGTCACGAGGCCACTGCCGTTTTAGTCTCCGAGGAGGATTATAGGGATGAGTGGTGCAGTGCAATGACTGTACTAGTGGATTAGGGTGGTTGGATAGGTCACTATGGAATTTCATGAACTTGGAAGGGATGCGTTCAAAAATGTAGGGTATATTTATTTATAGAACTTTATTGCGCAATAATTACTATCTGCCTTTTATAAAGCAATAATAATACTGATAAATTATCTCATTCATACCATATTTACAGTCATCATTCACTCGCTCATTCATACAATAGGACATGATTGGAGAAACTGGCCATTGCCAGGACTCCCACTGTCACGCGATTATAGCAGGTCACGAGGCCACTGCCATTTTAGTCTCCGAGGAGGATTATAGGGATGAGTGGCGCAGTGCAAAGACTGTGCTACAGGATTAGGGTGGTTGGAAAGGCTACTGTGGAATTTCATAAACTTGGAAGGGATGAGTTCTAGAATGTAGGGTATATTAAGATCGTTATGAAGGGTTTTGTTGCTGACGTAATAAGGGGCATTTACTATTGTTCTCAGGACTTTTGATTGAAAGGTATTGAATAACTAAACGTTTTTCTATTTTCCTCCAAGACTCTAAAGATAAAGGCAGGCTTATGAAAAATATTTTTATGCTATGTTGGCTGGAAGATCACATGGAACCCCATGAAAAATGAAAGGATCATCAATAGATTCCTTCGTAATTAAAAACTAATTACGCATTTTTTTTTTACAATTTACAGCTTTCTTCTCAACCTTTATATTGTTGTTGTTTCAAATGTACATAATACAATGCAACAGATTGTAAAATTGCTCCAGTTCTGTCTTATTAGCTTATTCAAATTGAATGCAATACATTTCAATTGTACATACTAATGTGACGGGAGCTTCGCCTGACACCCCCTAAAGTAAATTATTCTACCGCTGGAGTAAGGTCACGCAGTTGTGCCTCTCATTCGTAACTTACATACTAATGATTTACGTTAGGCTATATTTTACAGGTACTTATATTGTTGCATTCTCATTCAAATTAGATTCATTCATTTTTGAATGGCCTTATATTATATTTCACAGATGGGTTTTATTTTGAGCAATGTTTTTTTTTCCATTATAGTTTAGTATTTACAAGTATCAGATAGCCTATCAGGGTAGCTTATCAAACAACTCAACGTCCCATTTGTAATATATATTATGAGTTGGGACATCACGAAAGCAATTCGCTAAACCATTTAAAGCTTAATAAAAAAACTGTAATTAGTTAAGTGCTATCGGAAAATTCAAGTAATGTGAAAAGTTTTTAGTTTCGATTGTATTGTAATTATAAATTGTTGTAATTACAGTAAACTCCCGACAAATATATGAAAAATTATATTAAAACTTAGTATGAGGGCGCTCGTAGGTCCCATGACTGGCTAAGCCCACTTCCGTCCCTGCAATAGCCCAAAGGTCCAGGGCATTTCAATCTGATTTTGTAATAGCGATGTTTGTAATAATTTAATTTGGTTTATAATTATTTGACAGCGCCTGGGCTGTGTTTTGGAAGTATATATACTTATTGCATTATTGGTATTATAAGTAATTGAGATAAATGTTCTCATTCATACCATATTTACAATTCATCATTCACTCGCTCATTCATACAGTATTTACAACAAAACCAGAGACCTCCCAAATCCACATAGTTGTCACCTCCCTCGCATGCGAAAGAGGAAGCGGCGTCTTGGGAAGTCCCGCACGCTCCTCCGTCAACCGCGTCACCGGATACGAGCCAGTGGAGGCTGACCAAGAGCACAAGAGTCACAGATGCTCAGGACATGATTGGAGAAACTGGCCATTGCCAGGACTCCCACTGTTACGCATTTATAGCAGGTCAGGATTATACCATATTTCTTACATGCCCAAGTGAATACATCACAGCCAGGATATAGGTGTACCCTTCCACCTCTGTCATCTCCCGTCCTGGGCCAGATGCTGGCTTGACAATGATCTTTGTCTTATCTCAAATTACTCTTCAGATCGAAGTGGAGTTCTGAACTCGATGACTAACAGAAACCTACCGACAAAACTTTAATTTAAGTTCCTGGTGACTGTTTCTGGTAAGGAATTTCATTTCAGCTTCTCCGGCCTTGGCCCTGGGGTCGGTCGCAATTAAGAGGTTGATCCGTTAAAAGGTAACGCTAAGCGACTTAAAAGTAATATGACAAGACAGAAAACTAAGGGGAGGTGAGAGCAGCGAGGCAATTACCACGGGTTGGAAATAATCTGAGAAGCTGCCAATCACGAAGCGCTCCAAGCCCCGACAGCAATCTCCTGGCAGCTCATCGCCCCATCCCTCTTGTCTTCAGCGAGGGGAGGGCTTCGACCCACTGGCTCTGTTCACTGCTGCATCAGTGTGGAGCTCCATTATAACGGTTACGATGTATTATTATAATTAGGTCAGATTATGCCAGCTTGTACTTCCGAAAATATATATTTATAAATTATAGGAAAACAACTTAGTTTTTCTTTTATTTATAAGCACTTCTAATTTCTTTTAAAAAATCAAAAAAACCGTAAAAAATATACAAAAAACTAGATGATCAGCTACTTCGCTTATTATTTCACTGTTGAATTCAAGTTAGTTTTGTATAGTGAGCCAATATTTGTTAACTCATAGTATAAACTACAATAAATAGACATTTATATGTATAAAAGTTTAATTTAGGCAAAATATGCAATTTTGTGGTAGTAAAACCATAAATTGTGCATGTTCAATTCACAAAAAAACACTGAACATGTGCAATTTCATGCAAAATAAAATTTAAGCATATTAAACAGGATACCCCTCACAATCCAGCTGAAAGAGCATACAAAATTAAAAGCCAAGACAAAATGACCAATTTACCTGATCAAAAAATGACACAAGGAATCAATCATCACCCAGAGTCATGTTGGAAGAGATAAAAAGAAGGAACAGAAATCACATTCAACCAATTCCAGCATCATAATAACTAATGGTTAAAAAGGAAAATTAAAAATCATTAATGAATTCAACATTGAACTATGCAGTCAGCACTTTGTATTTCCAAAATTTTTATCTGCTTATTTTGATGTTCACAAAAATTTTTAGAGAACTAATTTTTCATGTTTGTGGATGAGGATTCTTTATTTTATCTTTTTTTAAAAATAGAAATAATTATTAAAACTGTTCCTATATCATGAGGAAAGCCAAATTTGCCTAGAAAAAATGTACCTAGAAACAGCTGCTTAGACATTAAGCAGAAGAAATTGAGTCCTGAAGGTGCGAGAGTCCCTGAGTAAAATTCTTAAAATTATGATGACGAAAATACTATCTCTATGAACTTGTCGGTCAAAGTTTATTAATTATATTAAATTAAATTTTAATTGCCTGGAAAAAGACAAATCCGTTATTTCTATTGACCTGTGTAACTTAATAGATGGTGACAACTTTTTAATCTTTTTTTTTTCTCGAATATTTTCCAGCCCAGCCGAAACCACTGTGTTTTTGAATATACCTTAAAATAATTTGACATGTTAAAAATACGTTTCTAAATTATTTTCAATACAGAAAGTATTTTTGATTAGGTACGCTAAGTCATTTCACTTAAAATTAATTATCTTTAATATTTGAATAATTCAACTTTAGCCCGTTTTTTTCTCTCTTTCATTCTTTTATAGTCCCTTTAAATTTACAGATAATTATATACATCATCCTCAGGTGAATCTATATACAAATTATTTTTGTATTTCCTGTAGCGTCGCTACATTATATACAGGTTTTGTTATTTTATAAAAATTATATAATGAATAAACAAGTATAATGATGTACATTATACGTGACTGGACTAAACTGACTAATAAAGGTGATGGGGCTCACCTTTTTGATCAAACTTAAAACTAACTTACATACTAATTCTTAACCTAATTTTTCCCCGACAGTCTGTTGCCATCGATGTGGAAGGGGTGGTGGGGTCATAGTGTTAAACACTGGGTTTGTGAGGTGCTACAACGAGTTTAGCCCGTTCTAGATGTTTAGACAATGCTTAAAATGGCGAAGAACTATTGAAAATATTATTTATAAACTCCCTACATCACTTTCAGTGAATATTTGTCGTGAATTTTTGATTACCTGAAATAGATTCATAGGCAACAAATGGTTCTAGAAAAGGTTGAGGTGGATTCTTGACAATCACGTGCATGAACATACAAAAGAATATGTGATTGGTAGTTACAACAGTGATATTTTTTGCTAGCTACAAATTGTAGTGAAGAGAATTAAACAGATATCTGGTCCTAGCAGATGTGCCGAAGACCGAGTGGATTCACCAAGAACTTGGCTAACTGATTCCTACCCACAACTTCCTTAATCTACATTTTAGCTTGGATTAGCAGTTATTCCAACTGTTGAAACCATCACCCAACAGAAATTATCAATGTTATTTCAATTCAACAACTAACTACACCGCCATTTAAGAGCGGATTACCAACGGGCTTCATCTAATCCCGTCCTAGCTTTTGTCTAATTCATCAGTGAACTAGTGTAAAAAACATATTCCTTTGACTGTTATTAATTATCACTATTAATTGAGTTAAACAACGGACAAAATCAGAACTTTAATTATAAAACTGTTTCCAAGTTAAAAAAAATTTAAAAAACAGACCCGACTTTTATCAAGATTATTATTCCTGGAATCTTACCTCAAGCGAACATTGTAGTCAGATGCGAGTTAAAAGTATATATATATGCCCGGAATATAGGAACATAAACCTCACTGATTATATCTCCTCTTATCCATACTATATCTTATATTCCCCATGAAGGGGTTCCACTTTTGGGAAGCTCGTCGCACACCTGGTCAGCTATTCAGTCGCAGACCTGGCACAGCGGTCTTGACCTCTCTTTTGGATGTGGGGGTGTTATTTTATAATACATTCCTTTATTTTATTATTACATCAAGCGTATCCAATCCATTCAATCAAAAGTCCTGAGAACAATAGTAAATGCCCCTTATTACGTCAACAACAAAACCCTTCATAAGGATCTTAATATACCTTAAATTCTAGAACTCATCCCTTCCAAGTTCATGAAATTCCATAGTAACATATCCAACCACCCTTATCCCCTAGCACAGTCATTGCACTGCACCACTCATCCCTATAATCCTCCTCGGAGACTGGAACGGCAGTGGCCTCATGATCAGCAATAAATACGTGACAGTGGGAGTCCAGTTTCTCCAGTCATGTCCTGAGTGTCTGTGGCTCTCGCGCTCTTCATCAGCCTCCACTGGCTCGTATCCGGTGACGCGGCTGACGGACGAGCGTGGGGGACTTCCCAAGACTCCGCTTACTCTTTCGCATGCGAGGGAGCTGACAACCATGTGGATTTGTGAGGTCTCTGGGCTGTTTGTAAATACTGTATGAATGAGCGAGTGAATGAAAATTACTTACTGTCCAATGAGGCGGATTGTAATTTTATCATAATAAAGTTGTTCATTTTATAATATATTAATTTATTTTGTTATAAAAGATAGTTTTATCTGGATTCTGGACATATATAATTTTAACCCTTTTAAGTGAGGTCTTATATGTGATCATATATGTTGTTTATTCTTGTAGATAATATACTATTGTTTTGAGTATTTGGTACGAAATGATGAGTGGTTTTTATGTCCTTTTCTTAGTACCTGATAATTGTGTAAAAAAAACTATATGTTTGAAAGTAGACATATACAAAACAAGGTGTATTGATGGGTTAAAATCTCTAAGCAAGAAGACGTCTGCTTACTAAACTATACCAAGCTTAGCAATAATAAATTGCCAGTCGGTTTTGCTGGAAATAAGACTACAAATAGGGTAAGATAAAGAGGATGAGGGGGTTGGCAGTGCGGGTCGCAATGCGGGGCACCAGAGCTGAGCCGCCAATAAAGGGCCTTACTCCATTGCCTCAGGCCTTAATAACTCCACATCCTGCATTGCCTACTCTTCTCATCTGAGCATCTCATAACGATTATGTCATAGGGCATAGCAACGTTTGACGAATGTCGAGAGCGTCAGAGGTGAGAAGCCGGAGTTAGTAATCAGCAGACACCTGCGTGGAATTGAAATTTGTCTAAGACTACTGTCGACAACCACCCGAATTAACTAGTTCATCAGAGGATCATTTGCCTTCCGTCGTGTACCTACGAGGTAGAATGTAGTTTGTTGCTTTTTCTCTTTTTTTTTTTTTAGTATAGTTTCGTTGTATCCGTAGCGAAATGAAATGTAAAACTTGTGTAGCCCCGGCCTATCGGTACACGTGATAAGTACACATCTCTCAAAATATTTAGAAAGTGGCACATTAAAAGATAATTTATTTAGCCAGGATCCCTTGACGAAAGGGCATAAGGAGCAACGAGATAGAAACGGATGTATGAGAAAAGGGTAGAGGTCGGATAAACGAGATCTTACGTTGCGAATGAATGCAGGATCTGCGTTTGAGGAAGTCATATATGTGTATGGTAGGGTTCTAGTCGATAAGGTTCGGTAGGGTCATATATGTGTATGATAGGGTTCTAGTCGATAAGGTTCGGTAGGGTCATATATGTGTATAATACGGTTCTAGTCGATAAGGTTCGGTAGGGTCATATATGTGTATAATACGGTTCTAGTCGATAAGGTTCGGTAGGGTCATATATGTGTATGGTAGGGTTCTAGTCGATAAGGTTCGGTAGGGTCATATATGTGTATAATACGGTTCTAGTCGATAAGGTTCGGTAGGGTCATATATGTGTATGGTAGGGTTCTAGTCGATAAGGTTCGGTAGGGTCATATATGTGTATGATAGGGTTCTAGTCGATAAGGTTCGGTAGGGTCATATATGTGTATAATACGGTTCTAGTCGATAAGGTTCGGTAGGGTCATATATGTGTATGGTAGGGTTCTAGTCGATAAGGTTCGGTAGGGTCATATATGTGTATGGTAGGGTTCTAGTCGATAAGGTTCGGTAGGGTCATATATGTGTATAATACGGTTCTAGTCGATAAGGTTCGGTAGGGTCATATATGTGTATGGTAGGGTTCTAGTCGATAAGGTTCGGTAGGGTCATATATGTGTATGGTAGGGTTCTAGTCGATAAGGTTCGGTAGGGTCATATATGTGTATGATAGGGTTCTAGTCGATAAGGTTCGGTAGGGTCATATATGTGTATAATACGGTTCTAGTCGATAAGGTTCGGTAGGGTCATATATGTGTATAATACGGTTCTAGTCGATAAGGTTCGGTAGGGTCATATATGTGTATGATAGGGTTCTAGTCGATAAGGTTCGGTAGGGTCATATATGTGTATGGTAGGGTCATATATGTGTATGATAGGGTCATATATGTGTATAATACGGTTCTAGTCGATAAGGTTCGGTAGGGTCATATATGTGTATGGTAGGGTTCTAGTCGATAATGTTCGATAGGGTCATGTATGTGTATGCTAGGGTTCTATTCGATAAGGTTCGGTAGGGTCATATATGTGTATGGTAGGGTTCTAGTCGATAAGGTTCGGTAGGGTCATATATGTGTATGATAGGGTTCTAGTCGATAAGGTTCGGTAGGGTCATATATGTGTATGCTAGGGTTCTAGTCGATAAGGTTCGATAGGGTCATATATGTGTATGCTAGGGTTCTAGTCGATAAGGTTCGGTAGGGTCATATATGTGTATGATAGGGTTCTAGTCGATAAGGTTCGGTAGGGTCATATATGTGTATGGTAGGGTCATATATGTGTATGATAGGGTCATATATGTGAGTGATAGGGTCATGTATGTGTATGTTAGGTTTCTAGTCGATAAGGTTCGATAGAGGAACATCCCAAACAAGTGTCGGGGAAACAGCCATACTGACTCATTATAGATTCGAAACAATCGAGTCTCTAATATTACTAATACTAAATTGTTTTTGTTTTTCGGAAATATATGTAAACACATTTAAAGAAGGAAATTCCTTTTAAAAACATGATTTATATTGACGCTATCTAAGTTTTTTTGTGTCCTTGGAAGAAGGCACAGATCATTGAATTAGTAATAGTAGTAGTAAATTACTTTTGAGTATTATTCTGTATTTTTTTTGCTATGCTCTGAATGATGAAACAGTAAATAATATACTTCTTTAAAGAAATCATGTCTTTGCTTTAATGATTTTTCATACATTTCTGTATTGTTAATACGATTTAATGTATGCTTAGAATACATCAAAGAAATGCTTATGAAGTTAAATTACCTGCTATGAAATAAAAATTGTATCGTTCAGTAAATATTTCTATTTTTTTTTTTTGAGTTCGTGCTGCAGGTTACTCTTGTATAAAATGTACAAGACAAGCGAAACGAAAATTATTTTGTAATCGAGCTTTCCGTCAGTTTCCCCCTCCCCCGCCACCAAAAGTAGATAAAAGTGCTCCCTGATGTAAGCACGTCGACAATGGAGATAAAATTGATGTAGTTTATAAACAGCAACTGCTTTAGGTAGCTTTGATGCCGCCGGCCATGCTGGGAGGGTTGTACATTGCCCTGCCTTTATTGGGTTGTTTAGGATAATGGTCAATACCTTGCCCATAATTCCCCACAATATCCTCCTTTATAGGTTCGTAATAAAGTCAGCTATCTCCGTCTGTTATCTTTCCGCAGGAGCATAATTCCAAATTTGAATTTATCAAGTACATCATACATTTTTATATACAAGACTGGGAGAGGTAAAATAGACGACGAATAAGCTACAATATGATTAAATTGGCTATTTTCCGAGCGTTCCATGCAATTTCGCTAACAGGGCAAACATCAAACTAGATTTACTTAGACATTTTCTTCTACGAAATTTTCAAGCTAAAATGTGCAATGAATCGCAATCAAGTCAGCCAAACAACTTTATTATGATGAAATTACAATCTGCCTCATCGGGCAATAAGGAATTGTGATAAATGATTTCATTCATACTATATTTACAATTTTCATTCACTCGCTCATTCATGGAGTATTTACAAACAGCCCAGAGACCACCCAAATCCCCCAATGATCCTCCGTCAGCCACGTCGCCGGATACGAGCCAGCGGAGGCTGACCAAGAGCGCGAGAGCCACAGACACTCAGGACATGATTGGACAAACTGGCCATTGCCAGGACTCCCACTGTCATGCATTTATAGCAGGTCACGAGGCCACTGCCGTTTTAGTCTCCGAGGAGGATTATAGGGATGGGTGGTGCAGTGCAATGACTGTGCTAGGGAATTAGGGTGGTTGGATAGGTTACTATGGAATTTTATGAATTCGGAAGGGATGAGTTCAAGAATATAGGGTATATTAAGATCGTTGTGAAGGGTTTTGTTGCTGGCGTAATAAGGGACATTTACTATTCTTCTCAGGAAAGGATTGGATACGCTTGGTTCATTAACTATTAAACTGGAGGTTTAATTTATGACAACCCAAGTTCTGTCATTTAAAATGTCAATTACTTACTTTTTAAGCTCTTTCGCAATATTGAATTATAGTTCGTCTTCTATATATATATATCTGTCCGTGTGATGACATTAATCCGCTGTGGGTGCAAGTGGTCTCACACCGGTGGAGTAACTGAAGGAGTTACAGTACCCGCTACGGTAGTTGTGACTTGGTGGTGTACAGTAACAGCATAAAGGCCAAGAGAACTCAAACGACAGGTCGAACCATCTTGCAAAGAGATCAGCAATAGATTGGGGAGAACCAACATTGCTGTGAATGCAGGAATGACTGACTGCGTAATATTCCCCTTTCAGGAGGGAAAGACGTCACTGCCTACTGCATACACTGGAGGAGCGCAGAAGAAGGCAGTTCTACGAAAATGAAAGTAATGAAGTACGCATGAAGTCTTAGTGACTCTCACATTTGCTGACGTCCCTCAATTTATCTCTGCACTTCAAGCTAATAATATACAAGAGCATACTCACTGTACGGTGCAGTGCTTTTTAGTCATCTGACGTAAGCGACAGCAAAGTTGTTTCCAACTATGGTCCATCATAGTTCATGCCAGTAGCGGAGAAATCGCCAAGACTTTCAGATGTCTACGGAGGATGAGTGCGAACTCTTCATTAACGAATGATCACCGAAGACATCAAATTATTCGACTCGCTGCAATTCCCAACCAAACCCATATCCCTACCTCTGTTCCCTTATTGATAGTTAAATAATTTTTGTAGAGGAGAGTCTTTTAAAAGAAAAGAAAGAAAAGCTTTATAATAAAGTACAAGCGAAACACTGGTATATACAAATATCAACAGTTACATACTTGGTGGAATGCCTAGGCACAAGTGTGGTCTGGGGCTAAAGCTGATACATATATGTATGAGAAAAGGATAAGATTCTGGAAAGTATGGAGGTCTTGGAGGGATGCGGTTGCTTACTTAAAAAATAACAGGAACCATCAGTGACTTCCATAAAGTCACGAGTTGAAGGTATACAGTTCTGCTCAAGCCCCTGCTACTTGTTCTTAGCATTATAAAACTGATGACAGAAGGCAGTCTAAGCGGGATTTAAGTTAGTTTTAAATCCCTTTCTCTGTAATCCGAACGTGAACCTCATAACCTGGTCCTGTTCCATTGTGTAATTATTTTAACAATTATCCGATTTGTGCTCGTAAGAACTGCTTAAAGTGCAAGTTGGCATTGCAGTGTAAGTAGCCCATTTTAGCTATATATATATATTTATGAATATATTTGTTTTCAATAAATTAATATGGGTTAAGAAAAACAAATTACACTAATAAGGTCTTTACTCAACACCTCCTCAATAAAAGTAATGTACCGCCGTATAAAATAATAGATACACCAGCTATGTCAATACAAGGATACAAAAATTAAAAATAATGAAATAAATGGCTTTTTACAAATTTATCTGTCATTTATGTTTTAATTCGTCTTGGATCTATAGGGATGGAAAGTTCACCCATTATTATTATTATGTTCTTGTTAGTGAATATATTGTTGTTTTTATTGATTATATATTTGTGTTTTCATCTAATCTTTATTAGCAAATAAATTACAAACTACCTTACTAGGGTAATAAACAATCCGATTCTTAACAAATTATATCATTTATGATGCCACGGGACCGATAAGTATTACACATGGGACATATGTAGTACGCATTTGTAAAAAAATGCTATTATTTGAGCAGCTGCACTTATTTGAAAATGCTTTCTTTGGACTGCCAATAAGAAAGCTCAGATGCAACTGTGATCCACCTGATATGCTGCTATTTAATTATATATATATATATAATAAAACTATGTAATTATAAAGATAATTACTTATTTAGATAATTGTTTATTTAGAGGCTGTCAATAGTTTTATAGTGTATACTTCCTTAATAAAAGATGCATATAATTAGTATAGGAATGTCGGGAAAGTGAATGAAGCGTGAGAGTGGAGGGGCGTGGATTGAGAGGTGGCGTGCGTGTTAGCGATAATGTGGATATATCGGCCACTAAATCAGGCTTTAGCCGTCCTACCAAGTCCTTAGTTCTGGGGCACACGGCTAAAGGGATTCCTTTATCTCGGGCTTTAGTCTTTTACGGCTTAATTTCATCACATCCGCGGTTCCCTTACATCGTAGCATTCTATATATAATTCCTTTATTGTGCTAAAATTACAATCTGCCTTGCTAGGCAATAAGTAATTAAGATATACGATCATTCATACCATATTTACATTTCATCATTCACTCGCTCATTCATTCAGGACATGATTGGAGAAACTGGCCATTGCCAGGACTCCCACTGTCACTTGATTATAGCAGGTCACGAGGCCACTGCCGTTTCAGTCTCCGAGGAGGATTATAGGGATGAGTGACGCAGTGCAGTGACTGTGCTACAGGATTAGGGTGGTTGGAAAGGCTACTGTGGAATTTCGTAAACTTGGAAGGGATGAGTTCTAGAATGTAGGGTATATTAAGGTCGTTATGAAGGGTTTTGTTGCTGACATAATAAGGGGCATTTACTATTGTTCTCAGGACTTTTGATTGAAAGGATTGGATACGCTTGATGTTCGACTTTTTTGCTGTCCCCCATAGCTCTATTCCGTATGTCCAGATTGGTTTAAGTATAGCTTTGTAGATTAGAAGTTTATTTTCTATTGAGAGATGGGATGTCCTTTGAAGTAGTCTGTATAGTTGTCCAAAGCGTCTGTTTAGTTCTTGTCTTTTTAGTCTCGTATGTGGGTTCCAGGTCAGTCGTTTATCGAGATGGAAGCCTAAATACCGTACTGTCTCGGATACAGGGAGAGGAATAGAATTAAAATAAACTAGTGGACAAGACTTGCGACAAAGGGTGAAGGTAATGTGGGAACATTTTGCTTCATTAACTTTGATCCGCCATTGGTTGCACCAATAATCGATCTCGTCAAGGTGTTTTTGAAGGTTATGGGATGCTATGTCGGGGTCTGGGTTAGATGACAAGACTGCAGTGTCATCTGCAAATGTGGCCAAGAAGGTATTGGGAGTAGAGGGGACATCAGCGGTGTATAGGTTGTAGAGGATGGGGCCCAGGACACTGCCCTGTGGAACTCCTGCATTTATAGGATAGTAGTTTGAATATTCTAAACCACAGCGGACTTGGAAGAAGCGGTTTGAAAGGTAGGACTGTAGGATTAGGAAAAGGGTCTGTGGTAAATATCTTTTGAGCTTGTAGAGTAAACCTGCGTGCCAAACCCTGTCAAAAGCTTGAGCTATATCAAGAAAGGCAGCAGTGCAATACTGTTTGGTTTCAAGGGCTGAGGAGATGTGATCAACAACGCGAAGGCCTTGTTGAGCAGTGGAATGCCGTTGGCGGAAACCAAATTGGTGTGTAGGAAAAAGGTTTTTGGATTCAATAATTGGAAGTAGACGTTTTAGTAGAAGTTTCTCAAATATTTTTGAGAGGATAGGGAGTAGGCTTATTGGACGGTAAGATGAGGCGTCATTGGGTGGTTTACCGGGTTTGGCGAATAGGACAATAATGGAATGTTTCCAGAGGAGTGGGAAGTGCGTAGTTCGGATAATGCAATTATATATATAGGTTAGGAAGATTATGGCTTTAGGAGGAAGTTGTTTGAGAATTTGAGGAGTAAGGAGATCATATCCAGGGGATTTTCGGTAAGGTAAGTTTTTCAAAAGGTATTTGACCTCAGAGGGATTAACGGCTTTTGGTGGAAGAGAGAGAGGAATAGGTGAAGTGAGGAAATCTTCCACAGTTGTGCTGTGAGTATGGCTTTGATGAGAAAGGTTAGGTGTGAAAGTATGGGTAAGATGCAGAGCAAATTCCTCCGACCTATCCCCATCCGAAGCCGCCCAGGACCCATCATCACGACGGAGCGGATGTGAAACAGGTTGATACTTTAGGATTTTTTTGGTTACATTCCACAAGGAGTTATCCCTGGTAGACAGAGAGGAGAGGTAGGAATTGAAAGAATCGGAACGGAAGGATGCCAATCGCCGCTTTACCAATCGGCAGTACTGATTGTACGAGCGGCGATCGGCAGGATGCCGGGATCTTTGCCACACTGTTCTGGAGCGGCGTTTGGATAGGATTAGATCTTTGAGATGCTGAGGTAAACTATTATGATTATGAATTTTTGGGTGACGATGGGGTGACGATGCCTCCCAAGCCGACCTCTGGACCAGAGTAGTGAAAGAATGCACTGCATCGTCTAGGTCTTGGGATGTTTTCAGGGATAATTTGAGGTTTACGGACTCTGTAAGAAGCTGACGGAAGTGGTCCCAATCGACTGGGCCCCTAATAAATGAAGGAGGAGATAGTTTGTGAATTGGTTTTAGGGAAATGGTTAATAATAAAGGGCTATGATCGGAGGAGAGGTCATCGAGGCGCTTGAGTGAATAGTTTAGTGTTCCTAAACTATTGTAGAAGAAGAAGTCTAGGAGATCTGGATTTCGGTTGGGATCTGATGGCCAATAGGTGGCTGTGTCAGGTGAGATCGTGGAGCAATGTTTCCGTGTGAGTGCAGACAGCAAAGCACGTCCGCGTGTATTCGTGGATCTTGACCCCCAGTGTTGGTGCTTTGCATTAAAGTCCCCACCCACAAGGAAACAATGTCCTATGGAGTCTAGAAAGGAGATGAATTGGGAATCGGAAATGGATTTATTGGGAGGGCAGTACACTGATGCTAGAGTAAGGGGGAAAGGGAAGGTGCTGATTGACACTGCAGTGGGCTGAAGGAAATCATGTGCTACCAAAGGAACTATGTGATGAGAAATGGAATTATGAACAATGACAGCGGTACCTGCATGAGCTCTTCCATCTGGGTGATCAGTTCGGTAAGTATGGTACTGTCGAATCGTAAATGATCGTTTGCTAGTAAGTCTTGTTTCAGTAATGAGAGCTACGTCGATGTTTTTGTCGTGGAGTAGTGCTGTCAGTTCGTTAGTGTGGGTGCGAACACCATTCGCATTCCAAAGGAGAATGGATAAGGAGTCGGAAGGATCCACTTATGGATTTTGTTTAACGGGGATAAGGTAGGAGACCAGATTTGTAAGTAGGGAAATGAGAGGAGTAATTAGGGTTCTGAACTCTGTAAGAAATGAGGTTAAAAGGCTAGTGAGATCCGAAGAACTTGAAGGTGGAGGAATGTACGAGATGTGTGGCTGAGGATGGGATAGAGTTTGTGGGTTGACGGGATGAACGGAATGCTGGGAAAGGTGATCTTGTGTACAGGGGGTGGGTGGTGCCTGTGACTGCTCTCTGTTGCGAACGGCATCGGCGAAAGAGACAGTAGTCCTCAAGTTTCTGGCTGGGCCGCTTCTTGCTGCAAGTTTTTCCACTTCTGGCTGACGGCGTTTATCGGTCCTCGACTTTAGCGTTCTGTAAGCCTCGCAGCCCTTGTAGTTGGCCGGATGGCCTTGCTTGCAAAGTACGCATACCGCAGGAGATTGTAGGGGCTTTTTGCACAAATCGCTTCTGTGCTGCCCACTACACTTTACACATCTGGGAGGGTGGTGGCAGTAAGATTTCGTGTGCCCATATGCCTGACAATTATGGCACTGGACGATGTCTCGTTTGGGGAACGGTTTTTCAACCTGTACCCTTGTATAGTACAGGTGTGTTAGTTCATAAATCTTCTCTACTCCAGGTGTTCGCTCGAGATCGACGAAGAACAGTGGTAACGCCGTTTTTATTGATCCCTCTTGTTGTTTATCCTCACGTAACACGTTCGTTATTTGACGAACTTTGAATCCAAGAGCAAAGAGTTCATCTTCGATTTCGTCAGCTGGTGTGGTCGGGTGCAAGTTTCTAATTACTACTCGGAGCGAGCGTTCTTGTTTCAGCTGATAGGTGTGAAAGTCAGCATTGGTTTCGTCCAAATATTTGATAATTGCCCGATAAGTATCGGGAGTGTCCGGAGATATTTTCGTGTCCCGAGAGCGATTTAGGCACGTATATTTGCCGGTACCAACAATTTTGCTCATTTGTGAGCATAGTAATTTAAAGTTGCTAATATTGCGTACAAATATAGGAGGCGGCTGGGGCTGTGTTGGAGTTTTGTTGACTTCCATTTCTTCTGCTGGGATATTTTTCAACGCCTCAAAGGTGTTTGGCGTGAAGAAAGGTGACTCTATGGCGGGATCATTATTGGATGTGCTGGCCTGTGGAGGTATCTCTTCCATGGAACTAGCCGCAGAAGAGGTTATTTGTACATTCCTGGTTGATCGTCTTGGTTTACGCTTTACAGGCGACGTTGTCGGGGTTGGACCTAGTGATCTCGATCTTTTTTTTTTATTTTGAGAGATCACTTGTTGATAAAATTTCATTTTATCATAACAAAGGTTTTTAGTTTGTAGGAAAAAAAGTACGTGGCGCCGGTGGGAATCAAGCTCACAACCTCCAGTGGCGAGTCACGGGTCTTGGCTCTGAGCCACAAGACCGACTGGCTCAGAAACAATTGCTCGACGTTAGTGAACGATCCGAATGGTGCTAATGTCTAATGGCCGACCTCTCCTCTGATTTCACTTCACTTTTGTTCTGCACAAATGTAATAAGCTATTCACTTACGTGTTGAGGGCTTCCTCGTGACCAGCTCACGTAAGTTGCCTGGTAGAACAAAATTTTTGATGTACTGTGGCCTAAAAACTGTAGAATAAAGTGTTTGAAGGACGAGCGAAGTTGAGAGGTGTTTCAGGATGTAGCGCATGCGCAAAAACTCCGTAGCATTCTATGGGCAGCTTCATAACGGGTCTTACTACTGAGCTATCTGACTCCATATCTGATAGGTATGTGCCCCGGCAGTGCACTATGTTCAGGAGAAGAGGTATAGGGTAGGTATTATAGGTAGTTGATGCCCACGAATTCACACTCGGTATCTGTGGGTAGGGGAAAACCGTCTGGATCCCAAAGGCGATTGTGGATCGGAGAGAGGCAGCCTGGATCGCCGGGGGAGACGCAACAAGGTATAGTTTGCAGGGCCCCAGAGACCGTCGTCCGCGAGGAAGAAGTCTCTTCCAAGGTGGTGCTAGTTTTAGCGAGGCGAAGGCAGATAACCCCACTAGGAAGGTGTGGGGTCTGACAAGGCCGGACTAAAACATAGCGAGGTTAGGAAAGAGAGATGCAGAGGTTTTCATAAATGAGAAGGCGAAATCTAGAAACATCAGTGCAGCTGCAAGTACCAGTCCTGAGAGCCGTAGTTAGAATGAATTATTGGCTAAAACTAGGGGGTATATATAGCCCCAAGTAGCCAATGGGCTGGGGTTTTATTCTGGCTAATCGCGTCTAGCCAATGAGGCGAGGTTTTATTCTGGCCAATCGCATTGCAGGCTTGGATGAAGCTTGAATGTTTTAGACTAGGACCCACCCAGCCCCAACGGCTACCTGATTCCTTCTGCAGGGGCCACTGAGCTAGTTTTTTTCGCAGCTGGGTCTTTTATTGTTTAGAATATTTACACTGATATGACTTGAGGTTTGGTAATATTATTTACATTTGTTTAAAAACATATTATAACCAGTTTACAACATATACAATAGAGAATAGGGTGATTGATTTTAGGTAGTTAGTGGTCGCTACAACCACAATTCGACAAACGCAATCGCTACAGTCCTTCGTTATCATGTGCCAATTAGTTTGATAGTCGGACTTAAAGTGAATTGGCACATGATAGCGAGTAACTGAAGATGACAGCAAAGAGCTGTTGAAAACTATATTGTGGAGAGAGTAAGGAGAATTTATTTAAATATATACATTTAAAAGTGGTAGTAAATGGTAAGTGGCCATTATAGTTTTAAAATGTTATTACATTATAATATAATTTTATACCAAGGGCCCAGAGACTGTCACATTTTGTGGCACTACTCCGAGTAGGGATGGTTCTACCCTTTCGCCCTTGGCCAATACTTCCATGAGTCCTTCCCCTCCAGTTCTATAATGACTAAAGAGCCTTCTTACCTCGTTCTTCCGTGTCAAATCTGCTTCCTTCGACCGTTCTTTTCTTATCCCTACCGCAAACCATTCCAACTCTATCCTCATCGACTCTCCTAATATTCATATCGTACAATTCCTTATCCCTTTCCATTATAACAATTCATCTCATCCACAATCCATTTTTTTTCATACCAGTCGCCCTCCACACTCTGTTAATAATGTATTTTTCGTTTCTAGTCAATAATGTTTTTGGTTACAATCTCCTAGCTTTCATTAATTATGTATGTAACCCTTTCTTAGTTATAAACTTTATATTAAACAATTGTATTTTTTCCTTTTTTTGTAGCCCGCTAGACATTCCTACTTTTTGCAATGCGCCACAATGTTTGTTTTTTCCATTCCTTCATTTAGGACCCTGAGATCATGTCAAATAAAATGATGAACTACGAGGGTGGTCTGAAAAGTTTCCGACCTCAACATGAAGATAGGAGCAGTCGTAAATAAAAGCTAGTGAATTTCGTTGTTCATCTGTTGACAGTTACTCACCAAAGTTTCAGCCATTTTGGACGCGCAGTTGTTGTGTAACAGTCGTTTGAGTGAGTCGATGTGAGTGTTTTTATGAAAATGGACAAAATCGGGTATCGAGCTGTCATTAAATATTTGTTTTTGAAAGGCAATACGCCTACGCAAATCAAAGATGAGTTGGATTCTGTGTATGGGGACTCTGCACCATCATTTACCCCAGTGAAATTTTGGCCAGCTGAATTTAAACGTGGTCGTAAGAGCTTGGGAGACGATGAACGTTTGGGACGTCCAAAAACTGCAACTACCGACGAAAACATCGCCAAAGTTCACCAAATGGTGCTAGCCGACCGCCGAATTAAAGTGAGAGAGATAGCAGATGTTATGAACATGTCAAAAGAACGTGTTTGTCACATATTAAATGATGAGATGAGAAAGCTGTCTGCGCGTTGGGTGCCGCGTTTGCTCACGTTAGACCAAAAACGTGTTCGAATGAACATTTCCAACGCTCTGTTGGCGCAATAAATCTGAGTTTTGGCGCCGATTAATTACTGTGGATGAAACTTGGATACACCATTATACGCCCGAAAGAAAAATACGGTCCAAACAGTGGACTGCAAAGGGGGAACCGGCTCCAAAAAAAGAAAAAACTGTTTTTTCGGCTGGGAAAGTGATGGTGACAGTTTTTTGGGATATTCATGGAGTTATTTTAATCGATTATCTTCAAAAAGGAAAAAAAACATTACAGGAGCATACTACGCATCATTACTTGATAAGCTGATGACAGAACTTGCGGAAAAACGGCCACATTTGCTGAAAAAGAAAATCCTGTTTCACCAAGCCAACGCACCGTCTCACACCTCAGCGGTTGCCATAGCGAAAATCCATGAATTTCGTTTTGAACTGCTTGACCATCCGCTTTACTCACCAGATCTAGCCCCAAGCGACTTCTTTTTGTTCCCTCATCTAAAAATTGCTCTCGGAGGACAGAGATTTTCGTCAAATGAAGAGGCAATCACCTTCGAACGATTATTTTGCAGAGAAAAACGCCGAGTACTATTTGGACGGGTTACAGAGATGGTAAAAAAAAAATTTCTGAAAAAACGTCTTGTATCTTTGTTAGGTCGGAAACTTTTCAGACCACCCTCGTATTATTCTTTATGAACTATTATAAATGTCCTTTTATTCCTTATAAAATCCAAAAATGGTTATAAGAAGACTGAAAGTTAATTTGGTTTTAAATTAGCTCTGGAAGTAGGACATAATGATTGAGAATGAGGTTCATTCGACAGGCTGTATCAGTGCGAACGTGGCAAGGTCTATCTATACAGATCTGAGTGACTGGGGGGTAATTCATCACACAGACAAGCGAAAGGAGATAGGACGGGGCCGCTAACAAACGACCAACCACACCCTCCAGATCATCATCACGGACATCACCAGCAGCTGATCGCATTAAGATAAATATCATCCCCTCATATTTTTAGACCAACTCAATGTCGGCTATATTAGAGCTGATGATGAATCTGACCCAGCTGGGGCATTAGCAGAGTGTCTCATCTTGCCCTAATTCTCTCTGAAAATAGCCCCACTCATCATAGCACTTTTTTCTTTAATCTAATAAATCAACAAAGTTTTAATTATGGACTACACCAAATGAAGTTGTGAATGATATAATTTAATCCAATCCTTTAGTAAAATACTACGAAAGGCTATCGTAACATAATTTAGTACAGTTTAGCAATTTTAATATTAATTAAAATTAAAAATAATTATAAACCTGACTCTCTAACAACTGTGCTACCTTACCGCGTGAATTCTCTTTGGTAGAACGCTCGCAAGAGTTCATCTACATATACATATAGAATTACATTGAAAGTAAAAATAGAGTACGTGAATATGAGTTTAAAGGAACGGTATGAAGGTAATACGTGAGAAGAAGAAGAGAGATTCGCCCTTTAGGTGTGGTTTAGCTAATGGAGGAGTGCTTAAGTAGGAAACCGCAGTAGGATGAGTACTCAATGTATGTCGTCTGTGGCAGAGGCTCGAGTACATTCAGTTTGAATGGTTATTTTAGCTCACGATGACGATTTGTCTGGGTTTTGGCCCGTGATAAACAGTATGTTTTTTAGCCTTCATGTTCTACCAATCGAAGATAAGAAGTGTGATTTTTTTCCCCCTTAGGTCTCTAATTATAAGATTAAGGATGAAAAAAAAAATAAAGTAATATTTGGTTTGAGCGGATCCTTGTACTAGGAGTACCTGCTTGAAGGTGGCGTGAGGGAATTAAGGAGTGTGGGAAGCCTCGGTAGAGGTTGATTGTCGCGGTACAGTGGTGAGAGTCCACTGGTGGCTGGGCCTAGAGTCTCTCTAGGCATGTAGTGCAGTCTTATTTAGTTGGATAGCAGTGATGGGTGCCCGTTAGAGGCTTGTTGTTGGTGTGCAAAGCGCATTGTTGTCCACCATTTGGTCTGCTTTACTAGATCTTGAGTGTTGCCATCTAGCCGGTAGCGGTGGGGGTGTCATGTCTTGGAAGAGAGGGGTTTGGCTATGTTTCATCGAGTCAAAGAACTTGATGTCTTCTTTGGATGGCTTCGGTGATGGTGGGTACCTCGAACTTGTTGTGGATGTCGGGAGCTTTTCATTTTATTCTGCAGGTGTGTGTAGAACGTTATGTGTCTGCCTAGGTAGGATATGCTGTAGGAAAGTTTGCATTCAGTTCCGTCTATGTTGAAGCTGGTTGGACGCTTTCTTTTCCCGTGCTGGAAGGAGAAGACGATCCATTGAGTTTTGGCCGGGTTCACCTGAATGTGGACAGCTCGCAGCCTGTCAGTGATTAACTAACTGGGGCCCTCTGCAGCATTTAGCCGAAGTGTGATAAAACTTCAGGGTCGTATTAGCATGGAGCAATCTAACCGAATAACCATACGAGAAACATTCTAAAATCCAACTAACAATGTATTCCGATGGGTTTTGTTTGATTGCATTAGTAAGAGCGAGATAAAACTATGTCTCTGCAGAATACAGTCGCTGTATGAGTCGAAACAAAGGAATACACTTGAGTTGGCTAAAATCAATTTTGTACACGAGGGACCTCCAAGATTTTTAAAAAAGTATTTTGTTTTACTTATTTTCTGCCAACTCTAGACGAAATCACTGTGACTACGATAGAATGCGATTGACATGAAGTGACAAAAGACATGCAGTCACAACCCCCCCCACTATGTTTGAAGATTTATAATTTATGGGACTATTTATATTCTTAATTGCTGATAAGTCAAATGAGGTGTCAAAATGGACAGCTTCAAGTAGAGATGTATAAAAGAAACTCCATCTTCACATGGTTCAAATATTCAAACATTATTCAAGCGATAGTCTACCTGACATTTTTCTTCCCCGAAGCTGTTACAATCCCAGAAAATATTCGGTAGATATTGGAAGAAATAGATAAAATGTGATTTAGTAAAAGCCGTATATCATCTTTGAGCGATCCAGTGAAGATGGGATTATGTTAGCATTCATTAAGGAAGCAGTAGATACTTGGAGGAAATCGATTCTGAGAAGATCTGGCAGAGGGTTTCCTTCCTGCTTCCGACCCTACCTGGCCAGACCCTTTGTTAATAGCGACAGGGGGGAGAGGAAAAATATTCCCATTCACTCCCAAGCCATATTTTATCAAAGATTCATTTTTATCTCTCACTTTCTTCAAGTTTCTTTTTCTTCTCCAAGTTATTCTACAGTGACGATTGCAAATTTTTTTTTGTTCATACGTCGTTAGACACTTAAAATTAAAAAAAAAACGAGTAACGAATGTTTTCTTATTAATTTAGGCAATCTGGACATACGGAATAGAGCTATGGGGGACAGCAAAAAGTGAAACTTCAAGCGTATCCAATCCTTTCAATCAAAAGTCCTGAGAACAATAGTAAATGGCCCTTATTACGTCAGCAGCAAAACCCTTTATAACGATCTTAATATTCCTTTCATTCATTCTTCAACTCTTCCCTTCCAAGTTTATAAAATTCCATAGTAACCCTAATCCCCTAGCACAGTCATTGCACTGCACCACTCATCCCTATAATCCTCCTCGGAGACTAAAACGGCAGTGGCTTCGCGACCTGCTATAAATACGTGACAGTGGGAGTCCCTGCAATGGTCAGTTTTTCCAATTATGTCCCGAGCGTCTGTGGCTCTCACGCTCTTGGTCAGCCTTTACTGGCTCTTATCCATCTTTGGCGTGGTTGTTGGAGACGCATAGGGGACTTCCCAAGACTTCCGTTTTTCTTTCGCATGCGAGGGAGGTGACAACCATGTGGATTTGGGAGGTCTCAGCTCTAGTTTTACAGTACCCAATGCCAGTTGAGTATGTGGTTTTCTTTGTTCTCTGACAAAGAGATATGTCACCGATACGTGACACGGGTAAAGGTCTCTCGGCGGTTTGGGTCACTAGGACCTGCTACTGACAGCTGGTGCCCCAGCTCATATAACTAATAGGCTCACAGCTGGATGTTTATTGTTTACTACATTTACAATGATTTATATTTTGGTAATGTTATTTACATTTGTTTGCAATATATATACAATAGAACATAGGGTGATTTATCTTATGTAGTTAGTGGTCACTACAGACTTAAAACCGAGGTTGTCAATGGGGAGGGGATTTTTTGTACATGTGTAGCACTTTTTATACGGATTTTGTAATGTTTAGTTTTTAAGTTATAAATTTTTAAACAGCCAAAAATCGACAGTTTTTTTGACACGTTTTGAAACATTTAAAAGCTTTTTGCATAGAAAGCTGAAAATAGTGCTATTCAGAATTTCAATTTCCAAAATGTCATCTTTTTTTTAAAGACAAAAATGAAATTTTGAATGAAATGGAGCAAATTTCGTGATGTAGGGCAGAATCCTACCTGAAGGAACGAATTCTAATCAGATAGGTCCACACTGACAGGATTCTTCAAATTGATCTAAATTATGCAAAGAGGATTCGTAAAAAGCGAAGTGGGCCGGAGCTAAGGAGAATGAATCGTTCGTGAGTGGAGGTAAGTGAGTTCCTTCCGCCTTTGACGAAGAGTCCTCGACCCCGTTGCGTGTTCCTGAGGGCGGCTGGAATTACCGCTTTAAGTCACTCCAGGGCCTGCTTTAAGGGAGAAAGTGGAAATAATTCTAGAACTAGGAGTACTTGGCAAAGGACGGAAAGTGCACGTAATTGTTATGATTGTAGTACTAGGGCTAAAGTCACAGTGGTGTAAGCCACATTTTCTTCATTTGGAGAAACAAAAGGTTTTACTAGAGTCATAAATTTGTGGCAGGAACCTATTGAATATTGAAATTGTTAACTAAAATTTGTCTAAATTATATTTTTGCTTTATTTTAAACATCTGGAAACGACTTCAACCATTGTGCAAATAAAATAAAAACAATTTTTGAGGTTGATGAAAAATTGAAAAACAAAAAAAACGACTTTAAACCCCTTATACACTAAATCACATATCAAAGTAGGTATTTATACTAATGCAATTTTAAAATTTCCCCTTTCAAATTTTGACTATTATAGCATAGGACTTAATTTGAAAATTTGGAGCGTACTCAAGCGGTCATTGTCTGAAGCTCTATTGTATAAACATTTCACCATTACGTGTACATAGTTAAAATATTTTAGCATTTTACTTATTTCAGAGGGTGGGGGGGGGGGAGTACCCATAAATTGAATTCTGCCTATGGAGATGGGATCAGGATAAGTTTCTCACGCATGCGCTGATACGGTTAAGAATATATTTTAATTATTCTTCAACTATAGTTTAATTTGTAAACGTTTTTTGAATAAATGACTAATAGGTACATTCATTAAGTTCGTCAACCCTTAAATGCTTTCCTAGACGAGAAAGAGTATGTGGGTTAAGGATTTAATATTTATTACTGCATTTAGTTTAAGTTTATGTATTTTAAGTTATTGTAACTTTGTAAGCAATGTCATTGTAATGACCCATTAGAGTAAATACTAAATAAACGATAAAAATCTAGTCTCAAAGTACATAGGATAAGGCTTCAACTTTTTTTCGGCACAGAAAGAACATTGATAAACAGACTAAAAAAAATTATTAAAAATCTTTAGCAAAGAAACTTTGTTTAAAATAATAATCCAGTTTTATAGAATTGATCAATTAAAATATATTTATTACTAATAATTAACAGAAAATTAAAAAAAAACATTTTTCGTTTTGACCTTCCAACTCACTTGGTAAAATGCTGTAAAGCTATTTGGTGAGTCCCGGGTTCACGTCCCGATTTTGCCAGAATTTTTTCATTGCCTTTTAATTATTAATAATACTGAGAAAAATAGCACAGTAAAATTTTCTCATTTACAATTTATTTGTACTTTAACGGCTACTAACAAAGACGATCTCGATATATGAAATTTTTTTTTCATTATTTTCTTTTTTCTTGTTAGGTAAAAAAAAGGACAGGATTAGACGGGAGTAGCCCTGGCTTCGTAAAGTTGAAGGTTTTTAATGGGCTTCTTCTGTCCTTTAGAAGGGCTGCATCGTAAATCAGGCCTGGCCAATTCCCAGCTCCATTCATTCCGATATTTCCTCCCCTAGTTCTTATAATTACCCTCTCACGGAAATGAATGGAGTCTCATACGAGACATTTGTAATTATTTACTCAATTTATTCAATCAATAATAAAACCAGACCCTACTAAATACTTATTTCAGAGAAAAATGCAGAACCTGAAAGGAGAGGGTCTTCTTTTGACCAGGTTAAGAGTAATCGTCAACTAGAATCGTCATTGCACTGCACCACTCATCCCTATAATCCTCCTTGGAGACTGAAACGGCAGTGGTCTCAAGACCTGCTATAGACGCGTAATCTAGGGAGTCCTTGCAATGGTCAGTTTCTCCAATCATGTTCTGAGCGTCTGCGGCTCTCGCGGTATTGGTCAGCCTCCGCAGGCTCGTACCCAGTGACGCGGCTGACGTAGGAGCGTGGGGGACTTCCCAAGACTCCGCTTCCTCTTTCGCACGCGAGGAAGGTGACAACCATGTGAATTTGGGTGGACTCTGAGCTGTTTGTAAATACTGTATGAATGATGAATTGTAAATATAGTATGAATGAGAACATTTATATCAATTACTTATTGCCTAATAATGCAGATTGTGTTTAGCACAGTAAAGAAGTTATTTATAATGTTTTAATGCCAAAACGAATAGGAAAAACGTCTTCAACACCATTCAGGGAGAAAATTTCAGAGATTAAGATAATTAAAAAAATAACCTAGTATTTAGAAAACCTGCAGAACGTAGGAACGCAGTTTATAAATGTGATGAAAATCTAACATATTTGAGTATTAAAAAAAAAAGTTGTTTATTATTGATTCAATTAAACTTCTTCTTCTTCTTTAGTGCCTCTCAGCGTAGAGGAGCATCCAGCCAGGAATTCCATTCTTCCCTATTTTCAGCTAGGTCCTCGCCTGTCGGAGGTCCTTTCCCCTCGCCTTACTGAGTCGTTCAATGTAGCTGATATAGGACATCCTAGGGCGACCCCTAGGTCTTCGGCCATCTGGGACATATTCCATGGTCTTTACAGAATCTCTGTGGTTCGTCCATCTTGATAACATGGCTTTATCTGACGAGTATCTAGGAGCTCTTTCAGTGGGGCTATCTGCAGTTCACGACGAAACCTTTCATTGCGAACTCGGCCTCTCCTTGTTTTTCCAATCGTCCTTCGCAGAAATTTCATTTCGGCAGCGGTGATCCTGCTCTCCTGTCGGTCTGTTAATATCCAACTCTCAGCTCCATACAAAAGTATGGGCAGATATACTGTCTTGAAGATGTGTAGCTTCACGTCTTTGCCTACTTCTCTCTTCCCTACCACAGTGTTAAATATCTGGTAGTAGATATTCAATTAAACAATAAAATAAATCAATGATGATGTGTAAGGCCTATTGGAGGTTGTGGTCATAGTTGGTAGGCGGCTCTGAGGTCTAGTGTGGATAGTTCTTGGCGTTTACCTCTCCGCCTTAAATACTGTTCTTGATAATACAGGTAGCTTCAAGACTGTGCCAACCCCGAGCGAAAGAAACTATTCTAGGAGAATAATAAAAGGCTGCAGGAGGAGGAGAACGCTCATTGATTGATCTTCATTCATTTTCATTCAGCTACACAATGAATGAGAGCAAATTAATATAGCTCAATGATTCGTGAAAATCGCGGGAAATGTCCACCTAACGAGGAATAATAAACGGAATATTGGCGCCAAACCGGGATGCCTGCGCATTGTCAAGTCAATATGACAGAATTTGGGGGGGGGGGCGAAGGGGAGGGGGGTCGGTCGTGCTCTGTAGATTCTAATTGAATAAATGTAGTGATACGGCGGGTCCCTCGCCCGTCGTTTCGGCGGATATAATTTCCTGAAGCAATCGTGGGGGGATGGCAAATTGAACTCATTACAGACCCCCCCTCTGCCCGGATATTGCAGCCAACCCCACCTGCCTGCCTATGGATTTTGTAATCCCCATGGGGTGTACCTCAGCACCCACCCGACGGCAAAAATACATAAAATATAACCCCCTGGGTGGGATATCACCCTTATATATATTGTAATGGTATCCGTTGAAGTTTTGTTTAAAATAAATAAATACAGAGAAGGAATATATTGTTAAGATGGCAGGTATAAACCAGGTAGAAAACGACGAATTGAGAAGATGTTTCGTTGAAGGGGGAAAGTGTTAACAGACCAGCGACGGTGCAGTGTGAAAATGAGATTCCCGGGAGTTGAGGGACCCATCCAGCATCAAAATGTATCCATGTTATTACATTTCATTGGGTGTAAACATCATGTAAATTGCAAATAAGGTTCTATAGCTATTAATGTTTTTATAAAACATTTAAATAGGCAGAAATATAATTTATATAACATATTATATGTTATATGTGCAAACCCCAGGAGCCCCCCAAATCAAAGTTTACTGAAAAGTTTTTTTTAAACAAATAGAGAAATAAGTTAAAAAGGTTTATATTTAATTTTGTTTTAAAAAGACAAGAACTTAACAGACGCTTTGGACAACAGTACAAAACACCTTGACGAGATCGAGTATTGGTGCAATCAATGGCGGATCAAAGTTAATGAAGCAAAATGCTCCCACATTACCTTCACCCTTTGTCGCAAGTCTTGTCCACTAGTTTATTTTAATTCCATTCCTCTCCCTGTATCCGAGACAGTACGGTACTTAGGCTTCCATCTTGACAAACGACTGACCTGGAACCCACATACGAGACTAAAAAGACAAGAACTAAACAGACGCTTTGGACAACTGTACAGACTACTTCAAAGGACGTCCCATCTCTCAATAGAAAATAAATTACTTATTAACAAAGTTATCCTTAAACCAATCTGGACATGCGGAATAGAGCTATGGGGGACAGCAAAGAAGTCGAAGATCAATCGCATGCAATCCTCCCAATCAAAAGTCCTGAGAACAATAGTAAATGCTCCTTATTACGTCAGCAACAAAACCCTTCATAACGATCTTAATATACCCTACATTCTTGATTCCATAATAACCTATCCAACCACCCTAATCCACTAGCACAGTCATTGCACTGCACCACTCATCCCTATCCTGGTCCTCTAAAACCCCTTTATTGATCAAAAGTTTTACAATTTACAAATTTTCGATTCACAAATTTTTCCTCTTACTGCATACGCAGATGCATTCCAAGGAGGGTAGAATTACAATAAAAAATTTCTATTTGAAGTTAAAATTACAAATCACTGGGTACAGGACTAGGTATATACACTAGGTACAGGACTATGGGGCTCAACTTCAGATTACAATGAGGGAACTACAAACTAAAACCTAAAACCTAAGACCGTGTTAAACACCGGGTTTGTCAAGTACTGTGGGGAGTCTAAAAATTTGATATGTCTACGTTGGATGAATTCATCCACCGTAGGCAGATCAAAGATCTCGTGAAGCTCACTGTTGCTCCGCTGCTCGAATGAAGTATGCCTGACCACTTTCATCAGTATACCGTTTTGGAATTGTTGGAGTCACCGAGCTGTCATATACGTCAGATGACGAAAAAGCGTTACACCATACAGCAGATTTTGAGTACCTTCTTGTAAATCAATAGCTTGAGACGCAGTGATAGATTGGGGGAAGTCAATAAATGCGTAAGCCGGCAAGACTTCGTGTGAGTTTGCTTCAACTTCCGCGAAAAATGGTTACTAAAATGGAGGTGTCTGTCCATTTTAATCCCCAGGTTAATTACTCGTATAATAGGTTGTTGGCTGGTGAGTTTTTCTACGGTCAGTAATCGGTAGTGGCCTCGTGACCTGCTATAGAAGCGTAACAGTGGGAGTCCTGGCAATGGCCAGTTTCACCAATCATGTCATGAGCGTCTGTGGCTCTCGCGCTCTTGATCAGCCTCTACTGGCCACTGGCATATCCGATGACGTGGGTTGACAGAGGAACGTGGGGTACTGTTTGTAAATACTGTATAAATGAGCGAGTGAATGATGACTTGTAAATATGGTATGAATGAAAACATTTATCACAATTAATTATTGCCTAATAAGGCAGGTTGTAATTTTATCATAATAAAGTTGTTGTTAAATTTTTGTTTTCATACAAACATCGTATAATTGGTTTTGGAATTATCCTTTAAAAATTCACGTTGATTCATTTTCATGGATCACACTGTCTCAGATTGATACGGAAGAAAGCGGTCGTACATGCTGGAAAGTATAGCTTGGCCATTATTAACGGGTCGTTGAGATTGAAGACATTCATTGAAGACGGAGAAGCAAGACTACAAGCGGACTGCGGTGTGTTTGAATGGCTGTGTTGCCAAGTAGAAGGACAAACGTACAGATAGAGACTGAATACCTGTGGTTGGAATTGTTCAAGTTGATATTTACACAGTGCTTAAGTGCTTAGCTCCTCTGCTAACTTCACTGATTATCGGTAAGCATTAATTATTCTGTTCGTGTTTAGCTCCTATCAAAGACAAATTTAACATCCCCTTCAATAACAATAAATAAATAGAAGATTTTGTTGTCGCGTTGATGAATGAGATCTGAGATTTTCATCAAATTTATTAATGGGCAGTATTTAGACATAATTTGTATTTTATGTTTCTATTTTTTTTAGTTTATGTTTTTTTCACTATTTATTAAAGCTACGAGTAAATGTATCATCAAAGAACGTCGGATATACTAGTATATTGTATCATTGATACTTATTATATTACGATATACGATCGTATGATTAAAGATTAAATACTTAAAGAGTAAATGTATCATCAACATACTGTCTCATATTAGAAGCTCAGCAGCCATAGTAGACCATTAATAAATTTATTGAAACTCTGTCATTCATCAACTTCAACAAATTCTTCTACTTGTTGAGTTAGTTCTTTCATAGAAATATTCTCTACTCATCCCTTCCAAGTTCATAAAATTCCATAGTAACCTATCCAACCACCCTAATTCCCTAGCAGAGTCATTGCACTGCACCACTCATCCCTATAATCCTCCTCGGAGACTAAAACGGCCTCGTGACCTGCTATAAACAAGTGACAGTGGGAGTCCTGGCAATGGCCAGTTTCTCTAATCATTTCATGAGCGTCTGTGGCTCTCGCGCTCTTGGCCAGCCTCCACTGGCTCTTATCCAGTGACGCGGTTGACGTAGGAGCGTGGGGGACCCAAAACTCCGCTTACTCCTTCGCACGCGAGGGAGGTGACAACCATGTGAACTTGGGGGGCCTCTGGGCTGTTTGTATATATAGTATGAATGAACGAGTGAATGAAAATTGTAAATTGGTATGAACGAGATCATACGGCACAATTACTTAAAGCCCAAGCAGGCATATTGTAGTTTTATCATACAATAAAGTTGTTGTTTGTTAGAAATATTCTGATTTATTTTTTTAATCGATAGGATTTGCTCCCTTTTGAAATTTCTCTTGAAATAGTTCTTTTAGGCATACAAATACAAGTGTATTGATGTTAATATTACTAATATAGTCCCTAATCGTAAAAAAAAAAAATTTGTCATGAATATTTTTTTTAATATAGTCAATTTTTAATTGCAGTCTTTTTTTTTTTTTTATATTTACTCTTTTTTTCACCAAAATTTAAGATCATTTAATGTATTGATGTGTTAAAACCAGGTGACAGTAATAACAGCTTATTAAATGATGACTTCGGACATATTCAAAAAATGATTGATTATCCATCGAATTGAAGTAGATTACATTTTCAATTCAAAGAATCTAATAATGAATGGCATTTCGAGAACGATTCCAGAGAGATTTTCGAACTGAATAACCCTTGTAAGCTACAAGCTTTACGTTGATGTTTTATAAGCTGGATATTGCTATTATAACAGGCAGGGGGAGCTGTTATTGGATTCGGTCCGAGGAAATGAACGAGATTGGCAGAGGTTTAGTCGGGACTCGAACCCAAAGCGTAACACAGGTTGGATTCAATAGCTATTGCACTGCTTTGAATCATAGCTGAGTACATTGCATTAAGCATTAGCACTCATTGAGGTTATTATTTCAAGTCTAAGTACTAAGTTGTGTAATAAACCAAACGTAAGACATCATAAAACGCTATTGAGATGCATAATAATAAATATTTGTTTTATAAAAAGGTTAGACAGCATTGGCAATAAATAACGCTAGTTAATTAACATTAGTGGATGGATAACACAATTGCTCTTCTAAAGCACATCAACAGTTGTATAATGCTAAGAATATTATAATGCTAACAGTAGAAGGGGCTTGAGCAGAACTGTATGTAGATGGTTCCCTGTTATTTTTAAGTAAGCAACCACATCCCTCCAAGACCTCCCTACTTCCCAGAATCTTATCCTTTTCTTATACATATATGTCTCAGCTTTAGCCCTAGACCTCACTTGTGCCTAGACATTCCACCGGGTATGTAGTGACGTAACTCTAAATATTGTTATATATACGGGACTTTTGCTTCATAATAAAGCTTTTCCTTCTTTTCTTTTATAAGACTCTCGTCTACAAAGATTATTTAACTGTTAGTTTCATAATGCTAAAAACAAGTAGAAGGGGGTTGAGCAGAACTGTATACCTGCCTCGTGACTTCATGGAAGTCACTGATGGTTCCTGTTATTTTTAAGTAGGCAACCGCATCCCTCCAAGACCACCCTACTTCCCAGAATCTTACCCTTTTCTTATACATATATGTCTCAGCTTTAGCCCCAGACCCCACTTGTGCCTAGACATTCCACCCAGTATTTAGTAAGGTAACTCTTAATATTTGTATATACCAGTGTTTTGTATGTACTTCATAATAAAGCTTTTCTTTTAAAAGACTCTCCTCTACAAAGATTATTTAACTGTTAGTTATATAATGCTAAGAACAAGTAGAAGGGGGTTGAGCAGAACTGTATACCTGCCAGCTGACTTCATGGAAGTCACTGATGGTTCCCTGTTATTTTTAAGTAAGCAACCGCATCCCTCCAAGACTTCCCTACTTCCCAGAATCTTATCCTTTTTTTATACATATATGTCTTAGCTTTAGCCCCACTGGTGCCTAGAAAATCCACCCAGTATGTAGTAAGCTAACTCTTAATATTTGTATATACCAGTGTTTTGCTTGTACTTCATAGTAAAGCTTTCTTTCTTTTCTTTTAAAAGACTCTCCTCTATAAAGGTTATTTAACTAAGGATATTTTTTAGAAAAGAATCGTTGAACAGTTCTAAGTAATATGAAACAAACTGCCCGTCCATGAAAATATAAAAGTTATTCATTCGGAGGAATGAAATATGCCAGTCTTTAATGTTCTTCTTTATTTTTTCATCACTACACCGATCGTAATCGGAGTGGAAGGTTTTCTTGCGTTTAGTGTTTGTATTTCTTCCACCTTAGCATCTGGACCAGGCAGGCAGCTGGTAGTATGCAGACTTTTTTCTTTTCAATTGAATTCTTTTAAGCTTCTCTCAACTTCCACAACCGTCGAGAAAACCACCGTTAAAATTTTCTTCTGCGACAACGAAGAAGCGGCCTTCCGTACAGTTGAGACGACAAAGTAAATGACATCAGCCCCGAGAGGAAGACACAGCTAACACAATCTCTGGAGAGAGGGAGGATGTTTTGGACAGCGGATGGGCGAGATCAAAGAGTGGCTCGCAGTCTCGAATGCCTCGGATCCAGCCAATTTTATAACTCCCCCACTTGGGAAAGAGCGGGTTGGGGGGGGGGGGTACCTTCCCGAGGCAAGTAATTACCTGCGAAATGAAATTTTTCGGCCCGGCATCTTTTAACCGGCGAAAAGATTCATGGGATCTCGGCGTTTAGTCGAGGTTAATTGTTAGGTAGGTGTTGAATGGGAAAGACCACAGGGAGCTAGGCATGGTTTTTTTATTAATCTTTATTTTAGCATAAATTCACATACCACATTATCTTCTTAAATCTGTTAATAATATTAACTATAGTAAAGTATACATATAAATATATATATATATTACTTAAAAAAAAACTTTTTTTTTCTCTCCCCGTGTATTGGATTGGATTCAGGCATATTGGATTGGAGCAAAGTATGAATCAAGATTCCAGCTCTTCCAGAACAACATCCTGCGCACGGCACTATGGCAAACTCCTTTCCGTGAAATGAAGGCTCCAGACATCCAGGAAAAGTTCGAGGTCCCCACCATCACCGAAGCCACAAGAAGAAGACACATCAAGTTCTTCGAGTCGTAACATTGCTAAAACCCCATATTCCGCGACCTGCAACCCCCACCGCTACCGGCAAGATGGCAACTCACAAGGTCTTCGAAAGCAAGATGGTGGACATCACAGCCATTGGCCAATCAACAAAGCCTCTGACGGGCACCCATCACTGCTATCCAACTGAATGAGCCTGCACTACATGCCTAGAGAGACTCTAGGCTCAGCCTTCAGTGGACTCTCACCACTCTACCACAACATTTCCACCTCTACCGAGGCTTCCCACAATCCTTAAACCTTCAAACAGGTACTCCTAGTAAAAGGATCCGTTCACCCTAAATAATTCTTATTTTATTTTAGGATAATATGAAAGATGAGTGATGAAATTTATTACATCATTGGCAGTCATGAGGATGCCTGAATTAGGCGACACGTAAAAATACTTTAAAAATATAAAAATAAGTTTAAGCGACATTAAAGGATGGAAAATTGTTTTTTTTTTCATACAGCAGTTATTTAGATCTGTTGGTAGAAACCAATTTGCCCAAAGGAGTTAAGTTTGTTTCCATAGAATTTGTCGAATTACTTATTGAGAGATAAGAAAGTGCACAACATTTTTATCACACCCACAATGACCTTAAAATACAATACAAAATAAAATTTCCTCAAAATTCTTAAAATTCAAAAATAAATAAAAGAATCACCCATTCCTACAACCTCCTTAGAGATTAAAGGTGATATTTTGTAAATATTCAATTATAAGAGGTTTTGGCAATGGTTTTTCTCCTCATCCACTCTGTTTTAGCCTCCATCGCTCTTACATAGGGGCAATGTGGCTGTAGTATAGCGTGGGGGGATCAATCCCTTGTTTGCCTCCTCCAAAGCCAGGAACGTGACAATTCTCTGGGGGAATTTTAGGGACCCTGATGGATTGTACTAATGTATGGAAGTTATAAACATGGCAAGATCGACACCATTTTGCCTTTAAAGCTATTCACTTACTTGCGAGCTAACTAAACAAAGACTTATTGATGAAATAAATGAAGGTATTAGCAATCTGTTATCATAACAACTGGAGGCTATATTTCTTCAGAAGGAAGGGAGGACTGTGGCATAAAGCAAAGATGAAGAGAAGGCTTAGCCGGGAAGACACAAGAGATAAGGAAGCAGGCGATAAGGAACAGCCCTAATGAGGGAGGCATTTTCGCAACAATAAAGTTTTAAGTCTTTCCCTGGCAGCTGCCTCCGTCCCAATAACTTCATACGCAGGCAAAGGCCCTCTTGTTAGATTATCTTTCCAGCCTCTATCCTTTTGTTGTCTGTCCTGTTTGTGTTTGACAGTTTAATTAATTAGCAACTGGTCCGAATGAGGAGTATTCTTCCAGTTGGTCTCATTAGCCGTCAGCAATGACCGAGTCAGGCCACGAGGAGGTAAAACGGAACTGAAATAACTTTTACTGGAAACAATCCACGAGGTAAGGTGAGGAACATCAATAATTAGTTACGTGGAGTAACTGACTATTGTCGACTGATAAAAGAAAATTGACCTGAATATTTACAACAAGAAAAATTGTCGAGATACTTTTGTATAAATAAATTGTTAATAGCAGTGTTTAAATTGCATTGATGTATTCTTTAAACGAAAATCGATAAGTAAAAGAAACAAAAATTATTTTTAAACATGAATTAAAGTTATACTTAAGCCAATCTGGACATACGGAATAGAGCAATGGGGGACAGCAAAAATGTCGAACATCAAACGCATCCAATCCTTTCAATCAAAAGTCCTGAGAACAATAGTAAATGCCCCTTATTACGTCAGCAACTAAACCCTTCATAATGATCTGAATATACCCTACATTCTTGAACTCATCCCTTCCAAGTTCATGAAATTACATAGTAACCTATCCAACCACCCTAATTCCCTAGCACAGTCATTGCACTGCACCACTCATCCCTATAATCATCCACGGAGACTAAAACGGCAGTGGCCTCATGACCTGCTATAAACAGTGACAGTGGGAGCTCTGGCATTGGCCAGTTTCTCTAATCATGTCCTGAGCGTCTATGGCTCTCGTGTTGTTGGTCAGCCTCCGTGACGTGGCTGACGTAGTAGCGTGAGGGACTGCGACCCCCACCGCTACGGGCAAGATGGCCACTCACAAGGTCTTCGAAAGCAAGATGGTGAACACTACGGCACTTGGGCAACCAACAAACCCCTGACGGGCACCCACCACTGCTATCTAACTGAATGAGCCTTCACTACATGCCTAGAAAGACTCTAGGCTCAGCCTTCAGTGGACTCTCACCACTGCACCACAACTATCAACCTCTACCGAGGCTTCCCACACTCCTTAATTCCCTCACTCCACCTTCAAACAGGTACTCCTAGTAAAAGGATCCGCTCACCCCAAATAAATTCCTTTATTTTTCTCTTATCCATAATCTTAAAAATTTGAGAGTTAAAAAACAAACAAAAAAAAAACACGTTAGACATTTAGTTCCATATATTCCAATACCGCCAGTAAACCGAAGGCCAGCCCTATCACCTAGTCCTGTATATTGTATTTTGATCTTTTAACTTCGAAAAGAAATTGTATTTGTATATCTTACCTCCTTCGGATGCATCTGCGCATGGCAGCAAGAGGAGAAATTTGTAAATCTTGCACATTAAATTTTGTTCATCTATTTGTTTATTATGTTGATAAATAAAGCGGTTTTTTTGGGGGGGGAATAATCAGGAATTGCATGAATATGGTTTACATATTTCACCTATTATGTCTGTAAAATAATTTATTAAAGCTACCCATTTCTGGGTACCAGGTGAGGACTGTGGTTGGTAGACCTGACGAAAGCCCGCAAAGCACACGGCGCTGATGCTAGCCCGCAATAACTCTTTGTGTTCATTTGGTGTCGCCACAGCGCCGGCCATGTCCTGCTAATTTATTGACTCGTGCACGCCCCTGTAAATCTCCAAGGATACAACTGCACTTTATCAATGGCACGGTTTCTAGTTTTGCCATTCATCTTTTCTACGGTTTCTACATCTGTCAATGGGCGTGTATCCTAATTTACTAGTACACTCTACCACAACTTAGGTCAAGTTAGAATAGATATCTCCTTGTGTACGTTTCTTGGTTACTCCAAGAGCTAATAATGGATACGATTGTACAAATATAAACTATGAAACTTCTTTATTATGATGAAATTACAACCTGCCTTATTAGGCGATAAGATAGAGGAAGCGGAGTCTTGGGAAGTCCCCCACACTCCTCCGTCAGCCGCGTCACTGAATAAGAGCCAGTGGAGGCTGACCATGGGCACGAGAGCCACAGACGCTCAGGACATGATTGGAGAAACTGGCCATTACCAGGACTCCCACTGTTACGCATTTATAGCAGGTCACGAGGCCACTGCCGTTTCAGTCTCCGAGGAGGATTATAGGGATGAGTGGTGCAGTGCAATGACTGTGCTAGGGTATTAGGGTGGTTGGATAGGTTACTATTGAATTTCATAAACCTGGAAGGGATGAGTTCAAGAATGCAGGGTATATTAAGATCGTTATGAAGGGTTTTGTTGCTGACGTAATAAGGGGTATTTACTATTGTTCTCAGGACTTTTGATTGAACGGCACATGGCCACGCTTGATGTTCGACTTGTTTGCTTTTCTTTATAGCTCTATTCCGTATGTACAGATTGGCTTAAGTATAACGTCCAAGCGTTAATAATGGATACAATTGTACAAATATAAACTATGAAATTCTTTTTTGTGATGAAATTACAATCTGCCTTATTTATGGTTTTTTTCAGATAAACATATTTATTTTTACCTTATTGTTTTCCATTTGACCCGAACACGGCAACAAAAATTTTCACTCCACATCTAAATTGGCAAAAAGCGAAAATTCGGTGAAATATCAGTCAGGATACAGTAAACCAATTTTATTTACAGGTTACTAACTACCGAGAAGACACACACTAGACAAGTTCTCCATAATATATCAACAAGCTAGAGAATATATAAATAAAAGTTATTGGTGCTTGCTAAAGTTCGCTCAATGTTCCAATGGATTTCAAGTACCGTCTACTTAGGTAATATCATTAGGTAATAGGTCTACCAACTGTTTATTTAAATTATTTAAAATTTTCCCATCTCATATTTTAATATTTGTATATTTGTGGTTTAATGAGCATTGTGATAGCAGGTTATAGTTATTATTCAGCACAGTTTGTTTTTATTAGCTTTAATGCTATGATAGCCATTCAGGTTTATGTTTATTCCGATGATTTTTGTTTGTTGTTGCTATAGCAATAGTGAATATTAACAATTACTGTCCAGTAAGCAGATATTGACGTTACCATTTAGTATTACTAACCCGATTGATAAAAGTCCGTAGACTGTAGACTACAATGGGCCAGCCTCTGGGACAAGGAAGAGAGAGGCTCGTAAATACTTCCGAACCGCGGCATCTGTTCCCGAGGGAGTTATTTCCTCCAGGATAAATAATGCAGCTCTCCCTCTTCCCTTTTGTGTAAGAGAGGGAGCAGCTCAACCAAGTGTCTTTTAAAAAGAACTAAGTTATTATAAGTCGTGAAGTTATTTCGAATGGAAACAGGAAAAGTTATTAAGTCCCGGTCGGACATTATTTATTCCATTTCTTGGTTGTTCTTCTAGAACTAAGATAGAGAAAAAGAAGGAGAGAGACAGAGAAAAAAAGAATAAAACGACCCCCAACCGCCTGTAGTAGAGAGAGCTCCCCCTAGCCAAGATAAGGGCGCATTGCTAAATGGTTTGATTGAGGACGGAAGATAAGGAGGATGACTGCTCCCAACAGGATACATCTGCTCCTGGCTCTTGCTCACTCGCATAATCGGATATCGCCAACCTGCATCGGTCATATGCTTACTCGCAATAATATTTCATGTCGAGGCAAAAATATATTTAAATATGTCCGTATATTATCCAACAATAAACGGACTCCAGCTTGTAGGGAATGCGCTTATCTTACAGTGAAAATCTTCAACCGTTAATGGCATATTAAAGCGTGTCACAGAATTAACGCAAGATTTGAATTTGCCGCCATTTGTGCAGTTAAGTGCTGGTAACCCTAAAAAAAAACAATTTGACAGCTAACAGTTTAGGGTTAGTTAAAATGGAGCGTTACACGATAGAACAACGTGTCTCTATTGTTGAACATTATCTCAAAAATAATGAAAGTTTGGCGGCCGCAGTTCAAAAATTTCATACAAAATATGGTCGGAATAGTGTTTTGACTTCATCAACTGTGAAGAGATTAATTGAAAAATTTAGGGAGACTGGATCAGTTGTAGACACTAAACACACTGGTCGTCCAAAAACAAGCAGTTCAAATGTCAATATCGAAGCAGTGCGTGAGAGTGTTGTTGAAAATCCATAACACAGTTCTTTGGGCTGAAATAAGATGATATTGATGTGGCCAATATGTGGTTTCAACAAGTTGGTGCCACATGCCATACAGCCCTTGAAACAATTCAAATACTGCATGAGACATTTCCAGGTCGTGTACTCTCTCGTTATGGTGATCAGAATTGGCCCCCTAGATCGTGTGATTTAACAACTTTAGTTTTCTTTTTATGGGGTTATTTGAAGTAAAGGGAAACGTCAACAAGCCCAAATCCACCCGTGCATTAAAAAAGGAAATTCAACGCTGCATCAACGAAATTCAATCACATTTATGCCAAATGGTCATGGAAAATTTCGTGGAGGCCATTTGCCCTATGTGTTATTCTATAAATAACCCTATCCTATTTAATTTATAATTCAATAAAAAAATAACATAAATACTAAAAACTGTGTTTTCTATTTAAATCAAATCGTCCGTTAATTCTGGGACACTCTTTATATGCTTATATTCTTCTAGATCAGCAAAAGTTCCCAAGCCATTTTTTTACGCATTAAATCAAAGATTATTTTCACAGATCATTAGAGACAAGGAGTCTCTGTGTTAGTTTCTTATTATTATTAAATGATTGTAATATAGACATAACAATATAAATTATTAATAAAAAAATAATAAATATCGCACTATAGTCACTAAATACAGCACTTTTTTATTTATTTTAAGTTTCATCAATGATTACAAAAGAAAAATCCTATGTACACATTATATAGTCAATATATTGACAAATATGTCTTAATATCCTCAATTCAGAAATTAATGGCCATAATTATATAAATTGCTATCATAGGATTTTTTTAGTAAATTTATCAGTTAAGTTTAAATAATATTGGTTACTGTTTAGCAACATAAATAAAAAAATTAAATTTTTTTCTAAAGAGCTACAAATTTGATTGGAACAGCTAACGACAGGATTGAGGAGTGATTGGGAAGATAGTGATTAATATCGATGGCTGGTTGTCCTTGGCGTCAACTTAAAACATTCACACCCTTGACATTTCCCTGCGCTGGGAATGAGCCCGAATCAAAGTGGGAATTATACTGATATCCATCAGAGCATTATCCCATGGGAAATTATATTGTACTACAATGCATAACAAAATATCAGAAAAACAGTCTATTATAAGCTGGTAGTTCTATCATGCGCAGTGGCAGAGAAGAAGACTTTGTCCTATAAAATTAGTCACGGTGAGAGGTCGTCTCACATTATTTATCGTAAATAAAATGATAATGAACAAAAATAATATTTTATGTTTATGGAATTTTCTTCATCAGAGAACAAATATTGGCTGAGGAAACTACTCACTCAAACTAAGACAGCATGTAAATGTGACTAATGCTCCAAATTGTGTGAATTTAGCCAAACTTACTGTCGGGTCGTCACGAGGGGTGTGCCTAGTTACCCTAGCCCTGGTGACGAAGTGAGGGTCAAGTTTATAACCTGGACAATCGTTTCATGACGGTTTTACTATCTGACTCCATTTTTGATAGGTATGTGCCCCGACAATGCACTATGTTCAAGAGAAGAGGTATGGGGTAGGTAGTTTGTGTGGTCTTGGTATGACCACGAATTTACACTCGGTATCTGAGGGTAGGCGAAATCCGTCCGGATCCCAAAGGCGAGTGTGAACCGGAGAGAGGCAGACTGAATCGAGGGACACTGCTTGGTAAGTTCGCAGGGCCACGACAACCGTTGTCCACTAGGAAGAGGTCTCTGCCAAGGAGGTGCTAGATTTAGCGAGACGAAGGCAGAGATTCCCACTAGGAAGGTGTGGGGTCTGACAACGCCGGACTAAAACGTAGCGAGGTGAGGAGAGAAAGAGATGCAGAGGTTTTTCATAAAGAAGCAGAACAAATTCTTGAATACCACCGCAGCTGCCAGTCATAAGTAGCTTCGTCAGGAGGAGAATGAAATACAGCCCGAGATCTGCCCCCTATTTATAGTTAATGGTGGCTCGTTAGGCCTAATCATCTGCATGGTTATTGTATTCAATAAGGTCCCAGTATGCGGTAGGGATTTGTGTAGGCAGACGAAGGGCTGACCCGGCAGGGTCGTTGTCTACCTGATTTGGGGTAGCGGTTACCCAGCTTGCAGCTGTGACTTCTTTATTGTTTACACATTTGTTTAAATTAATTTACAATATATATACAATAGAGTATAGGGTGGTTTATCTTATGTAGTTAGGGGTCGCTACACTTACAAGACTGGTAACCATGGCGTTTTGAACCATATGTAAAATTTTAAAATGGATTGGTCTTTTATAGGAAATCATTCGTAGGCAGGCAGAATAAAAATAATTGCTGAATATTAATTTTGTTAATTTGAAACATGGCTATAATGGTGATTGTCATTTAATGGTACAAGGTGTACAAGGTGTGCTGATAATGTAGAAGGTTTACCTAACGATGGCGAACAGACGACTAAGAGCCAAGTGGAAGAAAATTCCCCTCTACGGCCGAAGCAGGAGAAATTCAAAAACGCCCAAGAGGTAGAAGCCGCAAGGGTAGGCAGGAATGCAATTTGGCAGAGAGGAGGAAAGTGTAAATTTGATTGGAGGTGGGGGGGGCACACTAACAAGCCCCCTGGGCAGAGTTAGACATTAGTATAACTCACTTCTGGCTTATCCCATTATCTTATGCCCTACACTGAGCTAAGTTAACCCGGCCTAACCAATTACCTATGAAAAAACCTAATCAATTACAACATCTTTTAAAACGTTTAAAAAGTAAATCCTATCATGAAGAGTTATTGCGATTTTACAGTTCTGAAAAACAACATATTAAATTGAGTAGCTTCAACGCTCAAAGTGGGATTTTCCAGCTATATTTTGTATTTCTAGGGTGCCGTGGGATAACTGTAGCTCAGAAATTAGCTAAAATTGGCGTGGAAAGTCTCACACATATCACTATTCTCAAAACACATATTATTTAAATATATACTACTAGCAGGTGTTACATTTGGAATGATCACATATGAAATAACTTTAAAAGAAAGCTATGCCCATATATTAGAAAGTTAAAGCATCTTAGCTCATTCTTCTTCCGCTATTGAGAACGTCAGCCAATGTAAGCCCTAGATCACATTTCCTTTAACACGACCCTAGCAAAGGAATCCCGTAGATAGATAACTTTCCAGCATTCCTACAATCCGTCTTGGAGATTAAAGAGGAATATTCCCCGACATTGCCTGATTTGCACTGGTGTATTGTCTTTTAAAGAAGCACACATTGGAACTAGTTTAACAATTAGTTATTTATGTTACACGTTTCTAACTAAATCCTCGGTATGTTTACTTGATACATAATGTATTCGCAATAAAAAAGTGATAGATGATTTTTATAGTCAATTAGAAAGGTTCCTTTTGTTCAGATGTGGATTTCAACGCACGTTAGTGAAAACAGATTGACGGGAATAATCCAGTCTAAAAAAAGGTTAATTTTATATTTTATCCTACCTTTTAAACAGCTTCTTTCAAGTCCGCTGTGGTTTAGAATATTCTAACTACTATCCCATATGGGCGGCTTTGGATGGGGATAGGTCGGAGGAATTTGCTCTGCATCTTACCCATACTTTCACACCTCACCTTTCTCATCAAAACCATACTCATAGCACAACTGTAGAAGATTACCTCAAATCACCTATACCTCTCTCACTTCCACCAAAAGCCGTTAACCCCTCTGAGGTCAAATACCTTCTGAAAAACTTACCTTACCAAAAATCCCCTGGATATGATCTTCTTACTCCTCAAATTCTCAAACAGCTTCCTCATAAAGCCATAATCTTCCTAACCTACATCTATAATTGCATAATCCGAACGACGCACTTTCCTCTCCTCTGGAAACATTCCATTATTGTCCTATTCACCAAACCCGGAAAACCACCCAACGACGCCTCATCTTACCGTCCAATTAGCCTACTCCCTATCCTCTCAAAAATATTTGAGAAACTCCTCTTTAAACGTCTACTTCCAATTGTCGAATCCAAAAACCTTTTTCCTATACATCAGTTTGACTTCTGTCAACGACATTCCACTACTCAACAAGGCCTTCGCGTTGTTGATCACATTTCCTCAGCCCTTGAATCCAAACAGTATTGCACTGCTGCATTTCTGGACATAGCTCAAGCTTATGACAGGGTTTGGCACGCAGGTTTGCTTTTCAAGCTCAAAACATATTTACCACAGACCCTTTTCCTAATCCTAAAGTCCTACCTTTCAAACTGCTTCTTCCAAGTCCGCTGTGGTTTAGAATATTCTAACTACCATCCCATAAATGCAGGAGTTCCACAGGGCATTGTCCTGGGTCCCATCCTCTATAATCTATACACCGCTGATGTCCCCTCTACCACCAATACCTTCTTGGCAACATTCGCAGACGACACTGCAGTCCTGTCAACCCATCCAGACCCTGATATAGCATCCCAAAACCTTCAAAAACACCTTGATGAGATCGAGTACTGGTGCAACCAATGGCGAATCAAAGTCAATGAAGGAAAATGTTGCCACATAACCTTTACCCTTTGCCGTAAGTCCTGTCCGCAAGTCTTTTTATATTCAATTCCTCTCCCTGTGTCTGAGACAGTACGGTATTTAGTCTTCCCTCTCGACAAAAGACTGACATGGAACCCACACACAAGGCTAAAAAGACAAGAACTAAACAGACGCTTTGGACAACTGTACGGACTACTTCGAAGGACATCCCATCTCTCAATAGAAAATAAACTACTTATTCACAAAGTTATACTTAAGCCAATCTGAACATACGGAATAGAGCTATGGGGACAGCAAAAAAGTCAAACATCAAGCGCATCCAATCCTTTCAATCAAAAATCCTGAGAACAACAGTAAATGCCCGTTATTACGTCAGCAACAAAACCCTTTATAATGATCTGAATATACCTTACATTCTTGAACTCATCCCTTCCAAGTTTATGAAATTCCACAGTAACCTATCCAACCACCCTAATCCCGTAGCACAGTCATTGCACTGCACCATTCATCCCTATAATCCTCCTCAGAGACTAAAACGGCAGTGGCCTAGGGACCTGTTATAAATAAGTAACAGTGGGAGTCCTGGCAATGGCCAGTTTCTTCAATAATGCCCTGAGCGTCTGTAGCTCTTGCGCTTTTGGTTCGCCTCCACTGGCTCTTATCCAGTGACGCGGCTGACGTAAGAGCGTGGGGGACTTCCCAAGACTCCATGTGGACTTGGGGGGCCTCTTGGCCGTTTGTATATATAGTATGAATGAGCGAGTGAATGAAAATTGTAAATCGGTGTGAACGAGATCATATAGCACAATTACTTATAGCCCAATCAGGCAGATTGTAATTGTATCATAATAAAGTTGTTAAAAAAAAAAATATATATATTTTATGATTGGTCATAAACGTTTTTATACATTGTTACTAATATTAAAGCAATGCCTATAACGAGAGAAAAAAAAACACAAGAAAACTCTTGAGAAATTCAACGATATTCAAGTATAAAGTGAATGTTGAAGTTTATTGAAATAAAACACTATTTAGTAGTTTTAGAAACTAATTTAAATGGAAAAGTGGTGGAAGATGGCCGTTGGATTTATGCAGATCCTAGTGGAGATCCTTCCGCTGTTTGCTTAGTCTTAAAGCAGAACCCTGTAGGCTGAGCACTAAGTCACATAGGCTCTGTCGTTCAACCCTTGACCCTTTCACTTGCACTGCAGGTTCCATCAGACCAGCTCACGTTGTAGGAGAAAAATATCTTACAGTTTCTAAGGGAATAGACACAACAATGAAGAAAGTGATTTCCTTTTTTTCCACGTTTCATTTAATTATAATAGTTGAATTTCCAACCGACAGCGAAAATTTTCTCCGTAGTTGAAGTTATACTTATAGGTCGATTTTTTTTAAGTAAGTTATATCTTCTAGCAGCCATGCGTAATTTCTCTGCCACTACTTGATGGTGTAACACCCCCGTACCTACCGGGAAATAGGAAATTTTTCCTTTGGAAGAGGTTGAGAAATCAGGGAACGGGAAGTTAGGAACCTGGAAAGAATTATGGAAGACTTATCAGCTAGCCTGCACCAATTTATAACCGGGTGAATTGGTTGGGAAAGATACAAATAAAAACGATACATAAACTCCTTTTTCTACGCCAAAACTACTGGTTTATTAAAGTTAATAACTCATTTTAAACAATTTCTATAACACATAATGCTCATTGTATATTGATATAATAATTGAATGTCCTGAGCTCCCACGGGGATTAATGTCCCCCACACCAAGTGAATTTGCTTGAGTTACCTTTAATACAGTCCTTTCCTAAGATCCGTCTATCTTTCCTCCTTTAGAACACTCACTATTTCTCACAGGTATCTCAGTATACTCAATCCAAGCTTACACAAATACGAGATAACCTTCCTCGTTTTGTTACAACATGTGTTCTTATTCTTTCAATGCTGATGTCAAAGGCACGCGTTTATCATCTTCCAGCCGTCTAGGAAGTGCAGATACCAGTCGGTGCCGGTAATCTAATCTCTCGGAATGGTACATACTCAACGCTGTTTTGTTACAATGGTAAATAAATATATTTTCCTAAAAACTATTGTTCTTTTTAAGGCATCGGCTATCAAGCGAGTGTCCAAAAGGGCTCTTTTGAAACCCAGAGAGAAAAATAACATTTACATTGATAAAAGTCTGTCTTGCTTACTTTGCTTCCAACTTACAAAGATAAGATTTTATCTTGTAACCTAACACAGTAAGTTAATTAGTCTACAATTTTGCATTCCTTTTCCAAATCATCAAGTTGCATCCCCCCTCATATATACAATATTGTTCCGTTCGAAACCTCAGTCGAGTCCCGGAACACAATATCCCGCCTCTCTCACCCCTGACAAAACTCCAGCATTCGCTGGAACTCTCTCCCTCCTAATGTAACATCCGCCATCCTTACGAAGCTACAAAACCCTGAGATAGAGTCTTGCTAGTTTGTGAAAGATTTATTGATTACAATTTATCATATTTTTATAACTTTATTCTTTGTATTGTTTTTTTTCATTTCATATAATGTAACATTCATGATATTTGAGAATAAAGACCAGGAACCCTCACATCTGGTAAGCATTTTACCTTATGCTCCTAGGAGTGGGGATGAGATAAACGGGCAGTCTTAGCACAACCGTCAAGAAGAGCGGACTTAGCAAGCTCCCGAATTGGCGGTTACCATACAGGAAGAGAGGAGAAGAACCAACAGCAGAAAGTAACCTTGATTGGATTACAGGAAGATCATCGATTGGGTGATATTAATATTGTTTTTATTATGGATCCATTAAAAGAAATTGAGCTCAAATTCATGTTTGTAATTAGTAGTAATTATCCTAATTTAAAAGGAATTGAATATTATTTTATATACTTTTGTCAGTAATCTATGTTAATCATAATTATTTGTTATAACCATTTTATTTGAATATATTTCACAATTCCTAGTTTCTCAATTTATTAATAACTATAACATTAGTCTTGAGATCGGGCGATTCAATCGGGATAAATTCCTATGTCAAAGACATAAAACAATTTGAATTAAAGATCTCATGACGGACCTGCCTAATTAGTTAAGTTAAATTGATCAAATAAAGTAGAAAGAGAAATGGTAAAAAATGAGGTAGGTCTCAATATATAAATATTATTTAATGTTGTTATTTACTGATTTTTTCGTATTGTTTTTGTATTTTCTTTATTTTATTTCTTCATTTTTCTTTGTGATATAATATTTGTTTTTGTTTGCCAGAAACGAATACATTAAATGCACCTTATTATTATATATAGGAGACTTGGTCCTGCAATAAATTATTTTTTCTATTCTATTCTGTTTTAATATATTTATTGCTATACTATTTTAATATTTTTTTTACAATATTGGAGTATGATATATTATGTTTAACTTGTTGACGTTGTATAAATATTTAAAAGTATAATTACATTTCCTTCCTAGCCCCTTTAAATTCGCAGATAATTATATACAATTGTAGATCCTCCGGCGAATCTATTTACAAATTATTTTTGTATTTCCTGTAGCGTGACTACATTATATACAGGTTTTGTTATTTATAAAAATTATATAACGGAATAATGTTCCATTATAAGATTACTTCTTATTTTTATTATAAGCATATATAAACTCCAGCTGAGAGCTAGCTGGGTATGTTGTGTGAATGTTACTGAGCTGTGTTAGGTGTGTGAAGGTTACTTTCTTGATAAGACATTGTTTATTGTTTGTGTTCTGGCTATCCACTAGAATGCCCGGTAAATAACGTGTAATTTAATTAATCTTTAAAGCTATGTTTATGTCGTTTATTTTATATTATTCAATCGTTTGATGCTTTTAATTCTAATGCCATTGTAAATCTTTACAGATTAATAAAATCAGTTATAAAAACCAACTTACACATATATGCATGATTTGATTGAACGCGAGGCTAAAAATGGTTGGAAAATGAATTGTCCTGAACACTCATTCCAGTCCACTTTCGCTAATTTTCGGGAATGATTGGTTTTGGAACTCGACACCCCCGTCCTGTGGGACACTAATGGCAATAATGAAAGCGACAGAGAAAGCTCACCGGTGGACCGTAGAACGAGCAGATAGCCCTGACATATTGGCCCGTAAATCAGAGCAACCTTTGACAGTTTTTGGACCTGTATTGGGAAACGCTCATGAGCTGCAGGTGAGTATGATGTACGCCCAGGACTCAGCGAATTCGGACAAACCCCATTCGTTAAGGGCCCTGTTGCTTTCCATTCAGCACTGGAGTGGGGAATCAACGTCAATAATTGATAATGATCAGAATACTGATCATGGTTGCCTTGCTCACTATGTTTTGGTATCTACACAAAACGTTCTTTTAATTTAAAAACAAATCCTAAAAGAATTTCTTAGTACAAGTGAGATAGAACTGGAATGGGACAAAAAATAAACGAATTACTGAAATGTGGAAATAAATAAGAATTGGAAAACGGCGAATAAAAAACTGATTTGAAGCTATAGGATATATACCATAGACAATGCTAGGCACTAAAATAAAATATAGATACCGTAGACAATGCTAGGTGCTAAAATGAGATATAGATACCATAGATAATGCTAGGCACTAAAATAAAATATAGATACCATAGATAATGCTAGGCACTAAAATGATATATAGATACCATAGTTAATGCTAGGCGCTAAAATAAAATATAGATACCGTAGTTAATGCTAGGTGGTAAAATGATATATAGATACCGTAGATAATGCTAGGCACTAAAATAAGATATAGATACCATAGATAATGCTAGGCGCTAAAATAAAATATAGATACCATAGATAATGCTAGGCACTAAAATAAAATATAGATACCATAGATAATGCTAGGCACTAAAATGATATATAGATACCATAGTTAATGCTAGGCGCTAAAATAAAATATAGATACCGTAGTTAATGCTAGGTGGTAAAATGATATATAGATACCGTAGATAATGCTAGGCACTAAAATGAGATATAGATACCAGAGACAATGCTAGGCACTAAAATGAGATATAGATACCGTAGTTAATGCTAGGCGCTAAAATGAGATATAGATACCATAGACAATGCTAGGCACTAAAATGAGATATAGATACCGTAGTTAATGCTAGGCGGTAAAATGAGATATATATATATACCGTAGATAATGCTAGGTGGTAAAATGAGATATAGATACAGTAGATAACGCTAGGCGCTAAAATGAGATATAGATACCATAGACAATTCTAGGCGCTAAAATGAGATATAGATACAGTAGATAACGCTAGGCGCTAAAATGAGATATAGATACCATAGACAATGCTAGGCACTAAAATGAGATATAGATACCGTAGTTAATGCTAGGCGCTAAAATGAGATATAGATACCATAGACAATGCTAGACACTAAAATGAGATATAGATACCGTAGTTAATGCTAGGCGGTAAAATGAGATATATATATACCGTAGATAATGCTAGGTGGTAAAATGAGATATAGATACCGTAGATAATGCTAGGCGGTAAAATGAGATATATATATATATATACCGTAGATAATGCTAGGTGCTAAAATGATATATAGATACCGTTTGTCAACTTTAACTTAACCTTTTTTTGGTTTTCTCTCATCTGTACCAACTGTAACATATCAGCTTCAATTGGTTAACTACCCTACCCCACTTGTTCTGTATTCGTTTCTACCCACTGGCTTGTATCCAGTAAATACTGTAATTTTATCATAATTAAGCTGATATATATATAAAAAAATAGACTATTACATTTTTTATTAGAAAGAATCGTAATAAAATTCGTTTAAACCGTGACATGTAAAAATGATTTTATTTAGTTTTGATATCTAGCTAGCCCTCTTAGTATCTTCCCTCTGCCATTTTCTGTCATGTGTTTTTCTTCCTGTACACTCCTTACTGGATCACGTTCTTATTATTGTGGCCGTGCATGAGAACCAACGAGAGTGAACAACATGCTGTCTAAATAGTGACAAATGACAAGAGAAAACGGACATAAGTGACGCCAGTAGGGTTTCTCCAACGTTGGAAAACAGTTCCATAGCCGATTCATATTCGAGGGGACACGATACGGCGGCCATGGGCATAAATCAATGCCTTTAGAAAGCAAGAGGAAGAAAGCAAGAGGAAGAAAGCAAGCCTGGAAAGAGTGCAAGGATGCGGGACATGAGGTTGTCTTTAATGGCCCCCATCTCTGTCTCACCCACTCGGTTAAACCCATCATTCTTATTTCGTTAAAGAACCTTTTACCTCTGCCTAATCAAAGCAAACTTTAACCAGATCTCTCCAACTTCGTTAAAAACTTGCCTATAACAACTTCCAGACCAAGATTAACTGCCAACGAAAAATGGAATATGATGTCTTCAACAATATCTTAAGTAAACATCATCTTAATTTCTGTTTATTTTGTATTTAAACTTTATTGGATAATAAATAGGAAAATATGAATAGTTAATAACAAACAATGAGGAACAAAGAAGAATTTTTTTTTTGTCTCGGGAAGAAAAATATGAAATTCTGTATGCATTGTAATTTTGGTTCTCTTTATTGTGCTAAAATTACAATCTGCCTTATCAGGCAATAAGTAATTGAGATAAATGTTCTCATTCATACAGTATTTACAAACAGCCCAGAGACCTCCCAAATCCACATGTCACCTGCCTCGCATGCGAAAGAGGAAGCGGGATCTTGGGAAGTTCCCCACGCTCCTCCGTCAGCCGAGACACCGGATACGAGCCAGATGAGATTCTGATAGCATTTTTCTCCTGAATTCAAATATGATATCGGTTTTTTTCCATTAGGCAATGTTTCCGAGAATCAGCCATTTATAATTTGAAACATTTTAATGCTTTCTCAATTGTTAACTAGGCAACATTCCAACATTTGACTCATCTAGAAATGAGCATTTTCTGCAATATTTCGCCAATGGAGCCTGTTGATTGTCCAAAAATAATCACCCAGCATATTGGGATTCCATTTGCCTTCATGCCTCTTTTCTATAGCGGAAATATCCTGAAGAAAATGTTACTACGTACAGTGGGTCAAAATCCCCATTTATATTGGGCAAAACCTTAACAATCGTGCCCTAAAAAAAAAATCATATTTCTAGTTGTTTTTTTTCCCACTAAATGTAATAAAATCATTTAAATAGAAAATAGTAGACATCAAATAATATTCACTTTAGCAGAAGGATCAATCGTTTAACGGACAAGGTATTTTTCGTTCCTTCCGCACAATTTCAAAGATTTTTTTTGAAAAAAAAAAATCTTTTAAAATGTCTTGAATGACGTAAAACCGTATGCCATCGGTTACAAAACGAAACTTTTGTATATAGGTATGTTCGTCAAGACATTTCGTGAGATAAAAATTACTTATTTGGGGTAAAAATTAAAGATTGTCATTATAATTACACTCTGACGTGAATGACACAGTGTGCTCAAGGTTCACAATACCTGTAGAAATGGCATCCATAATGAACGAGAGATTTTGACAGTAACGCTTTAAGTACAGAAACTGAAAATACATTATTCAAAATGAGGGCAGAGTTTGCCGAATGCGTAGCACTATTTAAACGTGTTTTCTAAACAAGGCTCTGGGATTAATATATAAGTATTTTCGAGCTCTGCGATTTCTAAAATGATTATTTTTCCACATGGATTTGTGTGAACGCGGATAAATTAGCTGTGAGATCACCAATATTCAATTTTAGGTCAGAATTAGATCGAATGATTTTTCAAGTTATTTCTCTGATAGAGAACCAACAGTGGACTGTGATATCAAATAACGACGACAAATACCGAAATCGAGTAAAACATAGGAACAAATTATATTAATAATAAATAATTTTAGATTCAATACCACAATTACCACCAATAGCAGAATCCCGTCGCCGCTGACCCGTCTCTCTGTAAGGGAAAAGGGGTGGTTTTCGAGATCGGATAGATCGAAATTGAAAGGAAAATTTTAGGGGTCAATCCCCTTTTACCTTTCCGGCGATCGGTCCAGCCTCGGGCATGAGCTTCTGGCCTAATGGATGGTTTCTGACTGTTTTCCTCGATTTCAGGCGAAGTATACAAAAAACTGCCGAACCATGTATCTGTTATGACTATCATCAGATTAAAACCGATAACTTAGGATTCGACAAATTATTCTCGGCACTCGACAAATTCTGATGCTACTACAACTAAGCTAGGATCCATAGTGACCGGTCTCGACAAAACCCCAACGGTGTCCAACGCGCGAGGTCATTCCTGCTGTATCTCATAGGTAGCAGTAGCAGCGATAGCCAACGAAATAATTTTCTTCTTTTTTTTTTTTAACATAAAGTTTTCTGATATTAAATTTTAGATTGGCTCAAACATTGATTTTGATAGGAGTGTTGGCCATCTAAATCGCGACTTTGATCCACTATACTGTTCCAAGATTTGCTGGGAAGAACTCTAAGTGCGAGTGCATGAAGTGTACTCTCAGGGGCATATATTACATCCCAAATTTTTATAAGATCGATGACAATGGTAATTTAAGTGATGGTATTTGTCGTCCCACAAATATTGTTTGTTTAATTTTTGCATCAATTATTTCAGGAAACTTCTTTTTTAAGTACACGAAGTCAGGAGTATTGTCTATGATTTAGATATACATTTTTAGGATCATACAATGGGCCATGTTTCATATTTTTCTGATTGGTATTTAGGCCATTCTTGTTTAATGAAATGTTTTTTTCTGTTCCTTAATGTACCATTCATATAAAAACACAACAGAGCAAGAATTCTTTGGAAGAATGGGCAATTCTTTGCAGTGTGGAACTGGTCTCATCGCACATTGCAGGTTAGCGAGCACCACTGTATGTTTTTATTTTAAAGTAATCCCTTTAATATTTTTTAAATAATAACAGCCAGAAAAGTGATCTTTGGGTTCCCTCCAAATCATAGGGATAGCAAATGGCATCTGGTGTGTTCCATTTTACCATGCAGTGAGAAGACTAGTAGCCGATAAACAACAGATATATGGGGACCATACCCTTCTTTGGTCTCCTACTTTACACTCAAAATAGAGTTCATAACAGTTTTTTAAAAATGGAGTAATGTTTGGACTTGATCAAATACAAAAAAAAAAAATTATTAGAACGATGAAAGCAAACTCTAGGAATTTTGTAACTAACGACTAATTAAAATAAATGTAGTTGTAAATATGTAAGGCACAAGCAATTGTGAGTCACAAACTACTCAAAATGACGTGTTTACTGGTTCACTACTATCATACTACTGTCATCGTTATGAGTAATGTGTGTTAAACTAGATCTCGTTTGTACATGTCTATACCTGTCTTAGCGTGCACAACAGTAGCAATGCTACTCTTTGAGTTCGCTCATTTGGTTCCATCATATTTACAATCCCCCAGAAACTTTTACTTGACAATGGGCAGATGTATGAAATAACAAATGTGATAGTTTTATAATCCTAATAACAAGTAGAAGGGGCTTGAGCAGAACTGTATACCTCCCAGGTGACTTCATGGAAGTCACTGATGGTTCCTTGTTATTTTTAAGTAAGCAACCGCATCCCTTCAAGACCTCCCTACTTCCCAGAACTACCCTTATCTTATACATATATGTCTCAGCTTTAGCCCCATACCCCACTTGCTCCCACACATTCCACCCAGTATGTAGTAACGTAGGTAGCTCTTAATATTTGTATATACCAGTGTTTTGCTTGTACTTCATAACAAAGATTTTCTTTCTTTTCTTTTAAAAGACTTTCCTCTACAAAGATTATTTAAATGACGATGGAGAAATTGCGAATTTGAAAACAAAATAAAACAATACTCGCGGGACATAAGTCGACTAGTGTAATATTTATTAAATGAAATTTCGTTCTAGTTAAATACGCAAAGAGAAATGTTTGCCCCTAGCTAGAAACGAATGGAGGATTCAAAGAGGAAATACGAAGTACCAGTTTTCACGGGCTTTAAGTTAATTAACGCTGGAAACTTGCAAGATTTGGAAACTGGTATGTTCTGGAAGAAGGGAGATGGTCGTGGTTTGAAATATTTTAGCACCCATTGCTCCTGCTTGTCTTGGGAGGATTGAAAGGAAAATACAGTTTTAAATCTCCTTTCAAATTCCGTAGCTCACACTGTCATCACAAAGGGGTGGTGAAACACTTCAAACAATAGTAGATCATAATCTAGATCAAACAAATTAAACTATAACTATAGACAATAAATTATTAAATATAACAGATCATATAGAAGTTTATTTAAAAGAGTTCCAAAAGGTTAAATGTATAAGCGTCCCGAACACAGATAGAATGCTAAATGGCAAAGCCAATAAAAAATATATATTGTAAAGTTTCTAAAAAAGAGTTTACAAAATTAAAAAAAAAAAAAAATACAAAATAATATCTACAATAATAAAGCAAATGAATACAATAAAAATCTCACATGGAAAGGAAAGGGAATCTTGTCCAAGAAGACTGGTTAGTACTGTGTAGTTAAGGTATTTGTCATTCCAATGCCATTGTTGGATTGTCTGTATGCCATTGTTGGATTGTCTGTGTGCCATTGTTGGATTGTCTGTGTGCTATTGTTGTATTGTCTGTATGCCATTGTTGGATTGTCTGTGTGCCATTGTTGGATTGTCTGTATGCCATTGTTGGATTGTCTGTATGCCTTGAGGGTTTTTGAAACAACTTCTTTTTTTTTTTTTTTTTATTATTATTTAGTTATTTCTACAATGTTCTCTGCAAATAAACATCTGAACAAAAAATTCCTAATCTATAAGATAATGATATGATAAATGTAATGTCTGTTTATATTGCTTGTACCCTAGGTGTTAACGTAGTGTTAAGAGACGGTGATGAGGTGGTTTAAGGAGAAGGGGGAACCTGGCTCCTGGCCAACATACCGTCGGACCCTTCAATGGCCTAGCGACCTCACAACTTGGCAGGCGACGGGTGATGCTTGGCCAACATAATCCAACTACCTACTGCCACACCTCACATGTCTTATGTACACTTACATGATGCACGAGCCGCCATCTCATTGCAATCATCAACAAAATCGTTGGCATTTGGCAACATCAGTAGTATGACCGACTACGATGGATCGTCAAGTCATCAGAAAAGTAATTCATAATCACTAACAGTGGTCTAGTAAACACAAAATGTTGTCAATGATATGATTTTGAACTAAAATAAATGTATTAACAATAAAATACGAAGTATGAGCAATGCTACTGTACAGAATATTAGTGAAATGCCTGTAGGAACAATAACCTACCACTATCTTAGTAAAAAATGTATTTCGGAAACGGATGAGCCATTTATTGAGCTATATGTATACACATATATAAATAATGATTTAATATATGTATCATATATATATATATTAATGATATATAATTATTTATTGACACAAAAAACAAGAAAAGTTGTAGGTTTTAGGCTAGTTCTTTAGATTATAAGCATTTATAGAACTAACTAGTGGATTCAATGATCACAATAAAATTTCAGAATGAATGTTCAGTTTTTCTAAACCATCTAAAACCAACAAGTACACTTTAGAGTTTGCTACAAACTACAAACAACTCAATGGGCTATCCAAAATCACTGCAACCTAAATATTCCGAAGGCTAAAGTTGTGAAATGCACTTATTGTTAATAAGAATAACTCATGTTAAGTTAAATAAATGTTCTCCTTAATAGCCAAAGTCCCAAGATAATAAACATCTATCGTTGTAATTACCCGTTAGAACGACCAGCAGTTCCATTCGTACTCAGCGACCGAAATATTTTGACGAATGTAAAACATTTGGAATCGTGAAAGCATCTCATCACAAACCCGGCTATATCCCTTCGGCTGAAACTGTTAATATATAAGAGCGTCCTGAGGCCAGCTCTACTGTTTGGGACACCACTCTTTAGATTCCTACACACCAGCACAATAACTCGACTCCAGAGCTTCCAGAACAAAATCCTGCGCACTATGGCATACCCCTTTTCGTGATATGAAGGCTCCCGACATCCACGAAAAGTTCAAGGTCCCCACCATCACCGAAGCCATCCAAAAAAGATACATCAAGTTCTTTGACTCGATGAAACATAGCCAAAACCCTCTATTCCGAGACACGACACCCCCACCGCTACCGGCAAGATGGCAACTCTCAAGATCGAGTAAAGCAGACCAAATGGTGGACATTACGGTGCTTGGCCCACCAAGAACAAGCCTCTAACGGGCACCCAACACTGCTATCCGAATAAATAAGACTGCACTACATGCCTAGAGGGACTCTAGGCTCAGCCTTCAGTGGACTCTCACCAATGTACCGCAACAATCAACCTCTACCGAGGCTTCCCACACTCCTTAATACCCTCACACCACCTTCAAGGAGGTGCTCCTGGTACAAGGATCCGCTTAATCCAAATATTCCTTTATTTTCCCCTCATCCTTAATCTTACGATTAGAGAGGTAAGAAGAAAAAAAAAGATTCGTGAAAAAAGCAGAAAAAAAATGAAATTATTCCCGTGAGCATAAAACAAAAACAAAAAACGACCCTCCTTGGAGAATAACTAACAGTGACCATAAATTATAAAATACGAAATTGGTGAAAAAGTTTGAGTTAGTAGAACTGTGTCCTGAGTACGTGCTTTCATTTCTATCCGTGCATTTTGTTCCAGGAAGCGTTTCTCCATTCCATCCTCGAGAAGTACGAGGTAGGAAACGAAGCACATTTTTATTCTCCCCTTTCTTTTTTCCTCTTCCCTCAAGGGTGTAAGGGACTCCCTCAAGAACAATATAATCCATTGGAAGAACTGCTTAAATTTTAGAGTGTGATAGAAATAGGTGCGGGATTGCGAGAAAAGCCCCTTCCGTTGGAAAATATCGTCCTGGTCCATGGAAATTCTCCCCACTACTCCCAGTAAAAGCCCCCCCCCCACATAAACTGAACGCCGGCCTAAGAAAAGTGAAATACGACGTAACATAACAACACGGCGGTAAATTAAACAGGCAACGAAACGAGAGAGTTTTTCTCTCTCTCTCCCTATTCTTTTTCCCTCTCTTCACCCCATCTGAAATGTCGTCACTTGTCTTGTACTCTATATTCTGTGGAAATGTTCGTTTAGGGGAAAAAATTGTCATGGGAGCAACGAAGAGGTCAATATTTTTTCTTAATTTGGCTTTAATAGGAGCACCTTGCTATCTTGTAACAGACAATAGAAACTTTTATAGAGTATGAAGTAAAGAAACTTGCCATCTATCTGCTTCTTTATTACATAGTTCCCATCAGAGCATGAAATTTTGTACATTGTTATTGTACATGAAGTTCAGGCATTGCCGACGAATTAATTACGACAATTATGAACTTATTTATTAGGAGCAGCCCGTCCCAGTTAGTGACATATTGACTATGTCAGCTGATGATATATTTGATCAGCTGATGAAATAAAAAAAAAACTTTATGGACTAGAATTATTGTTATATTAGTAGACAAAATGACAAACAGTGTTGCCAACTTTTAGACTTTTAGAAAACCCTGCTGTGGCCAGTTATTGTCACCCTAGGGTGGGGATAGTAACGGTCGTTAAGGCATCACGAGGGAAGTCAGAAGTCACTTATATGTGACCAAAGTGTAGGGTTTCACCATGAATCTTGTTATTTTCGGTTGTTCCAAAGAGATCGTGAATTTATAACAACAACATTTAACATTTATATAACTAAATATCGTAAAGGTGAGATAATATAGCACTTTTATTAAATATTCACTGCAGGTATTATTTGACATGTTCCCTTCATGAAAACAAAATGGTGACGATTTGCCAACGTTTGTCTATAAAAAAAAAAACAAATTTGTAAATCTTAATAGCCAATACATAAAACGAGTATGTCAACATTATCTATTATATGGCGTTCTAGGGTCTTTTTTGTTTGTTTAAAATGAAAAAAATTAATCTTTGATATAATGGGGAAAAAAACAGATTGTCCGCTGATATTTGGATTGAATATGACCGTATTGAACTTAGTTAATTAGTTTTACAGATTTGAAGAGTGGTGCTCACTTTTCCTTAATATACGAAGTCAAAATTAAACCAGATGAAACGATAATACCCCCCCCCCTATTCGTCCCGGAAACAACGGACGAATCAGAAAGAGTAACTCCGTTTTTAATTAAACTTTTTCAATCATACTCTTCCAGTGAGGGTGATAATTACATCTCTGAGAGTGGAGGGGAGGGGTCAGAAAAATAATAGATGTTATCACTAAATTAACCCTCCAAATTCATCATTCCTGTTGTTTAGAGGAAACTTATTAGTAATCTCCCGCTGTGAAATTGGTTTTCATTCATCAAACAAACTTTCTGTTGGTTTAATAAGAAATCCTACCTAACTAAATGAAATTGGTTTCAATTGAATCCTTCACAATTTAGAGAGTAATTGGTTTTTTTTTTGGGTTATTTTTTTATTTCAGCGATAAATCCGTCTATTTAAGGCGATGAATTGTCTTTTCGAACATTGCTGAGTGATCTGTTAAAACTTTTTAAAATATTGTAAGTTAGCCTACTCTAGAATACAATATTCATATATATATATATATACTCCTTTATTGTGCTATAATTGCAATCTGCCTTTTATAAGGCAATAAGTAATAGGATAAATGCTCTCATTCATACCATATTTACAATTCATCATTCACTCGCTCATTCATACAATATTTACAGACAGCCCAGAGACCTCCCAAATCCACATGCGAAGAGAAAACGGAGTCTTGGGAAGTCGCCCTCGCTCCTCCGTCAGCCGCTTCACCGGATACTAGCCAGTGGAGGCTGACCAAGAGCGCGAGAGCCACAGACGCTCAGGACAATATTCATAAGACAGAAGTAAGCAGCCCACTACAAATACGTGCACATTCTCACTCACGGACATGTCTGCGTTTTCTATCCTATTAAGTTACGATACATGACAATGGTGGCGTGTACCGACCGCTAACTCGCCCTATACTCTATTAAATATATTGTAAATTGGTTATAATATGTTGTAAATTAAATTAAACAAGTGTAAATAATATTACCAAACCAGAAATTAGTGTATATCTAAACTAGCACCTCCTTGGAAGGGATCACTTCCATGCAGACGACGGCTTTTGGGGCCCTACGAACCTTACCTAGTAGCGTCTCCCCCAGTGATCCATTCTGCCTCTCTCCGGTTCACACTCGCCTTTGGGATCCGGACGGTTTTCGCCTACCCTTAGATACCGAGTGTGAATTCGTGGTCATTCCAAGACCACATAAACTACCTATAATACCTAACCTATACCTCTTCTCCAGAACATAGTGCACTGTCGAGGCACATTTATATCAGATAGTACAGTAGTAAGACCCGTCATGAAGAAATTGTCCAGGTCATAACCTAATCAACCCTCACTTCGTCACTAGGGCTAGGGTAACTAGGCACCCCCTCGTGACGACCCAACATGGTGTATCATCTATCCTAATAAAATAAATCGTGGCAACAGCCAGTCTTCACACATAGCATACTCAGTTATGGCCCGTACTAAACATGGGCCCGAAAGTAGAACATTTTCAACTGTAAATGTTGAGTGTTTCGAATAAATCCAAGGTATATTTAAACTAGCACCTCCTTGGTAGGGACCACTTCCATGCAGACGAAGGCTTTTGGGGCCCTACGAACTTTACCTAGTAGCGTCTCCCCCAGTGATCCATTCTGCCTCTCTTTGGTTCATACTCGCCTTTGGGATCCGGCCGGTTTTCGCCTGCCCTCAGACACCGAGTGTGAATTCGTGGTCAAACTACCTATAATACCTACCCTATACCTCTTCTCCTGAACATAGTGCGCTGTCGAGGCACATTTCTATCAGATAGTACAGTAGTATGAAGAAATTGTCCAGGTCATAGCCTAATCAACCCTCACTTCGTCACTAGGGCTAGGGTAACTAGACACCCCCTCGTGACGACCCAACATGGTGTATCATCGAAAGGGGCCTATCCTAATAAAATAAATCGTGGCAACAGCCAGTCTTCACACATACCATACTCAGTTATGGCCCGTACTAAACATGGGCCCGAAAGTAGAACACTTTCAACTGTAAATGTTGAGTGTTTCGAATAAATCCAAGGTATATTTAATGATTTATGACTGATAAATGGACTGTTATTTTGTGGAGTCAGTGACGGAGCCTGTTGCTTAGCGCATATATCTGCATATAGATTGTGTAAATGATTAAGTTAAAGTTGACAAGTGGACTTATGATTCATGATAACAGAGTGAGGAGATATCCATGACAGGAATAGAGAGAGAAGATGAAACTTTTGAGCCAAGGGCTGGTTCTATTGTCCGCTCCCTCTATAGGATTAGTTGGCAGTTGTCCAGTCCAATTCTTTCCTTCTCCTGGAATTTTCCAGGTGAATGGGTCTTTATTTTACACCGACTGCTAGCTCCAGGCAGTAGAAAACAGTTGCTATGACTTTTTCACAGCATACGGTTAGATCCTTATAAAGCTCATTCCACTTTTCAGTAACATAATAAAGTGCTTTCCTTGAGTTTAATAGCCTTTGAATTTGATGCAATTTTAAAGTTGTTCTTCCAAATCTCCTAAAGTTATTTTGTTTGATGCAGTTTTCGTACGTTTTGGCCTCAAAACGGGAAGGAAATTTTGATGGTTACAGGTAATAATTCCGGCAATAATAAGTTTAAAGGCAGTTTAAAAAAAAAAAAAAATTTCAGCTTTTCCTATCTTTTTAAAGTTGAAGATTCTTTACTCCAGACTGTAGCAATTTTTGTGTTAATATGCTATCGAAACCCTTCATAACGATCTTAATATACCTTACATTCTCGAACTCATCCCTTCCAAGTTCATGAAATTCCATAGTAACCTAACCAACCACCCTAATCCCCTAGCGCAGTCATTGCACTGCACCACTCATCCCTGTAATTCTCCTCGGATGGCAGTGGCTTCATGACTTGCTATAAATGCGTGATAGTGGGAGTCCTGGCAATGGGCAGTTTCGCTAATCATTTCCTGAGCGTATGTGGCTCTCGCATTCTTGGTCAATTTCAACTGGCTCGTATCCGGTGACGCGGCTGACGGAGGAGCGTGCGGGACTTTCCAAGACTCAGTTTCCTCTTTTGCATGCAAGGGAGGTGACAACCATGTGGGGTCTCTGGGCTGTTTGTAAATACTGCATGAATGAGCGAGTGAATAAAATTGTAAATATGGTATGAATTTATCACAATTACTTATTGCCTAATAAGACAGATTGTAATTTTATCATAATAAAGCTGTTTTTTCATCTTTAATGATTTTCAATAAACTTGAATCAACTTTTTCCTCAATATAACCAGCAATACAACCTAAAACGTTACAACCGTAATTTTTCATTTGAAACGCTATTATTTATGGTATGTCTTTTATATTTTTGACACTTTTAATTAGCTTTATTAATTATAGTCTATTAGATTCCTCTATAATATATAGCTATCTCTTATTTACGTTATTACATTTTTATTTGTAATGTAGAGTTTTCTATAAAATTTAATTAATTTTAAATGTTCATATGTTTCCCTATATATAGACTGCTCCGAAAATTCAATGATTATTTCTTCTGATATCATTCGTGTATCGGATATACACAAATTGAATATTGTGCTGTTTAACATGCAATAGTTTCGATACCACCACCCCAGTCTGTTTGATCTGCCACCTGTTAGCCTTTAATATATATTTAATATTATTCAATACACTTTAATGTATGGATACAGCCGGATATATATTCGGGGATCATCGACTGATAATTACTTCTTATCTTGGGCCCTTCCTTTAAAATCATCCCTACAACCTCGACTATAAGTGGCTTATAACAATGCCTTGACCCTATATTGTTTATACCGACAGCCTTGACTCTGTTTAAGTCTTCGTTGGATTTTTTTTTATTACCCGAGGAAGGGATTTCTCCAGAGGCGAGAGGCCTCTCGTCGGATCAACTGTGAACAATGGACGGCACCTTCACATGCATTATTAATGAAATAGCCTTCCTCTGCCCGCCGTCTGTTAAATCTCCGGCTACATGAAACATTAAGCGCACCTTTATCGTTTGTCCGCCGGGGAGAAGGGTGGGGGGGGGGGGTCGACGGTTTAGCTGTAGGACGGTTTGTACAATACTTGAAATTAATGAATATTTATCTTGTACATTTATAACAGGCGGGGTTGGTTTATTATTCCCGTCGTTAAATTTATAATTTCCTTTACTTGCCCGGATATTTTTTAAATTGCCTCTTTTGTCTAGTGCGTAATTGGAGCTTCTTCATGACACGGATTTATTACAGTGAAGTATTAAGGACCAGTAAGAATCATTTTTTTTTTACATCAATTATGAATTAATTCTTATTCTTTAGGGAAATATGTATAAAATGGAAAAGCTGGAGACCCAAGTCTTTAAGTACTCACTTGTTTAAATTAAGTTTTTCAACAAATACTCAAAAAAGAATTCTTTTTGCTTTTTGTCATTATTAATTCACATCCAGTGGGAGTCCTGGCAATGGCCAGTTTCTTCAATCAAGTCCTGAGCGTCTGTGGCTCTCGCACTCTTTTCAGCATCCACTGGCTCGTATCCGGTGACGCGGCTGACTGAGGAGCGTGTGGGAGCTCCCAAGACTCCGCATGCGCTTTCGCATTGGAGGTAGGTGACAAACATGTGGATTTGGGAGGCCTCTGGGCTGTCTGGTATGAATATGGTATGAATGAGAACATTTATCACAATTACTTATTGCCTAATAAGGCAGATTGTAATTTCAGCACAATAAAGGAATAATTCACATGACAGCTGTGAAATGTAATCACTAACAGTGAATGGAAATGACACAATAAAACAGACATGGAGCGATACCTTCCAATAATCGAACTATTGTTGAAATGAGTGGTCGTGAAATGTCGTAACGAAAGTGAAATGACTGCTCTGGTATCATTGAGTTCGAAAGGTCAGCGTGGCATTTTTCGGCCTCCCGTATATCTGCTCTTTGTACCGAAATGTGCTTCAGTAAAAAAGTGTTAATTTTTGTACTAAACAGGGACAAGAAAAACATCTTTTTTGGATGCCTAGGTTTTAAGAACCGATTTTAGCTTTATTTTGAGCGCTGAATCTAAATATGAAACCAGTTTTTCTTTTTTAGATCAGAGTTTTTTTTAACGCGTAATTCTTTTTTTATCTCCATTTTGTGCGGTTCTTCTTCTCTCAAAAATACGGTCTTGTATTTTGTCACGATAGGACTCCCGGAAAAAAGGGGTCTTGCTCACTATTTTACAGATGATTGGCGTTTATTTATTGACAACTCAAAGCGAGCGTTGAAATGTGTCTTCAATGCTATGCGAATAAATATGGATCAATAGCAATGTCTCACTATAACACCATAGCTTTGGTCTTGTAGAAGATAAATTATCATGAACATCAACGGGTGTTTTGTGTGGATTTAAAAATGGTAAATTTTCTCGTTGGAAAGTGACCACACGAAATATCCTTGCTTCTTGTGCATATGTGATAGCAGAGACACACCTGGATTAGAAAAGAGTGGCCTAAGAGATAATACATGGACGTTGGGGAGTTCATTCAGCCTGGAGTTCATTTGTGCACTATTTACACAGCCACTTAGACCATTTCACCAGGATATTAAAACTATGGAGACCCGATACCAAGGAAGATGGGATACGTACATGATGGCAGATGTAGTTTAAAAATGGACTGTTCCAAAATGCATTTAAGAATGTCACGGCAAAGAAACTTCCGAAGTGTTCAGTGACTGGTTGGTTTCATCGATGACGTTTTCCTCTGTAATATTATTTGTATAATATAATAATAAAAGTTCCGTGTTTTTTTTTTTTTATTTGATGGATGGATTTAATTTACCTATATTTCATTAAAATATTATATCTTAGAAAGCCTGGAGACAAATAGACGTGATCGAACCCGAGCCCCCCGACAGGGAATGAACAACCAACACCCAGATAGAGGTCGATCTCCCGGCCGACTCAACCGAAGCAAGAATACCCCTTCTACCTGCTCAGGGTAGGACGATTCCCCGGCCGATGGGCCGACTCAGTGCAGCCCCCTACAGGGGCCGAGGCCAGGTGTTACCTGACTTCAAACCAATGCCTAGTACCCCTAGGCTCCACCATAGGTAGACTCTCACTACCTTCCCGAATCCACCCGCCTCTTTTAGGCATCCCACACCCCATATCCTTCCCATACTTCCTTCAAATGGGACTTCCCTTAGTGAAACGCACCCATCATCCCAAATAATTTCGTTTATTTTTCCTACATCCTATATTTCCAGTTGCGAGCTAAGTAAAAAAAAAAAAAATCTTAGAAATTTGAGCTCCTAAGCAAAATATAATCCCATACTGTGAGAATTCCTTGTCAATCGTTTGTCTGGAGTACGACTGAGAATTAGTGAATAGCTGAGGCTTCGAAGAATCAATGAGGCACGTATTGGGTCGTTTCATTTGGAGAGAATACATATTTCGTATTCCGTAGCATTGTGGTCTTAAAGAGTAAAGAAGTGAACTAGGACCACACTAACCACAATGCTAGTAATGTCCTACTAATTAAAGTAATTATTAATTGAAAAGTAGGCCGCTTAAATAGAAAGAGACAGTTTATTCCCAGGAATAAGAAAGTTTCTAAGCTCTACGGAACGCTGGCTCAGGGAACGTAAATAATTCCGCCTCCAAGTTTATTTTGTTTTCGAGGTTTTTCCTTAGGAAATAAATTGTAAAGAATATACATTAGAGCTCTAGGGGGAGCCACTAACTCGAATACATTACTTACAAGAAGAAAGCCCTTTCGGAAATTCAAATCTTCAACGGGGGGGGGGGCTTAGAGGTGGCGGATCCAGATTGGACTAGTATCTCAATAGACCTTCTAATGAGATCCCTACCTCAAACGGATCTCCAAGCCGGTCCAATCCCGCTCTGTCTTAAATATTTACCCCTTATATTTAATTAAGCTAATTTTAGGACAACAATAAATTTAATAGTTATTAAAATAACCGACAAAAAAAAAGTATTTAAGGAGCTGATATGCAGCACAAAAACATCATATATGAATTAGGCCAATGTGAAATTTAAGGGGTTATTTGTTAAACTTTGTATCTTTTGAAATTTTCAAGCAATTCAAATTTTTTTAACCTCTGAAATAGAGAGTCAAAAAGTACATATTCGTCATGCAATGCTTTGGGAATTTAAACAAGGCAATAGTGCTAAGGCGACAGCTGAAATATGCAGTGTATATGGTAATGGACTAATAACTGATCGGGCTGTTAGAAATTGGTTTATAAAATTCCGTTCTGGAGATACGACCTTAAAAGACGAACCGAGAGGGGGTCCTTCCGACTTTGACGACAACCTTTTTAAGGCAATATTGGAGCAAAATCCACGTCAATCCACAAGAGGTATAGCAGAAAGGTTGAATACATCACAATCGACTGTTAACCGCCACCTGGAGAAATTAGGTAAAGTCAGCAAGTTAGGAGTAGTATGAGTACCTCACAATCTCAGTGAACGGAATAAAGAAGATCGCATGTCAATCGCCACAAGTCTGCTCTCACGGGTAAAAATTGAGCCTTTTTTAAACAGGACTGTAACAGGCGATGAAAAATGGGTTACCTACGACAATATAGTCCGCAAAAGACAGTGGCTTGATAAGGATCAACCACCCCTACCAGATCCGAAAGTAAACATTCATGACAAAAAGATTTTTTTGTGTGTACGGTGGGATTGTGGAGGAATAATTCACCACGAGTTGTCGAAGTCAAATTTAACGATTACTGCGGATTGATACGTGCAGCAGTTGCAAAGGGTGCAAGAGAAACTCCATGAAAAGCGTCCTGAGTATAATTTTGTTACTTAATAAAAGCAAAATAAATGTCTGATAAGCTTTTCAAATTATTTATGAACTTATATTGGTTTTGTACAGGCAACTCAATGTCACCATCACACAGCCAATTATAACTGATGGTCTTCGAGTAGTATCCTGTTCATATTTCGTTGTATAATTAGGGAGAACTTCTTTAATTTTTGGTTAATATATAGTTTATTCTTCACGAGCTGTTGAACCAAGGATTTGTTTATTTTTTCAATTTTCAACCCCCCACTCTAAAAGCTACCTAACAACCTTCACCTATTGAACTTAGAACGGCCTATAGATGGGATATGCAATTAAACATTACCCTAATAGGGTAAATTCATCTGTAACTTTTTTTTTTAATGAAGAATGTTAATTTTATCAAAATATATTGATAAGTTAGACGTTTTTTTTGGTGACTATGCCGTTCAAAGAGCAGTTTTTGCAGAAGAAATCTATCTTCATAAGGTCCATGAGAAGTCATGTTAGTTTTTCACTCTATTTTCTTACAGACAGATTTTTTTTTTTTGGAACCTGAAGAAGAATGTTATTGGAAGAAATAGCAGTGTCGAAATTGTGAGCGTTACTGAATAACTGAGCGGTGGCTCAGGTGGGTACCGTTTGATCTTCAAGGTTCTTATATTCCCCAGTTGCCATTGTTAGGGGAACCTTATTCCTACATAGTCATCATAAATATCTCAAGGTTCAGTCCCGGTGAACAACCTTTGAGGCGCGATGCTCATTAACCTTCAGATAACCAGGTTTTTTTCTGTCCTAGTTCTTGTATGCGAAACCGATGCACATAATTGAATGGTATTGGCTACACTAGACATTTCAACATACCGATATATGCTTTATAGATATTGCAAGTTTCTACTTATTTTTAATATGTTTAATTAACTAAAATCATTAAAAATCTTATCCACTTATGCCTAAGGGGAGTTTTTTTAACTTCATAAGTTAGTAACTTAGTACTTTTTGTTGTGTAAATATTTAAAAAATTAATTTTAAGATAGAGTTTCCTTTTATTAAAAAAAAAAAAGACTTTCGAATTATATAACAGCTGTGAAGAACAAATGACTATGACAAATGATATTTTCGTTCCATGGCTTATATTGTTAGCTTACCTCGATGGTTCGTTTGTAATTAATTATTTCTCGGAGCTTCTGAATTACACGAATCGCATAAATAATGTTTTATATATTTCAACTATTATATCATTTGTTGTCGTACATTGAGCTCGTCATGAATAAATTATACAGTACTTAACGATCTGACAACTCCGGGTCAGATTGGAAGAGATATATAGATTAAGTATTAACTAACACCAATGTTAGAGGATGCAGTGGCGGAATGGTACCGCTGTGACGCCTTAGGGTGACAGATGTAAGTCATGAAAGCACTTGCCAATTAAAGAAAAGGGTTTGAAGAGAAACGCACACCTGTGCCAATTAAAATGAAAAATACCTCTTATTCATGATAGAATTATACAAATCTTAAATAGTTTTCAAGACATAGACAAAAAGTAGACTAAGAAAGGCCGAGTACAAAGAAGAGAGATTGTAATTCCCCCCCCCCCCCCAAGCCTGAGGGACCTTGGCTAAAGCAGAGTGCGAGATCGATAGCTCGGCAGAACTGAGGATTCAGGGCCCCACCATCTGTCATGTGGGCCCCACACACCGCTTCTTGGGGTGCCTTACGTCCGCACCACATTTGTCAGCCATGGAGGTGTATTCATGCTTACACCACAGGGACAGTAAGCATCATTAAGAAGAAGACGAAAGGGGTGCACCCATTTTTAGGCCCCACTTTTGACATATTGTCCAATGTTAAAACGGAAGGAATCCTAAATCCCAACTGAATAGAATGCACCGATTGTTCGAAATCTTACCGGAACTTGATGAGATGTAGAAACAAATGACAAGGCAATTGTGCCAACAAATAGAGGAAGAGGGAGACTGAGGTACATTATCAATTACTTTCAAAACAAAACACTAATCAACAAATTAGGGTACGGTAAAACGTGCATAAATATAAAAATCTAGTTTTTTTTTCTTTAGGCATTTTCATTTATATTTTTGCTAAACTAAAATTTCGCTGTACGCAACATATTCCAAACCATCCCTACATAAACCCTTAACATTGGCAAATAGGTCTTAGAAAAGTAACTAGGTGTTCACACTATGTGCCTGTTGTCTGCCTCTAGGCCTATAGGGTACATTCTGTGTCTTAGCGAGTGCTGCCCAAAAAGAATTCATATTGGTAACTCGAGGCAGGGTAGCCTACTGTGGATGAATTCATCCAACATATAGATCTCAAACATAGACATATAAAATTTTTCGACTCCCTACAGTACTTGACAAACCCGGTGTTTAACACGATAACCCCCGCTCCGTTCCCCTGTCGCGGTAGGAACGCGAGGTTCTAGTTTTAGGTTTAGTTTTTAGTTTTTTTCCCAAAATTGTAAACTGAAGGTGAGCCTCATCACCGGCTGTAGTGTATGTGTTTTTGACTTTTAACAACAAACTGTTCGTATTATATCTATGCCCTCCTTCGAATGCATCTGTGTATGCAGATCAAGGAGAAAAATTGTAAATAGCTTAATAAATAAAAGAGGTTTTGAAATTAAAAAAAAAAGCAGTAGCTTGCTTAGTTATATTGGGGAGGTTCCAAGTTTTTTTTTACAAAACATGGAACGAGTTTTTACTTGAAACTGTATGCCAGATCATCTGTAGCATTATTATTTATAAATTATCCTGTGAAATTTCACTACTAAGATGAACTATTGGTGATATAAATTTAAATAGCACCACCGTATTGTAAATATTGCTGTAGAAATACAGCTTAGGTTGGCAGCTACGTGAGGTGAAGACTGAAGTAGAGTTGGCGGAGAGGAATGTGAGGGATAATGTTATGCCTGACCTCGGAGATCTGGGTTACGGCAGGGCGCGGGGATCTGGATCTTGAGATGTTTCCTTTATCAACATCCTATATCTACTCGCTCACATCTTAGCAGTTTATTGTTGTCCAACAATAATAGATTAAACAAACTAAAATGAAGTCGTTCATTTTCATTTTATCAGTTTTGAATCCAAGACGCAACACCTAGAGAAGGGAGAGGCCCTTCGGTACCAAATGTGAAATCAATAAAGGCTCTCGAGTGGTAGCTTTGTTAGTAGGGACGGCATCAGTTTGATGCCACGACCGCAAAGAGCTTTGTTGGTAGGGACGGCATCAGTTTGATGCTATGACCACAAAGAGCTTTGTTGGTAGGGACGGCATCAGTTTGATGCCATGACCGCAAAGAGCTTTGTTGGTAGGGACGGCATCAGTTTGATGCTATGACCACAAAGAGCTTTGTTAGTAGGGACGGCATCAGTTTGATGCTATGACCACAAAGAGCTTTGTTAGTAGGGACGGGATCAGTTTGATGCCATGACCGCAAAGAGCTTTGTTGGTAGGGACGGCATCAGTTTGATGCCATGACCGCAAAGAGCTTTGTTGGTAGGGACGGCATCAGTTTGATGCCATGACCGCAAAGAGCTTTGTTGGTAGGGACGGCATCAGTTTGATGCCATGACCGCAAAGAGCTTCACTCACGACGTAGAACAGTCGTCGGATTTTGAATTTCAGTAACATGAAAAAAAATAGATAATTATACCTAAATGACCAATTTATAAACTCCCATTACTATTTCAAATATCTAAATCATATTCTGTATCCAAAGGGGACACTGTGTTTCTCGTCATAACTAAAACAGCTGTATGAACAAATGCCTAACCATTGGTTATTTATTAAATAGTTGTTACTCCAGGGTCTTTAAAGAAAAATCATTTTTCAGTTTAAGTAAAAATCTCCTATTGATGACCATTGACGACGAAGAGCAGGAGTTCAGTGTAAGCCGCGAATATGTAAATGAATAGAAGCTTTTGAGATTGGGTTGATGGTAAAAGGGTTATGTTTTGATCAATTTTATTCGTTGACAAGGTTTCGACATAAGCCATGACTAGAAATAATGAAAACCTAACTATTCTTTTTCATCGAATCAAGCTCCCAAAGGAGGTTACCTCTCATCGTAAGTATTGAGGTGTATCATAGGACTGCCCACTGAATGAGCTTCAGAAGGTTGCCAACAGGAGCGTTGATGGTGAGCAGGTGTCGTAAGAGTGGGAGAGGAGAGAGAGAGGGAGGGAATCGAGATGAAGACACCGTAGAGGAAGGAAGCCGAGTTGCTCTGATGAATATCTTGTGGATGTCCTAATATGTAAATTTGTTTTTTTGTATGAGAGCGTTCTTAAATGTTATAATATAATAAATTTTGTAGTTATGAAAGTCTGCGTGTTTGGTCCCCATTTTTAAATAATCAATATATAAGATTAATATTAATAAATATTGTCTGAAGGTTAAATGATTGAGTTGATAAAAATAAGTTAATGATCAAAAGGAACATTGTAATATAAATATATATTTTTTTTCTTTGCAACTTAGATTCCGAGTTGCTTTAACATTTTAATGCTCGAATCGCAGAAGAACAGTTTCCCCGCTTGAACAGAACAAGGGCCTAGGTTCGGCTCCCGAGGTAGCGAAGGCCATTTACGTGTAGAAGGACCCCTTTATTGCTAGGATCTGCCGCTAGACCGGGCCAGGAAATAGCCCGTGTTTGTGGTCCATTAAACCGTGTTCTAATTAGTTCCCCTTGGCCTTAGCCTAATAACCAGCTTATGTCAACAGTGAACTGCTCATTCAGCGGAAATTGCACAAATGTTATGACCCATTCCGTTTATGCAATCCACAAATACATGTAATGGTTTTTTTTAAAGAAATTTATTCAGTATTAATTTGGATCTAATTGTAGTTGAGATGTTATGTTACTTAAAATAAGGCATAATTTAAATTAAAAGTCCCGTCTCCTCAATAATTTTCTTTATTAACTATCAGCACTTTTGACAGCCGCACATCGGCTCAATATAGGCATTTCTCACGATTAATTAAAATATAGGAATGTGTGCTGTGCTAAGTTTATTCAAAACATAATATCAAGACACAGTGATGCGAGTGACACAAAGCTGCCAGGCAAAATTAAAGCAATTGCGACGAAAGCGCCATTAAGAAATTAACATTATTTCTATTACGGTCAAGTTACGTAAGAGAGTAAACGTTACCTCAAAGATAAACCCTGGAGGACATCATAGAGAATTTTCTCCACGCGAGCACGAAGAAAATCGTACAGGATTTATGATGTAGTCACCTGAGTTTTTTTTAGTCAAGTCATCGAGTGGTTCTAATAGAGGTCTCTACTTCAGTACAGTGAAGTCAGCAAGACTTAATGATTTATTCAAAAATATATGAAAATGCATATGGTACCGCGGACTCACAGGAATGAAGAGAAGTGAGAGTGGATAAAGAGGTTGAAGAATGACCAGTGCTCTACTGACTTTAAATAAGACTGCATGAGTTTACTTCAAGTACAGGACGGGGGAAAACAGGTTAGTTTCTTGTTTTAGTTGTTTGAGCATATGTCGTTCTACATCTTAGGTATATACCTGAGCAAATGCTCGGGTCGGCAACCTGCGGTTAGCTCCAGTGGTGCAGGAGTCGCCTGCGAGGGGTTTATTGTTCTATGTTTACGTCTTTGATTTATGTCAAGCCAACATGTTGGGATGAAGCGGTTGGAGAACTAAATGATAGCAGACAGCTTTGGAGCCTTAGGTTCAATACCTGTCTAGTGGAAAAAGTGGGAAGCATTAGTTATGTTACTGTGCGCATATGTCAGAGATTCGCTTAGAAAGCAATGGTCCTCAAATTTCATTGAGAAGGAGGAGATAAATATAGCAAGTTCTACGAACTACTCATCATTGTTGAAAAATGGACTGAGACATATGTCCAGACCATTTAAATTCAAATTTGCAAATTGATTCAAAGCAATACTTAAGTCACAGTTGCAGCAGGCGATTTGTTCTAGGTGTTAGATCCGAACACTAGTTAGTAATATACTTGTTGCACTAGTAGTAATATACTTGTTAGACTAGTAGTAATAGACTAGTTTCACTAGTTAGTAATAGACTAGTTACACTAGTAGTAATAGACTAATTAGCAATATACTAGTTTGCACTAGTCAGTGATAGACTAGTTTCACTAGTAGTAATAGACTAATTAGTAATAGACTTGTTTCACTAGTTAGTAATAGACTGGTTACACTTGTATTAATAGACGAATTAGTAATAGACTAGTTGCACTAGCTAGTAATGGACTAATTAGTAATAGACTAGTTACACTAGTAGTAATAGACTAGTTACACTAGTAGTAATATACTAGTTTCACTAGTGGTAATAGACTAGTTTCACTAGTAGTAATAGACTAATTAGTAATAGACTTGTTTCACTAGTTAGTAATAGACTAATTAGTATTAGCCTAGTTGCACTAGTAGTAATAGGCTAATTAGTAATAGAGTAGTTTCACTAGTTAGTGATAGACTAGTTTCACTGGCATTAATAGACTAGTTACACTGGTAGTAATATACTAGTTACGCTTGTATTAATAGACTAATTAGTAATAGACCCTTTGCACTAGCTAGTAATAGACTAGTTACACTTGTATTAATAGACTAATTAGTAATAGACCCTTTGCACTAGCTAGTAATAGACTAGTTACACTTGTAGCAATAGACTAGTTTCACTAGTAGTAATAGACTAATTAGTAATATACTTGTTTCACTAGTTAGTAATAGACTAATTAGTATTAGCCTAGTTGCACTAGTAGTAATAGGCTAATTAGTAATAGAGTAGTTTCACTAGTTAGTAATAGACTAGTTACACTTGTAGTAATAGACTAATTAGTAATAGACTTGTTTCATTAGCTAGTAATAGACTAATTAGTAATAGACTAGTTGAACTAGTTAGTGATAGACTAGTTTCACTGGCAGTAATAGACTAGTTACACTGGTAGTAATAGACTAGTTACACTGGTATTAATAGACTAATTAGTAATATACCCTTTGCACTAGTTAGTAATAGGCTAGTTACACTTGTAGTAATAGACTAATTAGTAATAGACTTGTTTCATTAGCTAGTAATAGACTAATTAGTAATAGACTAGTTGCAATAGTTAGTTGTAGACTAGTTACTAATAGACTAGTTACACTAGTAGTAATAGACTAGTTTGCACTAGTTAATGATAGACTAGTTTCACTAGTAGTAATAGACTATATAGTAAAAGACTAGTTACACTTGTAGTAATAGACGAATTAGTATTAGACTAGTAGCACTAGTAGTAATAGGCTAATTAGTAATAGAGTAGTTGCACTAGTTAGTAATAGAGTAGTTGCACTAGTTAGTAATAGACTAGTTGAACTGGTTGGTGATAGACTAGTTTCACTGGCAGTAATAGACTAGTTACACTGGTACTAATAGACTAGTTACACTTGTAGTAATAGACTGATTAGTAACAGACTAGCTGCACTAGTTAGTGATAGACTAATGACACTAGTTAGTCATAGACTACTTACACTAGTTAGTAATAGACTAGTTACACTAGTAGTAAAAGGTGAAATTGAGTTTATGAAGCGGCTAAGCGACAATATAGGCATGCAATAGCATTAAAATAAATAAAGGAGGCTGTGCATATTTACCTGGCGAGGTTTGGGGGAGCCCAGGAGATCTGCGACCCCGACTGCTCAGATCTCTCCTCCATCAATCTACAAACCTCCCCCTGTCAACATGAAACCACCATGAGCCGTACCCCACACCACAGATACTAGAAACTAGTGTCTAGGTCTCTAGCCGCATCATGCATGAGTGGAACAGAAACACATATGGCAATTAGCCATTGATAATATCAAGGTATCGATAGAAGTGCTACTTATAGCGTAACGTGCCATATTCACACAAAGTAGAAAGTCATTTTTATTTTTAATTTAATGATTCATCGCATCACATGGGAAAATTGGACAGTCGGAAAAGCATTCTTTCACATGGCTGTTTGCAGATAGAAAGGGGCGACCGTTTGTGACTCAACTTTTCTCAAGTAGTCCATGGTCCTCGTGCGCCAAGGCACCAGGCTCAATGGAACATTTGGTATAGTTGAGACAAACGTACACTAGACTGGTGCTTCAGCATGAAATAAGTGAAATGTCTGTAAGTAAAAAATATTTCCACACTCGGGATTTGTCCTGTCGAAGGATGAGAGCAGAGCCCAGGCTTCCCGGAACCGACCGGTACGCAGGAGGCACCCCAGCCCCACATCTCAGGGAGTGGTTATAGATACTGTTAATTAGAACACAATAGGAGGATGCCGGTAAAAACCATGTAAGCCACCTTGATACATCTGGTACTATCCGCCAATGCTTCCGTTTTCATGTCCAAGAAAAAGACTGAATTCTCCCACCACCTCGTATGTGCAAACCATATGAAGAAAGAAACTAGTATGTATAAAAAAAAAAAATGTAAAATGATTTATATCCTTTACAAATTTAATACTAATGTGTTTCTGTTCCATTCAATGTTGGTTAATACATAAATGTTAGAAGGTTAAACAAGCGTAAATATACAGGTAACATGTACCAACACTAAACTTAAATAATCATATATATGATGGGATAAGACATCAAACTGCGCATCTAGAAGGTCATACTCTACAAATGTAGTAGTCACTTGGATGTTACAGCCCTATAAAACAAAATCTCTTCTGTTGAATAATAACGAGATCGTTTGCATAAAGTACTGTAAGATACTGAGCGGAGCCTCGACTGTATCATACACGGATGGTTTTTACGGCGGGAAACCATGTCACTTGCCATAAAACAGCAGGCTGGAAACGATAGCTCCTGACAGGAAACACTGCAGAATACTGGTCTCGGAGTACAGTCAACACTCACACCTAACCGTACATACTTAGAATATATAAATATATAACCCATTAAGCCTAATAGATTAGTATTTTATAGAGAATACCATTGGCAAGTAATATCAATATCACTAGTAATATCACTATTGTGATAGTTTGCAATTGTTTATATCAGGTTTAACGGAATTTATTGAGTGCATAAATGTCCATGAAGGAAAGATTGAGTATTATGTTGATCAAAAAGGTGAGCCCCATCACCTTTATTAGTCAGTTTAGTCTAGTCACGTATAATGTATATCATTATGCTTGTTTATTCGATTATATAATTTCTATAAAATAACAAAACCTGTATATAATGTAGTGATGCTACAGGAAATACAAAATAATTTGTGAATAGATTCACCTGAGGATGTATGTACTTATCTGTAAATTGAAAGGGGCTATGAAAAAAACAAAAAAAAACAAAAATTATTATGTAAGACTGATCACATGCCAATTTCTCAATAGAACATTAATGGCAAAACCCAAGGAGTAGACTACATTTCCACTCTTACAATCTTATTTGTAAAGTAAGCACTCTTATTCCCTTACAAGGCTGAGTGAGGGCGGACCAAATTTTATCGGAAGAAAATCTTAATTGAATCGTGACCTAAATACTACAATTACATTCGGGCTACAATAGACCAATAGAGAGCCTCTACGTTCAAACAGCTAAGTAAATTTTTCATTTAAGTCCAATGGAAATTGTAAAAGTGTATTTATCAAGCAAATTTGATTGATTGAATTGAAACTGGGCACAAAATTTACACAGAAATGAATGTTACAATAATTTTCAAATCAAAATTTTTTAAATTACAAAAGTAAACTGTTACAATTAATTACATAACAAAAACAATTACATCGTGTTCTCAAGTGTATCTATTTTTCCTTTTAGAGGAGTGATATTTGGCGTGTTTGTTCCATTAGAAGCCTCGATGTTCATCCATGAAAAATGATGAAGGGTCCTTAATAAATTAATCGCAAATAAAATTATAAATTCTTAGGCAGCACAGCTGTTGGAATTAATTACTTTCTCGTTGTTACAGTGGTTGCTAGGTGACGATCATTATTATCATTACCCTAGCAACGATTAATTCACTTGTCTACAGCAGAAGCTGCTTTTATTATTTTTTTTTCTTTAATAGCCCCTTTAAATTCACAGATAATTATAGATCCTCAGGCGAATCTATTTACAAATTATTTTTGTATTTCCTGTAGCATCACTACATTATATACAGGTTTTGTTATTTTATAGAAATTATAAAATGAATAAACAAGTACAATGATATACATTATACGTGACTGGACTATAAACTGACTAATAAAGGTGATGGGGCTCACCTATCAAGCAAATTATGCATGATTGAAGCTTATCAAGAAGGAACATGTGACAAAAAATCAACTCAAGAGCGATATATCACACAATGAAGGGTTTCGTTACAATTATGTAATAAAAGTCCACAAAAGCCCTATAATACACACTAATATATTTTTTAATTACAATTAATTTATTAATAATTCCCTGTTCATTATTTTTTATTAGGTTGCTTTTATTTTTATCGTCTCAGGAGCAAAATGGTGCAGAGTCGTTTAATATGATACCATACACAATATCATTGAAAAAACATTTTTCTTTCTTTATTTTTTGTTACATCCCATCTCTCAATAGAAAATAAACTACTTATTTACAAAGTTATACTTAAGCCAATCTGGACATACGGAATAGAGCTATGGGGGACAGCAAAAAAGTCGAACATCAAGCGCATCCTTTCAATCAAAAGTCCTGAGAGCAATAGTAAATGCCCCTTATTACGTCAGCAACAAAACCCTTCACAATGATCTGAATATACCCTATATTCTTGAACTCATCCCTTCCAAGATCATAAAATTCCATAGTAACCTATCCAACCACCCTAATTCCCTAGCACAGTCATTGCACTACACCACTCATCCCTATAATCCTCCTTGGAGATTAAAATGGCAGTGGCCTCGTGACCTGCTATAACGAAGTGCTAGTGGGAGTCCTGGCAATGGCCAGTTTCTCTAATGATGTCCTGAGCGTCTGTGGCTCTCGCGCTCTTGGCCAGCCTCCGCTGGCTCTTATCCAGTGACGCGGCTGACTTAGGAGCGTGGGGGACTTCCCAAGACTCCGCTGCCTCCTTCGCATGCGAGGGAGGTGACAATCATGTGGACTTGGGAGGCCTCTGGGCTGTTTGTAAATATTGTATGAATGAGCGAGTGAATGATGTTGTAAGTATGGTATGAATGATAACATTTATTTCAATTACTTATTGCCCAATAAAGAAGGCAGATTGTAATTTTATCTTAATAAATTGTTGTTGACTCGTATTTCTTGTGATACTGTTTATCCACTTTATATCGTTTTACAAAATACAATTTAGTTCATAATTGGTCTACACAAAAGAAAGTCACATAAAATAAAAGAAAGAATAAAACTCTAACACTCAAACAATCAAATAAGGCCTTGCAATAACTCGTTAATAAATTACATATATATATTACATTCAAATGTGTATTGTGATAAAATTACCATCTGCCTTGTTGGACAATAAGTCACTGTGTTCAATGTTCTCATTCATTCGATAATAATAAATTAATGACTAAGAGAGATTTGTACAAGTGCCGTATATAAATATGAAAATACTGTTATTAAGTTATACCTGTGAGTACTAACTATAATAAAATCAGATGAGAGGGACAGCCAAATCGCAGATTTCTTCTGTTCCCGCACATATTTATAACCACCATACTCTACTCAACCTATTATGTAACTCATTTATGATTTTCATAATAACTTTGTTGAGGAATTTTTTTTATAACACAGGTTTATTTCCTTGTGGAAATTTACTACATAATTTGTTAAATTTATCGTAGCAAGAGCATAATTTTGAATACTGTACTTTCTAGATAGAGCCCTTTGCCAGTCCCAGTATTGAAGGTCGTTTCCAAAACTGAAAACCACAGGTTTGAGGAGTTAAGGAACAGAGCTGTCAACTCGGTTCTTGGATAAGCAAACATTTTCAACAACGAACATTCTCTTCATTATCCTTTAGGGTTAATGTTAAACATTAAAAATTAAATGGAACAATAATTTTTCTTTGATTTAATAATCCGACTGTGATGTAAGTTCGTTTCCTTTTTGCCGGATTATCGATACTTCACTGCACCTACTATACAGATATACATATGTATACATATATTAGAAATGTATCGTCATCAGATTGGAAAATAAATTTAATTGACAATGAATGAGGTTTAGAATTTTCGAGTTCAAGAGATTATATATTATTGTCTAGTCTGAAAGGAGAGTCTCTACTTTCAAGCGAGCAGAAAATAAATACGATATGTGATAGCGGTCATTAAAATGATTCAATGGATCTAAAAGTAAAATAAAACCTTTTAGGCAATAAAAATTAAAAGGGGGAATTAATTACTTATTGGATTCTTGGCATCACTCCTTCTACATGCACAAGCTGTGGGACAAAGTTATACCTTGTAACTGATGAAATAATGGACCCCTTTTTAGTCCTCCTACAATAAATATGTTTCTATATGCTATTTTTTTGTTTTTTTACCCTCTCGCTAGTAAGCTTAGAAGTTTATTTCTCACAAATAAGGGTTATGATTGCTTATAAAATCAATTTATTTTATTTACTTTTCATTGAGCAATTGTCTCAAGATAAAATCTTGTATTCAATTACAAATAATTGTTGCAGTATGATGTATTTGACGTGTATCAAATATTAAATACATAATTTTCGATTGCTGCATATGAATATACCTATAACCAAAGAGGATATGACACCCACACACATATACATATACAAACATACATTGATATTGTAAAGCAGACAAGTTTGAATACAACTATATTTTATTAATAAACTCCTGAATGTGTCATTGAATTAATGATTATATTTGCAAATTGGCACTGCTACCGAAATTAAGGTCCGACATTGCCCAAGAAGAAAGCCTATTGAGCGTCGTCTGGAGAAAGCGCTGGCATACAGAAATATATTTATTGGAGAAATGAAAACGGTGTGTATTATATTTCATTTCACTTGGTGACCCGTTATAGTCAGAGAAAGCTGAATTTATATGGTATACTTCTAATTCGTAGGTTTTTTGTGTACCCCCCCCATACCCCCTTTAAATTCACAGATAATTATATACAATTATCCTCAGGCGAATCTATTTACAATTTATTTTTCCTGTAGCGTCGCTACATTATATACAGGTTTTGTTACTTTATATAAATTATATAATGGAATAAACAAGTATAATGATACTCATTATACGTGACTGGACTGAACCGACTCTAATAAAGGTGATAGGGCTCACCTTTTTGATCGAACTAAAAACTTACATACTAATTCTTAACCTAATTTTTCCCCGACAGTCTGTTGCCATCGATGCGGGAGGGGTGGTGGGGACATAGTGTTAAACACTGGATTTGTTAGGTGCTGCAACGAGTCAAAAAACTTGATGTGTCTCCGGCAGATGAACTCACCCACCGATGGCACACCAAGCAACGGGTCAGCGTTCTTTAACCTCTCTCGAGAGTTATCTCGGACCACTTCTAATTCGTAGACAATGTAATTAACTAATTATACATAACTCATTCAAATGACATGATTGGGTTCACATTATATCCTGAGTTGTTAAATTTAAAGTAGTTTACACTGATGTTTAACATGCCCAGTCTGTAATTTTATTGATTATATATTATCCCAGAATAAGATACGTGTGTGATAACCTTGAATGAGGTGAATAAGTTAATATTGCATTTCAATGCTTATATTGTCTCACTGTTGTACGCCATTAAATTGGCTTTGCTTTTGATTGTTTTTGTTGGTATAAATTAGGCAATAAATTCCGAACAAATGTTACCCAAAGCAAAAGAAGTCTATAAAGATCAAGACTCGAAGAGTCTACAGGAAATACGATTTTCCCAATATGGATCATGTTTAGGCAAACTCCACGCATTGTATGGTGAAATACTAATTTCATTTGCTCACAGCTACCCTGGGGCACGCCATTGTTTTGCCTAATACATCCTTTGTATATAATCAATCATAATATTTAGTTTTCAGATACTCTTATGGAATCGCACATCTGCCTGCCTAAATTGTCTGATGTTTTCCAGCTGAAACTGGGTACAAAATTTACACGGAAATGAATTTCACAATAATTTTCAAATGTAACCATGTAAACTGTCAATTACATCGTGTTCTCAAGTCTATCTATTTTTCCTTTTAACGGAATAATATTTTGCGTGTTTGTACAGGTTTTGTTATTTTATAACAATTATATAATAAAAAAACAAGTATAATGATATACATTATACGTGACTGGACTAAACTGACTATTAAAGGAGATGGGGCTCACCTTTTTGATCAACCTTAAAACTAACTTACATACTAATTCTTAATCTAATCTTTCCCCGACAGTCTGTTGCCATCAATGCGGGAAGGGTGGTGGGGACATAGTGTTAAACACTGGATTTGTCAGGTGCTGCAACGAGTCAAAAAACTTGAAGTGTCTCCGGCGGATGAACTCACCCACTGACGGCACACCAAGCAACGGGTACAGATCAGCGTTCTTCAACCTCTCGAAAGAGGTATGTCGGACCACTTCTAATTCGTAGACAATGTAATTAACTAATTATACATAAGTCATTCAAATGACATGATTGGGAATGGAACCCGGGCACATTATATACCGAGTTGTTAAATACGAGTGAAAGGCAATCGTTGGAGATGTTGTAGACTAAAGCAGAGAGAGAAGGCGCAAAAGTATTAACAGCGGGCCTACTGTGTTGCTGGCGAGTTATGAGGGTTTGCAGCTCCCCCTGCGCCGGCTTTTAACCGCCCCACACAAATTCTTACTCTCCGCTAGAATAAAACGCTCTTTTAAAATTTAAATTCGAGCGAATAGCGAAGAAAAATAAATTAAAAGCTAAATACAAACGTTTAGAAATATTATATTTTCACTTGAAACTTAAGTGATAAGCAAGCCCACGGGGAGGCTTTAGTGTTTTAATTAAGTTTCGCCAGATAATGACTGATAAGGAACAAGTGGAAATGGTCCAAATAAACTTAAAGACCTCTTCACTTTGCCAAAACGGAACCATATTTAATTCTTTATAAATTTCATATTAGGATCACAAGGGGAAATTAAATTTAAGAAAATGCTACTTAAGTAGATCTCTCCTTTTGATTAAACACCACTGAATTAAGCAGGTTGGAAAGTTTAATATTAAATTGGTTCACTATTTGACTAAGAGAGTATGTAAGTATTAATTCAAGAGAAAACACAATTCATTTTTATTTAGAAGACTTTGTCTTATTCCATTTATTTTAAAAAGCTATCAAAAACAAACTGTGTTCGCAGAAAACCATAGATTCTTAATAGGGGATGTTTTATTATTTTTTAACATTGGAACATGGCAATTTAGTATTTGGAGCTAACATTTCACTGCAGTCAAAGGGAAGTGATGTGGCACTTTTACCTAATGGCTAATTAGGTCACTAGCCCACTTCAAAAAACATTAATTTATGCCAAAGTATGTTTCATGAATGTTGTAGTGGTTTGTGCCTGCCAAGGTGATAGCTTCAAATCCATATTTTTAAAAAAATTTGATCTATTGAGTAAGAAGCAGTGAATGTGTTGTAAATATAACGAGATAGATGTCAGACAAGCCATCCAGCAATAGTACCTTCTCCATATAGACATTCTTTATTGTGCAATAATTACAATCTGCCTTTTATAAGGCAATAATAATACAGATAAATGATCTCATTCATACCATATTTACAGTTCATCATTCACTCGCTCATTCATACAATAGGACATGATTGGAGAAACTGGCCATTGCCAGGACTCCCACTGTCCCGCGATTATAGCAGGTCACGAGGCCACTGCCGTTTCAGTCTCCGAGGAGGATTATAGGGATGAGTGGCGCAGTGCAAAAACTGTGCTACAGGATTAGGGTGGTTGGAAAGGCTACAGTGGAATTTCATAAACTTGGAAGGGATGAGTTCTAGAATGTAGGGTATATTAAGGTCGTTATGAAGGGTTTTATTGCTGACATCATAAGGGGCATTTACTATTGTTCTCAGGACTTTGGATTGAAAGGATTGGATACGCTTCAAGTTTTAATTTAAACAAAAACAAACCATCTACCTTCTTGGGCAATAAGTGATTGAAATCAATATTATGTATTTATTCATTCATATAATATAGGTATTTGAATATAATTTTTATAAAAAATACTTGTTTATTCATTATACAATTTTTATAAAATAACATAACCTGTATATAATGTAGCGATGCTAAAGGAAATACAAAAATAATTTGTATATAGATTCACCTGAGGATCTATAATTATATATTATTATCTGTAAATTTAAAGGGGCTATGAAAGTAAAAAGAAGAAAAAAAAAAGGTATTTAAATAATATTAATTAATATAAGGCATCAATTTAAAAAACTTTGCTGCTATGATTAAAATTGATGCTTTAAAAAATGTGCTACTAAAATAATTATTTACGCAATACATCTAAGAAGGTCAAATTTAATATTTACAACAAAAATAAACGGTACAACAATGAGATTTTGAACAATCCAGCAAAATGATATGACTGAAACCTTTAATTCATTACGTGTCTCTTAATTCACATTTAAATACTTTCCAAAACACAGCCCTTCACTTAGTGGTACTCCAGTATACTTAGTGTAGCCGTCGAAAAAAAAAAAAAAATTAGCCATGTTTCCATCTTTTTTTTTTTCTTCAGAAAACGATTCTGCCAGAGTGTAAGACCCTCTTATTTCGTTTTGATCTTGTTTTTTTTTTTTTTTTTCTCACTCTAGGCTTATAACGGAAAGAAAATTGAAAGTGCTACTCAAAATGTATGGAGGTGAAGGTAGCTGATTGATTATAAACGAGAGGATCCCAGTAATACAGATTTAACAGTGGGGGGGCAGCAGAGAACGTACGGTGTGAGTGCTTCCATAATGAGTTTAAGGGAAAACGGCTTAGGGTTCCACTTAAAGTTGAGATAAGTCCCCTACCGTTGGGATTTTCTCATTCGGCCACTCTAATGATAATTACTATATCAATAGTCCACTCATTGATAATTACTATATCAATAGTCCACTCATTGATGATTACTATATCAATAGTCCACTCATTAGGAGGAGGATATTGTCGTAGTAAGCATCAGGTTATTGCCATCGAAGTTATTTTTGTAACCGCCAGCTGATAATTGGTTCCTTTCCCGACTCCTGGGTAGCAGCTATGGGCCTGGCTGGGGTCGGCTCAGGCCCTTGAGTGTACGTAAATAGCTACGTGGATATAAAAGCAGCTGAGGGCGTTCTCAAATGTCTCCAACATTTCCAGAATGGGATCATGCGAAAAGTGGTCCGACATAACTCTCTCGAGGGGTTGAAAAATGCTGACCTGCACCCGTTGCTTGGTGTGCCGTCGGTGGGTGAGTTCATCTGCCGGAGACACATCAAGTTTTTGGCTCGAACACTATGACCCCACCACCACTCCCACATCGATGGCAACAGACTGACAGGGAAAAATTAGATTAAGAATTAGTATGTAAGTTAGTTTTAAGGTTGATTAAAAAGGTGAGCTCCGTCACCTTTATTAGTCATTTCAGTCCAGTCACGTATAATGTATATCATTATACTTGTTTTTTCATTATATAATTTTTATAAAATAACAAAACCTATATATAATGTAGCGATGGTACAGGAATACAAAAATAATTTGTAAATAGATTCGCCTGAGGATCTATAATTATATATAGTTGTCTGTAAATTTAAAGAGGCTATGAAAGGGGACAAAAAAAAAAAAAATTAAAAAAGCTTCTGCTGTAGACAACTAAATTAATCGTTGCTAGGGTAATGATAATAATGATCGTCACCTAGCAACCACTGTAACAACAAGATAGCAATTAATTCCAACAGCTGTGCTGCCTAAGAATTTATAATTTTATCTCGAAAAGGACTAGTCAATTCGAAAATCACACAGTCAATTACGGTTTCGATATGGTTGGCAAATACATTTTTAAACCATTTAACGAAATTACTCTACATTTCAAAAATACAACATTTCATAATAAGAGTTGCGAAAAATATTTATTTTTTATTTGCGATTCATTTATTAAGGACCCTTCATTATTTTCCATGGAGGAACATCGAGGCTTCTAATGGAACAAACACGCAAAATATCATTCCTCTAAAAGGAAAAATGGATACACTTGAGAACACGATGTAATTGTTTTTGTTATGTAATTAATTGTAACAGTTTACTTTTGTAATTTATAAAATTTTGATTTGAAAATTATTGTAAAATTCATTTCTGTGTAAATTTTATGCCCAGTTTCAGCTGGAAAACATCAGACAATTTAGGCAGGCAGATGTTCGACGCCATAAGAGTATCTGAAAACTAAATGTTATGATTGATTATATACAAAGGATGTATTAGGCAAAACAATGGCGTGCCGCAGGGTAGCTGTGAGCAAATGAAATTAGTATTTCACCATACAATGCGTGGAGTTTGCCTAAACATGATCCATATTGGGAAAATCGTATTTCCTGTAGACTCTTCGAGTCTTGATCTTTATAAACTTTCTTTGCTTTGGGTAACATTTATTCGGAATTTATCGCCTAATTTATACCAACAAAAACAATCAAAAGCAAAGCCAATTTAATGGCGTACAACAGTGAGACAATATAAGCATTGAAAGGCAATATTAACTTATTCACCTCATTCAAGGTTATCGCACACGTATCTTATTCTGGGATAATATATAATCAATAAAATTACAGACTGGGCATGTTAAACATCAGTGTAAACGCCGGGAAGACCGACTGCGTAATCTTCTCCCTCCAAAAGGGGAAAGAAGCCTTGCCAAAATCATATAGTATAGGAGGGCAAGAGAACTCGCTTTCTCAATGCACTATTTGGGTACAAAAATGGATAGGCATCTCCATTTCCCTACTCGTTTTAGTAATAAAATTGAAAAAGTACGACACAGGTCTTACCGGCTATCGCACTTGCTAACTTCACCCAACATGTGTCCTCCGGCCAGCTCTGCAGTACGGTGCCCCACTATTTACCCACTTGACTGACAATACAGCCAAATGTCTCCAAAATTTGCAAAATGGGATCATTCGAAAAGTGGTCCAACATACCTCTCTCGAGAACGCTACTCAGTGTTTAATACTATGACCCGACATCGATGGCAACAGACTGTCGTGAAAAAAATAGGTTAAGAATTAGTACTTTAGTTAGTTTTAAGTTTGATCAAAAAGGTGAGCCCCATCACCTTTATTAGAGTCAGTTCAGTCCAGTCACGTATAATGTGTAGCATTATACTTGTTTATTCCATTATATAATTTTTATAAAATAACAAAACCTGTATATAATGTAGCGATGCTACAGGAAATACAAATATAATTTGTAAATAGATTCACCTGAGGATCTATAATTGTATATAATTATCTGGAAATTTAAAGGGGCTAGGAAGGAAAAAAAACAATAAAATTAACTAGATTGTTTCTTTACCGCTGATAAGTGTTTATCAATCATAGATGGACATGTGAATAGATATTATGCATTCGTAGAAGAAAAAAAAAAGTTGTACCAGAAAAGAAGTTTGTCTAAAACGGAATAAATTAATTTTTGAATGAATGAATTTCATAGAAGCAGGTAATTACACCTGGCGTATAATGATGTTTATTCTGCTCGGGGGCGGAGGGGTAGGTTATTGCAGGCGAGGGGTTGCAGCCTTGAAGGGTAGCCATGGATACCGCCGAAGGGGTGAAACCACCCCCTCACATTCATGTGTTTTCCAGTCAGCTCTAAGCTATTGTTGCAGTTCTATTAATTTGACCCTGTGCTTTATCGAACGTGTAGCCGTTAAAGGGTGATTAATGGCTAAGTACCTCTGGCTATATCCGTAATTAAAACTTGTTTAATTAGTCTATGGGCGAGGAGCCGTCAATAATAATACCACAATAATATCCTATGGTTATTTTGTTATGTGCTTTGATTCCCAGGTGAGCAGAAGGCGTTCACAGTATTACTCCATTCTACCCGATCCTTCGAAAGCCTCTTAATCCCTCTCCGAGTCATCCCCCTCTCACCGCAGTTCGTCTCCAAGTCTGGGTCTTGGCCGGTTCAGGGCTCAGTGTGGCTTCGATCCAGCAAAATGTCATTATCAGTACTTCTATGCACTGAAAGATCATCACTCCTTATCCTTTCATAGAATTTCCTTCGCAGTAAGTTGTTTTTGAGAACATGGAATCTATTTAATAGGTGTTTTGTGTCACACGCGATGAGGAAAACAGACTTGGCCTGGTTATATATTAATAATTGAAACATCTTTAGCATGTGCGGACGACATCTACAGCACCAGCGTCAACCCAGCGAAAGCGCTAAAGGCTGCAGAGGGCACCAGTCAGTTAATCACCGACAGGCTACGAGCTGTCCACATTCAGGCAAACCCAGCCAAGACGCAAGGGATCGTTTTCTCGTTCTAGCACGGGAAAATAAAGCTTCACCATAGACGGGACTGAATGCAAACTTTCCAACAGCATATGCTACCTAAGCATCAACCTAGGCAGACACATGACCTTCTACACACACCTGCAGAAGAAGTTGAAAGGAGTACGTAGGACTTACTATTCCCTCCAGCGTCTCATCACAAGCCCGAGCTGAAACTGCTCATATATCAGAGCGTCCTGAGGCCACAGCACTGCTGTTTGGAATTCCACTTTTCAGCTTTCTCCATACCAGCACCATCCATCCTGCGCAAGGCACTATGACCCCTTTTTGTGAAATGAGGTCCCCACCATCACCGAAGCCATCCAAAGAAGACACATCAAATTCTTCGACTCGATGAAACATTGCCAAAACCCCCTATTCCAAGACCTGGCACCCCCACCACTACCGGCAAGATGGTAACTCTCTAGATCTGAGAAAGCAGGCCAAATGGTGGACAGACCAACAACAAGCCCCTGACTGGCACCCATCAATGTTATCCAACTGAATGAGCTTGCACTACATGCCTAGAGAGACTCTAGTCTCAGCCTTCAGTGGACCCTCACCACTGCACCGCAACATTTCCACCTCTACTGAGGCTTCCCACATCCTTAATTCCCTCACTCCACCTTCAAACAGGTACTCCTAGTATAAGGATCCGCTCACCCTACATAAATTCCTTTATTTTTCCCTTATCCATAATCTTAAAAATTTGAAAGCTAAGAAACAAAAATGTGCTAAAATTACAATCTGCCTTATCAGGCAATAAGTAATTGTGATAAATGTTCTTATCCATACATCTGCATTAACTCGCTCATTCATACAGTGTTTACAAACAGCCCAGAGGCCTCCCAAGTCCACATGGTTGTCACCTCCCTAGCCTGCGAAAGAGGAAGTGGAGTCTTGGGAAGTCCCCCACGCTCCTCCGTCAGTCGCGTCATGGCTACTTGTAAATGGAGGCTGACGAAGAACGCGAGAGCCACATAGCTATATAGTTATATATTAAATGTACATTCGAAAATGTCGTGGATTACTCTAAATGTATCTTTGAGAAAAAACAAAACAACTGTAGTAAAAATACCTGGCTATCTAATTTACAGGTCAATACGAGGATGCCGTAAAAAAACTATGTTGAAACACCCGAAAACCCTGTTAGTCCCATATAGTATTTGGCTCTTGCGTTCTTCGTCAGCCTCCACTGGCTCGTATCCGGTGACGCGGCCGACAGAGGAGCATGGGGATTTCCCAAGACTCCGCTTCCTCTTTCGCATGTGCGGGAGGTGACAACCATGTCATATTTTTTTCTTTGATACTAATTTGAATCCTTTGTATTCTAAGCAAGTTAATGACTTTGGATAGGTGCATCACAGCCCGTGTCGAGAGCTGTAGAGAATGTGAATAAAGCACGCTGCCTTCACGAATGAAAACAAATTACGACTTGATTCTTGAGCGTGGTGGTTACTAGATATAAGAGCTAGTGACACCTGTTCGAGGCTGTTTCCTCACCCCATCTACCGCCGTCTCGGTCGGTTTCACAACATGCCCTCGGGCCCTGGCTCCTACATCAACTCGTCAACAACATCTTGCAGCAATCGATCCCAGCTATGCCACATTCCCTCCTCATCTCCGCATTTTAGGTCAACGGGATTCAGTTCTCTCTACGCTGTTATATTGCAAGGCTTTTGTTTGTATTTTTGTTAAATTATTATCATTTTTTATTTATAATTAATTATATAAATAATAAGACTACTTTTAAGATGATTTCGATCAAGATGGCTGGGCTGGAGGAGCGCCTTGCAGATGAATATGTACCGGCTTTGAATTCTGACACTACTAAAATATTTTTCATTTGGTATACAGTAACAAAAGCAGAGGGATTACATTCACATAGACAGATTCGTCGACAGTGCTCCAGTGTCTCTGAGTAGTTTAGGTGGCATTTCCGGTTCCTACCTTTCGGTAAGATTTCCTTAAATTTGATCCACCATTGGTTGCACCAATACTCAATCTCATCAAGGTACTATTAAAGGTGAAGTTCTGTCTGGGTGGGATGATAGGACTGAAGTGTCGTCTCCAAATTTTGCCAAGAAGATAATGGGAGTAGGAGGGGATATCAGGGGTATATAGGTTATAGAGGATGGGACCTAGGACACTCGCCAGTGGAACTCCGTCTTTTATGGTTTTTTATAGTTGGAATATTTTATACTAAACCGGACTTGGAAGAAGCGTGTAGGGCCATAGGATGAGGAAAAGGGTCCGTGGTGAAAATCTTTTGAGCTTGTTAAGCAAACCTACGTGCTGTACACTGTCAAAACTTTTTCTTATGTCCAGAAAGAACATTTCCCAAACGCCCCTTATGTCTACAATATCCTACAGTTTAAATCCTCAGTCCACTCCCGGAGCACAAGATCCCTTTCCTTCATACAGGAATGCACCTTTCTCGTTGGATCCACCACTCTCTGGAATTCTCTCCTTCTTAATAGCCATCATATTTTATCTTTACGTACTATTAAAACACTGTTACTATTAAAACAAACAAATAAATGTTTTAATTTAATAATCTATCTATTATATGCCGTCTATTATTTTTATCACATTTAAGTATATGAATTTTTTTACTACAATAATTTAAATTTATTAAGTTCTCTCATTATTTTCGTTTTTTGTTAGCTAGTCTTTATTTGTACTTTAATGGGGCCTTCGTCATAGAATAAATTGTTTTTCTATCTCTCTATCTATGGCAACCAGTAATTAATAATTATTTGACGAGTGCTTCAATTCATAAGGTTAGACACCCAAAGACATAATAAAAAAAGAATAAAAATCCACTAATTATGAACAAAATTCTTGTTCGCACCAACACATTTCAAAAACCTTCAACTCCTGCTAAACTAGGAATTATGTACTCATTTTGACTATTATTCTTTGTATACAGGTATTTTATTAGTTTTTTATTTTCTTATACCTTATAAAGAAGTAACTACTAATATTCATTTTACTTTCTTAGTTTCTTTTTGCAACAGCTGGCTTTATTTCTCTGTATGTTTATTATGTTACACATAGGGGACGTAACGATAAGGGATAAAGAATTTTCTCTAAAGGTAAAGCAGAGCAGGGAGTTGCAAAAAGGGCTGCTGAGTTGCAGAGATGTGTCAATAGCGGGAGAGGGACGTCAGACAACCGGGGCGAGGGATGATCCCCGTCAGAAGGGAGGGTTGGGATCAGACAGGAAAAGGAGGCGATTTGCATAATCGAAGGGCGAAGATGGATCTAGAGTCAGTACTGGCTCGGTAGTTAGTCCTCCATTCAGGCGCCGTGGTCGCTATTGTCACCAATCCCACCGTTTGTCACTTGATAAATATGTATTCGCCTATTATGGAAAGTCGACGCTTAGCCGCTGCATTAAGCCCACAGCCCGGCGGCTTCGGCCGCTGAACACGCTTTGCATAAAGTAGTTACATTAACCATGGGATCCCGCCAAGAAAACGGCTGGATCAAAATAGTTAATTATTTCTTACTTTTGTATAGAAATTATTTATTTATTTTAAATATATTTCTTAGAAGGACATGGAACATGTATGATAATTTAAACGTTTATAAAATGAAACTCAAATTATATATGTAAAATAAGTATTCTCTCTTTAATTTGAATATTTGAATTTCCCGCGCTGCTTCCACTGGCCCCCGCCAGATGGAGCAGCCATCTATTTATTATATTAAGTAACTAAACTTGTAAATAGAGTGTGAATATAGAAGTGATAGTTATAAACTGTAATTGTCGTGTCTTTGTTTACAGGTAACATTGTGTAAATAATATGAATAATTGTGATAATATAATATATAGTGAATAAAATTGCTAACTTTAGAGAGAAACTGATTTCAGTTTATTCACCCCACCTTCAATAATTGTCTAACATATATATATGTATCTCGTTTTCAAAATTGTAGTACTTAAATTTAGTCCTCTACAATCAAAACGTTGACGAGGTTTCTGATTAAGTTGTCAATAACTCAAATTTTCGAAGAAACTCCTCAAGCTATATTTAACAAAATACAGCGAATAAAGAGGGAAATCACATTTAAATTGTTTAACTAAAAATGGTGGTAAATTGTAAGAAATAAAACAAATCCGAAACAACCATAATACTAATACTAACATCTGAGGGTAAAAAAGAAGGAGATGTGTCGCTTGTGAAGGAGTAAGGTGGAAGCAACACAGCATGTGGTTCTGGCAAAAATTATTCACCAAGCATCGAACATGGACTTGATAAGCAGCCAATAGACAGCACCAACTGTCTCAGGGAATAATATCACTATTTACTGGGATCATGCTATCAGTACTGACAACACGGTTTTAAATGATAGGCCAGACATCTTATTGATAGATATGAAATGAAAACTGACTCGTCATACAGAGACAGGAGTACTTGTGGATGACCATTGGCTAAAGGTAGCAGTTCAAAGAAGCGAAAATAACAGGAGTTGGCAGAAGAATTAAGGAAAATGTTAACATTGGAGAATTCCAGGATTCTCCCGGAGGACATGCTGGAATCCAACCGGATCCTATAGGTGCCGAAGAAAGTACTTCAGCAAGCAACTCTTTTGAGAAATGACAATATACTTTGAAAATTCAGCAAGATAAGATAATCTAACATAAAACCCCTGACTTGTATTTCAAGGAAGAGAGAAATTCCCAAGGGTAATAATAATAAGGTTGAAGTAAAAACAATGAGTACTTAACAAAATGAAATAAACAAAAATAATAATTGTCATTATGAATATGTTCTGTACGTATTTGAGAAACTATTAATATCTTTAAGTTCAAAAGGAACTTAAACTTTTGTTTGTCAAAAATCAAATTTACTGATCAATGATATAAATTCCTGTCGGATTCAAATCTGAGGACAAAGGACGAATTTTATTTTCACTTATTAGTGAGTTGTCGAAGGAGTTATTCCTTCGCTAAGTTTGAGGACTTGTGCATAAAAGGTCATAAAACCCTAGAACTGCCTCTTAATCAGCCCTTTCCAAGTGGCACTTAGAAGTCAAGACTGTGGAGAAATTAGTTTTGCAAATAAATTATTACCGTGTTTAATCGTCTCCCTATTTCATCTTAAAGAGTGGGTGTTAGGACTTTGAATCTCTCTAGATTAGCTAGTATATTTTATAGCTTAGTTCTAAAAACGATTTCAAATCAAATTATTGCTATTAAACAAAATAGGCGTTTGCAAGTTGTTCATTAGGTCTGATAAATATTTTTATTTAAGCTTTACCAGTAAATCTCAACAATTTTCAGATCATAAGTGCCATTCTTTGTAATCTCGTATGTATATTATATACTGTAATGAGAATGTACGCAACTCTTTTTTGACGTATCAAGGATGGAATCAATTGTTATCATTTTCATAACTATATGATATCGGTCGGCACTAGTAGTTTGTCTATAATTAACAATTCATTTCCATGAGAATAAATGGTTTCTCTATCAAATAATATGTGACCAGTAGGGTGTTTTTTTTAACAAAAATGTAATTTTACAATTTAAAGTATAGATTTATTATGACTCATCCCTTCCAAGTTTATGAAATTCCATAGTAACCTATCCAACCACCCTAATCCCCTAGCACAGTCATTGCACTGCACCACACATCCCTGTAATCCTTCTCGGAGACTAAAACGGCAATGGCCTCGTGACCTGGTATAAATAAGTGACAGTGGGAGTCCTGGCAATGGCCAGTTTCTCCAATCATGTCCTGAGCGTCTGTGGCTCTCGCACTCTTGGTCAGCCTCGACTGGCTCGTATCCGCTGACGTATGCGAGGAAGGTGACAACCATGTGGATTTGGGAGGACTCTGGGCTGTTTGTAAATATTGTATGAATGAGCGAGTGAATGATGAATTGTAAATACGGTGTATGAATGGGAGCATTTATCTCAATTACTTATTGCCTAATAAGGCAGATTGTAATTATAGCACAATAAAGATGTTTGAATATTATTAAGATTTATTATCTCTTCTGAAATTTCAAACCATTGAACCGATTCTTGCTATACCCCAGTAATTGGCTCTTAGTATAAATGGATTAAGGCTTAATGTATGCTTCAATTCATTTTCGTTTAAATTATTATTTTTGGTATTGGTACCACTATTGTTTATATTTATTATTATTTAGCTGAGGTGGTGGTCGAGAATCCGACTAGATATTGGTGAGATCACGGGTCCAAGCCCCGATCTTGCCACGAATATTTTAATTCGCTGATAACTATTGAACATTTGAATAAATAATATATATTATTTAGCTCCTTCCAGCTTAAGGAGAGAATTGAGTTGACCTGTCATGTCCTTTAATATAAAAGCTCCTTCTCCCATTGTCATTTTGACGTAGCTTGAATTTATCTCTAGGGGCGAGAAGAAAAATATATTTATTTTTTTCCCTATGCGTAAAAAGTGGAATAAGCGGGGAAAATTGGGTAGGGCGCACTTAATCCGACGAAGGTCTGGTTTATTGCGCCGCCAATTTTACGGCCGCCCCCTGACGCCTCCGAGTCTGTGAGGGAATCACAAACGCACTCTTGTCAGACCCTCGACCTTCTTGTCCGACGGGTCGAGTACCTCCCAAAGACCCTAAGACTGACAGACTCACCCCTTCACTCTCCGCCCTTTTTGACTTCCAAAGTGAGTCTTCGCTGAGACAATGGGCAACTTTCCACTCGGCTCTATTTAGCATTTATTTAAAGCGGGAACTTTGGGCTCAGCTTTAGCTTCGACTCAAAAAAGTATCTTGGAGAGAGAAACACTTAAGTGTAATAGGTACAATATATGTCAGCGAGTTGCTTACAGAAAACTAGAGAACTGAATGCATAATTATCATTGCTTCAATTATTGCTCATGTAAATGCAAACGTCATGGCCTCTTTTTTTTTTTTAGTTCTCAAATTTTTAAGATTATGGTTAGGAATTTATTTGGGTTGAGTGTATCCTTGTACTAGGAGTACCTGTTTGAAAGTGGAGTGAGGGAATTAAGGAGTGTGGGAAGCCTCGGTAGAGGTTGATAGTGGCGGTACAGTGGTGAGAGTCCACTGGTGGTTGGGCCTAGAGTCTCTCTAGGCGTGTTGTGAAAGCTCATTCAGTTGGATAGCAGTGATGGGTGCCGGTCAGAGGGTTGTTGTTGGTGTGCCAAGGGCCGTAATCTCCACCATTTGGTCTGCTTTCCCAGATCTAGAGAGTTGCCATCTTGCCGGTAGCGGTGGGGGTGTCTCGGAATAGAGGGTTTTGGCAATGTTTCATCGACTCGAATAACTTGATGTGACTTCTTCTGATGGCTCCGGTGATGGTGGGGATCTCGAACTTTTTGTGGATGTCATGAGCCTTCATTTCACGAAAAGGGGTATGCCATAGTGCCGTGCGCAGGATGTTGTTCTGGAAGCTCTGGACTCTAGTCATGGTACAATTATTAAATATATTTGTCATAAATGTAATTAAGAGAATGCAAAAGTGTCGATAATTATTTCCTACATTTATTTGCAACACATTTTATAAATGATTCAATTTTTGATGAAAATGGCTTTCATTGACTAACTAAGTATAAACATTCTTGTGAATAAAAACGTTATTGAAAGAGCTTTTTTTATTTTTTCGAGCTAGACGTCATTAAGTCGCAATAATAATAAATTTGGTCGATATACGATTAATTAAAGAAATTCTTCTTCTAAGCATCACCCTACCAGAGACGGCAGCATAAAATGATAAAATTCATTCATATCAATTGCGGTAAATGATGAATATGAATTAGCTTGTTTGTTCATGGATCATGAATTGTTAATTTAATTTTGAGGCCTTGCTTAATCAAGAGCATGTTATAATGTTCATCTGATATTTTATGTTTATGAATACGACATGGCACACAAAATTTGTTTTAGTCAATAACCATGAACGCCAACTTGACGTTGTGGCTTATGGATGTCAATCCTACAGAGGTGGTTTTTTGTGTAAAGAATAACAAGAGAAATTGAAAAAAATTATAAATTTGTGTCTGCTATGAACATAAAAAAAAAAAAAACAGTAACTAACTCGGAAAATATTTTGACTACGGCTTTACTAATCACAAAGAAGCGCTGCTTGAAATGCGGGCCTCAGCTGAATCAAGTATGGAATATTCGAGAAGAAATTTACTCAATGGTGAATCATTCATGAGTCCGAGGGAAAAACGCAAAAAAAAAACTCTCTGATGAAATGTTGGCGGCACATTTCAAAGAAAACAAAACCAGTCCTATACCAGATTGTAAGATAAAAAAGTTTTAAGGCAATAATATTGTAATTATTATTTTTGAGCAGGAAAAGGGAATGGATGGCAACAAACCGTCCATCAATAAAAATTATTAATAGAATCAAAATTATTATTATAGGCATTTTGAGACAATTTTCTGAGCGCCAGAGGATATTTCGTTTAATAAAATGAAAATATTTGGAAATAAAATACCCACTAGTCTGTGTATGAGTACACTTAAAAGGTATACACAGGCTAGGTAATACGGATTAAGGTATCAGGTTAAATTAAAATTCGTGTGAAATGCCAAATTGTGGGAACGCTACAGGACTCTTTCTTTTCGTGGCTATGAAGTGAAATGCTGCTGAAGTGCACCACTTTCATAATTCACGCCCCGTGGAATCTTGAAAATTATAGCTGGTAAGTACGGTTTCAGTCACGTAACTGACATAAGTCTCGATTCTTCAATGATAGATTCATATACATAGATAAGGTATTTAATTACATGTTCTTGGAGAATATCAATAAAAATGTTTTCATATTTCTATTCCGATTAATTTACTAATGACGGGGGACAGAATAGAAATTTTCTCTAGAAATTAATATTTCGTGATCTGCTATAACTAAGTGTTAGTGGGAGTCCTGGCAATGGCCAGTTTCTCTAATCATGTCCTGAGCGTCTATGGCTCTCGCGCTCTTGGTCAGCCTCCACTGGATCTTATCCAGTGACGCGGCTGACTTAGGAGCGTGGGGGACTTCCCAAGACTCCGCTGCCTCCTTCGCATGCGAGGGAGGTCACAATCATGTGGACTGTGGGGGCCTCTGGGCTGTTGATGAGCGAGTGAATGATATGGTATGAATGATAACATTTATCTCAATTACTTATTGCTTAATTAAGAAGGCAGATTGTAATTTTGTAAAAAAAGAAATTAATATTTGCAAAATCAAAATTAAACTATTCTTTAATACACAAATGAATTTTCTGAGCCAAACACTAGTACTCACTTAGTTCTCTTGTTTATTTCCTTAGTGAGAGGTTATTATTACTTGCAATTTCCTGAATTAAGGGATTTTCTGATAAAAGTATAAAAGATTTTTTTTCTGTTTCCGCCAACTAAAACATATTATCAGGTGTTGTAATATTGCCAATTGAAGGGCTGATAAATGTGAAAAACGTGGGTTTACATTTATAATCCTCGTGCACAGATTTTGGATGACCCACGGAATGGGGCAATCATAAAAATATTGTCGTTTAGTGAAAATTATTACCTGAATTTTGTGCTGCTAAATTGTCGGGCAAGCCCTCCCCAGAGGAAGTTCTCCTTGACCTCCCAAAACATAAGGTCCTTTGACCTTTGCTGTTGGCGGGCACCTTAATGCGTAATTGTTTATTGATCTTAGAAGGGAGGATTCTGAAATTATAGCCGTAAGTATGGTTTCAGTCATGTAAATAACATAACTCTCGATTCTTCAATGATTCATATCCATAGGAAAAAAATGGAAGGTGTGCCCCCGACAGTAGACTATGTTAAAGAGAAGAGGTACTGACTAAATTTTTTTGGTAATAGGTAGTCTTTTTTTTGTAGATAGATTGTAGATAGTCCACGTGATCTTAGAATGGCCACGAGTTCACACTTGGTATCTGAGGGTAGGCGAAAACCACCCGGAACCCAAAGGCAAGGGTGAACCGGAAAAGACCGCTGGGAGAGACGCAACTTGTACACTTTGTAGGGCCCCAAAAGCCGTCGTCTGCATGGAAGTGGTTCCCTTCCAAGGATATGCTAGTTTAGGGGGCAGAAGGGAGGGAACTCCACTGAGAAGGGTGTGGAGGATGACAGCGAGAGAGAGAGAGAGAGAGAGAGAGAGAGAGAGAGAGAGAGAGAGAGAGAGAGAGAGAGAGAGAGAGAGAGAGAGAGAGAGAGAGAGAGAGAGAGAGAGAGAGAGAGAGAGAGAGAGAGAGAGAGAGAGAGAGAGCGCAGTGTTTACTTCAAGTGTCTCATTAGGACTGAATAAAAAACTACGATTGCTGCCTTATATAGGGGATTTAGAATTCAGCGCCTAGCCAATGTGATACATGCTTATTCCGACCAATCAGGAAGGTCGTTTTTCTGACTAATCAGGATTTACTTCCCCAGCGCCCCCAGTGAGCGCTCACGGTGTCAGGATCATGAACTATTCCCATCTCTCTATACTGACGCCGTAACTTTATTCTTTCTTCGTTTTAGGGTATTTCTATTTGGTGAGGTTGGCACAACATAAATGATGATATATGAATATGTTAGATAGATCTAATTTGATGAAAAAAGCAAACAGAAAACTAAATCGTGCATTTATTGAAGCTACCTCGCCCATCAAAAAATAATTCGTTAAAGAGTTAACAATTTGCTTAAAGCTGATTAAATGTTTTTATTATATTTCTGCTTATGCACAGCAGCTAAAGAAATAATTTAACCTTTGGTGTAGGAAAAACCATTTACCACTGTTGGCCACAACTATTTAGTGGATATCCAACCTACCAGCCGGCAATAGGACTTACCAGTTGGTGGTCAACTGCATACAAATAGCTATTACTAATGAATTATTGATTATTTTGAAAGAGAGGGCGTGAGTCCGATTATCGCCTGGGAACTGTATATTCTGTAGCGGACCTTCTGTTTTCTCTTTCTCTCTCTCAGCTTGAGGGAGTTAGTAACACCGTCTAACAGAAGTAAAGTCACCTTGTAGAGATAAACAAAGAGTAGCTAAAAATAAATTTGCTTTTAAGTCTAGCTAACTTAATTAAAATTGTGCATTTTATCGTTATTTAAAAAAGAAAAGAAAACGTTTCTCTTCTCTCTCACTTAGTACGTTTGCTCATGTGGTCAGGTTTTTGGGGATTCGCTACATGGGCTGGGAGGAGTGACGTCTTCCATTTATTGTCTATATAATGCTATAATGTGTGATATTTATTCTTCTTTTGTAACAAAATTAGTATAATAAACGATTATGTATCCCAACAATGATCGGCTTTGAATAAAGCAAACAATTCACTTTGGGGAAATGGGACCCCTCTTGCAATAATGTCTACCTTGTGCTGATTAAACGTGGAAATGCCGACCCGAGCATTTGCTCAGGTAGGACCTCATAACGTGAGCTGTTTTTGTCAATAAAGAATTTGTACGTTTTGACTGTTTCGATGTCGTTAATTTTGTAGGGTACGGTTGTAAGTACGTTTTACGAATGCAAGACATACATAAATACACAAGCAGCAAACGGAATACCGCAAGAGCTACAAGACGAATTAACAGAGAGGAGGTCGGACATGGTATCGATAAGACGGACACGACAGCTGGAACCCAACGACTAATCGAAGAGACAGGTGAGGGATGGTGTTTACAGTCGAATCTCGTGGCGGCGCTCATTAATCAGCCAGGATTAGCCCAGGTAGGTCATCAATCCAGGGACAATCATATCCTTCCGTCTGTCCCTGTCCGGGATAATCCAGGCGCCGCTGGAGGGTGTCCCTGGTCCTCTTGTATACACACCACATATAATAGCTATATATTATATACTAGCCACATATATAGTATATACCACTGCTATAATAGGTATTTAAGGCTTAATTAGCGGAACGATACTTTAAGAAAAGAAAATATATATACTATTATTAATGTAGTTATGCGATGCAGAAATTATTAGAGGGATAACTAGACAAAGCTCTGGAGTCAATAAGATTTGTTTTCAATGATCTCATTGACACTTCAGCTTTCACACAATCATTAAGCTTTATAAAAGTATACACAGCCCTGAGAATTCCCAATCCAGCATAACTGCCACCTTCCTCCCATGCGAAGGACGAGATCTGCACGTTACTCCACCAACACCGGGTACGGGGCATCATGGGCAATTTTAACTAATCTTTAATCAGTATACTGCATAGGGATAACTGGTACTAGGAAATGGTAACTATTCGTTGTAAATAACTTGCCATTACCGTGAATTTATAGGAGGATACTGCCGCTCTAATCTTTGAGAAGGATTTCAGGGATGTGTTAAGCTGAATAATAGCTGATGTGCTAGGGGGATTAGAACGGTTGGATAAGTCGTTTTTTCTAAACTTCTAATATTTTGGTAAGATGCGTTTGATATTTAAACGTTTTGTTGTGCCCCATAACTCTAGTCAACATGGCGATGAGATCGGTTTTACCTTGACTTAATAGTTCCACGTTAGACATTTTTTTTAAGATGTAAGCCAATATACTGAGTTGTACGTATACAGGAAGAATGGAATTGAGATAACTGATGAAAAAGGAACAGCGGTGTAATAATGGTATAGATATGAAATAGATGAATAGGGATGTAATGTTGGCATAATTTCTTTTACAAGATGGCATAAGGTATTGATAATCAGACAGCTGTGTCTGAATTTGGTGTTTAAAGTTAATAAACGCGTGAACATGTTCCATTACCGTTCATTATCACCTTTAAAATTCGCTTTAACGGTAGATCATTTAAAAATAACACTACAGAAAGCCCATTGCTAAAAGGCAGGACTCTAAAGAAACAAGGTTGATCGTCAGAAGAAGTATACTTAAGTAATGTTTGTCTCTTAAGAGATATTGGAACAAGATATGAAACAATTGTCAACAATGAAACAGTATAATTGTAAATAGGTAGGCTTAGTTAGGCTGTAAAATTACAATTTCAACCACTAATTAAATCATGAAATAAGATATTTATTATGCTATATGTACATATTTCAAAAGGTGGCAGTTTGTAACTTCCAACTTAATAATTAGGTTAGCATTAATAATTAATGAATTAGTATTTAAGTGTTATCAGTTCACAAAAAGTGGTTTTTACCGCATTCAGAGATACCCGATGATTTACAGTCACTACAGGCTCGTGTCCGAATGGGGAAATGTAAGTATGTACTTCAAAACAGCTTATTTTTGGCCAGAATTATAAGCGACTCCGTAACTCTTATTTCATAACTACAAGAAAACATCAATAGTTGGCTGGGAGCCAGGGACAACTAGCAGACAATTGGGGCTGGAAATACACACCAAGGTCCAAGGTTGAAATTGTTTATGAGAAAATTGTTGAGCGACATAGTTCTGCTCACTCTGCTTTTATCGGTGTGGTTTAGGACTGGGTATAGCCTATCCACAATTTGTTTTATATTTCTTATACTAATTTATGTTTTAATGAGAAATTTATATTGAGTTATTTGTCCCAATATTGTCTATACTTATCAATGGTTGACAATAATTGTCTTCCTATCGGGTTGTATCGGTATTGAGTGAAGTCTTTGCGACAAGTTGACCACACTGTATATAACTGTTATAGCGAAGCTAGGTTAGCTCAGCTGACGAATCAATTCGATGAAATATTAGAGAGGAGCCGGGTTCGCCTAATGAACCCTTATTTTGCTGTGAATTATTACGTCGTATTTGTTTAAGATTTTTGCTTGTTTATTGATCAAAATAAATCTTTTTGCGATAACTTCTTTAAACCTCTACTAACAAAGTAGTCAAATGTATTTGAATGTCTGCAACCAAAGTAGGCAAATGTATTTGAACCTCTACTAACAAAGTAGGCAAATGTATTTGAACCTCTACTAACAAAGTAGGCAAATGTATTTGAACCTCTACTAACAAAGTAAGCAAATGTATTTTAACCTCTACTAACAAAGTAGGCAAATGTATTTGAATGTCTGCAGCCAAAGTAAGCAAATGTATTTGAACCTCTACTAACAAAGTAGGCAAATCTATTTGAACCTCTACTAAGAAAGTAGTCAAATGTATTTGAATGTCTGCAACCAAAGTAAGCAAATGTATTTGAACCTCTACTAACAAAGTAGGCAAATGTATTTGAATGTCTGCAACCAAAGTAAGCAAATGTATTTGAACCTCTACTAACAAAGTAGGCAAATCTATTTGAACCTCTACTAACAAAGTAGTCAAATGTATTTGAATGTCTGCAACCAAAGTAGGCAAATATATTTGAACTTCTACTAACAAAGTAGGCAAATCTATTTGAACCTCTACTAACAAAGTAGGCAAATGTATTTGTGCCTCTATTAATAAAGTAAGCAAATGTATTTGAATGTCTGCCACCAAAGTAAGCAAATGTATTTGAACCTCTACTAACAAAGTAGGCAAATCTATTTGAACCTCTACTAACAAAGTAGGCAAATGTATTTGAATGTCTGCAACCTAAGTAGGCAAATGTATTTGAACCTCTACTAACAAAGTAGGCAAATGTATTTGAATGTCTGCAACCAAAGTAGGCAAATGTATTTGTACAACTTACCCGTCGTTAGGAGGTACTGCGGTGGGCTGCTTCGTCATTCCTCCACCCAGCTTGATTCCATAACCTGAAACATAACCCATACTTAATATGCGTCAACTATAACAATAGTACATATAATTTTAAATCATCATGTTATAAAAATCTAATACGCTAAATTATTAAAGGTGCAGTTCAATGCGACCTTAAATGTAATCAGAAGAGGATGAACACCTTTTTCAAAAATCAAACTTTTAAAAAGGTGATTACTTTTTTTACTTCGTTAAGTGATGTATCATAAACCATTATCAGAAGCATAAAAAAGGAATCCTTTTCATTATAACTAATCAGAAAAGTCATTTGTTAATGGTAAAGGCTTTAAATTTCTAAAGGTTTGTAACTGTAAACATTAACGGAATTTACAAATCATTATAAATTAGAAAGTTTACATGTCCGATCACACCTCGTGTACTATAACACATCATCTGTGATCACCCCCTCCCACGTGGGTTGAGAGTGCTTCATGGATACTGCTCCTGTGCCCTAGTGTCGGTATGCTCCCAGACTGACCTTTAAAGGTTTACACCGAAATAAAACCAATAGGTTTATTACAATCTATTTAATTATCTGCCTGATCCAGGCACTAATAATCAATAAATAAACATCACATCGATGATTTACATTTTCGTTGGGCCTAAAGAAAATACTTAAAATAACTCTGAAATTACCCTTTATCTGGAGGAGATGTCAATCTTTAAACGAGTCTGAAGTTTGAAACATATATTCTGCTATGAGCATTCTTTATCGACAATAATATTTTTGTAGCTCAATAACTTTATTCGGTATAAAACACAAATATACAATTATATACGGTTACAGGCTGAGAGCTCACTGGCGACTAAGGGCCCTGAGGAAGGAACAACTTATGCCTAAGGGCTATTTATCTGTGTAGCATAGCAATAGTATGGGTAGCAGGAAAGGTCGTGGGAGCCAATTATTTAGAATAGAGGTCTGGGAAGGGAAGATAAGTTACTAGTAGGATAAGATAAGATATTAGCGCTGATTATTATAAGTTATGAGACACAGTCTGACACACACAGGACGTTACTGATAAACATACCATTTGTTGAGATAATATTATATATATGTGACATAACTGACAATAAAGTTAAGGATAAACGTAAGGAAATCGCCTAGAAAAAAGAAGCTATATTTTATTTCCGAAACAAAGCAAGTGTTATTAGTACGAAAATTCAACTGCAGGAGCTGTTTAGGTGGGATGGTTGCTTTCACATCATAAAATGTTAATATATGATCTGGTTTAAAAAAGCAGTTATACATTTTAACTGTTTAGTCTCTACTGCCCGTTTTAACTTCTTTATGGTATCTCCTCAATGTGCTTGTCAGGGAATTCAGTTATAGGCAACGTTATGCTATTTTTTTGGTTTTTGAGTGGTAGTACATCTATACTTTTAAGCTAAAAACAAACACTAGTTTAATTAATTAACAAAATAGCTTAGTCAAAGAGAGGCAGGTCAGGCAGGGCTAAATAGCTTTCAAATTAATAGGGGCAGAATATTTAGGTGATTTACTGCCAAACTGCAGCCAAACTATGGCCACAACAGCCCTTCATTTAGGAATATTAGCAGTTTCTTCACTACCTCACACGTGGTCCCTTCATAGAGTGGATAATGAACATTCCAGCCTATAATTTAATGCCGACCCAACTTTATCTATTTGAATTCCCAAACTGTTCTATGGTGAAAAAAAAAATTAACCATATTCCATATGGCCACTCTATACAGCTATACAAAAGTAGGGTCTATATCGTCCCCATGTTGTTTGATTGTTTATATAAAAATTAAAACTCAAACAAATAGAGAGTAATCCGATAAAACGATAAGGACAAATCTGTTAGAAATAAAGGAACATTATTGAGCGTGTTTATTTGTGTGCCTATTTCTGCGATTGGGTAGTCAGAGGCACTTATTCAGGCTAAACCAAGATGCTTAAATATTCCCAGGTGAAGTATTTTGAGAAAGTTGCAGGAACCCGCACCAAGCAAATTATCGACTCAATGATTGCCTTAGTCCACAATAACACCAATCACTCCAACATTTCACAAGGGCAGTTATATAATGCTTATTATAGCTTACATTTTCAGTAGAAACGTGCACCACAGTTGAGACTTATGGTCCCTTTTTTTTTTTGTAAGTAACCATTTCCCAAAAATCCTACCCTTTGGCCCTTTACCTACCCTCCACCCTACAAGACACCCACACTTGTGCCTTAGCCTTCCCTAAAGTATGTTCTAAGCACTGTAACTGATTAATATTTGTATGTATACCAGTGTTTTGATTGTTATTCATAATAAAGTTTTTTAAAAGACTCTCCTCTGCAAGATTATTTAACTGGGCAAGAAACGCACAGATTTAAAACCATACGCACATCCTGGCATTTCTGAAAGTCGTAGGCTGTGATTGAAAAACAATAAATTGCAAGTAGGAAAAGGGATGGAGAACATCAGGAAACAAGTTGGTGAAATGAAACCCTGTACGTATTAGTGTGCTGAGGGGGCTATCATGAAGATAAGTCTGTGAGCTTAGCATGTCCCTAGACTGACCAACCAACCTGTGAATGGTGCAAACAATTAACAACAGTGACCATGTGATAAGCTTATTAATCTAACTCTCAGGTCCCTACCCTTTGTCACCATCACATCATGATTGGAGAAACTGGCCATTGCCAGGACTCCCACTATCGCTTAATTATAGCAGGTCACGAGGCCACTGCCGTTTTAGTCTCCGAGAAGGATTATAGGGATAAGTGGTGCAGTGCAATAACTGTGCTAGGGAATTAGGGTGGTTGGATAGGTTACTATGGAATTTTGTGGAGTTGGAAGGGATGAGTTCAAGAATATAGGGTATATTCAGATCATTGTGAAGGGTTTTGTTGCTGACGTAATAAGGGCATTTACTATTGTTCTCAGGACTTTTGATTGAAAGGATTGGATGCGCTTGATGTTAGACTTTTTCGCTGTTCCCCATAGCACTATTCCGTATGTCCAGATTGCCTTAAGTATAACTTTGTAGATTAGTAATTTATTTTCTATTGAGAGATGGGATGTCCTTCGAAGTAGTCTGTACAGTTCTCCAAAGCGTCTGTTTAGTTCTTGTCTTTTTAGCCTCGTGTGTGGGTTCCAGGTCAGGCGCTTGTCGAGGTGGAACCCTAAGTACCGTAGCCCTACATATTGTAAAAAATGATTAATAAAGTGGTCATGAAAAAAATAAAATTGCAAAGTAGTATGTACAAATAAATGATAAACATTGAACGAGTATAATAAGCTGCTTAAAAGTTGATTACTCAAAATAAATATAAGATATTTAAAGACGGTTATGAATTTTCAAAGGGTTAAAAGGAATAGCCACTTATAGGCCATTTACAAATTAATTGAGCATAAGTAGAGTTATTATTAAGCTAGTAAATTAATCGAGTAATTTATGGGTAGGCGCCTGTAGATCACTAAACCAACTCTTTTAAGAACCATACATTGCATCCTAAAAATTTCTGAATTTTGTTTTATTAAATTTCTTCTCCACCCTGATTTAACAAGGCTATAAAAAATAAAAGGAAAAGGTAACTAGTGTTGAAGATACAAGAGACTGTGAGACGCAGTTGAAAAGACGGGACAGCAATTGGTGGCTGAATGCTCGAGAGAGGAATATAACAGGACACTAGGGATGATATTAAAACTTATTCCAAGGGGATGGTAATAAAAGTGACCTTAGCCAAGCACAAGACCTTCAATACTCCCTCTTTGGCCTTCACAGGAGAGTCTGGAGCCAATTTATAAATTGGATAAATATATATATATATACTCTCTATAGAACCATATCCCTTTATGTTCCCTTTCTTCCCTCTCGAGGAAAATCTGCAAGTTCAATCAAGGATATTGTGGATAAACCTTTATTTAAACAAGGGATGCTCCTTTGGCCAGCTCAGGTAAAGATCAGTTAGAGCGGATCGAATCAGTTTTGTCAATACATCATATTCAATCTAATGGCCTCTGTTATGTTTGTTCCTGTCTATTCTAGTTATGACCATAAAAGGAAATTGGTCCATCTAATCCAGTGATTATGAAAAATATACATTACTAAAAACTACTTACTAAATATTTTCAAGGGGCTTTGTAAGAAACAAATAGTCAAAATAAACAGTTATAAAATATATATTATAATAAAATTTCTTTAAACTTTTAATAAACAAGTTATATAATCTACATAAATAAATCATAATAGCCATGTTCGAACATAATATGCAATTAACATCAAGGCAGAAGCGATTCTTAAGGTCTGCGATTCATTACTACACATACCGTTTCTATTTTACGATAGTCAATAGTATGGCAACATGTAATCACTTATTATTTATTATATCCTGAATTAATTTGTATTTACAAAAGGTTAAAAATAAATAACCATTAAGTACAGTAATAGGAATAAAAAATATGTACAAACGATTTTTTAACACCATATGTCATTAGAACAGTTTTCTTATATTTAAGCATTAAGTATTACATTGCTGAAGAATGACCTATTAGGAACATAATATAAAACCTATGCAGGTAATGAAGCGAGATTTCAACTACACATATAAAAAACTAAAAGCGTTTACTGTTTTCATTATATACAAGAGAGTAATTACGAGTACTTGGATCGAAACATAAAAGCGAAGAATGGTCATTTTAATGGCCTTAATTACACTGGTAGATATGGCCGGGCAGCAACAGCACAAAGGCTCGGCACACAAGCAAATAAGTAATATTGGACAATGGTACAGTAGCATGTACCTCTAACTACCTTGTGGTATTTGCTGGCAATTTGTGTACCATGAATAAACATTAGACAGCAATGCTATTTAGTATTTGATTAAGTTCCCCAGCTAAGTAAGGAAAAAAGCAAGGGCCATTAAACCTTACCTTGTGTACTTGAGACAGAATGAAGCAGCCCTATTTAAAACTCTGTAGAACACTGATCGGTCTCTATCCGTCCTCTCTGTCCATTTTTCACCCTTTTTTCATACAGTATTTGCTTTAAATTATGGTATTTTTTGATATCGTTAATTAGGCAAAAGACAGTTATGTCATATATATATAATCTTATCATTAACAAATGGTATGTTTATCAGTAACTCAGAATGAGACTGTGTCTCATAACTTATAATAATCAGCGCTATTATAGTTATCTTATCTTATCCTATTAGTATCTTCCCTTCCCAGACCTCTATTCTAAATAATAGGCTCCCACGACCTTTCCTACTTCCCCTAAGCTTTTCTACACAGATAAATAGCCCTTAGGAATAAGACATTTGTTGCTTCCTCGTGAGTCTCATTCCCTATTGAGCTCTCAGCCTATAATCATATATAATTGTACATTTGTGTTTTATACCAAATAAAGTTTCTTGAGTTATAGAGCAACAGAAATATAATTGAGGATTTACTCAAATTCAAAGTCGGCTATGAGGAGGACATTAGGATATTGAAGAGGGATTATTAACAGACCGCCAGACATGACTAGACGCCTAGATGTCCACCTCGATGCTCGCTAAGTCAGCGCGGTACAAAAGCACCCTAAGAAATGAGCCATGGACGCTGCTTCACGAACACCATTGCTGTGCCACTGGCTACAAAGGCAACCTACGCCATTGTCTCTCTCCCATTCACCGGCGAATAATTTTCCAAATGCCCCATCTGCCACTTCCACATGAAAATGGGAGTCAGGGCGACATACAGCACCACAATGAGGGACGGGTGAGTCATTAGTCAAACAGCTCATGTTCAACATGAAGACGGACTACAATAGAAAATCAATGTGCTTCTCTGAAATCCCGTTCAAGAACAATCCATCATAATAATGTATTGTAGGCATATTTGATGAAAACATCGAGTCCAATGCCATGGGGCGAGAATCAGGAAGGTGAGTACTATAGAGAAATTAATTTTGTCTTTACAATTCCTGTGAAATACAAAATTGTGAGACAGTTCAATTTAATAAAATTAATTTCCTTTTTAAGTGTACCCAATATAGTGTATCGATAATACCCACTTTTGTGATTTACGCCTCTTGGGAACCCAGCACAATTCCTATACTAATTGATATTGTTCCGAGATTCAGTCAGTCGTTTGATGAGCCTGAAAGCTCCTCTGGTTGCTCTTCTGGAATATATATATATAAGTTAAGTCCAGGCGCCGCTAGTGCCCAGCCTTAATCCCCAAACATATGTTATCTGTATATGTTTACAGGTAATACCTATAGATAGAGGTATCTTGGTCTAAATAAAGCAGTCTTGTTATAACGTTCTACGTGTTCTTATTACCAACCTTTCTTAGCTTGTAATTCAATAAACATTAACTGGTGCCGAAACCCGGGAACCGTGGAGAAAGAGAGTTATCGAGTGCGAGCGTAATTTTTTTTTTGTTTTTTTTTCTTCTATACGCGAAAGAGAGAAGATGACTGAAGGAGGAATTTTGAGACAGCCCGTCTTGAATCTCGTAGAGGGAGCAGATATTAGAAGAGTGGGAACTATGCCAGAAGTTCATGCCACGGCGCTCGCGCTGATGAGGGTAAAAGCGATGAATACCCAGGATCTGAGGAAGGCTGTTGCGGAGCTGGAGAGATTCACTGGGGAACTGGGTGAGCTGAACCATTTCCTAAAAGGAGGAGACCGTCTCACAGCTTTAATTGGAGCTAAAGCAGAAGAAAATTTAATAGATCCCAGAGACGCGGAATCGTTGAAGGCGGCCCTGATATGTCGGGTCAAGAGAAGTATACTGAATCAAATTCAGGCAGATGAAGAAACCCCGTGGGAATTAATAAAGATAAGATTGAAGAGGGCGTACGGAGGAGGACGATGGACTCCCGAGGAGGACATATTCCAAATGTTTAGGGAGACAAAGTCCCCAAGACAAAGTAACGGGCAATATGCTGCGGGGTTAGTAGTCCGTTTCAATAAAATAACGGAGAAGATGAGAGAGTCGATTAGCGTAGAAGAGGTGAAGGGTAGAATGGGATTCTTATCCACAATTCTAAAAGTGCAACTGGCCAAGGAGACAGGAAGAAAGGAAGGATTCTCCGATGAGCGCTCGTTCTCGGAGTGTGCACAATCAATGATCGACACTAGTGCCAAGGAGGAAGAAGTGAGGGTGCAAGACGTCGACAATGAGTGGAGCCGAGTTGCATACAAAAGAACCCGGACCCTGAAACCAACCTGGAGGAGACCAGAAACGTCCGTTATTGGCAGAGACAAGGGAACGACAGGAGAAAGAAGATTTAGAGGAACGAGACCGAGGTATGCCCCGCCCAGGGAAGAAAGAAAATGCCACGGATGTAGGAAGGCAGGACATTTAGTGGCACAGTGTCCTCGAACAAAATGTTTTGAGTGTGGCGAGGAAGGACACATCGCGAGGCATTGCCCGTATATCTTCCGGAGGAGAGAATACCAACGACCAGAACCAATGGAGGTAAACACTCAAGAAGTAAGAGAGAGACGGAGCATGACACATGGGGAGAGTGGATCATCAGAAGATGAGTCATCAGGGACTTCGGGAACTGAAGGAGAAGAAGCGAGGCGCAGCAGAAACAGGAGACAGACAGGGCAGAAGGTCGAGTCACGTAGATGGGAGCAACGTGATGAAGCCTGAGGAGCGTGTTGGCATAGAGGCGACCGCATCCTGAGATGTAATGCAATTCGGGAGAGGATGTGTGCGTTGCCAATAATTAGGGTCAAAGGAGGAGAGATGTGTCTGGTGGACACGGGAAGCACCAACACCATCATGTCCCGCGGAGCACTGGAGAGGCTGTATGGCGGAGAGAGGGCACTCCAGATTCAGGTATGTAATTGTAGTTTAATCACCCTGGGAGGCCCTTGCGAGGTAGTGGGAGAGTTAGTCATAGGGCTAAATAGGTGGGCGAAGAAAGGGGGAGATCTAAAGATACATATCGTAGGAAACATGCCGCGGGAGTACCAGGTGATAGTTGGGTGCGACATGTTGGGGAAGGTAGGTGCGCGTGTGGAGAATATCGGGGAAAAATGGAACATTAAGTTGGGCAAAGTGGAATATAAATGTCAAGGGACTATATGGGACGGAAGAGCGCGGATAGGGGCGGTTAATAAAATAGAGTCCTGGAGGGAAGACCTACAGAGGGAGTTTGAGGAAGAAAAATAGACCTGGGGACGAGACGGAGAAATACAGGGTAGTTATCGATTATCGGAAGTTAAACGAGAACACGACGGATGAGAAGTATCCTATTCCCCGATTTGAGGACATATTAGACAGATTGAACGGGGCGACAATATTTAGTACCCTAGATCTAAAGGCAGGCTATCACCAGATCAAGATGAGTGCGAACGACCAAGACAAAACGGCCTTTACATTTGAGAGGGGGCATTATCAATTTACCAGGATGCCATTTGGACTGAAAAACGCCCCGATTACCTTTCAACGCCTAATGGATGAATTTTTGAGGGGAATAGACGAAGCGGTATGCCAGGTCTACATGGACGATCTGTTAGTTTTCAGCAGAACGGAGGCAGAGCACGTTGAGCACCTAAGAAGTGTATTTCAAAGAGTCCGCGAATTCGGATTAAAATTGTCCATGGAGAAGTCTCTGTTGGGGAAGAAAAAAATCAATTTTTTGGGCCACACTATCTCACAGGAGGGGGTTAAGCCAGACTCTACGAAGGTCGAGGCCATTAGAAGGATGGTGGTGCCCACAGATGTAAAGGGGATCCGTCGACTTCTGGGGACGCTTAATTATTACAGAAGATTTGTGCCGGACATGGCGGCATACCTGGTGCCTATTAATAATTTACTGCGAAAGGGAGCGAGGGTGGTAATTACCCCAATCATGGAGCAGAACATCCGGAAATGTATGTCTAGCTTACAAGAGGAACCGATATTAGCATTTCCCGATTTCCAACATCCCTTCACAATCACCACTGATGCCAGCGAATACGCACTGGGGGCAGTGTTGTCGCAGGAGAGAGACGGTGGGGAGCGCCCGGTGGCGTACGCTAGTCGACGGCTAACAGAAACGGAAGCGCGGTAGAGTGCTCTAGAGAGAGAGCTCCTAGGTATCGTCTGGGCTATAGACCATTTCCGCCCATATGTCTTCGGCAGAAAATTCCGTGTTCACACCGACCACAGACCCCTACAATGGGTAGGAAAGTTAAAGGAGTCCTCGGCGCGGGTCACGAGGTGGAAAGAGTTTTTGTCCCAGTACAATATGGAGATCATATATAAACCCGGGAAAGAGAACGTAGTGGCAGACTGGCTGTCCAGAGCCATTACTGTGAATGCATTGGAAGAAGGGGAACCATCCGGGGAAATCCAACAGTTTCTCCGGGAATGGACACCCGGGGAGGATGGAAGCCTCGGTACGCGAGGAGATAGCGAAGGTGAGGAAACCCTTGAAGAGGAAGGTTCCGCCGCCGAAAGACCTGTTGAAATGGAAGTAACAGAAGGGATCGTGAACGACAAAAGACGGCAGATCATTTGGAAATCCAAGACCTCAGGGCGGCTGCAGATCGCATACGAAAGTTATGGGAGAAGTAAAATCGCGACGATTTGGTCGCCACCAGGGGTTAGGAACGACCAAATTTGCCGTGCATTGAAAGATGCCTCGGAACCCGGAAAGACCCATCATGTATTTGTAGGGAATGCCACTATTTGGGAGAAAATTCGTAGACTCTGGCGAACGGAACAACTTGGAGTGGATAGGATATTTATTCGGTGCACGTCGATGGTGGAGACACTCAAAGACAGAGAACAGCAGCTGGAAGTGACGCTGGCCTATCACCAAGGAAAAACGAACCACCGTGGAGTTCAGGAAACGTTGCAAGCGTTGCGGCGGAGGTACTTTTGGTGGGGAATGAAAAAGAGCATACAAGAAATGATAGGGGCATGTGCAGTTTGTCTCACTACGAAGTATGACAGACATCCGCCACGGGGGCGACAAGAAGAATCGCCCACCGCCGAGACACCGTTGAGTGACTTACAAGTGGATACCTTCACTTGGAGGGGGTATAAGTGGGTTACCACAATCGACAGCTTTAGCAAAGTGGCCATGGCGCACCCGGTGCAAGATCGGTCATCAGACGCGGTAATGCTGGCATTAAATACCTGGTTCCAGTTTTACGGAGTACCAGACCGGATCGCGTCGGATGGGGGCAGAGAATTTGACAATGCCAACATCCGAAAAGAAATGAAGACTCTCGATGTCTCTTGGCATCTTAATACCCCAGGGCACCCTAAGAGTAGAGGAGGGATAGAAAGATTGCACAGCACCCTGAGTGACCACCTGCGGGTATATCACGCGGAAAAGGGTCTGCCGGCGAATGAGGCAATGCCGAAGGCGGTGGCCGCTTACAATCATTCGATCCACACCGCGACGGGGTTCTCCCCGTTCGAGATCCTCTTTGGGCTGCGCGAAAGACGGAGAAATGGGGCAGAGACGGTAGCAGACAAGGGAATGGCGGAGAAAATGGCGAGTAATACTGTCGCTTTGAGGAAAATATGCGACAAAGTCAGAGAAAGGATAACGAGGGACAAAGCGAGACGAGTGGAACGGGAAAACCTCAAAGTCCGGGATCGAATGGGGGAACTTAAAATCGGGACTATCGTCTATAAAAAACTAGGGTCAAATAGGAGCAAAGAGCTGGTGCGATATGAGGGCCCATTTAAAGTGGTCGTGATTAGAGAACACAACGTCGTGACAATTGAGAGTATACGACCCCCTAAGAAGCGGCGAAATGTCCACATAGAACAGTTAAAGCTTCCACCAGGGGGGGGAGGTTGTAGATCAGGAATGAGCTGGAGTGTCCTCGCAGCATACACGCAAGGAACATTGTAAATAGTTATAGTTATGTGATTTTTCCCACAGAAGTATTGTTTATTTTTAAAAGTCAAAGTTTTCTTTTATGTTTTTTGTTTACAAGTGACAGTTGGTTTTTACGTTTTATAGGATTAGAGCTTAATGTGAGGGATTACAGGCTGTGTATGGGCGGAGCTGGCCTTTGCTCCCTTGTAACATTAGCGGAGCGTTATTTGAATGGACTAAGACGTCCGAGTGTTGGACTTCAAAGTTTGCGAATGGGTGTTCGTAAACTGGTGGGGGGGAGTTAAGTCCAGGCGCCGCTAGTGCCCAGCCTTAATCCCCAAACATATGTTATCTGTATATGTTTACAGGTAATACCTATAGATAGAGGTATCTTGGTCTAAATAAAGCAGTCTTGTTATAACGTTCTACGTGTTCTTATTACCAACCTTTCTTAGCTTGTAATTCAATAAACATTAACTTATATACAAGCATATATAAGTTAACGATCGTCAACGAAAAACGAGAAGAAAAAGGAAAGAGGTTGAATGTAGTTACTGAACGAGAGTTGTCACAAGACTGTTTTTATTTGAGCTTTTAAAGCCTCTCTAAATACATTCGGGATGTTTACATCCCGATGACTTAAGGATTAGGCTGGCTGCCTACGACGTCCGAACCTTAACTCCCCCCTGCCAGTTTACGCATATCTCTTCGTAAACTCCAAGGTCCGCCGCACTCAGCACACAGCCTGTAATCCCTTACATCACGTTTACGGTCTAATATATTCATAGTCCTCACAAAAAAACAAAGAAAAGAGATAATACAGAAATAAAACAAAAATAATAATAACAAAAAATAATACATTCGCCCTGGACCCGGTGGCTGCCAGGTAAAAAAAAATGGAACATCCACAATATAAATAATGAAAACAAAAACTCTCTCTGAGCAGCACATGTGAATGTGAACATGTGAAACATATGATTCCGGATCAGTTGCTCCGTATCGGATCGAGGGCACACCATCTTACGCACATTCAACACCCTCCCCCCTGTGTTGGGAGTTTCAACTGTTCAATGTGAACGGTTCGCCTCTTCTTTGGGGTGGTCATACTCTCGATGGTCACGAGATTATGTTCCCGAATTATGATGACCTTAAAGGGCCCCTCATACCGAACAAGTTCCTTACTACGATTTGACACGACTTTTCTGTACACAACGGTCCCAATCGATATTGCTCCTATGCGATCACGCACCTTCAAATTTGCCCGTGCCACGCGCTTGGATTTTTCGCGCATAATCTTATCGCGTACTTTGTACCACATCTTTCCGAGCTGTATGTGGGTGTTATGGAGCTGTGCCACCATTCCCTCATCCGCCACCGTCTCTGGCCAGTTCCTCGGTCTCACTCGTAATCCAAACAATATTTCGAAGGGTGCTAACCCCGTCGTGGCATGTATCGAGTGGTTGTATGCCGCCACCGCCATTGGCATCGCTACGTTCGCCGACAGGCCTTTATCCACCTGGTACACGCGTAAGTGGTCGCTGAGGGTGCTGTGTAACCTTTCGATGGTTCCCCTGCTCTTGGGATGCCCGGGGGTATTAAAATGCCATACCACATCCCGTTTTTGCATTTCGGCTCTCACGGTTGCATTGTCAAACTCCCGTCCCCCGTCCGACGAGATCCTCTCTGGTATGCCGTAGAACTGAAACCATGTGTTGAGGGCTTGTAATATGGAATCTGATGACTTGTCTCCCACCGCGTAGGCCATAGCCACTTTGCTAAATGGGTCGATGATAGTGACCCACTTAAAACCCCGCCACGTGAAGGTGTCCACTTGAATCTCCGTCAGTGGTGCTTCTGCCGTGGGTGATTCCTCCTGGAGTCCCTGCGGGGGATGTCTATCATATTTCGTCTTCTGACAAACTTCGCATGCTCCGATTACCTCCTGAATAGTCCGCTGCATCCCCCACCAAAAATAGCGCCTTCGTAGTGCTTGTGCCGTCTCCTGCCCACCGCGGTGGTTGGTTTTTCCTTGGTGATACGCCAGTGTTACCTCGCGTTGCTGCTCCTCGTCCCGCAGGGTTTGGACCACGGAAAGACACCGAATGAACGAGCGATCCACCCCCAACAGCTCTTTCTGCCACAGCTTTTTAATTTTGTCCCACACAGTCTCGTTGCCCACGAATAAATGGTGTGTTTTGCCGGGTTTGGACACGTCCTTGAGAGCCTGACAAATTTGATCTCCTCGAACTCCCGGTGGTGACCAAATCGTCGCGATCTGACTCCTACCGTACGTACTATGGAGTATTTTCAGAGCACCCGATGTTTGAGTTTTCCATATGATCTGCCTCCGCTTATCATTGATAATTTCGTCCGTCGTCTCCATATCACGCGGTCTCTCTCCTATAGACTCGTCTGATGGTGTGTCCGCACTCCTGTCACTATCTTTCCGCGTGCTGCTCCTGCCCGCTTCTCCAGGCGTCCATTCCTCAATGAACTGCCTCATACCGCTCGATGTTTCCCCTTCTTCTATGGCGTTCACCATAATAGCGCGCGACAGCCAATCTGCCACGACGTTGTCTTTGCCTGGCTTATATACAATATCCAGATTGTATTGGGCTAAGAATTCCTTCCACCTTGTTACCCTTGAGGAGGATTCTTTGAGTTTTCCGACCCATTGAAGAGGTCGGTGATCCGTATGTATTCGAAACCTTCTGCCAAATACATACGGACGGAAGTGCCCAATGGCCCACACTATCCCGAGGAGTTCTCGTTCCAGAGCGCTGTACCGCGCCTCCGTGTCCGTCAGGCGTCTGCTCGCGTAAGCCACCGGTCTTTCCCCGTCTTCGCCTTCTTGTGACAATACTGCCCCCAAGGCATAGTCGCTTGCGTCGGTGGTGATCGTGAAATCCTTCTCAAAGTTAGGGAAAGCCAAAATCGGCGCCTCCTGCAAACGTGCCAAGCATTTGCGGATATTCTGCTCTATCAGCGGCGTGATCATTATCCGTGCTCCTTTCCGTAGTAAATTGTTAATGGGTACCATATATTCTGCCATGTCCGGCACGAAACGGCGGTAGTAATTGAGCGTGCCCAGTAATCTCCGAATCCCTTTTACATCTTTTGGCACCTCCATTCTCTGGATCGCTTCTACTTTCGTCGAGTCTGGTTGAACCCCTTCCTGTGAGATTGTGTGCCCTAAAAAACTAATCTGCTCCTGCCCCAGTGACGATTTGTCTATTGACAGTTTCAACCCGAAATCCCTTAATCTCTCAAATACGTTCCGGAGGTGTTGAATATGTTCCGATTCCGTTCGGCTGAAGATCAGCAGGTCATCCATGTAAATTTGGCACATATTTTCGTCCATTCCTCTCAGAAGTTCGTCCATGAGACGCTGAAAGGTTATTGGAGCATTTTTGAGACCGAACGGCATTCTCGTGAACTCAAAATGCCCTCTTTCAAACGAAAACGCCGTTTTATGTTGGTCATGCGCAGCTAGTTTGATCTGATGGTACCCTGCTTTTAGGTCCAATGTGCTAAAAATTTTTGCACCGTTTAGTCTGTCTAGGATGTCTTCGAACCGCGGGATCGGATATTTTTCGTCCAGGGTATTATCGTTAAGTTTCCGAAAATCCACCACGACTCGGTATTTTTCCTCACATTCTCCCGGTCGACTTTTCTTTTTCACTGCCCACAAAGGGCTATTATACGGAGACGTGCTATCTCTGATAATACCTTGGCGCTTGAGATCCTCGATCTCCTTTCTAATGTGTTGTCTGAGCGCTTGCGGATACCGCCTCTCCTTCACATACGTCACCCGCTCTACTTTTAACGGGATCTCATGTAGCGTTTTCCCCGTTGCTCCTAGCTTGTCCCCTTCAGCGAAAAAAATATCCCTAAACTCGCTCCTCAGACTCTCCCTCCAATCCTCCACTCTCTTAACCGCTCCTATTTGCTCCGTTTCGCCCCTTACGCCCCCCCGGCTTCGATAGGTTCGCTTCCCTATTTTGATCCTCCAGTTCTCCCCCTCGTTTTTGATGCGCGCGCCTACTTTTCCCAGTAAATCACACCCCACTATTATCTGGTATTCCCGTGGCATGTCTTCCACGACGTGTACTTTTATGTCACCCATTACTTTCGCCCATTCTTCCAGCCCCACGACCGCTTCTCCCATTACTTCGCAGGGTCCCCCAAGAGTAAGTAATTTACACTTACATACCTTGATCTGGTGTGCCCTCTCTCCTCTACGCAACCTCTCTAACGCACCACGAGATATTATTGTATTGGTGCTGCCAGTATCAATGAGGCACCTCTCCCCCTTCCCGAACTCGATAATTGGCAAACCACACATCCTTTCCCGCACTGTATTGCACCTTAGGATGCGGTCGCCTCTCTGCTGCCACTCTCCTCAGGCCTCCGTACGCCGCTCCCATCTGCGCGAGGGATTCTTCTGCCACTCTCGTCGTCTGCTCCCGCTGCGCTTCGACTCCTCTCCGTCTGTCTCCGACGTCCCTGATGACTCGTCGCCCGATGATCCAATTTCTCTTGGTGTCGCGCTCCGCCTCTCCCGGATTTCCTGGTTGTTCACCTCCATTGGTTCTGCTTTGTGAAATTCCCTTCTACGAAACAAGTATGGACATTGTCTTGCTATGTGTCCTTCTTCCCCACACTCAAAGCACTTAGTGCGAGGGCACTGAGCTACCAGATGGCCCGTCTTTCCACAACCATGACATTTCCTTTCTTCTTTCCGAGGTGCGTACCTAGGCCTCGTCACTCCCAATCTTCTCTCTCTTGTCGCTCCCCTGTCTCTACCGGCAAACGGCGTTTCCTGTCTCCTCCACACTGCTTTTGGGGTCCTGTTTCTCCTATATGGGATCTGGCTCCAATCGTTGTCATCTTCGTTCATTTTTACTTCTTCTTCCCTTGCGCTAGCATCTATCATCGCCTGGGCGCATTCGAGGAACGATCGCTCATTAGGGAACCCTTCCTTCCTTCCCGTCTCCTTCGCTAATTGTACCTTTAAGATTGTTGACAGGAATCCCATCCTGCCCTCCACTTCATCGGCGCTAGTTGTCTCCCTCATTTTCTCATTTATTTTATTGTAGCGGACAACCAGGACTGCAGCATACTGTCCACTATTCTGTCTCGGAGATTTCATTTCTCGAAACATTTGGAATATATCCTCCTCTGGGGTCCATCGTCCCCCCCCATATGCTTTTTTCAGTCTCGTCTTTACTATCTCCCACGGGGTTTCCTCGTCCGCCTGTATCAGGTTCAGCACCTTCCTTTTCACCCTGCACACCAGGTCTGCCTTTATTGACTTAGCGTCACCTGGGTCGAGTAACCCTTCGTCCATCTTGGCTTGTATCCTCTCCATAATCCTATCTCCACCTTTGAGAAAATGATTTAACTCACCTATTTCCCCAGAAAATTTTTCGAGGTCTGAGATCATTTTCCTCATGTCCTGTGACGTCACTGCCCGCACCTTCATCCACGCCAGTGTGTTCGCATGGGCTTCAGCCATGGTTTCTTTAGGTAACTGTGGAACTTCAAACGCTGCCGGCCGCAATTCCACCATTACCTACTTTAATTAAATCACACGAAAGTGAATAAGAAGGAAAAAAAAAACAAAAACCAACTCGCACGTTAATGACTCGAACCCACTCCGCTCCCGGGTTTCGGCACCAGTTAACGATCGTCAACGAAAAACGAGAAGAAAAAGGAAAGAGGTTGAATGTAGTTACTGAACGAGAGTTGTCACAAGACTGTTTTTATTTGAGCTTTTAAAGCCTCTCTAAATACATTCGGGATGTTTACATCCCGATGACTTAAGGATTAGGCTGGCTGCCTACGACGTCCGAACCTTAACTTATATATATATATATATATATTATAGAGATTGTATATGTGGAGTTGATAGACTGCCACCAACGAAAAAAAAAAAACGGACTGGCCAAAAGTCGGCATGCAATAAAAACTTTTGGGTGGAACATCCAGCTTTGAAAGGTCGAAATGAACCATCATAAAGACAGATTGTCGTACAGGTCACACCCCTTCCTTTTGTGTCAAGAAAGGAAGTGCAAAAACAGATCTAGGGCTCAGCAGTGGACAGTGTTTTGGGTATGTCGGGTCAAAAATTGCCGTCGAATATACCCAAAGTGGGGAGGAGACGCCCGCCGCGGGCTAGGGTCGTCACAACCTCTAGCCGCCGTCCGGCGAGCGCCAAGAAAGAGATAGAGCGGGTGGACCTGTGGTCTTTCACCCTTTCTTGCGGCCTAGTCGGTGGGCAGCCTAATTCGTTTTGATCTGACTCCATAAGATCTTAGAAGGTGTGTGCCCCGACAGTGCACTATTCTTCAGGAGAAGAGGAACAGGGTAGGTTTATAGGTAGTTTATATGGTCTTGGAATGACTACGAATTCACACTCGGTGTCTAAGGGTAGGCAAAAACCGTCCGGATTCCAAAGGTGAGTGTGAACCGGAGAGAAAGAGACTGAATTGCCGTGGGAGACGCTACTGGGTAAGTTATTACCACGGCAACCGTCGTCCGCGAGGAAGAGGTCTCTTTCAAGGAGATGCTAGTTTTAACGAGAAGAAGGCAGGGATTCCCATTAGGAAGGTGTGGGGTCTGACATCGCCGGACTAAAACATAGCGAGGTTAGGAAGAGAGATGCAGAGGTAGTTGAATGAGAAGACCACGGTTTTGAGTAGAGCAGCAAGCGCCAGTGCAGATAGAGAAGTGTTCAAGGTGCCACTTTAGTAAGTTCTAATTCTCACTCTTAGATGCGGGGTTCATATACAGGCCAGCCGTGGTGGGATGGCTCCCCACCTGCGACTGTTTCCCCCACTAGCTTATCTCCCCTCTCCGCCTGACGTCATAAGCTATATTAAACATATGGAAACATACATAGATATTTTCTGATCCGAGAAGAGAGGAACTTCTAATTATTCGTAATTGAGAGATTGCCACAACAGGGCCAAAAGTAATATTTTGTTAGGGTGTTAAAGTAATATTTTCTAAGCACAAAGAGATGAAAGCATGACTGCGTAAGACATGCGCCAATGAATCTATGAGTGCGAGATATAAAATGGAAGGCAGCCAGGCTACAAAGTCATGGGGATATGCCCAGGACGGATGTAACTTCTTTCTGTGACCGGACCAAAAGCGGAAGACTGGCACATGGAGATCTTTTCATCATTTTGGTCCATATTAACTTTTAGTTTTAATTTGATATCACTTAAATATCCTGCATGCACGAACTTCCCTCCATTGATTTCCACGTAAATGTATTAAGGTAAATTACCTTGAGCTACAGGCAATTGGGGCATTCAATTATTCAAATTAATTGAATATTTACACTTACCACTCTTGAGTGGTTATTTTCTTAATATGTTAACCCACAAGCACCAATGAACCATAAGGTTATTGATTTCTGAGAACGCTCTCTTGATCACAGCAGCTGTAAATTAGTGATGAAGTCGGGAGAGGTGTGGAAGTTGGTTCATTGTTGAATGTTTGTTCAGTGACAGAATAATAAACTTTCAATGGCCTTTGTTTTAAGAAAGGAAAACAGACACAAAAGGGATCTTAAATATATTTTACAAGTGACTCATTTTCAAATTACGTGATCCATCTAAATGCTTAGTAAAAGTTTGTAAAACCATATAAAAATATGCCAAAGGAAAAATTGATCGAAGGTGTTAGTTATTAATGTTAGAAAGCATTGGGTCCATTGTAAAGCGTCTTCCAATAGGGACTTTCAAACTTTGACAGTTGATAGCGGCCATATTGTTGAATCTGCATCTGTCGAATTGGCTGTCATTTATTTAGTCTGTTTTGCCAAATCACCATGGACGGATATAGCGTTCAACAACACGTGCAAATAATAAAATTGTTTTATCAATATGGGTGTTCTGTTCGGGCAACGTTCCGCGGTCGCCATAACCGTCCTACTGAGAGGACTATTCGCAGTGTGTTGGATAAATTTGAGTCCACTGGTTCAGTAAACAATCAACCAACACCCGTACGTCTACGAAACGCAGGATCTCCCGAAAACATCGCCGTAGTCCGTGAGAGTGTGCAGGAGAATTCGAGGCAGTCGATTTCACGTCACTTACAAGAACTAGGTCTTGCGCAGACCACAACTTGGCGAATTTCACGTCGTGACTTGGGCCTGCACCCGTAAAAATTCAACTGACCCATGAGCTGAAGGTAAACGACCAAAGACAACGACGTGTGGTCATCTCACGTGGAGGTGATGTGAACTGGCCACAGAGATCGTGCGATTCGGCCCCATTAGACTTTTTCTTGTGGGGTTTTCTTTAGTCACAGGTCTATGCGAATAAGCCACAAATCACAGCGGTCCTCAAAGCCAACATAACCCAAGTCATCACATTCAGCCTGATTTATGCGCCAGAGTCATGGAAAATTGGACATTTTGGATGCGCGCCACCCAGCGAAGCCGCGGTGGACATTTGTACGATGTTATATTCCGTACATAATGGCATCGATAGGTCTTTCAAGCGAATAAAAAGTTTTGATGATATCTCATACACACTTTGTTTTATTTAAATGTGAAGATAGAAAGCGCTTAATGAGAGACCCTCTATTATAAAAAAAAAACGTTTATCTATCAATCTAACTGTATCCATTTATTGACATATAGGTAAGAAATTGATATATTTGTTTGGAAATGACACACTGCTAATTTATACACGTATAGGAATTTGGTCGAGTGACAGAAGGGCAGACAGTATAAAGGGGTCTACTGAAGAACACTTACTTGCCAGACTCCATTGTCGAAGCTACAACGGGGACATATAATGATCACTGCACCACCCCAGAAGTTCCTGATAGCCCTCGGTAAATATGAAGGGGGGTTCTCAAGTGTGGCTGAACAAAGAACTGACAGAGCAGCACTTTTCTTTGAGGGCCCTTCCAGGCTAATTCACAGCCCAAGTCCTCCATCCCTCTGTGCTAAGGGATGGCTATAAAAATCATAGGAGGGAAGGTAGAACTGGAAAAGGGGGATCTGGAACTTTTCCTGCCCAGTGTGCCTGGAGTGGAAAGTTTTACTTACGGGCGGCCGGACCTAATTCCACCAATGAAAAGACAACAAAGGCCCTTGGGGAGGGGGAAGGAAGCCCTTAGTTCGTAGGTGGGCTCTGATTCGCCCTTCGGCCAGAGATGGCCATACTGAAGAATCAATCACCTTTTTAGCGAGCATTATGCGATATGCTTAAAAGTGCTAACTTTGTTTTGCCAACATTTCGTTTAATATTTCATTTATTCATATTTGGATTCATTGACGTGTTTTAGCAATCCATCATTATTTTAAAGTATAGTCTTTCTATCCATTTCTCCTATCCTCACTTCTTTCAAGAATAAAGCACCATTTGAAGGATAAAAAGAATAACTATGTGCTTTTAAAACTTTGATGCAATGATTTAAAATAACGAACCGCACTCATAAAACATACAAGATATAAACAATATGAATTCAAATAAGATTTGAAAGTAAATGTTAGTTTGTATAGAAAAATATAACATATTTAGTTTTTTTTATATAAAATATATATGCAATAAAGCTATTTTCTATAGGACTAGTACCTGTTGTGGAAGGACATAAATGGAATATCCAATCTTCCATCACTACACAATATCATTTATTCAAACCGAAACAATTTCTTCAGCTCTAAGCTGTCAGCTTCAGTCGCTAAAATGAACAGTCAAAAGATAAAAAGATCGACTGTGTCTGACAGACAGACAAACAAAATCATTTATTAAAACAATTAAATGTCCTCAAGTGTACTACGTCAGAAATGTTCAATCTATTTTATGTATTGTACTACAAAATATTCACTGTATAAATAAACAATAACAATGCATTGTTGCTATGACAAAATCACATGCTATTCATCACTGAATTAAATTGTATCTAAAACAAGATGGGCTATGTAGACTCATTGTTTTATTTATATTATCTGATATTAGGGAATCTAATTGTATTTCAATATTTTCCAGTGTCGGAAGCGTCACTAGGGGAGCGCCTGATCACTCTAGCCCTGGTGACAAGTGCGGATTGTTGTAGTTTATAACATGGACCATGTTCCATGTAGGCGTTAATATCTGACTCCATTTAATGATAGGGATGTGTCCCGACAATACACTGTGTTCAGGAGAGAGGTTCAGAGGTTTCATAAAGAATAAGACCAGTTTTCAGAGTTTGAGCGGGAGATCGGCAGCGTAATAGTACGCCAGAGGGTCTGCTAGAGGCTGTGAGACGAGATGACTGCCCAGAGGTGTGGCAGAGAGAGAGTGGACTAGTAGAAGGCTGAGTGGACTTACTCCCAGGGCCCCGGTGCCCTGGCATATCGCGACGAGCGATAGTGGCTGTCTAGATGAGGAGCCTGGGAAAGAGTGTCTCTACAGGGCGAAACTCCTTGATTTAAATATAATCTGCCCTTCCTAGTGGAAGGCGGAGCCGGCTGAAAGGTTTTTTTTTTATTATGCCCAGGTGGCCAATACCTTTTAAGTTTATGATTGTTGGCCTAAAAGGGTGTGTTTTATGATGTCACACCTACCGAGGTACGTTATCGCTCGTCCCCTAAAGGACTGTTTCTGGCATGTTTTTATGACCGCCGGTGGCCAGAGGTCTACCGTGTTGGTTTTATTAGGGGCAGGAGGCTTACCCTCCCAGGTTTTATTGCAGGACCCTCTGTTACTTGTTTCACGACTACCGACCTCTCTATGATTTATTACCAGAAAAGCCTGTTTTACATCTAATTATAATGCATTATTTGCACCAGAGTATAGGGTAATTTACATATATGGTTAGCGAACGCTACACCAGCCTATTAATTAATTTTCTATGGTGAAGCAAGGCAACTTTATATGGTGCATCATGGTACCCTTGCTCCTGTAGATAGTTTGTATGATGTTGGTAGATATTGCTATGTGCTGTAGAAACTGTAGATATTGTGGAGAGACGAAGGATTGATTATTTGAAGACTATATTAATGTTCGCTTATCTTCCTGTAAATGTGGTCTGTATGTTGACGGGCAGTCCAAGGAAGAATTACATTTTCATAATCCGTTCAGCAATTCCTGAGTTAATCATGTACATTATCACAACTTTGTCAGGAAATCCAAAAATGAACTGTATTTTCTCTAAATTTTCACATATATATTGTTGAGTACTTACATACAAGCTAAAATTACATTTGTAATGTAAATGGTTCAAAAACTGTCGGGGAAAAAATAGGTTAAGAATTAGTATGTAAGTTTTAAGGTGGATAAAAAAGGTGAGCCCCATCACCTTTATTAGTCAGTTTAGTCCAGTCACGTATAATGTATATAATTATACTTGTTTATTCATTATATAATTTCTATAAAATAACAAAACCTGTATATAATGTAGTGATGCTACAGGAAATACAAAATAATTTGTAAATAGATTCACCTGAGGATCTATAATTATATATAATTATCTGTAAATTTAAAGGGGCTATGTAAAAAAAAAAATGTAAAATTTTAGTAACGCATAATCTGATATTGTCATATAGTTATAAGAAAATGCAAATTGTTAAAGTGTTAAAAAAGTGAATAGTGGAATCAAAAGTGAAGTGGAATAAAATTTTTTTTATCGACAATCTCAAAACATTTTTTAAATCGGAGCGGACCCGAATGTTGTGATATTAGTTATTGTAAAATTTTTGTATAAAGAAATTGAAATATAAAGATTTAATCCAACCTTGTATCAAGAAGGCGAATAAAAAAACAATTGAAAGAAGATAAAAAAACAAAATGGCTATTAGTAGTTGTTCCAAGAGGAACACTAAGTTAGCATCACTCTAGTTTTGGGATCAGCCCGTAATACATATTATTAGCTTGAGATTGTGAGTAAGAAAAACTTAAAAATTCTCTTGGTTAGTGGTTATTGACTTAAAGCAGAACGGAAGAGAAATTCCACGAAAAGAAGTATTAATTTTGTTTAAAGAAGGAAGAGAATTTATAGACAAGTATTTATAATTAATTTAAGTTTTGTTTTATTTGTAATTAAATTCACCTTTTGCCAGAATTATTTTTTATTAGCAGAACCTTAAAAACCTCAGATAATAAATAATAAGATAAGATAAAATTAAAAATTTTTAAAAAACGTAATAATATACAGCATACCGATTCACACGAAACCTTACAGGAGTATAGAGGCATTTAACCTATCAATGACGGCATCAAGAAAAAGAATTTTCCACTAGTTTCATTACAACTTTATAACAAAAAAAAATCATTTTTTGATTGTCCAAATGATTCGCATTAATGGTTTTTAGGGGTACAGAAAACGAATGTTTCTTTTATGACAGTAATCGCATGTCCTTGTGGAATTTTGGAAGGGTTTTTGGTACGTGTCTTGACTCCCATGTTTTAATAGATATTAGATTTTAACAAGGGAAAATATAATCAACTTTTTGCTAGTACTGAACTAAATTGATAGCCATAAATTGCCAAGCCTTTAGCTTCTAAAGTCATTGGAAATAAACATAGCTGAGAGAGGGTATAAAATAATATTTATTATAATATTGTGTGGAATAATGTACATCTATCCGTCATGATTAAAGAAGGAGATTTAAGTGTCATTTATACGGACGGAGATTGATGGGAGCAGCGGCTTTGAAATGTATAGCACGTAAAATAAAGAGGATAAACTTGAAGCGGGTTAAAATGACCCCCTGAGGCTCTATAGCATCAATTTCGCCATTATCTAACCAAGACAATATTCTTCAATTGTGCCACATGTAAACATCAAAGGAAACTTTTCATATTAACCACAGCTTCATAGGACTCTTCAATATAAGGCATGAAAATAGTCAACTATTAACGTCATGTTTGTTCAACTACTGAAATAGTGAGAAAACTTTTATTTGGTTTTTTTTGAAATCGTGGACTCCCAAAAAGGAAAACGTTTCGGCTTACTATGCATTACCTGCATCAGGTCATAATAAGAAATAATACAAAAATAATTTGTAAATAGATTCGTCTGAGGATCTATAATTATCTGTAAATTTAAAGGGGCTATGAAAAAATAAAAATAAATAAAGAATGTAGGTGTTAAACATGTTTGGTAATACTTATTAATAAACGTTAGACAGCCAAGAATCCAAACAAGTGCAGTGTGGGTGGCTGATTCCTTGATTAAGATATAATATAAAATGTAGAAAAAACTTTTTTTTTGGGAGGGGGGTATTTCGATTTCTATCGTTGACCCCAATTTTTTTTAATTGTTTATTTTAGCGTAATCTTGTTTAATTTGCCATTATAACAACCATGGACCCTTAAGTAGAAAGTAGCTTTGTAGACTTGGAAAAATAAGCAGACTAGCATAAAGGGATTCAGACAGGAAGTCCTAAAATGATTATTTCTTGCCTACAGCAACATTCAAGAATTAAAGATTAAATAAATTTAAATTTCCGGGAAGTTATAAAACAGAAATTTATTACTTTCATAAACCAAGGGCGATATCCATTTTACTTTTAGTGCTATACATAAAGCTCATTGTCTTTAGTAGTATTTAGCTTAATTATTTCGTTATTGATAATGAGAACCCCAAATAATTTCACATGGCGGTAATGTAATGAGCATTAGAAGTTATGTAGAATAACATCATCAATTAATTGTTGAACAGGTTCATAGCACTATATACCACTTTCAAGAATCGAAGTAATTTTCATTCAATAATGTCAAAGAGATGTTATTTAAATACGTTTTGATGAAAAAAATAACAAATAACAAAAATAGAATTTTCAAAGTCTATCCAATGGGTTTATAGTAATGACATACCTGTGAACTTCCAAACTACAGGTAAGAATTGTTAATTTCATTTCACCTGTCGTTAATTACATAATGTTCAACATAGCAGGGCAGTAAACATGTTTTCTCCTTTTATGTATTAGAATCTAATTTAATACATCTTTCATTATCTTGCAAATAAATTTTCAATCCCCTTTGAAAACTTATTTCCACTATCCGAATATTGAATGCGAAAACTCCTTAAAATCAACAGGTATAGATTTTGGACATCAGAATAAGTAGCGAATATTTGATAATTGAAGAGTAGAACTGGAAAAGCGTCTAAGTGCCAAAAATATCACAATTTTTTTTCTCCAGATTTTTGGGGATGCCAATGATATGAAATATGATAATATAATATGAAAAAAGGTAAGAACGACATTCAAAAGCGTTATATAGTTGCTATGATAAATCAAAGAATATGCTACTTCCAAGTGCCATGTTGATTTGACCGTCGAGGTCTAAGTGCTATCCTTCCTTACTTTCCGCTTTTTGTGCCCTCCCAAGAAGATTATTACGTCAAAAAAACACGACACTACTTATACCTTTTTGTGCAAGTGTGACATTTTGCTATTCAAAATTTTTAATGTCTATAATAAGTCAGAGGTTAAGGGCTACGGTACTTATGCTTCACATTACCTTCACCCTTTGTCGCAAGTCTTGTCCACTAGTTTATTTTAATTCTATTCCTCTCCCTGTATCCGAGACAGTACGGTATTTAGGCTTCCATCTCGATAAACGGCTGACCTGGAATCCACATACGAGGCTAAAAAGACAAGAAATAAACAGACGCTTTGGACAACTGCACAGACTACTTCAAAGGACACCCCATCTCTCAATAGAAAATAAACTACTAATCTACAAAGTAATACCTAAGCCAATATGGACATACGGAATAGAGCTATGGGGGACAGTAAAAAAGTCCAACATGAAGCGTATCCAATCTTTTCAATCAAAAGTCCTAAGAACAATAGTAAATGCCCCTTATTACGTCAGCAACAAAACCCTTCATAATGATCTTAATATACCCTACATTTTTGAACTCATCCCTTCCAAGTTCATGAAATTCCACAGTAACCTATCCAACCCTAATCCCCTAGCACAGTCATTGCACTGCACCACTCATCCCTATAACCTCCTCGGAGACTGAAACGGCAGTGACCTCGTGACCGGCTATAAATGAGTGACAGTGGGAGCTCCTCCAATCATGTACTGAGTGTATGTGGCTCTCGCGCTCTTCGTTAGCCTCCGCTAGCTCGTATCCGGTGACGCGGCTGACGGTGGAGCGTAGATTTCCCAAGACTCCGCTTCCTCTTTCGCATGCGAGGGAGGTGAAAACCATGTGGATTCGGGAGGTCCCTAGGCTGTTTGTAAATACTTAATGAATGAGACCATTTATCACAATTACTTATTATAAGTTTCAGTTTCAATGTCTATAAATTTAGCTGAACAAATTACATATTATTTATTATAAATGTGATTTTAGTACTTATACAATCACATGTGATGGGAGAAAAATGGTTATTTTAAATTTAGTCATATTCCTTTAATATTATTTAACATTAAGCTTGTAAATTTGAATTCTGAAAACTTTCGGTGAAGGCACCGTTTTGGATTTGCACACACCTATTCCTTACTCACAGTACTTACAAATCGTGCATGCCCGTTATTATAATGGAATTAAGAGGTAGCAAATATCATTTATATCAAGGGCGTTGTAGGGTGTTTCTTGTTAATGTTAAGGTGCTACTTCGTAACTGCCCGGCAGTCAGCGGTCGCGAGTCTTCTACTGCTTAACCGCCAACCGCTACCGCCGGCAGTACCAGCGAAATAGCACCTTAACTGAGTATTTGTCTTTGACAAGGTTGTGTAAAGTACGCCATTGCTAATTGTACATCGCTCATATATATCAGGATCTACAAAACGTGCACGGACTGAGTTTGAAACTTCGTGAAGGACTTTTCCAACAACTTCGCTACATTAGGAGAGAAAATTAATTAGATCCGGGCTCTTGAAAATGTGGGCGAAAAGCGGTTTCGTAAGAAATTCTAACTATGGACCTGGAATGGAAATGGGCTATTCTTCCCCAGCAGCGAACAAGTTCTAAGTTGGCATTGTAAAATTACAACTAACTCCTCAAGAGAGAATCTTTACAAACACCTCAAGTTTTAAATACAAACTGGAAGAGATGGCGTTACGTATGGCTAATGTAAAACTGTATTTAAAAAGAATGTTTTCAAATTTGTATTCAACAACCGGAGAGAAAATAAAGTCACCGCAGTCATTAGTTCTTTTATCAGTAGCGCTTTTTGGGTTTCAAGATTTTCACTTTCAAGGCTAGTTTTGTACAATTCCCCATATGTTTGACCAAGAAAAAACTTTAAATTTACACAAGTTTAGATTAGAAATTAAAGCATTTATTATTGAATGAGACGTGATGTTGAAGGAAAAAGTTGAACAAGTGTGGACATACTTTTAGATGCATTCACTCCTCTTATAATTTCTCATATAGTTTTATCTTCATATTTTATATTAAGAGAGCACAAAAATAACAGTTGAAAGCGACAGGTTTTAGATAATAAAGACATTTTGCAGAGACAATTCCATTGTTTTATATCAGTCTACGATTCTCCATCAGCAACAACCAACTTTTTTAACATGTTTATCACAGCAACCGACAAAAAATAAAAATGAAAACTATTCATGTTAACATTAATGCTGAAACCCTTCAATGACTGACACAAATGGTTAAATCGACTTACTTAATGGTTATGTATAAATATGTTTTTAAGCATCAAAAACAAAAAGAAATCTGGTCGTGATAGCCGTGATAGTCGTGATGATAAAATTACAATCTGCCTGATTGGGCTATAAGTAATTGTGCTATATGATCTCGTTCATACCAATTTACAATTTTCATTCACTCGTTCATTCATACTATATATACAAACAGCCCAGAGGCGCCCCAAGTCCACATGGTTGTCACCTTTCTCGCGTGCGAAAGAGGAAGCGGAGTCTTGGGAAGTCCACCATGCTCTTACGTCAGCCGCGTCACTGGATAAGAGCCAGCGGAGGCTGACCTAGAGCGCGAGAGCCACAGACGCTCAGGACATGCTTAGAAAAACTGGCCATTGCCAGGACTACCACTGACACTTATTTATAGCAGGTCATGAGGCCACTGCCGTTTCAGTCTCCGAAGAGGATTATAGAGATGAGTGGTGCAGTGCAATGACTGTGCAAGGGGATTAGGGTAGATGGACAGGTTACTATGGAATTTTATGAACTTGGAAGGGATGAGTTGAAGAATGAAGGGTACACACAGATCATTATGAAGGGCTTTGTTGCTGACGTAATAAGGGGCATTTACTATCGTTCTCAGGACTACTTGAAAATAATAGTAAATTGACAAAAATAGTTGATACTTTACAAATTGCTGCGATAAAGTACAAATTATTCCTTTATAATATCAACCTATAAGTTAGGAAGAACCAGTATTTTTGAGCCATCTTTGGCGTTGAAATGACTCCTTTGGTGACAAACTTTCGTAAACATTTTTCACATCAATCACGTCATGTATGATTAATATTATGTTTTCCTTTAGGGCGATACTAGAGAACGATTTTTACAACCACGGAATGTTCGTGAACGAGCGATGATCAAACATGGACGTCATCGCCTCCCACTCACATCAGGTCTATAAGCGATGGAGAATCCATTACGTGGGATTGAGCTTCCATGTTTCGGTGCAGAAGAAACCTTATTATTCCGCTTTAGTTTTACACAGTGACATACATCTGTACTATTGACCACCCCCCTTGTCAATTGAATCCTCTGCGTTTGCCAGCCAGTGAGAAACGACCAATTCCTCTTTATTGATATTATTCAACTTTTTCCATCCATTTTAATTTCTTTATTTCCCTTTTTGTGCATCAGTTTTTCAGAAGTTATCCATATTTAGGAGACTGCGCATATGGCTTTGCAACTAACCTTCATATCCTCATAAGGCTTACCTGCGTTCGTAGCACCACTTTTAAGTCGGTACACTTCTTACATTTAACTACCTCATGAGTGCAACAGCTAGAACCCTTGAAGATGGCGACGAAGTTCGAAGGAAAAGGTTCAGGTGTAAATAATAAAGCTGTGGAGTAACAGAAGATGTGTATTTCATAATATTTATAATTAATTATTCCTTTTGAGAAACTACTGGCAGAGCCGGATTCGCAAGAATACGCTACATGCGCGTCGTCTTGCGGAGCACCCCTTAGACTTGGGTGGACCCTGGGGGTGTAGAGACTGCTCTCGATGGAGCCCACCTTCTGGCTACCCTACGCTACTGTTTATAGTTCATTGAATAGTTATATCAATCATTCAAAACAGTGTTTCCGATAACGACCTGGCTATTTCAGATAACCCATCTCACAGATATACTTTTGCAAGCTATGTGTTTGATGGTAAGATGGATTTGTAGGATCTGTGTTTGATGGTAAGATGCATTTGTAGGATCTGTGTTTGATGGTAAGATGGATTTGTAGGATCTGTGTTTGATGGTAAGATGGGTTTGTAAGATTTGTGTTTGATGGTAAGATGCATTTGTAAGATCTGTGTTTGATGGTAAGATGCATTTGTAGGCCACTGCGTGTGCTGTTACCAGCCGGCCAGAATAGTTCCTTATTGTGGCCGGGAAATACTTGGTCGACACGAACCCGCATTCTACAATTTCAGTTCACTTCGTTTGTTTCGGCATTGTTAGTTCAGCCACAGTTCAGGTATATCGACCGATGTTCCGTGTTTCAGGGCTTGATCCACGTTCATCATGTCCATTTTAAACCAGTAACTTTCATCAGCAATTCTCTAGGTAGATATTTCCTCAACTCAATGTAGACATTTTGTTATATTTATCTTTAATCAAGTATTTATTTATTTGTTGCTATTAACTATATATAGTATACTTTAGTGAGTGTTCTTATTGGTTAAAAGCATCGATAATTTTTATATCCTTTTTATCACTCTCTAGAAATGCAATGCATATATTGTTGGAATATGATCATTTATGATGTAACGACCGCTAACTACATAAGATAAATCATCCTATACTCTATTGTAAATTAATTTAAACAAATTTAAATAACATAAATAAGTCATTGTAAATGTTGTAAACAATAAAGAAGTCGCAGCTGCAAGTCAAGGTACATCAGGTAGTAAAACGACCCTGCCATGCCATGCCTAGCACAAAGCCCCACCGCATTCTGGGACCTTATTGGATACAATAACCATGCAGACGATTGGGCCTAACAAGCCACCACTAACTATAATCAGGGGCAGATCTCGGGCTGTAATTCATTCCCCCAACGAAGCTACTCCATGACCAGCAGCTGCGGCGATGTTCAAGAATTTTGCCTTCTCATTATAAAAACCTCTGCATCTCTCTCTCTCCTCACCTCGCTACGTTTTAGTCCGGCGTTGTCAGACCCCACACCTTCCTAGTGGGAATCTCTGCCTTCGTATCATTAAATCTAGCACCTCCTTGGGAGAGACCTCTCCCTAGTGGACAACGGTTGTCGTGGCCCTGCAAACTTACCAAGCGGTGTTCCCCACGGCGATTCAGTCTGCATCTCTCCGGTTCACACTCGCCTTTGGGATCCGGACGGATTTCGCCTACCCTCAGATACCGAGTGTGACTTCGTGGTCATTCCAAGACCACACAAACTACCTACACTACCTACCCTATTCCTCTTCTCCTGAACATAGTGCATTGTCGGGGCACATACCTATCAAAAAATGGAGTCAGATAGTAAGACCGCCATGAAACGATTGTCCAGGTCATAAACTTAATCAACCCTCACTTCGCCACCAGGGCTAAGGTAACTAGGCACCCCCCTCGTGACGACCTGACATATGACAATTACAATTGTGTGATATTAAAACAAATACAGAGTAAGAGACAAAAGTAATATTATTCCTAGACTAGGGGAAGCTACGGTGCTGATGGAAATAAGTATGTTAATAGAGTGTATTGGTGAGATGTAGTTCTAAAACGAAGCATAGAGCATTGTTAAAAATGAACCCTAAAATGTGTGATTAGAAAGAGCAATTCATTAGTAGCTTGGAATTGTTGAAAGGAACTACTTTTAAAGAAAGGGACAATTGTTGCCACTTGCACTTAGTGCCTAATCATCAAAAGCCTCTTTACATTGGCTCTTTGCGAACTGCTGAAATAATCCTTGTGAAAATCCTCCAGGAACTGCATTTCAGCTGATTGGAGCTCAGGGAATTTCTTCCAGTGCTTCATTAACTAAATCCTTAATTTTCAACAACCAAATTTTACTTAGGCGCAAAGTGAACTTGACATTATTTCATTTCTGTGGGAACATTGTTCAATATTAGCTTTAAATATATTGCAGCACACAAGTGAACGGGAATGGTGAGAAGGTTAATTCATAATAATATCATTATTATTTTATTTTACTATTTACTGCTTGTCATTGTGACTTATTATAATTATTTATCATGTATATGGTAATGAGAATAGCCTTACTTAATATGAAATAATTAATAAACAAACATATTTGCTAATTAATTAAAATGCCTTATTATAAATTAACGGGCCACTTAGGATGGTTGTAGGAACAATTGACGAACAGGCCAGGTTCCATTGTTTCTGTCTTTGGACATGACTACTGCTGAACTTTACCTAGTCGTACAAATGAGCCAATCAATTGGAAATGTTTTAGGTATATTGAGAACCTCATAGAAGATGCTGACTTAAATAGCATGCCGAAACGTCGCTCACTAATAAATTTGATAAGAATCTAACAACTTTATGATATGACAAGAATCCACTGAGGCTATCTATAAACCCCCAATCAAGTATCTTGTACAACATACTCTCTCAACTATAATTAGTAGTGAAGAGACGCGTTTAAAAAACGATCAGAATGTTGTAGAGGATTCTGTCTCGACTATAATTCAGCGCGTGGGCTCTACAAATGAGTTGTCCATCATGGGTAATTTCCGAACGTCCTATTGTTCCTTTATGATTGTCTCTCTCTGTATCAGTGGGCGTTTGTTTCTTGCAAAGGTTACATTCCCCAACATCATCTGTTTTAACTATTTTTTAATGTACATAAACATGCAATTTTTTTTTGTGAAAACATTGGGTGACGGGCTCAGAGGCACTGAAGAGAGAGTAGGCTGACGGGGAGTCTAAGTGACTGCCTTCCAGGGCCAAGCGGCCCTGGCGTAAAAGTGACACCGAGTAAAGCGGCTGAGGAGATGAGGAGACTGAGAAAGAGTTGTCATACAGGGCGAAACCCCCTGGTTTAAATATTATTTCCCCTTCCTACCGGAAGGCGGAGCCTGGCCTGAAAGGGGTATGTTTATTTTGTCACACCTGCCACGAGGTACGTGACCCCTCGTCCCCTAAAGGACTGTTTTATGGCATATCTTTTATATTTTATGACCACCGGTAGGTGACCCTAGGTCTACCGGGTCTGTTTTATGACGACCAGGTAGCTTTTAAGCCAGTGCACCTGCTGTTACCTGACTTGTTACGACTGTCGGTCCATGCGTTTATTTGCTAGAAAAAGCTTTTACCATGTTTTACATCTAATTACAATACAATATATATGCACCAGAGTATAGCTTGATTTAACACTTATGTAGTCAGGGTCGCTACAACGTCGAATAGTCAACAATATCTATATTTTCATCTTAGTATATTTTAAAATTTTTAATACATGACGATGCACAATTTTAGGGTATCCATAGTATATCTTTATTTATTTTTTTATAACAATAGTAAATGCCCCTATAATCCTCCTCGGGAACTGAAGCTGCAGTGGCCTGAGCGTATGTGGCTCTCGCGTTCTTCCACTGGCTCGTATCCGGTGATGCGGCTGACGGACTGTGGGGGACTTCCAAAGGCTCCGCTTCCTTTTTTGCATGTGAAGGAGGTGACAACCATGTGGAATTGGGAGGTCTCTGGGCTGTTTGTAAATGCTGTATGAATTGCCCAATGAGGCAGATTGTAATTTTATGATAATAAAGCTGTTTAGTCATTTATTTATTATTTTTTTTTTTTTATGTCCTTGTGGAATGTATCCAAAAAGTATCAACCTGTTTCACACCCAATCCGTCGTGATGATGGGTCCTGGGTGGCTTCGGATGGGGATAGGTCGGAGGAATTTGCTCTGCATCTTACCCATACTTTCACACCTCAACTTTCTCATCAAAGCCATACTCACAGCACAACTGTGGAAGATTTCCTCACTTCACCTATTCCTCTCTCTCTTCCACCAAAAGCCGTTAACCCCTCTGAGGTTAAATACCTTCTGAAAAACTTACCTTACCAAAAATCCCCTGGATATGATCTCTTTACTCCTCAAATTCTCAAACAACTTCCTCCTAAAGCCATAATCTTCCTAACCTACATATATAATTGCATAATCCGAACGACGCACTTTCCTCTCCTCTAGAAACATTCCATTATTGTCCTATTCGCCAAACCCGGTAAACTACCCAATGACGCCTCATCTTATTGTCTAATTAGCCTACCCCCTATCCTCTCAAAAATATTTGAGAAACTCCTACTAAAACGTCTACTTTCCATTGTTGAATCCAAAAACCTTTTTCCCACACACCAGTTTGGTTTCCGCCAACGACATTCCATTGCTCAACAAGGCCTTCGCGTTGTTGATCACATCTCCTCAGCCCTTGAAACCAAACAGTATTGCACTGCTGCCTTTCTTGACATAGCTCAAGCTTTTCACAGGGTTTGGCACGCGAGTTTGCTCTACAAGCTCAAAAGATATTTACCACAGACCCTTTTCCTAGTCTTACAGTCCTATCTTTCAAACCGCTTCTTCCAAGTCCGCTGTGGTTTAGAATACTCTAACTACTATCCCATAAATGCAGGAGTTCCACAGGGCAGTGTCCTGGGCCCCATCCTCTATAACCTATACACCGCTGATGTCCCCTCTACTCCCAATACCTTCTTGGCCACATTTGCAGATGACACTGCAGTCTTGTCATCCGACCCAGACCCCGACATAGCATCCCATAACCTTCAAAAACACCTTGACGAGATCAAGTATTGGTGTAGTCAATGGCGGATCAAAGTAATCAAGCAAAATGTTCCCACATTACCTTCACCCTTTGTCGCAAGACTTGTCCACTAGTTTATTTTAATTCTATTCCTCTCCCTGTATTCGAGACAGTACGATACTTAGGCTTCCATCTCGACTAACGACTGACCTGGAACCCACATACGAGGCTAAAAAGATAAGAACTAAACAGGCGCTTTGGACAACTGTACAGACTACTTCAAAGGACATCCCATCTCTCAATAGAAAATAAACTACTAATCTACAAAGTTATACTTAAACCAATCTGGACATACGGAATAGAGCTATGGGGGACAGCAAAAAATTCGAACATCAAGCGTATCCAATCCTTTCAATCAAAAGTCCTGAGAACAATAGTAAATGCCCCTTATTATGTCAGCAACAAAACCCTTCATAACGACGGGGATGTATTGAAAAACAAAAAGCTCTATAATGGACGTATAATACTTTACTTCAGATTATTCTTACATCGACAAAAGGAATTAGAAGATTGCATCAGTTCCTTTTCATCTCATCACTCCATTGTCAAATAGCACATAGAGTTTTCAAGAAAAAGCCGTACTTTCTACACAAAGTCTAAGTCTTATCACGGTTGACCCAAACTTTTTTTCGGATATATCTTCAAAATTAACTAGAACAATATGGGTGAGTACTCTCTCATGTCAGACATGGCAGAATGTCATATCTACAGCACATTACCTAGTTGTGAGGCAAGTCACAGTTGTAATAAATAAAGCTAACAAAAATACGTTGCTATTTTTTCTGTCTGGGGAAATCGTCAAAGTTTATTCTCGTATTGTTGTCTAGTGAAGAGAGAAATGAGGGGACTTAAGACTGCTTGAAAACTAAAGGCGGTTGTCAAATGAGAGGATTAACAGATGGAGAGAGGTCGTGAAAGAGTTGCGTCATTTGGCCCTTGAAGGAATGACTGTGAAGAGATAAAACTGTGAAATCTAAAGCCCTAGGCAGAAGGGAATTGAGGATCAGGAAAAATGCCCTTGAAATAAAACTAATTTCATGGCTCAGCTGACACCGCTCTAACTGACCCCACTACTAAATCTGTCACAGGTCTTTTCGGCTGTCTGCTTTTATTTCCAACTAGTTTCTCTCGAATTTTATTTCCTTTTTTTTATATATAAATATATATTTTATATATATTAAAATTATCTAATTTAGACATAGCCAACGGAGATGTTCCTGTGCATGTTAGCCTGTCAAAATTAGCAGATCTCATTTTAGATTTATGGTCCAAAACTAACTAAAGGACACCAAAATATAGTTTTTGATAGTTGTAATAAAAATCGTTGGTCACATTAATTACTCTTGTTTTTTTTCAGAGACTTTCTATAATAGAAAAATTTATTTTAAGTGACTAAATTCACTTACTTACTTGCTAACTTCACCCAACCTGTAGCTACGTCTCAAACTGATGATCTATAAATGTGTCATCCAGCCAGCTCTGCTATTTACCCACTTTACTCACAAGGTAAAAGTCTCCAACATTTCCAGAATGGGATCATGCGAAAAGTTGTCCGACATACCTCTTTCGAGAGGTTGAAGAACGCTGATCTGCTGCTTGGTGTGCCGTCGGTGGGCGAGTTCATCCGCCGGAGACACATTAAGTTTTTTGACTCGTTGCAGCAGCTGACAAACCCAGTGTTTAACACTATGACCCCACCTCCCCTCCCGCATCGATGACAACAGACTGTCAGGGAAAATTAGGTTAAGAATTAGTATGTAAGTTAGTTTTAAAGTTGATCAAAAAGGTGATCTCCATCACCTTTATGAGTCAGTTTAGCCCAGTCACATATAATGTATATCATTATACTTGTTTATTCATTATATAATTTTTAAAAAATAACAAAACCTGTATATAATGTACCGATGCTACAGAAAATACAAAAATAATTTTTAAATAGATTCGCCTGAGGATCTACAATTATATATAATTATCTGTAAATTTGAAGGGGCTATAAAAAAAAAATGGACATTACTCAATGGATTATTTACTCAATCTATACAGTCTTTATTGAGTTCACGTCATGTAGCTATTTAGGATTGTTTTAAACAATGGAGAGGCTACTAATTCCTGGTTGAACTATTTTAATGATTATAGGAACAAAAAGACGGATACCGATGCCTTAAATATTGCAGTGGCTACAACTTATATTGTCCCGGGAGAGGCTTGGGACGTCCAGACCCCCCCCCCCCATCAGGAAAAAATCCTGCTCGAGGATTTTTTTTTTTTTTAAAGGTTGGATAAAAATACTCTTGGCGGTAGAAATGTGTCAGCCAACCGTGAGGTAAGCAGTTGATGAAATTATTTTATAAAAGAAATAAACAGCAAATGTACACAAAGGCAAACAGATTATTTGAGGAGAGCTCGCAGAGAGAGAAAGAGAAACGAAACAAAGGAACATTAAATTAAAAAACAAAACAACTCACCGTAGCGTTCAATATTTGTGGAATGTTTTTTTGTTTGTTTTTTTTAATTTTGTTTTATACACAACTTGCACGTCTGGTGTCCATCGCGGTGGAACTGGGCAAACAAATAGCTCTCTTTTTTGATGTTTTTTTGTTCTTTTACTGTCTACAACAGGGCGTATTCATTATCGGGTATGCTGAATGTGGCACTGGGTCAATAGAGACACATCTACTGCAATATTTATTTGAACACTACTCTATGAGAGCTAAACAGCTACAAGGAAATTGGAGTGTTTGTGGGCACTGATCTAAGATAATTTACATAGCCAAAATAAGTCAAATATTTATATACTTTATTTTAATAAACTTTGCAAAATTGACTTTGAATACTTACATATCACATTTCATGCCTCTAGCTTGACCAGAGAACTCTCGTAGAACAGGACAGACAGATGCAGAGGTACAAAACAAAGTTTCTAATCATCGAAACCTTAAAAAAGGTTCTGAAAGGGCGAGTAAGAACTAGAGAGTGAGTGTTGTAGAGTAGGAAAACCCAAGAGGCTTGAGTAGTTGGCTCTACACCGATGGCTAAAATTGAGCTGGAGTTGCTAATCCTCAATGAACCTGGATTTAGCAACGGATCACCAACTCCACTTCACTCAACATTCTCTAGCGATGAGCAATTCGATAAATATTGGTCACTTTTTGACAAATATTGGTCAACTTTTGACAAATATTGGTCACTTTTTGACAAATATTGGTCACCTTTTGACAAATATTGTGATAAAGCAGATGCAACAAAAAGAAATTACTTTGTTAGATCGTAATATATCACTAAAATATACTGATAAGGAACATTTCACTTGTTTCTTGTTTCTTCATTTTTTGGGTTCAAACACCAGAACTACATGGGTTCTAATAAATGCTTTGAAAAATTTATCTCAAAAATCCTACGTGTTCTTGTCCGTTTATGAAATTCAAGTGTAATCTTAGCGCTGAGAAGTTTTTTTTCGGTGAATCTTTGAAATTATTTTTGATTTAGCATCTTCACAGCATCATTGCCACACATGTATATAATCTTATCATCAACAAATGGTACGTTTATCAGTAACATCCTGAGGACTGTGCCTCATAACTTATAATAATCAGCCCTATTATAGTTATCTTATCTTATCCTATTAGTATCTTCGCTTCCCAGACCTCTATTCTAAATAATTGGCTCCCACGACTTTTCCTACTACCCCTACTACCGCTTTCCTACACAGATAAATAGCCTTTAGGCATAAGACAGTTGTTGTTCCTTATGGACCTCAGTCCCTATTCAGCTGTTAGCCTTTAACTATATATAATAGTACATTTGTCTTTTATACCAAATAAAGTTTCTTTTAAGAGTTATTGAGCAAAAGAAATATAATTGTCGATGGGGAAGAACTCGGACGTTTAAATATTAATTATCATAACCCTGCGAACTAACAAAAGTTTTTTCGCTACCAATTCTTAGTTGTATATATATATCACAGGTATATGGAACATTCCTTGTAAATATGAGAGCCGTTTCGAGGCCTCCCTAAGGGTGATAAGTGCGCAGACGGAGGGAACATCCTTGAGCAGGAAGACAGGAAGAGGGTGTGGTGAGATGTGCCACTACAGGGCTGCCAACCAGCGCCACTTGAGGGAGACCCTTATTCGATTTGGCCCGTCACTCTTCTCGCCTTTCTTAGCTTCGACATCAATGCTGGATCAACCAAAAGCTACCATTGTCTGTGATCCACAGAAAAAAAGACAAATATGTAATACCATCACCTTTATCTTAAAACCCTCATCATATATGATTATAATAAACAGACAAATCAACGAAAATCGTGACCGAACAATTTAAATTCCTTTTGAATTATGTGCCACTGACTTTATCGACCAATAAATCACCGCATATAGACTTGCTCTCAATAATAGAAAGGTAAATTATTGCTGTGATCTCATCTGAAAATGTGATAGCGAAACTGCTAGCACTAAATTAACATTTGGGAAGGGTGATGTATTCGTGGATCAACAGATTAGACTCCTCACCGCTACAACAAGCATTTCAAATATATACATATCCATTTCACATTTACAAAAGTGAATGTTTCTGTTCAAAGACAGGCAATAATATAAGGCATATATAGTTTCTGCTTAGGCCCTGCCGAGGGAGCACGCGTTCCTTTTAATGTTCTGAGTTGATACAGTTGTTTGTTTGATTATGCCAGGTTTGTATGGAGCCAACCTATTTAATTTCTTACATTTTATTCAAAAGATGCATTTCACCAGATTTTTCAGGGTAAGCCTTAACGGTTTTATTTATTTTCTCTACTCTAATCTAAGTATACCAGAAAACTCGTTTTCTAATTTTCATAGAGGTAGGTCTCATATATACGTAAATATAAGCGAGGTAATAAATATATAACTTAAATAAACAAATAAATAGTATGGAGAGATACAATACCCTCAATGATTTCTATAAATATTTGTGATAAATGATCGTGAATATGATTTCATCATTGATATATATATATATTGAAACCTACCTCTTTTTTTACCATTTCTCTTTCTACTTTATTTGATCAATTTAACTTAACTAATTTGGCAGGTCCATCATAAGATCTTTAATTCAAATTGTTTTATGTCTTTGACATAGGAATTCATCCCGATTGAATCGCTCGATCTCAAGGCTAATGTTGTAGTTATTAATAAGTTGAGAAACTAGGAATTGTGAAATATATTCAAATAAAATGGTTATAACAAATAATTATAATTAATATAGAGTACTGACAAAAAGTATAAAAAAATATTCAACTCCTTTTGAATTAGGATAATTACTACTAATTACAAACATGAATTTGAGCTCAATTTCTTTTAATGGATCCATAATAAGAAACAATATTAATATCACCCAATCGATGATCTTCCTGTAATTTAATCAACATTACTTTCTGCTGTTGGTTCTTCTCCTCTCTTCCTGTATGGTAACCGCCAATTCGGGAGCTTGCTAACTGCGTTCTTCTCGACGGTTGTGCTAAGACTGGTTTCCCGCTCATCCCCACTCCTAGGAGTATAAGGGGAAAAAAATGACCCTTACCATATGTGAGGGTCATGATCTTCATCCTCAAATATCATGAACCAGCGACCCTTCCATCTGGTCAGCATCGTCCCTTGTGCTCTTAGGAGTGGGGATGAGATGAAGGGCCAGTCTTAGCCCAGCCACGTAGAAAAGTGGACTCTTAGCAAGCTCCCGAACTGGTGGTACCATATAGAAAAAGAGGAAAGAAGAACCAACAGCAGACAGTAACGTTGATTGGATTATACGGAGATCATTGATTGGGTGATATTGATATTGTTTTTTTTATTATGGATCCATTAAAAGAGTTTGAGCTCAAATTCATGTTTGTAATTAGTAGTAACTATCCTTGTTCAAAAAGAATTGAATATTTTTATAGAATTTATGTCAGCACTCTATATAATTATAATTATTTGTTATAACCATTTTATTTGGAATATATTTCACAATTCCTAGTTTCTCAATTTATTAATAACTATAACATTAGCCTTGAGATCGGGCGATTCAATCGGGATAATTTCCTATGTCGAAGACATACAAAAAACAAGTTGAATTAAAGATCTCATGACGGACCTACCAAATTAGTTAAGGTCAATTGATCTAATAAATTAGAAAAAGAAATGGTAAAAAATGAGGTAGGTTACAATATATGTATGTCACTAAATAAGGAATTTCTACCGTTGGCTTTACTTTCTGAAATTTCTTCGCTTTTTTAACGGTGTAAAAACAGTTAGCTTATCACATCTAAAATAAGTTTTGGGCAATGGGCTGGCATAAATATTAAATTAATTAATTAATAAACATAAATATTAAAGTTAATATTTTCACAAAATACTTGTAATTATTCCGGTATAGCCATCCCTAATGAATAATATAAATATAATTGTGTAATATTGTTTAAAAATCATCATAGACTAGATCTAACGTAATATTAGCCAAAATATCTATTATAGGTGACATTACATATAAAGTTAGGCACATACAAAGAACTCCGTTATAAAAATATTAATTTCAGTAGCCATACTATTCAAAATATTTGGATATTTTACGAAAATTAATTGATAAATAATGAAAAGGAGTAATTAAAACCAGTTTCTATGACCTAAACATTAACTATTTTATTCAGACTTTGGGTTTTGAGGGAAAACTTTTTCTGTGCTTGCAATCTGGATATTGAGTACTGCTTTTGATATATTGGGGTCTTTGATCCTACGCAGCAGCAGAACAAACGGAGCCGGAAATGTAAGCAATCTTTTAAAAAAGGAAACGCGTTTGCAAAGTTTGGTGGATTAGTTTATTTTGGATCAAGTTAAAATGAAGTCAGAAACTTAATTGTGAATTTAAATAGCTTTAGATTAAATTGTTTTTTTTTTGTGACGCAGAAATTTGTTGTCGAAGATGGTACAAGAGCATAGAGACAGGAACAACTAACTAACAAAGACAGGCAGGGCCAAGGGCGGTAAAGGGTAGTTTGTAATATGTACTTAGGACCCTTCTTTGTATTTGAGTAAGGACCTTCCATGTGAGTCCTAAGGTGAGATATGTCCCTAAATACATTTACGTTACACTGAATCATTTTAGCAGGTGGTGTAAAGGTATTCATGTTATGTTCAGCAAACAAACAATCTTTTCAAGCATACTAGTACACTGTGTGTTTAGGACCTCATTCGGTGGCTGGCCTACAATACTTGTATGTAAGAGTCTGAGATAATTCTTTATTTATTATTGATTTACAACTGCGAATAGCGTCACAACTGGAATGTGGTTAATTGATAAGATATCCAACAATGTGCCATAGAAATAATGCGATAGAGTTGCGATCGTAAGGAATGTTTAAGTGTGAAGGATATGGTTTTATTCATGATGATTACATAAAACAGTGAACCTGCGATAAGCTATTGCATAGGAAATATTTTTAGATCTCACAGTCTTATTAAGGTACGCGTAAATTGGAGCTCCATACCACATCGAAGTGATTACCGTACAAGTTTGCGGATCAATAGTTTCTTGGACAAGGGGTGCTTAGTACGTAAGGGTTCTTTAAATGCTTGAATAATTTTAAGCCGTGGCTCTCTAATCAAGCGTAAGTCCTATCTATGCATTGATGTATGTGTCAAACTTTACGGGAGGGCATCGAATTCAAATGGCGAAAAGTAAACGGTACGTGCAAGTATTTAGCAGTTTTAATAAATCTTCCAGGTCGTGAGACAATAAATATTTTATTAGTGGTGTGTAGCGACCGCTAACTACATACGATAAATCACCCTATACTCTATTTTAAATTGGTTATAATATGTTGTAAACAAATGTAAATAATATTACCAAACCACAAGTCATATCAGTGTAAATATTGTAAACAATAAAAGACGCAGCTGCAAAAAACTAGTCAGAGGCCCCGGGGCCTGGGTCCTCGTCTAGAACATTCAAGCTTCACCCAAGCCTGCAATGTGGTTGGTCAGAGTAAAACCTCACCCTATTGGGTGGATGCGATTGGTCCGAGTAAAACCCCAGCCCATTGGCTACTCGGGGCTATATATACCCCATAGTTTTAGCCGATAATTCATTCTAACTACGGCTCTCTGGACTGGTACTTGCAGCTGCACTGATCTTTCTAGATTTGGTCTTCTCATTTATGAATAACCTTTGCATCTCTCTTTCCTAACCTCGCTATGTTTTAGTCCGGCCTTGTCAGACCCCACACCTTCCTAGTGGGATTCTCTGCCTTCGTCTCGCGGAAACTACCACATCTTTGTAAGACATCTCTTCTATGGGGACGGTCACCTGTGGCCCTATAGCTTTACCTAGTAGTGTCGCCCCCAGTGATCCAGACTGCCTCTCTCCGGTTCACTCACCTTTGGGATCTGGATGGTTTTCGCCTACCCTCAGATGCCAAGTGTAAATAAGGTTACAATACCTACCCTATATGGAGTCAGATAGTACAGTAGTAAGACCCGTCATGAAGCAATTGTCCAGGTTATAGCCTAAACAACCCTCACTTCCCACACAACCCACGACCCAACATGGTGTTATATAGAGGGCAAGTTGTCCGAATATCGAGCCTAGCCCAGGAAGGGCAAAGAGGCGAAGAAAAGAACCGGCGGTTTTATTGGCCCTTTTAGAAGGGCCATCAATCATCTCTCCACCTTCTTCATTCCACCTCCTCCATGGATAACTATTTTTACTTCTTTATTTTTTTTGCCTCGGTAATTGCTCTCCAATTCTACAATCATTTCGCTCGAGGACCTGTTCAAGAGACATTGATCGTTATAAATCATCCAGTTAATCACTCACTTTTATCTCTCAGTCCCTCCTTCGAAGAAAGAGCTCATTCATTTTTATTCAAAATAGACTAAGTTTGTCTGCTAACACTAATTATAATTGTCATTAAATAATTAATAAACATTACTTTGATTAGTTAGTAATAATATATTAGTCCAATGAGCCTCACAACTGAGAAATTCTAATTAACATATGTTTTATTAATTATTACACTATTGAATGTGTTTTAAGGTGTTTTACAAATAAAAACAGCAACAATATATCTTATAGACGCGAATGAGAACATCCCTTAGACACCCCAGAGGCTTACCAGGCAGCGGCGGCACCCCATCCCCCTCGATGGTAGGAATGAACTGAGTTTTCTAGAGAAAAAATCAAAGATAAGGGCTTATTTATTTATAATAACCATGCCAGCAATGTTAGTCTCTATATGTATGTATATTCTACGATCAAGAAATTTTAAAGTTATATACACATTATTTCACAACTATAAATCATTATTCTAATAAATATAAATTATATTATATACATTCCCAAATAAATTTAAATCTAATCAGCTGTTGTTTAAAATACAGTAATGGACAATATTGGAACTTATAGAAGTGGAGGTGGTTAGGTTATAAATCAAACACTTGCAGATGTAGTTTAGAATTGTAATATTAAACATATGTACACATTAGCTCACGCTACAAATATTACAATAAACAAATAAAACTTAAAACTAACCTGAATCAATACAATTGTCGTTAATAAGCGTTGTTCATTGTCTTAACAAGAGTACTGTTATTCACCAGGTTAACAGCTCAGATCGGAGCATCCTTTGATACTAGCGCCCTCTGTAGAGACACATAACATAAACGACGTTCAAACTTACATATACATTATTTCACAACTATAAATCATTATTCTAATAAATATAAATTATATTATAGATGTCGGGTTGCCACTAGGGGAGTGCCTAATCACTCTAGCCCTGATGACAAGTGCGGATTGTTGTAGTTTATAACATGGACCATTGTTCCATGTCGGCGTTTAATATCTGACTCCATTTATGATAGGTATGTGTCCCGACAATACACTATGTTCAAGAGAAGAGGTACAGAGGTTTCATAAAGAATAAGACCAGTTTTCAGAGTTCAGGCGGGAGACCGGCTGCGTCACAGGTACAACAAGTCGTCAGAGGTTCTGCAAGGAGGCTGAAAGGCAAGGTGCCAGACGCAAAGGCGTTGAGGAGAGAGTGGGTGACGAGGAGTCTAATAGACTGACTTCCAGGGCCAAGTGGCCCTGGCGTAAAGCCACACCGAGTAACTGCGGATGAGGAGAGATAGAGAGTAGCAGGCTGAGTGGGCGATGAGGAGATTGAGTTCCCGGGCCAGTGCCCGGGCATAAAGCGTCCGAGGGAAAGCGGAAAGACTGAGTGGGCTTACAGGGCGCAACGCCCTGGTTTAAATATTCTTTCTCCTTCCTACCGGTAGGTGGAGCCGGCCTGAAAGGGGTATGTTTATGGCTGTCACAAGGCGCGTGACCGGAGACAAGGGTCGCTTAGTTTATGGCCGTTTATGGCTGCTAGATGGTAACCCTTGGTCTAAAAGGGTCTCGTTTATGATAGTCAGGTGGCTCACCCTCTCAGGTTTATTGTTGACGACCGTCGACCCTCTTGTGACTTGTTTTGCGACTTCCGGTCCCGCGCGTGGTTTATTACTAGAAGCTTTTACCTTGATTTACATTAAATTACAATACATTATATATGCCCCGGAGTATAGGGTGATTTAACTTATGTAGTTAGCGGTCGCTACAGTATACATTCCCCAACAAATCAAAATCTAATCAGCTGTTGTTTAAAATACAGTAATGGACAATTTTGGAACTTTCAGCATTTCTCAAGTAACAGGTCATAAGATCATAAAATGGTATGATATTCACATACTTTGGCAGCGGGCTATGGTTCATTGCTAATTAATAACATTGGTTTTCAATGGCCATTTCTTATATAACCTCTCTTATATAGTAAAGAAAAGGAAGCGGAAAAGTGTATCGGCTTCGTGCTCACGTGTAAGGTTACACAAACGTTTTATGTACAATGTCCCTTCTGTTTTTAATTTAATGAGCTACAATGCCTACGACGCAAACACGAATTGAATAGAAATGTACAGTAACTCACCGCTCATTAATAGAAATATTTTACGATGTATAATTACAAATTAATTCATTACTTTCTGGCATATTATCGTCCCGTTGAGTGTTGAGCTGAAAATATTAAAAATTTTAATTAATTTGGTTTATTCAATTTCAGACATGAGCGGCTTCCTCCTTATTGTTTTGGCAGGAATTGGTGGGGGGGGGGGGTGGAAAAAGGCAGGCGGTACAAGCGAAAGCCATTTAATCCTCAGAATGAAAAAATGAAATCCGATCCGACAGAGGAACCATCCGGCTAAAAGCTTCCCTTTCGGCACTCTCATCACAATTACAATATTTGAATTTAAAAAAGTCAACTGCTTGTCAAATATACAAATACACTTGCAATCGTATTTGTTAAACACAAATCCGTTTGTGTTCGCTCATTGGCTTTGTTTTCACAGGCCTAAACAAACCCGGTATTTTATAAAAACAATAATACTCAACGTAAAACATTAGCATACATTTTATTGTAAAATTTTCATTTAAAAGGAACCGTTTTACAGAGTAGGAAATTCCTGGAAGACCTCCAGCGTAGCAGAAATGGGGTCAAGGTAGAGAGGGACGAATGCTCCGAACAGGGAAAATTTCCCTGACAACGAACGACCGATTTTAACAGTCCCCAATCCATATACAGTGGATAGTAAAGCAGAAATCAGTTATTAATTGTTTTAGATGACTTGCTCCTCGAATCAATAATGTTTATGGCACCGAGAAGTAGGCTATGGCGTTAACAAGCCAAATATATTCTTTTGGCCTTCGTTAATTAATTTACAGTTGTGAAGTGGAGGTTACAAGAGTGACGCGATACCATCATTCTATTTAAGACTGGCTGGTTGGCTTAACGGCTTCAATCTCCAGTCATAGCTTGAGTATTTTGTATTTAAATCTCTGTATTGTCAAGATGTAGGATATTTTCAATAAGTAAGTGTATTTCTTTTATGTTATTGCCAGATTTCGAGTATTAACTAAATGATACAATAATTTGAGACTATTATGTTTAGTTTTGTGTAAGTTAAAAAACTGCTAGTCCGAGTCATATGTTGATTATTTTTAAACGTACATAACGTATCATTTTATTTATTTTTTCATATCAACAATTTTTATTAAGATAAAATTACAATCTGCCTTATTAGGCAATAAGTAATTGAGATAAGAATTGACAATTTTCATTCACTCGCTCATTCATACAATATTTACAAACAGCCCAGAGGCCTCCCAAGTCCACATGGTTGTCACCTCCCTCACGTGCGAAGGAAGAAGCGGAGTCTTGGGAAGTCCCCCACGCTCCTTCGTCAGCCGCGTCACTGGATAAGAGCCAGCGGAGGCTTACCAATAGCGCGAGAGCCACAGACGCTCAGGACATGATTAGCGAAACTGGCCATTGCCAGGACTCGCACTATCACTTAATTATAGCAGGTCACGAGGCCACTGCCGTTTTAGTCTCCGAGGAGAGGATTATAGGGATGAGTGGTGCAGTTCAATGACTGTGCTTGGGAATTAGGGTGGTTGGATAGGTTACTATGGAATTTTGTGGAGTTGGAAGGGATGAGTACAAGAATATAGTGTATATTCAGATCATCGTGAAGGGTTTTTTACGTAGGTAATAAGGGGCATTTACTATTGTTCTCAGGACTTTTGATTGAAAGGATTGGATGCGCTTGATGTTCGATTTTTTTGCTGTCCCCCATAGCTCTATTCCCTATAGCTCTATTAAGTATAACTTTGTAGATTAGTAGTTTATTTTCTATTAAGAGATGGGATGTCCTTTGAAGTAGTCTGTACCGTTGTCCAAAGCATCTGTTTAGTTCTTGTCTTTATATTAACCTTATATTATGTTATATTATTATTATTATAAACTAAATGCTTTTGTCTGAATAAACTATTCAATCAAAGTTAGGATATCCAGTGAGGTAAGCTCGTCAGATGCAGTAGAGATGTTAGCTCGCTGGGTAGAGTTTGTTGAGAGGCTTCTGGAGGATAGGTGAGGGGTAAAGGATCATTAAACTTAGGCGCAGCCGGCAACTGACTTTATTTATTAACCGTCAGTCACTGTTGGTGCGGAGATGGGACTTGTCGTAAACAGAACTTGTTGGGGTTATCGTGTTACGCCGGGGTCTTCTAAGCAGCCCCAACCGCTGAATTACCGCATTATATAGACCATGTGAATCCGAAACCTCTCTAGCTAGTGAAAAAGGTAATACTTAAACTGGCAGCTGTTTATTACTTTCATTAACACTAAACATAACATAACCGGTCAAAAGACTTTCGCATTGAAAAAGCGCATATAATCTTATCGCTTTTGCGCACTTGACTTCACGACTTTTGATATTTATTATATACACTTAATAGTCTATTATTTTTTTTATTATTTGTATTTTGTTTATTTTGAGCAATACTTGTCGTATACCGTTATCTAGCACAGCCAGTCATTTGACCGTGAGATATAAATTATTGCTCTATAAGGTTTTAGGTCTAGAAATTATTATGTAAATGCGTATTCAAAGTTGTATTCAGTTAGTTGCACATTTCAATAAAGGCTGTTGCATAGTTAGCTCAATCAATTGCGTAGTTACTTTGTTCAAATATGACAAAAATTCAAAAAAAAAAAAAAGAAAAAATTCAGATTGGAAGTAGATTTTTAATGTAAAAAAAGGTAAGTAGCTCATGTTTTATTTTTGATAGCTTCACTTCATTACTAACCCAGATTACTCTTTACTCAGGAAAATGTCAAAACAATCTAGACAGTACAAGTTCTAAGAAGACATATGGCGCAGAGTTTACGGAAATTAATGAAGATGAGTTTTCTGAAAATGAAGATATACAGATTGGAAATGGTAATGAGTTTGAATGCACTGATAATGATGATGAAGAGGAAAATATTTTGAATATATGCTGTCGGGTCGTCACGAGTGGGGTGCCTAGTTACCTGAGGGCTGCTTGAGTTTACGAGAATAACCTGGACAATCGTTTCATGGCGGTCTTACTATCTGACCCCATTTTTTGATAGGTATGTACCCCGACAATGCACTATGTTCAGGAGAACAGGCATAGGGTAGGTAGTGTAGGTAGTTTGTGTGGTCTTGGAATGACTACGATTTCACACTCGGTATCTGAGGGTAGGCGAAATCCGTCAGGATCCCAAAGGCGAGGCAGACTGAATCGCTGTTGGGAACACTGCTTGGTAAGTTTGCAGGGCCACGACCACCGCTGTCCACTAGGGAGAGGTCCCTTCCAAGGAGGTGTTAGATTTAGCGAGACGAAGGCAGAGATCCCCCCTAGAGTGTGGGGTATGACAACGCTGGACTAAAACGTAGCGAGGTGAGGAGAGAAAGGGATGCAGATGTTTTTCATAATGAAGCAGCCAAGTTTCAGAGTTCAAGCAGAGCTGCCACGAGCCAGTTAGTTCCCAGAAGAATGATATACAGGCCCCAAACTGCCGGTCTTAAATACCCAGCTGGCTCCGTCAGTAGCCAATAAGGACTGCTTTTGTAGTACCCAATGATGTTTGAATGTGTGGTTTCCTTTGTTCTCTGACAGAGCCGGGAAGGGTTTCTCGGTGGTTGGGTCTACTACCTGCCCCGACAGCTGGTGACCCAGCTCATATAACTAATTGGCCCTGGCAGCAAGTTTTATTGTTTAACATATTTACAATGAATTATATTTTGGTAATGTTATTTACATTTGTTTACAATATATATATATATACAATAGAGTATAGGGTGATTTATCTTATGCAGTTAGCGGTCGGTACAATGTCTTGTACGAAAAAGAATAAGATTAGCCTCATGGCAATCTTTTTTTCAATATCCTTGATTTAGCTGGCATAAATGCCTGGATTTTAAACAAGCAAACGACAGGAGATCCCAAGACAAGTTTTTTTACTCTAGTCAGCAGTAGAGCTTGCCGCCGATTTTCGAGAAGCCCACGAACAACCAAAACAAAAAACGAACACCAATCGATCGATGGCTAAATCTACTACCCATTCTTATCAACGTAAAACATGTCAAATAGGATATTGTAACGGAAATAAAACTATCAGCATTTGTTCTAGGTGTGAAAAATATGTTTGCAGAAAATGTACAATAGAGACACCCTGCATATGTAAATAATGCGATGAGCAATGAATTAAAAATTTGTATTCTTTGTGTTTGTAATAGAAACCGAAAATATACATTTTTTTTTAGTTATAATAAAGTTATTTTGTTTATTTCCTTTACTAAAATCCATATTTTAGACATTATATCAGGAAACATAACCCCCGGAAATAGGTATGTATAAGTGCTGGTATGTTTAGCGTTAAATATCAATTCAAACTTGCTAGACATATTCCTTAGCAATCGTGTCACAAGACCTGCTTGTTCTAATATTTATTTAGGACTCCAAGGAGACCCATTTACAATACGGCCCACTCATTAGATCGTGGGGGTCTCATCTTACCTGGGAGGGGGGCTTTCTAGTATTCTGTCCGGGCTTGCGTCTTTCTTGTTCATTCAGCTACGTGGCAAGTTTGGCGATAATATTTTAACCAAATATTTAACGGGACCCATTTGTTTCTAATCTAACACAAATCTAGAAATGAAGCCGAGTCCAGAAAAAATTTTATATTTTCCTAATTTGACTAAAGCTTGATCATATTAAAACAGTCTGGTACGGATACACATGTTTTTTTGATCTATTGGTAGTAATTTAGTGTTTAAAATAAAAAAAATTGTTTTCAACACGTTTCACGTTTTTTTTGTTTTTTTTGTAAAACCTTCCGTTGTAGTATCATAGGCGACATATAATCGACATAACCCAAGGTATCGAAAATAAACGCTTAATTTTTTTGAATGGACAAAAAACATTCTGGTGAGGCTGAAAGAAATTGTCTGAATAATTTTAACACTCTAAATAAAGGATTCATTCCCCCCCTATATAAAGGATATAGGGTATAAAATAATAAAGGAAAAACTCCCCCCCCCCTCTAAAAAAAGGTTTAATAAACAATTATGGAGGATCACAAGTGAACTATAATGGGAGGGAGGTAGAGGAAATTAAGGCTGGATTCTTGTGAGGAAGGAAACGACTTAGTTGTTACAGGTGCAACTGACAGTCGAGAGAAATATCGCCAGCCAACGCGGAACCAACGGCAATATGAGATTCCTTTTACCTTATTAATATACTATGCAATATGCATGAGAATGTAATATGTATCATGTAAGAACCCTATACTGCGAAATTAGTTACGAACACAATGTGTACATTTTTGGAATTATGCTAAGTACATAGCAATTTATGTGTTACAGTTAAGTTTTTAATTATAATTATGGCTTGGATAGAGCGGGTAAACCTTATAAAGGCAAAAGCGTTTGATTCTATAAATAACCAGTTATTGAGAAAGTAGCTATGTGAACATGGGCGTCATTAGTAACTAGAAGTAGTTTATAGTTTGTATAACGAGGCGGATATTTCCAAGTATGCCTACGCGATTACCTTTCAAGGCGAATTGCTGCGATACTGTTGGGATAGGCCATCAAATTAATGATTTATTTATTTCAATAACACTTTATTGTTAATAGCAACTTCCGTTACAAGCAATCGTTTGATCGGTCATTCATCCCATGTTTGGGACTTAACCAACTTGGAGAATATCCAAACCACTTGTGAACGATACAATCTAAATATTTCAAACAAATGCTTATTTAATTGGCCTAAATGAATTGAAAACCCTTTTCTAAGCAGGAAACTGAAAGAAAATTAACTTAATAGAATGTAATAGTTCTAAAAAGAGCAATTACATGGTGAATTATTCTGGCATAAGTAATTATATAATATTATTGTGTCTAATTTTGTCTAAATATACTTCATGTAAACAGATAAATAAATAAATGACAAAAAACAAACGCTTTCAATTATTACACCTAGTTTTTCTAATATTAACTTTAAAATGTTTTTTGATTATGAGGTAGGATATAATATATACAGCAATATAATTTTATTAATATCAAAACGATAAAGAGTTAATTTAAGTATCTTACATTAGTAAGTATTGAGTAATATGAAAGGTTTTTTTTTTTTTTTTTTTTCCTAAGCTCTCTAGTTAGAATTTTAGGATGAGGGAGAAATATAAAATATTTAGGGTGATCGGATCCTTGTACTAGGAGGACCTGCTTGAAGGTGGTGTGAGAGGAGTAAGGAGTGTGGGAATCCTTGGTGGAGGTTGATTGTTGTACAGTGGTGAGAGTCCACTGGTGGCTGGGCCTAGAGTCTTCTCTAGGCATGTAGTGCATATGAAAGGTTATCCATTGAAGAATTATTTCTTACATGCACTCTGATTTCGTACACCGGGTGTCTTTTGGAACAGAAATTTACTGCGTTCAAAAATATAAAAATTATTTAAAATATTATATAGGTGTGTTACTGGCCTTCTAAGCCCAACTAAGCCAGTCTGCATGTTTTTCTTATACCAAATGGGATTTCCATGTAAAATTTCATGTCTTTTCCTTGAGCAGGAGGCTTACAAAAGCTAGAATAAACAAAACGACAGTGACAAACATGAGTGAAAAAGTAACTGGTTTTGAAAAATACCAATACAACCTTAAAAAAAAACAATCAATAATTATCGGCAAAAATTTATACTTTATTACAATAAAGTGCATATAATTTATAACAAATCCATAATAATTTATATTTATTTAAATTGTATTTATTTGTATAATTTAACCTGTTATACACGAAATGAGTCTTAATATATAGTAATATAACAGACTTCCGACTGTCTACATTTATATAAAGGGTTGAAATATATCGCAGATAACAGAATTTTGTTAAATAACTGGAAAATCAATAACATGATGTTAATATTTAATATCAGAAAGTTTTAATTTCTTCCATTAAATTCTAATTGACAAATCAAACAAAAGTCAATTAATTACAGCACTAAAAGGCTAAGGACATGGTAGTTTTATACTTTAACAATTGATTTTTTTCCCCCCATTGCCCCTTTAAATTTACAGATAATTATATGTAATTATAGATCCTCAGGCGAATCTATTTCCTGTAGCATCGCTACATTATATACAGGTTTTGTTATTTTGTAAAAATTATATAATGAATAAACAAGTATTAAGATATACATTATACGTGACTGGACTAAACTGACTAATAAAGCTCACCTTTTTTATAAACCTTAAAACTAACTTACATACTAATTCTTAACCTAATTTTTCCCCGACAGTCTGTTGCCATCGGTGCGGGAGGGGTGGTGGGGTCATAGTGTGAAACACTCACTGGGTTTGTCAGGTGCTGCAACGAGTCAAAAAACTTAATGTGTCTCCGGCGGATGAATTTAACAATTAAACACTTGGTATAGACTTAAGAAATAGTACAAAAACATATTTAAATAAATACTGAAAAATACATCCTACTAAACAATAACATCAATACAAACATTATTAAAATATGTGAGACACAAGTTGCAAACCCGTTGAGTGACAAGTGGTAACGAGCCGCAATACTAGTGTGACTCATAACTAACATTAGCCTTAAGGTGTTACACCAGTCGGAAAGGAATGGTCGGAACTGTTCCGAGATAACCTGTTACAACAATGGTGCAGGATGCAACCGGGGCTTTCCAACGGAGCGATAACTAACTACTTAACTGATGGCTTCCGCAGCACCCGTTATTTATGGCTGTTTCGAATCCGAGGCCATTAAACGAATTGAACCGGCTCGCTAGGAGATAAGAACGGTTTTAAAATAGCCCGGGGTGATACGAACGGCGCAACTTTCAAATCACCGCCAACTGCGCATGCGGGAGCGGGGAACATATAGAATTAAAGGCCTGCTAACTCGGCCACATTCCTCCATTAAGGGCCTGTTTAACTCAAACTGAAGATAAATAGTCTGCCATTAACGCAAATTAAAAATAAATACACTAGAATCCCGTTAATTCGTATTCTCAAAGGAATGACAGTTTGGTACGAATTATCGGGAGTACAAAATTGAAAAACGTATTAATGCGAACATGTATGTACTAAGAAGTATGTACAATTTAGTAAGGATAAAAACTATGCAAAAAACACAGCTTAGTACTAAACTAAACAATAAACAATACATGCAATAAAAAATATGTTCATACTTATGTTCTAGATTAAATAAACACCAATCATTTGAACGAAAAAAATCCGTTTTTTATTTTGAACGCAATCCTTGCTTGCACGATCTACTTTTTTAAGTTATCTTCAAGTTGTGGGTAATCACCAGTCTTGAAGCGTACTTTGCTGCTTGATGTCTGGGAAGTGATTTTGTCCTTGTTCTTCGGGATTGATGTGATCGTGGAACGAGGGACGTTAAAACGCTTGGATACGTCAATTTGCTTAAAGCCACTGGCCACGGTCTTTAAGATTTGTTGTTTCTCTTTAATAGAGAGGCTAACTTTTTTCGGAGGCATAGTAACGTGTCACAACGATACTGAACTGTTGAAACGAAAGAAAAGCTTAGTACAATTCCTAAAACTTTCCCTCTCTCCTCTTCTTATTTCCTTTCAGTAAAAAGAGTACGAATTACATATGGGATTTCATAGAAAACATTTATCACGCACTCATTCTGCTCTCTGGTCTCTCACTGTCCTCTTTCCCTTTCTTGAAACAGTACGAATTAACGAGGTTTTTAAGCTGGAAATACGTATTATAAGGCGTTTTAAGTGACTTCGAGAATAAAAATAATACGAATTACCGAGGTGACTGAAATGCATTGTTTTTATACCACTTACCGGGATTTTCTCTAGGGACCGGCAAATTTGTACAAATTATATATATATATGCCGTTATATAATATGCCGACTTCGAGCTCATGAAAAAAGAGTCAACCTTTCGTAGGGCCTCACCGGCTCAGGTGCACAATTCATTCATTATTGTTTAACAATAACTGCTAACATTCGACATAATATTTATTCACTACAATTAATTCGTTTACTTCTTCATTATACTTAAAAAAAACGAACTAATAACATGACAATGCTCCTACAAAGCAGTAATACCAGCATCATTATCTTTAAGCGTAATATAAATCACTATTATTATCAATGACTAACAATTAATAACTGTTATTATTGATTGAATACAAATTTAAACGCCTACAGGGATCTCCTAATAATATGGAGTGTTCTTCATTTGTAAGCAATATAGGTTATTAAACTTCATATGGAGTGTTCTTCATTTGTAAGCAATATAGGTTATTAAACTTCATATGGAGTGTTCTTCATTTGTAAGCAATATAGGTTATTAAACTTCATATGGAGTGTTCTTCATTTGTAAGCAATATAGGTTATTAAACTTCATACGGAGTGTTCTTCATTTGTAAGCAATATAGGTTATTAAACTTCATATGGAGTGTTCTTCATTTGTAAGCAATATTGGTTATTAAACTTCATATGGAGTGTTCTTCATTTGTAAGCAATATTGGTTATTAAACTTCATACGGAGTGTTCTTCATTTGTAAGCAATATAGGTTATTAAACTTCATATGGAGTGTTCTTCATTTGTAAGCAATATAGGTTATTAAACTTCATATGTAGTGTTCTTCATTTGTAAGCAATATAGGTTATTAAACTTCATATGTAGTGTTCTTCATTTGTAAGCAATATTGGTTATTAAACTTCATATGGAGTGTTCTTCATTTGTAAGCAATATTGGTTATTAAACTTCATATGGAGTGTTCTTCATTTGTAAGCAATATTGGTTATTAAACTTCATATGGAGTGTTCTTCATTTGTAAGCAATATTGGTTATTAAACTTCATACGGAGTGTTCTTCATTTGTAAGCAATATAGGTTATTAAACTTCATATGGAGTGTTCTTCATTTGTAAGCAATATAGGTTATTAAACTTCATATGTAGTGTTCTTCATTTGTAAGCAATATAGGTTATTAAACTTCATATGTAGTGTTCTTCATTTGTAAGCAATATTGGTTATTAAACTTCATATGGAGTGATCTTCATTTGTAAGCAATATAGGTTATTAAACTTCATATGGAGTGTTCTTCATTTGTAAGCAATATTGGTTATTAAACTTCATATGGAGTGTTCTTCATTTGTAAGCAATATAGGTTATTAAACTTCATATGGAGTGTTCTTCATTTGTAAGCAAAAAGAGAGATAGTTTTTCAATAACATATAATTATTGACCATAGTTAAATTTCTCGATGATTCATTTTTAGATTGTTTAAAAACTTGGGTTTGAGGGGCTGTTACAGGATGTAGCTGTATTACTAGAAAAGTTTAGAATACAGGAACAGCTCAGGGTGAGGAACGAATTGAATAGTTCACATCACAGGTTACTCCTATTAACTATTTTTATCGTTATTCTAAGAACAGTATTACTAGATTGGTCAATTCATACGTTAACAGGTGTTGACCGTGACATTCGAAAGGTTCGACGGTGGAACGAGATAATATGAGCAGAAAAGCATTAAGGCTAGATAGAAAAGCGGCTATATATCTAGCACGTGATTGCATAAAACGGGTGGCTCCCGTGAGGGGGTAAACAGCTTTACGGGTACACTGTTAACACAGGACCCTGCTAAATATTCAGCGTGGGGGGGGCCTACTAGCCTTTAGTGCTCGTGTGTATCCCAACGGCTATCAAACCTGATAAATTATCACATAGTCTTCGAGCTACCACAAAGGCCCTACTCTAACTAAAGCTGTACTAGAGACCCTTCTCGTATCTTGTGCTAATGCTGACATTATAGCTGAAGAAGAACCTAATGTGATAGGGCAGTTACTAATATAATGATATACGACTCCCAGACAGGTCAACTTCGCAAAATAGCTTTGTAACAAAAACCTTCGCAAACTTCAGTTATTAATTTCATTATACATTCCATACATGAACTCAGGCAGAACTTAGAAAAAGGTAAAGAAACAAAATTTGTATTTTAGGCTCAAGCGTTTCAACAGTAAAACCTAAATTTTGAGAATTTACATGTAAATTCAACACCACAACAGTGTGAACAGTTTACAGATAATATTGAAATACAAAAACTGCCCAGGAACCTCCGTGCCCCCATGTGTCTTGGGAAGTCCTCCACGCTCCTACGTCAGTCGCGTCACTGGATAAGAGCCAGCGGAGGCTGACCAAGAGCGCGAGAGCCACAGACGCTCAGGGCATGATTAGAGAAACTGGCCATTGCCAGGACTACCACTGTCACTTATTTATAGCAGGTCACGAGGCCACTGCTGTTTTAGTCTCCGAGGAGGATTATAGGGATGAGTGGTGCAGTGCAATGACTGTGCTAGGGGATTAGGGTGGTTGGATAGGTTACTATGGAATTTTATGAACTTGGAAGTGATGAGTTCAAGAATATAGGGTATATTCAGATCATTATGAAGGGTTTTGCTGCTGACGTAATAAGGGGCATTTACTATTGTTCTCAGGAATTTTGAGTGAAAGGATTGGATGCGCTTGATGTTTGACTTTTTTGCAAAGAGAGGGCACGAGAGCCACAGATGATCAGGACATGATTGTGCAAGGCAACCCAGGGTATAGGTATCTAGTCACATTTGATCGAGGGGTCGCTGAGGCGACGAGGAGTATGATCAGTATGATGAGTATGTATGAGGATACTGAATAAGAAGAGGTGAAGTTTCAAGGGATTTAGTTAATCTTTAGGTTATAAGATACAGGAATGCAGGGACGGCTTCGTGATGGATAAGGGATCCTTGTCTATAGTTCTGAGAACTTTATCATCTTTGAAGGTTTGGCTCCAGCCCACAGATCTAGTCCGTACGCCTGTGAATGTTCCGCATTTATACAGATTATCTTTTCAAAACCACAATATCATCAGCTAACAGACAGACCACATAGAGCATAGGGAGCCGAAACAAATAGAATATTGAAGCTACCTTATTCATTATACTAAGCCACATCACTGACGGGGCATAACGATGCCACCAAGGAGAGCGACTCGAAATTCGACCAACTCACAAGGACAACCCAAACTTAATGAAGACAATCTTATCCAGCATCTTTACGACTATTTAAAGGAACTAGGAGCAAGAAACTAGCGAGTACGTAATATAACGCATATGTAAAGATAAATAAATTTCGCACTGTTATCTCATAGACTGATAGGTAGATATGCTTAAACTGGTACACATTAACAAATACAAACAACTAATTTGTTTTCTGCCAAACAATCTGTTAACAGCCCGTATTATTCTCTACAGTTGAACTAATTGCTAAAACGGTTAGAGTAACTATCATGAGGTAATTAGAAACAGAATATGAACACTTACAAGCTCCATCACCCGCCTGAAACTATTCGAAAGTTGAAAGTATCTCCACGAGTGGAGCAGTTTACTACAACCTGTTGACACTTTCCGACTCGACGACTTATAGAAAATAAACTTTTCTAGTTTTACACCAATCATACAAACTGATGTACGCAGTGAAAAGTACATACCCGTTTTTGAAAAATTATAGTATTATATATATATATATATATATATATATATATATATATATATATATATATATATATATATATATATATATATATATATATATATACGCTAATGATCGTCAACGAAATAATTGAAGAAAAAGATAAGAGGTTAAATGAAATCACAGATCGAAAGTTGTCACAAGACTGCTATATTTATTCCAAGTCGCCTCTATCTATAGGTATTACCTGTAAACATATACAGATAACATATGTTTGGGGATTAACGCTGGGCACTAGCGGCGCCTGGACTTAACTTATATATATTGTAACATTCATGATATTTGAGAATGAAGATCATGACCCTCACATATGGTAAGGGTTATTTTTTTCCTTATTCTCCTAGGAGTGGGGATGAGCGGGAAACCAGTCTTAGCACAACCGTCGAGAAGACCGGATTGTCGAGGAAGCTCCCGAATTGGCGGTTACCATACAGGAAGAGAGGAGAAGAACCAACAGCAGAAAGTAACGTTGATTGGATTACAGGAAGATCATCGATTGGGTGATATTAATATTGTTTCTTATTATGGATCCATTCAAAAAAAATTGAGCTCAAATTCATGTTTGTAATTAGTAGTAACTATCCTAATTTAAAAGGAGTTGAATATTTTTTTATACTTTTTGTCAGTACTCTATGTTAATTATAATTATTTGTTATAACCATCTTATTTGAATATATTTCACAATTCCTAGTTTCTCAATTTATTAATAACCACAACATTAGCCTTGAGATTGGGCGATTCAATCGGGATAAATTCCTATGTCAAAGACATAAAACAATTTGAATTAAAGATCTCATGACGGACCTGCCAAATTAGTTAAGGTTAATTGATCAAACAAGGTAGAAAAAGAAACGGTAAAAAATGAGGTAGGTTACAATATATAAGTTAATGATCGTCAACGAAATAATTGAAGAAAAAGATAAGAGGTTAAATGAAATCACAGATAGAAAGTTGTCACAAGACTGCTTTATTTAGTCCAAGATACCTCTATCTATAGGTATTACCTGTAAACATATATACAGATAACATATGTTTGGGGATTAAGGCTGGGCACTAGCGGCGCCTGGACTTAACTTATATATATATATATATATTTTATATATATATATATATATATATATATATATATATATAAAAGTCAATAATTAAAGATTTTTTTTCTTCTAGAATAACTATTACATAAAAATGAATAGACACACACACAACAACAAACGCATCACATCACCTAAGGCCCCTATTTCGTAGTAAAAATATGCACAAGCTCAATTAATAAATGAAAAAAAAGGCGGTGATTGTCTCTTAAGGTTTTATTGCCTCAGATACGCAAATACACAACAGCAGTATATAAATACAGATTGTTTTTATTCAATACAATTTTAAACATAAAACTGTAAGTATACTTGTGTGGATTTATGCAATAATACAATGGAGAACTAGCCTCGAAGAGAGGTACTATTGATGACGCTGAGCGGTGATTGAAAGAAAATTGAACTCCGCTCAGCCAGCCGTAGCATTTTCATAGCGAACCTTCTTGAGCGTTACTAACGAGTCAGCCGAGTCTACAATATTACAATCTATTACCATAATGTAAACACTAATATATAATATGGAAAAAGGGTTCAAGTGACATTCAATGAAGGCCCCATTCAATCGCTATGTACAACGGTACTATCTCACATCATGGCACGTATAAATTACATACTAAGGCATTTAAATATGATAGTTATATAATGCTAACAATATTATAATGCTAAAAATAGAAGAGAATTGAGCAGAACGTATAACTGCCTCGTGACTTCATGGAAGTCACTAATGGTCCCTGTTCGGGCGCCAGTTAAATAATCTTTGTAGAGGAGAGTCTTTTAAAAGCTCCAAGCCCTCCCTCCCACTTCCCAGAACTACCCTTTTGTTAAACATATATGTCTCAGCTTTAGCCCCACTCGTCCCTAGACATTCCGACCGGTGTGTAGTAACGTAACTCTTAATATTTGTAAATACCAGTGTTTTGATTGTACTTCATAATAAAGCTTTTCTTTTAAAATACTCTCCTCTACAAAGATTATTTAACTAACGATACTTATAAATAATACTTCTATCCTGTAAATGATCGATATAGAACTGTGCGGAATGAAGAATAGAATAGTGTGATATACTTATTCCGCTTGTGTCAACATGAGTCCGTAGTAATATTACCAGGGGTGAACAACACAAATAAACAATGGGTTTACGACAGGGGAATATAGATAAGACGCATAAAAAAAATTTACACAAAAGCACACTCTGGAGATTTTACTATGTAGCTTGATTCCCGAACCCTAAATGCCATCATCTGCGAAGCCCTTCCAGGGAAATAAAACATTTTATTGTCCGTTCCAGTAAGAGGGGAGTAAGTTGCCCAAAGCTTACCCCGTCACATCAAAACAGACATAAAAACTTTCTCTTTCAATGGATAAGTACAGCTTTCTGGGCCGCTAGCTTGTAAAAAGAATAATAATAATGGACACTTTAATAATAAAAATACAACGAGATAATATACTCGTAATACAAGCGTATAAGCGTTTTAGGAAAAATAATTAAAATAAGTGAGGATACAGCCTCAAACCCCAACATGGTTTTTTGTTTGTTCATTTACTGTTTGTGTATATGTGCCTACTGCATCATATCTCTTTCCAGCTATGAGATTGTAAAACGAAACCATCCTAGATTTAACCCGTTCCATATTCTATAATACTCAATATAGAAAATAATATGGTGTGGTAGAATATTTAATATCATCCTGGTTCTTTGTTAAGTTGTTAAAAAACATTCAACAGAAAATATTTACAAAATGTACGACTGGTTAATATTGGCTTGAGCACTTTGAGAGACACTTCGTTTCCATTACTGGCTGACGAAAATGTGCTTAGAGGGAAATAAATGAACTTGAAGTATTGATGTCGGAGAAAAGAGGGCTTTTAGGCACACTCCCTTAGTTATGTCTGTACCGAAACACATTTAGCGCAATTCAGGATGTTGTTGAATCTGACGTATACGACAGCTCGGCGACTCCAAAAAATTCAGAACGGCATACTGATGAAAGTGGCCAGACATACTTCATTCGAGCAGCGGAGCAACAGTGAGCTTCACGAGATCTTTGAGCTGCCTACGGTGGATGAATTCATCTAACGTAGACATATCAAATTTTTCGACTCCCTGCAATACTTGACAAACCCGGTGTTTAACACTATAACCCCCGCTCCGTTCCCCCATCGATGGCAGGACGCCGTCGTGGCAGGAACACTTTAGTCTTAGGTTCTAGTTTTAGGTTTTAGTTTGTTAGTTTTTTACCAAATTGTAAACAGAAGGTGAGCCCCATCACGTAGTATTTATACATTACATTGAAATTTTAACGACAATCTGATATTGTTATGTAACCCAACCTCCTTCGAATGCATCAGCGCATCGCAGAAAGAGGAGAATTGTTAAGTTAAGTTGAATCGATAGTCGTTTTAATAATATTTATCGCTAACTGTACCTAAGAAATAGACAAATTACGATTGCTTGCGTTGGTTTTGAAAATCATTTCGTCTTAGAAACAATGTAAAATCAAAACTATTTCAAGCGGCACTAAAACTATAACACGAAGACAATAAAAAAATTCATTAAATAAAACACAAGCAATTACTTGCTAATACTCACTGGTTCACAGATAAATAAACATCCTGGATTCGACGATATTTAGCAATGTACCATATATATTATTATTCTCTATTATAATACAGCTTCCGAAGTAAAAATATATTTTTACTCTATCTATCATCAGATTAAGGTATAATAATTAACCTAGAAACATATATGATTAAATAATCCATGAAGCATAAAATTTACTCAGCACAAAATGCAAAAGGTGGAAGTAATATAATTACTGGTGTTTGATCCGCGAGCACTTCGCTTATGATGTGCTTGGAGCACAAAATATCTGAAATGAAACAAAAGCAAAAGTCAAATTGAAAGGGTAGATTTTCCAGGGAAATATTTTCATTCTCTTTTGATGTGTTCTTTCAATCAGGAGATCAAGGGAAAGGAGTGGATTAAAGAGTCGGCGGAGAGAAAATTCTGGCACAAAACTGATGATGCTGAGGGGACAGATCAAAAGAAAAGAGATGTTCCCAATCAACTTATCCAATTGTCATATTGCTGTGTAATTTAAAAGAAAATCACGCCTCCTTTCCTGCCCTAGCAAGTGCGTGGTTTTCAGCACACGCGGGCCCTTTTATAATAGTTTAGGCAACTAGCGGAGTATAATTTCTATAATTATCAATCCTTACTTCTGCATTATAATTTATATGGTGAAATTCCATTCGTTCAGTAATGCCCCATTTCATATTGAAACTGGGCTCAAGCTAAATGTTAATATCAGGCGATAGCTGTGACTTGAGGTTTTAATGTCTCTGACTATGACAAATAACTAACAGTAGCATACAAATATTCATTATTTTTTACTTCATCAATAGAAACATGTGTGTGGCGTGGCAGCCTGGACCAATAAGCAGAGCCAGATATGCAAGAATACGCTAACAGCGTCATCAGGACGGCCGCACCCTCAAACTACAATGCTCTGTTGAAAGGTCCACAGTGGATAGTGGTGTACAGTAGCTGAAGTAGCCTGTAACCAGATCAGTGAGAGATCGGGGAGACTCAATATCTCTGTAAATGCGGGTAAGACTGACTGCGTAATTTTCTCTTTTCAAAAGGGAAAAAGCCCGCTGCCTACTACTTACACAGTAGGAACGCAGCAAAACTCACCAGCCAACAACCTAGTATATCTGGGAATTAAAATGGACAGACACCTTCATTTTAGTAACCATTTTGTGAGGAAGTTGAAGCAAACCCGCACGAAGTCTTACCGGCTTACGCATTTATTGACTTCCCCCAATCTATCACTGCGTCTCAAGCTATTGATTTACAAGATTGTACTCAGGCCTGCTCTGCTGTATGGTGCACAGCTTTTTCGTCATCTGACGTATACAACAGCTAAGAAACTCCAACAATTCCAAAACGGTATACTGATGAAAGTGGCCAGAGGTACTCCATTCGAGCAGCGAAGAAACAGTGAGCTTCACGAGATCTTTAATTTGACTACGGTGGATGAATTTTTCCCACGTAGACATATCAATTTTTTCGACTCACTACAATACTTGACAAACCCGGTGTTTAACACGATAAACCCCGCTCCGTCCCCCTATCGATAGCAGCGGACGCAGTCGAGGCAGGAACGCTTTAGTCTTAGGATCTAGTTTTAGGTTTTAGTTTGTAGTTCCCATATTGTAATCTGAAGGTGAGTCCCATCACCTAGTCCTGTACCCAGTGATTTGTAATTTTAACTTCTAACTAAAATTGTTATTGTAATTCTACCCTCCTTCGAATACATACGCAGATATGCGGAGAAAACTGTAAATCAAGGATTTATAAATTGTAAAACTTTTGATCAATAAAGAGGTTTTGAAATTTAAAAAAAATCCGCAGTGGAGTGACTCTGGTTGGGATACTCATGGTGTACAGACTGTGGTCGAGAGAGACCGCCTGCTATCATATTGTTTCTGTTATAAATCCTAACCCGGCTATTTCTGATATCCCATTCTTCTATATATACATATATATATATGTATATATTTCTCTTAAATTATTTATATGTCCTACTAATTTCTGATTTCTTTACCTTTTTTCATATATTTTTTTACTATTTCCTGCAAAATTTGCCCACAGAACATAGGGATATGTACAAAATGTAAGTTTTGTGTTATTAGCGTACATAGACTGGACGAATTACGTTTAGCGATTTATCTCCTTTACAGTTCACAAATAAAGCTGTAAAGCCCCTCGTGCCTAGAATCACTGCCGGAGAAGAGTTAAGCGGGGATAAACCAATCCTGATCTATACGATTCAATTGAATTTTCATCGGAATTGAAAATCAAAATCCCGATCACTCTTCGTCGAACAAACAGAATGAAAGTAATTTTCGATGGAATATCTCAACAGTACTGAATTTATTTTCTCTACCGGAACAGAATCCTGGAAGGTCTGACTCAATATTGACTCAATAGAACATAAATTTGATTTCATTCAACTAGTTGATACAAGGATAGCTTTCCTCAACATTTTGTCAAAGGCTAATTTAATAAAATAATTACCTATGATAATTTTGCCAAATCAATTTTAATTAATTAATATAAACTTTATGTTTAAGTATATACAACAAACTAAGAACAAAAAAACTGTGCAAAAAAAAAACTACAACCATATTTAACCATAAAAGATATAATGTAATTCAAACCTCGTCATCCCCGGTTCTGCCTATGACTAACCTGTCAATAAGCTATGTCTAATAATTTAATAGGTAATATATTTAAAAAAGACTTTGGCTGACAATTATAGAAAGCAGAGTAGGTATGTTGTACCAAAACTCATAATTATTAACAATGAAGTTCGATTGAGTCCGGATAAATATGCAATGATTATTGTAGGGTGTCAAAATATATTACTCATGATAAATATATTTTTGGAATTCTATTTGCGACCGCCTATAATGTTTCCTTAACCATAAGGAAATTCAGAACACTAAATAGCTCATGATTCATAGTTTGAGAAGTTATAATTTTTCATTCTTATTGTAATTTTTATTAAAGGATGTCACTATGAATAATGTGAAATGCCCTTGGAGGCTTTAGTCAGGAAGACTTCTAGGACTAGAGTCACAGGGTCATGAAAACAATAACTAATGCCCCTTGGTACATCAGCAACAGTACAATTCATAACCATCTTAATAAACGCTACATTCTTTATCTTATGCCTTCGGAAGAAATTTCCCCATCAATTATCCAATCATCCTAAGCGATGACTTCAGACATACATATAATTTTCTTGAAGATTAAAGAGGCTTTTCTATAAATCCATGGCAATGCCCAGTTTCTCCTGTCATGTTTCTGAGCGTCTGTGACTCTCGCTTTTGATTTTTATATATTGTATGAATGAATGCTAAACTCTTAATATGGGATTAATGAGTTGATTGGTCTCAATTAATAAAGACTTATTAAATTTAATTGACAATAAAGACTTTGCATTACATCTGTTTGATAATAAAGCCTGTGAAGTTCGATTCAAGTTAAAGCTGCTTAAAATTTTACAAGACCCTAGATACGATTTATTATTTTAAAATGGATTATGCATCCTTGTTGATATTGTTTGAAAAATAGTTATAAATTAATAAATTATTGAGAACATAACAATTATATTGATTTATCTAGTAAGATATTCTCTTATATAAAAGAAAATGTTGAGGTGGTGGAGAATAATACATTATTCATTTATTCTCAAAGGCGACTTGACTCGAGTGTGCCTACCTGTTCGACTACACAATTGCTATTCCCTCCACTTTTCAGATCACGACGTCCTTCCATCTGATGGTCTATAAACTGTTTTTAAATTCTTTTGCTTACAAACGTAAAAGCGTAAATGTTTAAAAGATTGTTTAAAAAACGAGTCCATTTTGACTTGAAGAAAAAGAGTAAAGGACCTTTTAAGATGTAATGTTGGGAGTAATAAAAAGCTATTAAGGCTCCACAGCTTATATGTTTATTTTCCCCATTACAATCAAATCATATCTACATCACATGATCTTAAAGCATTTATTATTAAAACACAGTATATAGAGAAATGACACAGGCAGTTGGAATAACTTATATACTAATCCAATTTCCTATAGCTTTTATTTTATTTTTTTTTCCTTAGCTCTATAATTATAAGATTAAGGATGGGGGAAAAATAAAGGAATATTTGGATTGAGTGGATCCTTGTACCAGGAGCACCTCCTTAAATGTGATGTGAGGGAATTAAGGAGTGTGGGAAGCCTCGGTAGAGGTTGATTGTTGCGGTACAGTGGTGAGAGTCCACTGGTGGCTGGGCCTAGAGTCCCTCTAAGCATGTAGTGCAGTCTTATTTAGTCGGATAGCAGTGATGGGTGCCCTTTAGAGGCTTGTTATTGGCTGGCCAAGCGCCGTGATGTCCACCATTTGGTCTGCTTTACCAGATCTTGAGAGTTGCCATCTTGCCGGTAGCGGTGGGGGTGTCATGTCTCAGAACAGAGGGTTTTGGCTATGTTCCATCGAGTCAAAGAACTTGATGTGTTTTCTTTGGATGGCTTCGGTGATGGTGGGGACCTCGAACTTTTCGTGGATGTCGGGAGCCTTCATATCACAAAAAGGGGTATGCCATAGTGTCGTGCGCAGGATTTTGTTCTGGAGGCTCTGGAGTCGAGTTATTGTGCTAGTGTGTAGAAATCGGAAGATTGGTTTCCCAAACAGTAGAACTGGACTCAGGACGCTCTTATATAACTTTTAATATACTTTCGTGATATTTATTGATTACTAAACCACTAAGAGTGCTGAGTGTAGCTTCTTATTTTATTTTAATTATCACACATCGGGATTTAATTTTATTTAATGCAGTTTTATACATATATATTAATCTACATTGATTTTTCTAGGAGGTTAAAGTTTTTATTTCATATTGTTTTTGCTTACATTTATTTTTATTACTGTTAGTGTAAAAGAAATGTTTGTTCTTAAGGAAGATACTCCTGGCATAATAAAGTCATATTATTGTTAAATAAAGACATATTATTGTTAAATAAAAGTAAGAGCATAGTCTTACTCCCAAAAATTGTAAAATTTTCTTAATCATTCAGGAAAATAATCTGTTGCATGATGCTGTATGAAAGAGGCTCTTTTTCTCTTTCTTCGCTAATTTATATGTTTCTTCAATTCATACGACAAAAGAGCCTCATTCGGTACTCAAGAGAGAAAATTACTTTTGGTCGTTGAGGTTTTTTTTTTAGAGTGGTCTCAGCCACAGGTACTACCCAGAAGCGGAATAAGGCTTTCGTCGTGAATTAAGACGTCGGCCGTCAGAGAAATAGCAGGCACGACACCGTCGTGGATTAGAAAATAAAGCAGAACATCCGGATTAGCCACGCCACGATGACACGGAGGAACCACTTGCTCCTGGAGATTGTATACAGGAAACGGGAGAGACCTCTGGACATTCGGAACGTCGACTTAGTTATAGTTAGGGGAAAACCAACCCAGAAAAAAATCGGTAGTTAAATAATCTTTGTAGGGGAGAGTATTTTAAAGGAAAAGAAAGAAAAGCTTTATTATGACGTACAAGCAAAACACTGGTATATACAATTATTAAGAGATCAGTTAGAACATACAGGGTGGAATGTCTAGGTACGAGTGAGGTCTGGGACTAAAGCTGAGACATGTATGTATAAGAAAAGGATAAGATTCTGGAAAGTAGAGAGGTCTTGGAGGGATGCGGTTGCTTACTTAAAAATAACAGGAACCATCAGTGACTTCCATGAAGTCACGAGGCAGGTATACAGTAGAAGGGGCTTGCTTCTACTTTTAGCATTATGTATAATATTAGAATTATATAACTGAAAATTCTTAACGAGAGAAAACGATAAATATACTTTTTAACGATTAACAACCAAAGAAAGAATGATTGGCAAGATCAGCCTCGATGGTTGTTCCAACTGAGCAACTCTGCATTAAGATACGACCTCCCCGGTGTAAATTATCAGCCGAGGTGGGGGAGTGCATACAATCTGCAAGACTTCAAGAAAAATATTATTAATGTGATATATGTGATATGGCCAATGGTAAAAATGGTCTATTTTCCACCAAAGATATCACTCAACAAAAACGTTGATTTTATTGTGAATTTTTGTTTGATCATTAATGAACATTTTGTTACATTTAATTATGTTTAAAATAACTCTTTAGCTAAAGCCCAGTAAAAGTAAGCAAACGGTGTCCGACGTTGGTGAAATGACTACACCATTAAGCGTTCAAATTAATTTTCCAGTATGTTTTTGATTGAATACATTGATGTGGCAAGGGTAAGGGAGCGAAAGATCACCGGAAATCCTATAATAATTTTTATTGCATTGTTTTTATAATCCCAGAGCATAGGCATTTGATTGTAACAATTCATTTGTTTTTTTCAATAGCTCTTCAAAGATAAACCTCCCATATCTCTTCCTCAAATACTTATTTTAGTTCATTAAGTAAGCAGGGAAAAAAAAGTTATTTTTCTAATTAAAAGTTTATATCTTTTTCTTTTTCTTTTTTTTTCCTAAGCTCTCTAGTTAGAAGATTAGGGATGAGGGAAAAATAAGGAATATTTGTGTTGAGTGGATATGAGTACCTGCTTGAAGGTGGTGTGAGAGAATTAAGGAGTGTGGGAAGCCTCGGTAGAGGTTGGTTGTTTCGGTACAGTGGTGAGAGTCCACTGGTGGCAAAATTTTATATACAAAAGTTACCATCACTAAATATATGAGCAACTCATCTTAAGTAGCGAGATAACAAGATGGCATCCAAACTCTACACCTGGACTGAACACCATGGACGAACAGCAGAGAGTGGGTGAGCTGGAGTATATCCAATTGTTGCCCAAACTCATTACAATTAATAATTTCTCGGTCTATACTTGACCTTCCAACTCAGTGGCTATATTCAGGTATATATATATATATATATATATATATATATATATATATATATATATATCTTTAATTAATTTATTAAAAATGGACGTGCTTCGTAAAGGACGTAGAACTGCTTCATAAAGGTCATGGATTCAATGAATTAAATTGCATTGCTTTCATTCGGGAAATAGTTAAAGTAGGAAGTCCCCAAAAACAAAGTCTGGATTTACTACTTAAGGGATCCCTTCACCCTCAATTGCATTAAGTGACTCGTATGAAGACAAATACATTTTTTAAATCGTTATAGAATATGTGCAAATGGAAATTTTAGGTAGATTATTTCACAACCCCTATAGACTACAGCAGTTCAGTAAAATTGGCTATCATTAAATTTAAATCAAGATCCCCCTAGATGATATAGGAACAGTGTGAGTTTTTGGGCAAAGAAGGTTCTTAATGACAGGGTGTAGAACTAGCTAAGGTCTTTTGGTACAGAAATGATATAGGAGTGGTTCTAGGATCACTTAATTTAAGTTTTTGTTTTATTTGTAGTTAAATTCTCCTTTTGCCAGAATTATTTATTTGTTAGCAGAACCTTAAAACCTCAGATAAGAAAAATTTAAATATAAAATAAAGATAAAATTAAAATTAATAACAAAAACGTAATATTTGGCGCCCGAACAGGGACTGTGATAAAGGTAATCTGGCTAAAGGATTCTTTAGATAAGTGCCACGAAAATTGTATTAAATTTGATATAAACGTTAGGGCTAAAGTTTAAAATTTGTATTTGTGGTTAAGAATTATATTGTTTAAGTTCAGCTATGGAAAGCGTATCAGATAATGATCAAAATTTTAGTTTAGGTAAATCAAGTTGGGAGGAAAGTAAGATGGAAAAGATGTTTAGATTAATGATGGAAGAAATGGACAAAAATTTTGAAGAACAGAAACGTAGTTTTGACGAAAATTTTAAACAATTAAGAAGATAAACAAAATTTATTAGAATTAAAACAATTATTTTCTTTCTTAGGCTAATACTGGTACAGTAATATGTACTATAGGGTAACAGGAAAGTGGTTCCTATTTATGTTACAGTAACGCTTTCGACTCCATAATTTTGATGTTGCAGTCGTTGAGTGTTTTTTTCAAGAAAATAAATTTACACAGCAAAGAAAAGCATTTCCATCATTAGATATAGGGATAGACTTGGAAGGTGGAAGGCGCAGTGCTCGACAGACAAATGGTTCCGTGCCTTAAGCCACTCTCTCCAAACAAGGTCGGACATGGATTAATTCCCTTTAGCCAGTTTAAGGGCGATAAATGGCGGCTCATTTACAACTAGGGCAGCTACGAAAGAAGAAGGCACGCACAAGGCACAGCTTGAGGAATCTGCCAGTGTGCCAGCTCAAATCTTAGCCTTCTTAGGGTAGGATTCAAAATTTTATCAAGCCACTTTTCGATAATTGACTACTTGAAAGGGGGATTGTCCTCTCCATCGGAGAGTTAATTGGATTAGAGCCTTCACGAAAAAAAAAATCTGTCGCGGTCTTTAAAGGCCTCAATTCCTCAAAGTTAATTAAGGACGGGTACAAAAAAGAATAATTAAAAGGCAAAACAGATACTTAAAACCTTTTTGACATTGAGCTTAACAATACTCGATAGTATGCCGCTTAGCCGATAGTAGCCAATACTTGATAGTGATTTTTTTAAGTGGTCCTCGACTCATGTTTTATCATTCTAAAGATTTTATCATTATAGTCACTAATTCGAGATCCGTAAAAAAAAAACTATTGCATGGTAAACAGCCGATAAACAAATTTTTTTTTTCTGGCATCTATGTAAAATATTTTTCATTTTATGAAGAAAAATTTACAGGAAAGAGTTCTTGTTGTAAAATGTTATGGTTTGGTTTTAGAAACCAAATTGAACCATCTCGTTCTTTCTGGTGGATGTGGAAAAATGGTGATGTATAGCCCTAGTGTTATTAGGCATTATAAACAACTATATATGCTGTCGGGTCGTCACCAGGGAGGTGCCTGATCACCCTCGCCCTAGTGACAAGTGCGGATTGTTCGAGTTAATAACCCGGACAATCGTTCCAGGATGGCGTTAATATCTGACTCCATTTATGAAAGGTATGTGCCCCGACAATGCACTATGTTCAAGAGAAGAGGTACAGAGGTTTCATAAAGAATAAGTCCAGTATTCAGAGTTTGAGTGGAAGCCAAGCCAGCGTTCCGGGTACAGGGCGCCAGAGAGTCTGCAAGGAGACTAAAAGACGGGTGAGAGACTCAGAGGCGGATGAGGAGACTAAGAGAGTAGTTTACAGGGCCAAACGCCCAGGTTTAAATGTCGTTCCTGCTTGGAGGGGGGGAGGACTTGGCCGGCGTGAGGAAATGCGACCACCGCCCGATTACCTGACCCCTCGCCCCCTAAAGGACTGTTTATGGCTGCCAGGTGGTACTATTGCCCACCTTGCTTTTAGGCTGGTGGGTACCTGGCTGTTTATGGCTGCCAGCTGCCGACCCTTTTAGTTTTATGACTTGCTTATGACTGCAGGCTTCCGCATTTATTTCTTAAAACTTTTACAATGATTTACATTTAATTACAATACATTTAGTTCCTGTTATTTTACTTTTGCTTACAATATATATGCACTAGAGTATAGGGTGATTTAACTTATGTAGTTAGCGGTCGCTACAATGCAGTAAATGAAACCAAGGACATGGTACAAATCGTTCAACAGTTTGATTCAGAACAGAATGAGAATTACACAATTATTCGTACAAAAAATGAATGCGACTAAAAATCACTTCTCACAGCTGTCGAAGAATTATGGATAGACGGAAGATTGGTTGTTAGAAACCAACTTTTCTTCTCAGTTTATCGCTGTATGAGATAAGTGCAGATAAATAAAATATGTACAAAGCACTGTCACTTCTAAAACTTTTTCTGATACGAAGAGCATTTTTCTGGAATGCTAAATATTTAATATGAATAATGGTCATGAGATAGGAAACTGTCAGCAGTAAAAAGGAAAGTGCGATAAATTAAGAGAACACGGAAAACCTTTCGTCCAGTCATTCATTTTTTCTTTATTCCCATTTACTCTCATCAATTCTTAATGCAGTTTGAAACTATTTTTCGTCCGACGGCACTGATAGTTCATTTGCCGGCCAAACTTCTAACAGCGTAGAAAAATACCTGCGTTGCCTTTAAATTTATTTCGAATGTTTCAACAAAACTTCCCTAGTGTTTATTTTTACCTTTGTATACTTTTGTACACGTTTGTACCCGAGAAAAAGATAAGACGGGTGGAAGTGTGGTCTTTCACCCTGGGTGCCGGCCTAGTCGGCGGGCAGCTTTAATTCGTTTTGATCTCACTCCATAAGATCTTATAAGGTGTGTGCCCCGACAAAGCACTATGTTCAGGAGAAGAGGAACAGGGTAGGTTTATAGGTAGTTTATGTGGTCTTGGAATGACCACGAATTCACACTCGGTATCTAAGGGTAGGCGAAAACCATCTGGATCCTAAAGGCGAGTGTGAACCGGAGAGAAGCAGACTGGATAGCTGTGGGAGACGCTACTCGGTACGTCTGTAGGGCCACGGCAACCATTATCCACGAGGGAGAGGTCTCTCCCAAGGAGGTGATAGATTTAGCGAGACGAAGGCAGAGATTCCTACTAGGAAGGTGTGGGGTCTGACAACGCCGGACTAAAACATAGCGAGGTTAGGAGAGAGAGAGATGCAGAGGTAGTTGAATAAGAAAGCCATGGTTCGAGTAGAGCAGCCAGCGCCAGTGCAGAGAGAGAGAAGTGTTCAAGGTGCCGGTTTGGTAAGTTCTATTGTTCGCTTTTTTTCCCTTAGCTCTCAACTCATAAAATAGGATGTAGGAAAAGTAAAAGTAAAATTATTTTTGGATGATGGGCGCCTTTCACTAAGGGGAGTCCTATTTGAAGGAAGTATGAGAAGGATATGGACTGTGGTATGCCTAAAAGTGGATTCGGTAAGCTAGTGAGACATTCTTCGCTTTTAGTCGCGGAGTTTTTATAGGCCGGCCACCCGTGCAAACACCTGCGGCTGTTTCCTCCACTAGCTTCTCTCCCCTCTCCGCCTGACGTCATAAGCTTTTTTAAACATATGGAAACAATGATAGATATTTTCTGACCGAGAAGAGGGGAACTTCTAATTATTCGTAATTAAGAGGTGGCCACAAAAGTTGTCTACCTGCTCTACGGTGAGACTTTATATTAGATATTATATTTTTCACATATTCCCTCGTTAGATGTAAGTTTATAAAATTCCGAATAAATAATACAAAGCAAACTTTCTCAACATAGCCAGCCTGAGCACTCCAATTTTACCCTAATTCTAAATCCTGTTGAAAGATATTTGTTACACTTGGAAAACGAGTTTTTTTTTTTTTTTATTAATTTATTTTCCGAACCAAAAAGTAATTAGTAATGTTTGGAATTTATTTCATTTCATCTAGTTGATTAAATATTGATTGAGCAATTATAAAATCTCCGTGATACTATGACCTTTGAAGGTCACGCAGGGGTCAGCGCTACGAGCCAGAAAATGTTACATTTAGCGGATATTTTTTTTCGGGGGGGGGGGGAGACTGGGTCCAATGTATTCATTTTCATGTAAGGGATTTTATTCATTTTGCAGCCACATAGAGTTTATAATGAGGAAATGGTTTCTAGCGGCCACACTGTCGTTTAGTCATTAAGTCAAGTTCGCAAACACCTGACCTGTTTATCATTTGAATATAAATTTAAAGCGCTATTCATTTCATACTTTAGTTTCTATGAAAGGAGGTGTTGTTTTTTTATAACGGCTATGAATAGCATCAAGACTGTCCCTAGAAAATGATAGAAGGAATTTTTTTTCTTTTCCAAGACGAATGGAGTGCATAAAGCACGAATGGGAGTGGGGTTGTCACAATGCAGCTAACAGTAGTGGATGTCCTCATATCCGAACCATCAGAGTGTCTGCATTGCAGCTTTCAGATGCCCCTAGTTCCTCTTGTACCGTCGATGACCTCATTACACATACAAAAATCAATTTATCACACCTCAACGTTCGTCTTCTCAACCAGAACCCTTTATGATATAATCATTATGGACTGCTCAAATAAGCATAATTTAATATCGTAAAACTGCCAAAGTTTCACCTATCATAAAAACAAGATATGTATAATTACAGTAAACATTATGAATACTAATTTTGTGTGTTTAAGAAATAAAATTCTAACGACTATATACTATAATTTGGATTGTTATGTTAATACTGTACCTTACATAAAAATATGACAAATACTACAAATTTTAGTATTTGGTCGTTAAAATTATATTGTGTATGATGATGTTTAAGCACACAAGATTTTGGAAAAGACTCAAGTCAAGCTTAATCCACAGTGAAAATATACATATGACAATGTCTCTTTTTAAACATGAATACCCAGGAAAATAACATAATGCCAAGGCTGTATAATAAGTAATTATAGTTTCAAACATAGGGAAAAACCTTATTAGTAGGAATATCTTTCATTTTAGTATTTGGGGGATTTAAATACTATTTACTAGGATTGGAAGATTGTGGCTTACCTGAATTATTTGCTTTTAGCTACCTATAATAAAATTTAAATTTTCTTTCACACAAAAAGGAGGGACCTCTACAACAACATGAAGCGGTAACGCTAATAATTACACCGTGTATCTGGGTCTTGTTTGTCTTTGATGATAATTTTATCGTTGCACTTCTTCATGCGAATACAAGGAACCCAACCAAACGCATACAGTACGGTATTTAGGCTTCCATTTCGACAAAATGGGAACCCACACACGCGGCTAAAGACGAGAACTAATCAGACGCTTTGGACAACTGTACAGACTACTTCGAAGGACATCCCATTTCTCAATAGAAAATAAATTACTGATCTACAAAGTTATACTTAAGCCAATCTGGACATACGGAATAGAGGTATGAGGGTCAGCAAAAAAAGTCGAACATCAACCGTATCAAAAGTCCTGAGAACAATAGTAAATGCCCGTAATTACGTCAGCAATACAACCATTCTTAAGACTTAATATACCCTACTTTCTTGAACTCATCCCTTCCAAGTTTTTGAAATTCTATAGTAACCTATCCAATCACCCTAATCTCCTAGCACAGTCATTGCACTGCACCACTCATCCCTATAATCCTCCTCGGAGACTAAAACAGCAGTGGCCTCGTGACCTGCTATAAATGTGTAAAAGTGGCAGTCCTGGCAATGACGAATTTCTTCAGTCATGTCCTGAGCGTATGTGGCTCTCGCGCTCTTGGTCAGCCTCCACTGGCTGGTATCCGGCAACGGAGGATTGTGGGGGATTTCCCAAGACTCCACTTTCTCTTTCGCCTTTCGCATGCGAGGGAGGTTGACAGCCTTGTGGATTTGCAGGTCTCTAGGCTTTTTGTAAATACTGTATTAATTATTAATATGGTATAAATGAATGACTTATTGTCTAATATTGTATAATATACGCACATATAAGATTGTAATATTAGCACAATAAAGAAGTTTTAATAATAATAATTATAAGCCATTTTACTTTTAAAGTTCCATCTCTGTTTTCATATAAAAAACCTGATGTTCTAGGCCTTGGTGTTGTAACGAAGAGATTATAATATTCGAGGAATATATTATTAGATTATGTATATTATATTATGTGGTCGCTACACTAAAAATATCTGGCGCAAGAGGACCGATCCGGTTAGGACACGTTGAAAGCGTAAACACATAAAGTCAACAATAAGGTCATTCGACAGTGACGTGCCTCTCAAACGGAACAGAACAGAAACTAAAACAAAAGGATGAAAAAACGAGCAAGGGATGAGAGATATGCCGGTCGCTGATTGCCAGTTGACTCTGCACTCGAGTCGGGCACAATTTAACCACAATAATGGCGCCTAGTTTCGTTTTTTCGCACTTCATTTAAATTTCATAGCAATTTATTTTTTACTAACCCTCATTAGGCTAACATGATTATCCTCATTACTAGGAACCACGCCTCATCCTGCCGGTAGTGCAATGTGATGCGGGTATAATGAATCAATGTTCTACTTTCACGTAGCTAACTCTTTGATAATCAAATAACACATTTATAAATCATATAATACTAATGTATTTTTTTTTTAGGAGACTACAACGGCAGTGGCCTCGTGACTTGGACAATTTGCTCCTGGGGAATACCAAATATTATTTTAATGGCATTAAACCACAAATGGAACGGAAATCATCCTTAATCTACAATGTTTATTTTAAATTGATACGCTAATATTTAATATACTAATAAGGCAATAAAATTATTACAGTCAAATTGTGAACAACTAAAAAATCAAAAATATACAATTATAATATTTAAAAATAAACTTCCAAGTGCATAAAATTCCATAGTAACCTATCCAACCACCCTAATACCCTAGCGCAGTCATTGCACTGCACCACTCATCCCTATAATCCTCCTCGGAGACTGAAACGGCAGTGGCCTGCTATAAATGCGTAACTGTCGGAGTCCTGGCAATGGCCAGTTTCTCCAATCATGTCCTGAGTGTCTGTGGCTCTCGCGCTCCACAGCTGACGCCACAATCCGGTGACGCGGCTGACGGAGGATTGTGAGGGATTTCCCAAGACTCCGCTTCCTCTTTCGCATGCGAGGGAGGCGACAATCATGTGGGTTCGGGAGGTCTCTGGGCTGTTTGTAAATACTATATAAATGAGCAAGTGAATGAAAATCGTAAATATGTTATGAATAAGATCATTTTTTACAATTACCTGGTTACTGCCCAATGAGGTAGATTGTAATGTTATCATAATAAAGTTGTTGTTTTTTATTTGTTAGTTAATTTCAGATTCAAAAATGAAAAGCACTTTATCTGCACGTTTTATTATCACTGAGCAGGCTGAAGTACAACAATAGGGAATATGAGCAAATTAAACGGAATGAAAATAAAAGACCATCTTTTAAATGTTTAAAGCTTTCTCAACACAGTTAAAAAACATTAAATACTGAAACGCAAATAGTATTTGTTATATATTGCGAAATGTGATGTTTTGGGAACTGACAATAGAAGTCTGGACATTTTGTTGGCGTTTCAACGTCATATATAATTTTAAATATTTATTTACTTTACATAAATATTAATAATTAATATAACGTAACTTTGGTAAAAATAAATCTTTTATCTTAGGAAAAAAACGGACATAATACTGGTGTTAGGATTACATATGAGTATAATCTTATTATTTGACAGTATTATGCAATTTTGTCGTTATATTTATATTTTCCCTACAAATAAACCTCAGCAGAATGTAACCATAGTTACCAAAACCTAGTCATATTATGTTAAGCGTAGACTCGATTATAGTTTAAAGAATACATACTGCATTATATTACATATATTTATTTATATACTTAAACCAACGCAATTAACATTGTTGGTTATTATCATTAATATCTAATTATCATTAAATTTGAAATGTTCGAAATGAAGTTCTCGTAGTGTTTGCGAAAAAGTACAATGCCTGTACGACTAAATACTATAATTTTGAATGATGTATTATAAATTTGTTGTATTTGTCATTCCAAAATTTGTTCGTTGTCAGGGCGTCACGAGGGGGGTGCCTGGTTATGCTAGCCCTGGTGACAAGTGAGGATTGTTTGAGTTTATAACCTGGACAAGCGTTTCATGACGGCTTTACTATCTGACTCCTTTTTTGATAGGTATGTGCTCCGCCAATGTACTATGTTCAGGAGAAGAGGTATAGGGTAGGTAGGTAGGTAGTTTGTGTGGTGTAGGAATGACTACGAATTCACACTCGGTATCTGAGGGCAGGCGAAATCCGTCCGGATCCCAAAGGCGAGTGTGAACCGGAGAGAGGCAGACTGGATTGCCGTGGGGAACACTGCTTGGTAAGCTTGCAGGGTCACGACAACCGTTTTCCACTAGAGAGAGGTCTCTCGCTAAACGGAGGTGCTAGATTTAGCAAGGCAAAGGCAGAGATTCCCACTAGGAAGGTGTGGGGTCTGACAACGCCGGACTAAAACGTAGCTAGGTGAGGAGAGAGAGATGCAGAGGTTTTTATAAAGAAGTAGCCAAGTTTCAGAGTTTACATCAGAGCAGCCACGAGCCAGTTAGTTGTCAGGAGAATGATATACAGGCCCCATACCGCTGGTCTTAAAGACCCAGCTTGCTTCGTCAGTAGCCAATCAGCTCTGGTTTTACAGTACCCAATACCAGTTGAGTATGTTGTTTTCTTTGTTCTCTGACAAAGAGATATGTCACGGATACCTGACCCCGGTAAGGGCCTCTCGGCGGTTTGGGTCGCTTAGTACCTGCTACTGGCAGCTGGTGCCCCAGCTCATATAACTAATTGCCTCACAGCTGCATGTATATTGTTTACCACATTTACAATGATTTATATTTCGGTAATGTTATTTACATTTGTTTACAATATACATACAATAGAGTATAGGGTGATTTATCTTATGTATTTTAGCGGTCGCTACATTTTCGATATACTGTTTCAACATGACAATCCACATTTTTTTTTTTTTTACAACGGATAGATGAAATATGCATAGGTAAATCTATCGTCAACGTGGAAACAGACCGCCCTCTCACAAGGCGTTGAATCATAAATGGAGTTACTATTTGTTTTAGAGAACTAAGTGAAAACAGTGTTCCAAGTTTGCGGAATTCACGACACTCCAAGGAACAAACTTGAGTTCGACCCCTTTTGTCTCGTCCAGTCAATTCCGTTCGGTACACGGGAGTTGACAATCAACTAATGCAACTGTCCTTTCCATTTCCCTACATTAGTAATTAACCGTCCTATTTTGGAAATAAGCTATGAAAACTATGAAAATCAGACCGGGGATTGTTGTTAAAAATTATATTTAGGTTTAAGCAAATAGTTTAATAATTGTTCACTATTGCACTAAGAAGTAAAACACCTTTGGGCCCTACACGACTTTGCTACCCGGACGTTTTCGACGGACTAGATCGTCATTCGGGCTAGAACTATAACAATCATGAGATACATAAAGAATACTATCATGTTCATGGCCAAAATGTCATCTCACATGTTAAAAATGGTTATAACAATTAATATCTGAGATCTATGATAAATGAAACGATACAACAATAAAAAGAATATATAGAATCATCAGACCAGTAACATGTAAAAATATAGCAAAGTTCAATGCTAAAATATCGTAAGTAAAGTCAATATATTTTTTTTTCCCCTTAGCTCTAAAATTTTTTTAAGATTATAGATAAGGGAAAAATAAAGGTAATTTATTTAGGGTGAGCGGACCCTTTTACTAGGAGTACCTGTTTGAAGGTGGAGTGAGGAATTAAGGAGTGTGGGAAGCCTTGGTAGAGGTTGATTGTTGCGGTACAGTGGTGAGAGTCCACTGAAGGCTGAGCCTAGAGTCTCTCTAGGCATGTAGTGCGAGCTCATTCAGTTGGATAGCAGTGATGGGTGCCCGTCAGAGGCTTGTCGTTGGTTGGCCAAGGGCTGTGATGCCCACCATTTGGTCTACTTTCCCAGATCTAGAGATCTGTCATATGCCGGTAGTGGTGGGGGTGTCAGGTCTTGGAATAGGGGGTTTTGGAAATGTTTCATCGAGTCGAAGAATTTGATGTGACTTCTTCTGATGGCTTCGGTGATGGTGGAGTCTTCATTTCACGAAAAGGGGTATGCCATAGTGCCGTGGGCAGGATGTTGTTCTGGAAGCTCTGGAGTCAAGTTATGTCAATAATAATGGAGTCTTGTCAATAATTTATGAAAACTAGTTAATATATCACGCGAATAGAGTATTTAGATCGAGATGTTACATTTTCATGTCTTCTAAACATGGCCCGCTCTCCACTTCAGTATCTACGCCATGAGTCAGGTAAACGTTATTATTTGAAAGGTTAATTGTTATCGGGTACTAAATAACACGTAATAGAACAATCACTTTTAACTAATCTAACGAGAAAAATAACCTAAAACTACAACGTGCGACCATGACCAAGAGTACAAAGTTCAACTATGCGAACCTGTCTGAACCTGTGTACGACAGCTGTTTAAATTTGCTCCTGGGGAATACGAAATATTATTTCAAAGGCATTAAACCACAAATGGAACGGAAAACATCCTTAATCTACAATGTTTATTTTAAATTGATACGCTAATATTTTCAAGTATCTAAAAAGGCAATGAAATTATTACAGCCAAATTGTGAACAACTAAAAAATCAAAAATATACAATTATAATATTTAAAAACAAACTTCCAAGTTCATGAAATTCCATAGTAACCTATCCAAAGACCCTAATCCCTAGCACAGAACACTGCACCACTCATCCCTATAATCCTCCTCGGAGACTGAAACGGCAGTGGCCTCGTGACCTGCTATAAATACGTAACAGTGGGAGTCCTGGCAATGGCCAGTTTCTCCAATCATGTCCTGAGCGTATGTGGCTCTCGCGCTCTTCGTCAGCCTCCGCTGGCTCTTATCCGGTGACGCGGCTGACGGAGGAGCGTGGGGGACTTCCCAAGACTCCGCTTCCTCTTTCGCATGCGAGGGAGGCAACAACCATGTAGACTTGGGGGGCCTCTGGGATGTTTGTAAATATTGTATGAATGAGCGAGTGAATGATGAATTGTAAATATGGTATGAATGAGAACATTTATCTTAATTACTTATTGCCTATTTAAGGCAGATTGTAATTTCATCTTAATAAAGTTGATATATATATAAGTATAATTTGAATTAAAATGAGACTGGATTCCCTCTAACCCTTTGAAAAATTGAATTATTTAATTATTACCGGCGAATATTTGACGGTGTGGGTTGCAACTTGATAATTTATAAAACTTTTGTAGACAGTTTTAAAAAAACTATAAATAGTTGCGGTTGGATGTTGTTTTTATCATGATGATCAAGAAATTCATTGGCAGTGACTTCCTTGACTTGTACTTCTTATCTTCTATATCTTGAATGTTTTGATTGAATCTTTTGACAGCCATGTAATAGCTGGTTTTATATTTTATTGCTACCTGACATTGCTGAAAAGCTCTCCAAAGAGACAGTTTGTAATCATCAGCTGGCATTGTCTTGAGATCACATGCATTGCCATCACCTCCTAAATCTTTACAATATTGTGTATTACAATGAAATCTTATCCATCTAAATATTATTATTATTATGTCAATAGATCCAAAATATTACTACAATATATCATTCGAACTTCGAATATGATCCCTAAATTGAAGATTTACTTTAGCACCTCCCTTAAATGTTACATATTAAGTTATATGAATTTATATTTGATAAACATTTAAATTTTGAATTGACCTTTTAATTATGGTGCAATCAAAGGTTTGAATGAAATGAATTAGTGCGAGTGTTCTCGTCAGGGATCGATAGAAAAATCGGCTTCGTGAAAGAAATAAGGCAAGGGATTTAGTCAGGAGGGCCCCTGAAAGCTATATGAGGGAATTTTACGGTACCATAAATTCCCATTTCAAGCGCAGACTGCTGCACCAAGCGTAACGAATAAATCCGATTAACGCGCCATTTAGATTTATTTATTAACTCACATAATTTTAATTTATATTACTTGATGATCACTGTTCTTATTGCTATTTAAAATAGTAAATTTGAGACTGAAATAACTCCTAATCCGACATTCTAAATGGAAAATTGTTCAAGTGTGATAAACTACGGGTGGTTACAATCAATTATATAATGAGTTGAAATACACAAATTAATTAAAACCGGAGTAAGGAATCCTTGAAGGCTATTTCATGAACAGTTTCATAATGTGCCATCCATGAGGCTGGGTATTATTTAACATAACAACAACAACAACAACAATCTTTATTTTGCAATAATTACAATCTGCCTTTTATAAGGCAATAATAATACAGATAAATGATCTCATTCATACCATATTTACAGTCATCATTCACTCGCTCATTCATACAATAGGAAATGATTGGAGAAACTGGCCATTGCCAGGACTCCCACTGTCACGCGATTATAGCAGGTCACGAGGCCACTGCCGTTTCAGTCTCCGAGGAGGATTATAGGGATGAGTGGCGCAGTGCAAAGACTGTGCTACATGATTAGGGTGGTTGGAAAGGCTACTGTGGAATTTCATAAACTTGGAAGGGGTGAGTTCTAGAATGTAGGGTATATTAAGGACGTTATGAAGGGTTTTGTTGCTGACGTAATAAGGGGCATTTACTATTGTTCTCAGGACTTTGGATTGAAAGGATTGGATACGCTTGATGTTCGACTTTTTTGCTGTCCCCCATAGCTCTATTCCATATGTCCAGATTGGTTTAAGTATAACTTTTTAGATTAGTAGTTTATTTTCTATTGAGAGATGGGATGTCCTTTGAAGTAGTCTAAACAGTTGTCCAAAGCGTCTCTTTAGTTCTTGTCTTTTTAGTCTCGTATGTGGGTTCCAGGTCAGTCGTTTGTCGAGATGGAAGCCTAAGTACCGTACTGTCTCGGTTAGAGGGAGAGGAATAGAATTAAAATAAACTAATGGACAAGTCTTGCGACAAAGGGTGAAGGTAATGTGGGAGCATTTTGCTTCATTAACTTTGATATTATTTAAAAGAAAATCATTATATGTTGGGGCATCAGATATCAATACCTTTTGAGTATCGAAGTGAATAAAGTATTAATATTATATACTACCCAATGAACGAAAATTGTTTATTGAATTAGTGCCTTTATTTCTATTGATATATAATATGGAGCTATTCCAATAACATATTAGAATACGTTGAAATTTGCTGAGTGCTAACTCTATAAAAATTAGAAAAGAGAAGAATAAAGGTATGAGTTTTCTGGAACATAATTAAAACATTAAAGCTTACTCCGGTAAATGTGGTAAAAAAGGAGCTGAAATGCAGATATTAGAATGGAATGAGGAATAAAGAAAAAAGGGAAAGGGTAGGCTGCTTTTGCGAACTGTTGGCATAAGTCAAAAACAACAAACCAACCTAAATGAAGAGCTGAGAACCTGCGCATCTTCTGGTTTAAGTTTAAGAAGCTAGAACCAAGCGAGGGAGGATGAAGACAATGGAAAATAGCAGATTCCTCTACTATTTATATATAATATCTTGCCTGCCAGAGCCAAAGACATAATAAAAAGGTATACCACACGAATGTAGGTGAAACAACTGCACAGCCTTTAACCGGATGGGACACCAGAGGACCGAACTGGAGGGATCGATAGGCAAGGAACATTGTTTCCCACTTGATTAGCCGCTGAATCCATCCCCTTCCAATCTAATAGAGGAAATTAGCGACTTAGATGGCAGGGGAGATTGTAGGAGGAAGCGCGTCCTTGATTAAGCAATCGGAACATCTTTGCTCTGCGGAAGAGGAGGAAGAGAGAGAAAAGTTGGCAAGAGGAAGAAAGAAGAAGTATAATCAAGTTTTTCTTTTTTTCTCTTTTCCCATCATTTAGGCTCCTTGGCCGACTTGTACTAATCATTCATATAATCCGATCCCGAGTGGATTGATAACGCTAATAGGAGCTGCTAAGTTTAAAAAGTGGAGGGGGGCGCACGCAGAAAGTTACCAGGCATTGTCTCTACGTCTTTAGCCCCTTCACACAGCACTTTAGCTTTAGAAAATGGTTTCGAAAATAGAGCGTATTTACTCTATAATCGGATATTCCAATATTAAAGTCAATACCTATGTAATTACATACAACCGTTATTACATACTCCCAGTTTAGATTTTTTATATTTCCTGTAGCTTCGCCACATTATATACTTTTTTTTTTCTTTCAAAACCTCTTTATTGATAATATATACGATGACAAAAATAAATTTGGAATTACATCTTTCTCCTCGTGCTGCATACGCAGATGCATTCGAAGAAGTGCATAAAATATAATACTGAGGCTCACCTTCAGCTTGCAACCGTGGAAACACTAAAACCTAAACCTAAAACCTAAGACTAAAGCGTTCCAGCCGCGACAGCGTCATGCCATCGATGGGGGGACGGAGCGGGGGTTATCGTGTTAAACACCGGTTTTGTCAAGTATTGCAGCAAGTCGAAAAATTTGATATGTCTACGTTGGATAAATTCATCCATCGTAGGCAGCTCAAAGATCTCGTGAAGCTCACTGTTGCTCCGCAGCTAGCTCGAACGAAGTACCTCTGACCACTTTCATCAGTATACCGTTTTGGAATTGTTGCAGTCACCGAGCTGTTGTATACGTCAGATAACGAAAAAACTCCAACAATTCTAAAACGGAATACTGATGAAAGTGGTCAGAGGTACTTCATTATATACAGAGTATTATTGAACAGTAGTTCATTTATGGCATAGAATGATTACGAAAGGTACCTTGGCTTAATTTACCATCTTTGAGCTAGACAGTGCTAGGTCTCATCGACCGTAGATATTGAGTCGTTAGCTTGACTGGTTATAGAGGTCGCCCACAGAGAGTGCTTGGTACGAAATTGACCTTTATAAGGCAAACGCCAACAACAAGGGACTTCTAACCTAATCGAGCCTCTAGTCTCCCTCGTAGAATTTAAATACTGATAACCACGAGATAATGGTATTATCCATAAAACATTATACTAGGACTAAAAGTCAAAACTCTAATTAAATTTAAAATTACCCTTAAGTACCATCACAAAATCTAAAGGCAAATAGCTATTAAGCACTAATGACTTTTGAACTTTGTAGACATTCTGAGAGTTAAGGCTGACTCTATGACAAATCTATGTGACTCTTATCGACTGATTAGATAAGTTCCTGATACAATTTATATCGTTAGAACTTTTAGGTTTATTGGATTGTATATTCCATTCAACCTCAACCTTTTTTATGAATTGTACTATAATTTCTTCAAAACGCAGTTCCACCTTCTATACATAGGCAGTAGAAGTTACCTATGTAAATTAGGCATTATTATTTTTGTCATGAAATTATCAGTTTTGATTAAAAGCTCATATCGATTTTATAAAGGCGGGCAGTCAGTATTGCTTTAAAATACAATTTCCTTGTGACATAGTGGTATTTTCTTGGCATATATTTTTCAAAACAGTATTTTATCATTCAAGTACAGACAGAACTTTTAATATTTAAATAAATGAAAAGTAATGTGACATTAATACATTTGTAAAATACAAAAAAAAAAAATCAAGTACATTGTTATTTATGATAAGTAGGGGAAAAAATGACAGCTACAGAAAGACTAATGGGTCTGGCAAGTTGCCTGCTGGATCGCATTCCCCTCGACTGGCTTTCCACAGCTAGACAGTCTAGTGGGAGAAAATCCCTTATAGAACTACATGCATTGGCATTTGAGACTAGCCAATTCCAATACTTGAATCTAATGTTCAAAGTAATTCAAAATTTGATAGAGGCGAAAGCAAAGCCTGAAAGGACCTGTAGGCTAAATATTCACTCGAAGCTATGCTGACAGAAGCCACATCAGTTTTTCAAAGTATACACGTGTATTTCTGGCCATCGTACATCAGCTATCTAATACTTTAGCTCTTCAATATCAATGCATATTTTATGTACATTAATAAGGTCTCGACCAATAGTGTTAACATTTAATATTATTCTGCGTGCAGGCTGGGGGCGGAAGGAATTCCCACTGGGTGAAGTGAATTCATTAAATGATGGTCCCAGGGTGGAGATGGGGGGCAATCTGTAGATAGCCTAGGTAACACCGTTGGCCCTAATGGTGCCTAAATAAAAAATGGACCACATTACCGGCCCTTCAAAAGGCCAAAGTAAAAAAAGACCAGAAATGGGGCTGATGTTGCGCTTGTTTTTATTGTTGTAGTGTTATGTTTTTGTTAGTTTTTTGTTATAGTTTAACTGTGTCATTAACGGCATCAAAAAATCTGTCATTTTTGTCTCAGCGTGGATTTACAGATAAGTTCCAAAACTTATTGCTTGGCAAATGACATGCTTTCCGTAAAAAACTAGTTGATATATATAGCAACGGTTTTAGTGGATCAATAAGTGAATAACGCAGACAATATATATTGCCGATAAAGGTTGGGAATGTGAATAAAATCAAAAAACTTGCAATGCGCGACAATTGAGTTTTTACCACTTCATCACCTAATGTCATTAAGATCGAGTTGACAACTCAACCTAAATTTTCTTTAGAGGCATAGGACGAAAGTTCTGTTCGAATGCTCAGATAATTTTTAAAATAAAATTGACCTCATGAAAAAAAATAATAATAATGATTTTTTAGCCAATTACATGTTAATTAAAAACTAAATAATTTCCAATCATATAGTATCAAATTAAAGATCTCGTTTGATGTTCTCAATAAAAAAATGTACTTAAGCGATTTATAATTACAAAAACTTTAAGATATAAAACGAAGCTTGAAATCTAGAGCAGTAAAACTAATTTTATTCTGGAGTAAAATGAAAAAATTGTTGAACAAAGAGCTATCAAATAACATTTTAAAAATTCACAGCTTCTTAGTTGTTTGCCGACATGTCAGGTCGAGACCAGGCCGGAAGGGAAGCGAGTATTTACTCGAATCTGGAGGGAGAGAGAGAGAGAGAGAGAGAGAGAGAGAGAGAGAGAGAGAGAGAGAGAGAGAGAGAGAGAGAGAGAGAGAGAGAGAGAGAGAGAGAGAGAGAGAGAGAGAGAGAGAGAGAGAGAGAGAAACAGCCCTTGCCTGATGAATGTTTTATCTTAAGGAATTATCCTCGCTGTACAAACATAATAATGGAATAAGGAGTCTGTAAGATCAGCCAACTTCCAAGACAAATAAACAGAAGGGATCATCAAATCTAATTTCTCTGTTGGCAGACAATTTTACAGTTTGTTAATCAGTCAAGCCCGATGGGGAGATGATTAACAAAATTTAGTTCGGGTGGAACATTTGTACAAGGCAATTATCTACTACATAACTTTCAACATCATCATTGCCCAGTTAAAAACTGTTCCTTTTCAAACATGTTCTTCTATGGTTTTGTAAGGATTTTCCCCAACGCCAATTGCTAATTGTGCAACCTAGATAACTTTAAATTATACCAGCTAAGAAATGCTATTATTATAATATAAAAAAAAAACTCATAGAACTTAAACAAATTCACGGATTAAAAATATAAAACCATTTCATATAAAGTTAACTTTCTCTTTGCCAATGATATTAGCTCGGTCTGGAGTTTCTATGTTTTGGAAGAAATTACCTTTTGTCTCTCCACAGCTTTATCGTTTACACTGGACTAAGTAACACAATTTGATAACCAATCCGACAAGTAACATTACTATATATGTACGAAAGACTTCCCAATCCATGACACTGATACAGACAGAAGATTTACTAAACAAAACTCACCCCTTGTAATTAACAAGCTGAAATAATTGTCACTGTCAAAGATCGAAATACATTTTAGAATCAGCAAAGTTATGCTTATGAGGAGTGTAGCGCCCGCTAACTACATAAGATAAACCACCCTATACTCTATTGTATATATATTGTAAGCAAACGTAAATAACATGAACTAAATGTATTATAGACTAATGTAAATAACATGAACAAATGTAAATCATTGTAAATGTGGTAAGCAATAAAAGGTGGGGTCAACTAAGTCACACGAGATGGGTAACCAGCTGTCAGTCGCAGGTACCTCACCATATGAGGGAGGGGACCCGCAGGTCATAAGCGACACTTTTGCAGCCTCTCCCAGAGGACAGGGCTGGCCGGGTAATTAGGCGTCGGCCGCGGGTACCTCACCACAAGTGGGAACCAACCGCGGGCCTCACCAACCCTTGCCAGCCCTCCCAGTAGACAAGGCTGGGTAGGGTACTTAAGGCAGGCTCCTAGGCCTGTAAATTAGTCTCTCGTGACCTCTACTCGTTGACGCGTGGCTTCAGCTTGAACTCTGAAAACTTGACTTATTCTTTATGAAACCTCTGTACCTCTTCTCTTGAGCATAGTGCTTTGTCGGGGCACATACCTATCAAATATGGAGTCAGATATTAACGCCGACATGAAACGATTGTCCAGCTTATAAACTCAAACAATCCTCACTTGTCACCAGGGCTAGGGTGACCAGGCACCTTCCTAGTGACACTTGACAGGTTGCATTGGAGATATTGACGCAAAAACTATCTACCAGGCTAATCGCAATCTTATCCTTCACCCTCGTCATTATCAGATGACTGGTGCAGTACCTTCATCTTCACCCTCGTCATTATCAGATGACTGGTGCAATATCTTCATCTTCACCCTCGTCATTATCAGATGACTGGTGCAATATCATCATCTTCACTCTTGTATATTATCAGAGTTATATTCCTTACTCAAGTTACACTTAGCATAGTTCACAATAAATTCGGTTGCTTCAACTAACAACGCCGTTTGTTGAGTTATTCCATGAAAAAATGTTATTCGATTATTGTAGGAACAACTAATCATGGAAATAATAAGTTTTTGTCTTTTGAATTTAACTGTGCAGTAAATTATATTATGGTTTAATATATGTTCCAACGGCGCAATAAAGTTCGAGATAGGTTTCACCCTGCATATGAAAGAAGAATAGTTAGTATTCTTGATAATTTTTTATTTCCAATAAACGAAAAGTAAATGAATGCGCAAAAAAGGAAACCAGTAGAAAGTGTTTTGCTTTTTTTTTTTATTTTTAGTATATATAAATGATGATAGGAAAAAAATTAGAATAGCTGTGAGCTAAATTAGGATTAAAAATGTTATATAACCGCAGCTAAGCTGAATTATACTTGATAGAGTGAAAAACAAACTTCATTGACATGTCAAAGATTTGTCGAAATGTGTTTCGTGTTGGAGGTCGGGGGAGTGTATTGGGTCCAATCAACCATAAGCTGATGGGACAAGATGATCCGGAGCACGAGTAAATGCAATCACAACAGGCACCCGATCCCGCTAATAATTTTCTTACAGCACACCAGGACCTCCAACGTATCTGTGTACCTAGTCAAGGCAATGAGCATGTTTCCATTTTCTAAGGACCCTCTCCCCAGCGTTAATAATATGGCTCTGTTCATTAACTGTCTAATGCAAAATGAGATTAAAACATCTTCAAAACAAATAAAATGTATTTTAAAAGGGATTTTTTTTTTTAATCTCTGCCTATATGTTAATGTAGAGAGAATGTAATGTAAAGATACTGTCATAAAAAAAATTCGTCACACGAGGAGTTTGGGGATGTTTACTGCCAATCCCTAAAATTTGTATAAATTTCCTATTGTAACGGCTAACATCGTAGGGGAGAAAGTAATCTGTTTAAGGGTAGCTTGTTCAAATTTTGAGCTTAATTTTATCTTAAGTAATATAATTTAATTTATCAAACGACTTAAGTGTATTTGAAATCGCCAGTTCTCGAACTGAAATCACTTTTACTGTTCAGTTATGTGGATTTCAATATCCACCGTAAATTATCTTGAACTCTGGTTTATAAAAGCATTTTTCGTTGGTTTAATAATATATACAGTGGTATACAGAGGGGTCCAAAAAAATGTATCCACTGGCTAACAGTCCATAACTTGCAAACTAATTGACGTGAAAGTGCCGCTTAAAGTCCAACTTAAAGATATCAAAATTCGCCGAACACTTCAGCGACTCACTCCAGTTTCACGGGCACACTGTCTCATAGACTTCTGTGGTGAGCGAGTGAATTGTTGTAACACAAGATGGGAGTTAAATGGACTTGCTACTGTTACAGGTCGTCCAGATCGTTGTTTGTGTACATCTTTAACACAGCCTTCGGCTTCAAATTTGTCTCGAATGCGACGAATCGTTAAACGTGTCGGTGGCTCTGTTTGATACACATTTCGCCATTGCCGTTGAACCTCATTAATGTTTTCGTACTTAAAATACCACTTTAAAACAGACTTCCTTTCATCAAATGTAAGCTTTACGCCAGCCATGTTTACTCGAGTAACAAGGTACAACTAACAATAAAACACTAACTATCTGGCGACTGTCATCTGACAAAACAAAACAACGCTTGTATGGCGATTGCCGGAACTACAAACTATTACACTACGAAAAATGAGACAACTCCGTCAATTAGTTTGAAAGACTTTTAAACATTGCATACATTTTTTTGGACCCCTCTGTATTAATTATATTTCATGGATCAGATGTATTCAAACTGAAATTCCAAAAAAAAATATATTTTTTTCCTTGTATTACAAGATTCCTCAAATTAAATTAGATAAAAAATAAAAAAAGTATTCTGCGCATTTTATTTTTTTGTTCATTGATAACCCAGGTAACATGTCACAAAATAAAAGGTGCGGTTTTGCCATAGGATAAAAATGATCATAACATGGCTTTAAATGGACTCTTACAAGACCTTGGAATTAAGTTTAATGTTGAAAACTCCCTATGGAACCATTCATTAATTGTTTTGAACAAAAATATGGATAATAGTTCTGCCATGTTCATATGTGTTAACAATATTTATTAGGTAGTTATTTTTAGTAGTAAATAAAACTTTCATATTTTGTAAGTTATATTCAAACAAATGGTGCTATTTCGCATGCCCAAAATAAAATATTGTGGCTCAAAACGATTTTTCGGTAGTCAAACGAATTTCCATAACGGTACCTGGGGGCTGTTAGTACACGTTCATCCCTTAAGCTTATAATCCCAGCCTCCGGCATAAAAGGGCTTAAGCAATGCAGTTTAATGTAGACCTTTCTGCTTTCGAGGGGGGGGGGGACTTTATAAGCTCAAAGTGTCCGAGCATATAAACTTTCCGGAATTTCTTGGCAATATTACCTTATTTTATTTGAATGAGAGAAAAAAACATAAAAAAGTTGTAGTATACCTCTGAATACAAGATAACGAACATTTCAAAACATAATTGTTTGTTAACAGATTTCACTCTATATGAATTGCTCCTATCAATTTTGACATTTGATGAGATGCTTTTTATAATTAAAAACAAAATCCTAGCTTACTTAGAAAGGAGTCATATAAAAGGCACTGACTTATTAATTAGTAATTTATATTGACGAATTATATTGAGTCAATAAATGTGTCAATAAAATCCCTTTATTGCATCGAACGATTGGTTTATACTTCAGAACATAAGTTATCATTATGAAGTGTAATTTACACTTTCTAAACAGCATACCTACCCTTACTGCAAATGGAAATTAAACGTTTTTACTATTAGTTTTGTGTCACTATATAAATACTATATATATATTATTTAACCACAAAAATATTTTAGGCAGAGTATTTGCTCAAAATTATCTTAACTATTTGACAAACTTAAGAGAAAGCATTATTATTTATGGCAATGATAATTTATGATCACGACTTATAGTTGTAATTATTTCCTAAAAGAGATGAGTAACAACACTTACCTCACTACAGTCACAATATTTTATCCTCTGCGCTGGCAAAGAGGGTTTCTGGAAAAAAAAAATACATTAGTATTATATGATTTATAAATGTGTTATTTGATTATCAAAGAGTTAGCTATGTGAAAGTAGAACATTGATTCATTATACCCGCATCATATTGCACAACCGGCAGGATGAGGCGTGGTCCCTAGTAATGAGGATAATCATGTTAGCCTAATGAGGGTTAGCAAAAAATAAATTGCTATTAAATTTAAATGAAGTGTAAAAAAACGAAACTAGACGCCATTATTATGGTTAAATTGTGCCCGACCCGAGTGCAAAGTCAACTGGCAATCAGCGACCGGCATATCTCTCATCCCTTGTTCGTTTTTTCATTCTTTTGTTTTAGTTTCTGTTCTGTTCCATTTGAGAGGCACGTCACTGTCGGATGACCTTTTTGTTGACTTTATGTGTTTACGCTTTCAACGTGTCCTAACCGGATTGGTCCTACTGCGCCAGATATTTTTAGTGTAGCGACCACATAATATAATATACATAATCTAATAATATATTCCTCGAATATTATAATCTCTTCGTTACAACACCAAGGCCTAGAACATCAGGTGTTATATATGAAAACAGAGATGGCACTCTAAAAGTAAAATGGCTTATAATTATTATTATTTCTATTATTGAAACTTCTTTATTATGATAACATTACAATCTGCCTTATTAGACAATAAGTAATTCATTCATACCATATTAATAATTCATAAAGTATTTAGCCTATAGGGTTTATTATAAAGCCTAGAGACCTGCAAATCCACAAGGCTGTCATTCCCTCGCATGCGAATGGCAAAAGAGGAAGCGGAGTCTTGGGAAGTCCCCCATGCTCCTCCGTAAACGAACCAGTGGAGGCTAACGAAAAGAACGAGAGCCACATACGCTCAGGACATGACTGAAGAAACTCGTCATTGCCAGGACTTTTACGCATTTATAGCAGGACACGAGGCAACTGCCGCTTTAGTCTCCAAAGAGGATTATAGGGATGAGTGGTGCAGTGCAATGACTGTGCTAGAGGATTAGGGTGGTTTTATAGGTTACTATGGAATTTTATGAACTTGGAAGGGATGAGTTCAAGAATGTTGGGTATATTAAGATCATTACGAAGGGTTTTGTTGCGGATGTAATAAGGGGCATTTACTATTGTTCTCAGGACTTTTCATTGAAAGGATTGGATACACTTGATGTTCGACTTTTTTGCTGTCCCCCATTGCTCTTTTCCGTATGTCCAGATTTGCTTAAGTATAACTTTGCAGATTAGTAAGTTATTGAGAGATGGGATGTCCTTAATATTATCATCCAATCATCCTCGGGGCTACAATTAATAGTAATGTAGTAAACATTAATATAAAGCACAGATAATAATATGTTATACTTATAGATAGTTAATTAAAGTTAAATATTTAAAAAATACAAAAGTGCGCCAGGGGTGAAAGGAAAGGAATTTCATCTGTGCTTAATTCGATCAATTAAAATATGATTTAATAATTTTATACGTCATTTATTAACAACCTCTAGTGAGCCAAAGCAGAGCTCAGAAGAAGAAAGATTACCCCGGAGTGAGTTGATACCAGTAAAAGAAAATGTTGTTTAATGAGGGAATAAATTGTAATTTATAAAGTAGGTGAGTTACACACTTGTGTGAGTTAATGAGCAATGAGAGGTTACGGAGTGAAGAAACTTGGAAGAGGCATTTACTCAGGTGAAGCAGCTGTGATTAGAGTGAACACAAAGAGAACTAACGCGGTGTTACCTGTCTGAGACAAAGTGCAAAGAAGCATCATGGGTTTGGGGGCGGGGGTTGCTGCTGGAGCTGGAGGGAGCACTTCAAACGAACTCTCATTCCAGGCAACTCCTCCGCCCAATAACCTTCTTTTATTAGAAACTAAAGGGCCTTTCAAAGCTACACACACAACTTATCACCAAAGCTTTACACAATATTAGCCTTGGCCTCATTGCAAAGCTAAACAGTCTCACGCTTTAGTAACAACATGGAGTTTCCGCACTATTACAGCTTTACAGTTAGCTTTAATTAATCCAATACTCTAACTGTCTAACTGTCTTGTGAACGGTAATTGGCAGGTGGCGGTGATATTGTATCTCAATCTTAAATTCGCTTTTATTAATCAGGCTCAGTATTTTTCATATTCAAGTATCTGCTCATTTATCCACACGAGACTGAGGCGACCCCGACCAGACTCAACTCCCGAAGAATTTGGGCACTTGGGTGACAGTTAGAAGTCATCATTCTAACGACATTTAATCAATTCATTGCTTGTATGTAATGGGGGACTCCCCTTAGTGAAAGGCACTCATTAGCCCAAAATAATTTTCCTTTATTTTTCCTACATCCTATTTTATAAGTTTGAGAGCTAAGGGAAAAAAAAACAAAAAAAAAACATTCAATCATCACCTGACAAACCCAGTGTTTAACACTATGACACCACCACCCCTCCCGCATCGATGTCAACAGATTGTCGGGGAAAAATTAGGTTAAGAATCAGTATGTAAGTTAGTTTCAAGGTTGATCAAAAAGGTGAGCCCCATCACCTTAGTCAGTTTAGTCCAGTCATGTATAATGTATATCATTATACTTGTTTGTTCATTATATAATTTTTATAAAATAAAAAAACCTGTATATAATGTAGCGACGCTAGAGGAAATACAGAAATAATTTGTAAATAGATTCGCCTGTAAAAATTTTAAATTTAATCATGTATTATTGAGATGTACGTATTTGTAAGTCATATTACTTTCAGACAAGACTTCATGCCAAACTCTAGCGAAACAGAGAAAACAAAATGGATTCCGACTTATTAAAGTTATTCAAGTTACCAAAAAGGATCTATATTTATTGAAAAGTAAAGAAACGATTAAAAAGAATATTAGTATTCTATGGTTTTTATGATTTTCCCTCAAGATACTTACTTAATATTTATTAGGTAATTTTAATTATGCATGTTGCTCACATACCTTGGGTATTTTCAAGCTAACATACGTTTCAAATAGAAATACAATATATGAAAATAGATTATAATATAATTCTATTACCTTTGAATTTATTAATTAAACTGTGGTTGATATAATTTAAGCATTATTTTTATACATTGACCTATATTGACATAATTTGCATTTATTGGTAGCCAAATGCCGGAGGGTAAAATGGCCAGCAAGTTAACTATTTACAAGACATCGAGCATCTTTACAGGATGGCCAACCCTGTCACTTTACTTATTCAAAACAGTCTTAGGGAGCGACATTTCCCTGCTGCCTGTTACACCATGGGTTCTCGTATACTCAAAGATAATCGCTGTAGTATATGTAGCCTTTTCGTAAATTCCATTACAATTTTTATTTCAAATTCTTACAGATATCGATATTTCTAAAATATTACATAAAAGAAGTATAAATTTAACAAGCAATACCAAAATAAAGATGAAAAGATCTTAAAAACTGAAAATTGTCTTTTCAAACTATGGTAGTACTGACACAAAAAAAAAAAACCACACTTAAAACGTAATTTGTATTTTGGTTTCGAAAGTTTTTCCTTCTAAATTATAATTTATTTTTGCGGTTCCGTCATGACTGTAATGTCCCCCATTAAATATTTACTAGTTTTGTAAACTTTGAACTAAGAAAACTTTTCTGGCAACTGTAAAAAAAAAAAGACAAAAAAGAGGCCCACCAGTAATCGATATAATTCACATTAAGTTCTTTTTAAAATTTAAATTGTTTTATAGGCTCAATGGTGTTGAATGTTCGTTTGGATATTTAATGTCGATTGGATTATTTTTTTCGGCCATTGAGGAATCGCCCTTGGCAAAAGTAGAACCTCCACCTTCGGGTGAATGCAGTTTGGATCGATACTAAAACATACTGGAGCTGACATCATTCAACATTTTTCTCCAGCTTCAGTCCCAGATAAGTGCCTTCATCTCTTCTAAAGTGTTATGCCTACGGTATCTCTTGAGTTCCTCTACATTACCTTCCAGCTACACGAGGGTTCCCATTCCGTAAACATTTCAACTGCCTTTTCTTACTTGGTGGTTAGATTCTTTCGCACTAAGACTCCCCTTTCTTAAGAGACGTGGCTATTCTGACTGGTTTTAATCTGCTGATAAAACTTTACAAAGTCATTTATCATCCATTACCATCATTGAGTAGAGAGGTAGTTGGTTTTAACGCTCTTTTATCAAATCCTTCTTTTCCAACTACTTATTCTTTGAAAAATAAGATCAGCTTTTTTGATTTTTACACCCCTTTTGCTTTCCTCTTGATTTACTTGCCCGTCTCCGTTGACGACGGTGCCAAATTATGTAAAATATAGCATTAGGATTTTGAATAGATTTCTTGAATATAACTTACTTGTATGTAACTTTGAATGGAACTCAATCGGAAACTTCACCTTTCAATTGATCGATTAAGAGTAAGAAAACACCCCCACTATCTCGCCACAGCTTTATCAACTTATACCCGAACGTTTTCGATGGGGGCTGAATGGTTTTAGCAAATGGTAACTAGATCAGTTGCAGGGTTAGCTATTGTCAAGTCGCCACTAGGGGGTGCCTAGTTACCCTAGCTCTGGTGACGAAGTGAGGGTTGATTAAGCTATGACCTGGACAATTACTTCATGAAGGTCTTACTATCTGGCTCTATGTTTGATAGGTATGTGCCCCGACAGTGCACTATGTTCACGAGAAGTGGTATAGGGTAGGTAGTGTAGGTAGTTTGTGTGGTCTTGGAATGACCACGAATTCACACTCGTTATCTGAGGGTAGGCGAAATCCGTCCGGATCCCAAAGGCGAGTGTGAACCGGAGAGAGGCAGACTGGATTATCATGGGAGACTCTACTCTGTAAATTTTGTAGGGCCACGACAACCGTTGTCTGCGAGGGAGAGGTCTCTCCCAAGGAGCTGCTAGTTTTAGCGAGACGAAGGCAAAGAATCCCACTAGGAGAGTGTGGTGTCTGATAAGGCCGGACTAAAACATACCGAGGCTAGGAAGAGAGGTCCATAGGTTTTCATAAATGAGAAGGCCAAGTCCTTAACATCAGTGCAGCCGCAAGTCACCAGTTAGAGAGCCGTCTTAAGAATGATTTACAGGCAAAGACCCGGGTCTATTTATAGTTGGCTTCCTTCATTAGTGCCCAATCATGGGACTCGTTATTGTGGCCAATGACAGCCCAGTATGTGGTGGCCTTAGTTCTCATAGTGACTCAGGCCATGTCCGGGTCGCTACCACCTGCTCTTGGGTAGAGGGTGAGGGTTTCCAGCCCCTAACTAGTTTACTTCCAGCTGCGTCTTTTATTGTTTACAACATTTACAATGACTTATGGTTTGGTAATGTTATTTACATTTGTTTAAATTAATTTACAATATATATACAATAGAGTATAGGGTGATTTATCTTATGTAGTTAGCGGTCGCTACATCTATAAAACAACATTTGGAAATTATATGAAGATTATAGCAAATATAAATAAATCAAAGTTATTCTTTAGATCAGTATTTGACATCCATTCAGCTTTGAATTCTAAATCACTACTTTAATAACACCACCGACACGTGGGGGGTCTGGGATATTGGCGGGAAGAAATCTGGATACGAGGGGAAGATGGGCATTATAAAAGGAAAGGTTACGGGAGGGGAGAGGGACTGTAATTGGACGAAGGTTGATAAATGTTGTGGTAAAGGGGTCGTTTGTCTTGGGCCGTCACGTATACCGCACATGCTAATGTCTGTCTGCCTGTCTTATCTGAGATATTTATGTCTGGAATCTGTTTACGGCCCTCTCCAGTCCTCTGGAGCTGGTGTCGTCATTTGTTAACCATCTCGTCCTCATGCCCGACACGCTGCATTCGTGATTGAAATTAGATTAGAATGTAATGCATGTTACCGGATTAAGATGCACAGCAGGGCCATAAGGCAACAGGTAAACAGAAATGGTGTAGCCTACAGAATAACTGAACAGCGAGTCTTTGCATCAATTACTATATGGAGTACAAGGAAAAAGCATTATTTGTACAATTACAATCAATTTAAATAATTAATTTAAAAAAAATGTTGACTTACAGGGGTTGAGGGGAAGGAAAAAAAACAAAACAAAAACAAAACCCAGACCCCACTTGTGCCTAGACATTCCCGCCAGTATGTAGTGACGTACCTCTTAATATTTATATATACCAGTGTTTTGATTGTACTTCATAATAATGAATTTCTTTCTTTTCTTTTAAAAGACTCTCCTCTACAAAGATTATTTAACTGGCGACAAAAGCGTGTGAAAGAGAAAGAATGTTTATCTTAATATTTTTAGCTTTAAATGAACCTTGGATGAAATACAATCTGGATTGGACAGGAATGATCCGGCATGATGGAAAAGAGACACAGAATAAAGTAAAGTCAAACAAGCGACAGCATTAGCCCGCCTTGCCATTTATAAAAGAGATTCTCAACATGTGCAAATGAACAACACCACCAGATGATATAATGCTTATTGGGGCTTCACAAGATCATATGTTATGGGGTGCACATGCGACCTGGAGGAAAGTAATGGAGGGGGGAAGAAATTGCAAGCAAGGGAGAATTTATATATTGTGCAGATACATAACACACACCTGAACACATTGGTACGCAGGGAAGGGAAATTATTTTTAATGGCGTTTTGTAACTATAGGTTGTCCCAGAATTAACCCACAATTTGATTTAAATTGAAAACACAGTTTAGTTTTTTTTTTTTTTTTTGTTTTTTTTACTGAATTATAAAGTAAATAGGATAGGGTTATTAATGGAATAACACATCGGGCAAATGGCCTCCACAACTTTGCTGGCACATACGCACTCTTTTGTCAAAATTTCCCATGACCATTTGGCATAAATGTGGTTTAATTTCGTTGATGCAGCGTTGAATTTCCTCTTTTAATGGATGTGGGCTTGTTGACATATACCTTTGACTTCAAATAACCCCATAAAAAGAAATCTAAAGGTGTTAAATCACACAATCTAGGGGCCCAATTCTGATCACCGAAACGAGTGAGTACACGACCTGGAAATGTCTCATGCATTATTTGAATTGTTTCATGGGCTGTATGACATGTGGCACCATCTTGTTGAAACCACATATTTCCCACATCAATATCATCCAATTTCGGCACAAAGAACTGTCTTATGGATTTTGCAACAACACTCTCCCGCACTGCTTCAATATTGACATTTGAACGGCTTGTTTTTGGACGACCAGTGTGTTTAGTGTCTCCAGCTGATCCAGTCTCCCTAAATTTTTCAATTAATCTGTTTACAGTTAAAGTCAAAACACTATTCTGACCATATTTTGTATGAAATTTTCGAACTGCGGCCGCCAAACTTTCATAATGACAAGTTGCCAGCACTTTACTGCACAAATGGTGGCAAATTCAAATCTTGCGGTAATTCTGGGAAACCCTTTATAACCCACTAAATATCGTGTGACAATTCTTGTTGCTCAAAACTTAAGGATCTGTTTAGTTTAATACTCTACTCTCATCAAGAACATCTTTTTTTTTTATTACAGAAAATGTATACCATATTAATATAATATAATATAAATTAATCATGGAAAATTTACCAACCTGTACTTTTTTTAATCATTCTTCCTGTACTTTGTAATTATAACATCAATGACCATAGTGGTTAAAACTGCCCTTAAATTGTAAATAACTACAAATTACAATGTTTGAAGAACTTGCATTTTATCTTGATGGTTCTGAATGGTGACACAACTTGTTCTCTCTATGTTGAGATTTTCTATTTTTATCGTCGCCAGTCCTCCTTGGAACAGTTTCTCCAGCAAGTTACCCGCCCTTACTGCTCTCCCTCGCTGCACTTCAATTTAAATGGCCCGTCCAAGCTTTCTCGCACTGTGTGCTCTTACAGTGTTTTCCTTATCCGACTCTTTGAAGAAAGCCAACCTTTCAAATGAGAATTCGTCTTTTCATATGTCTGTGACGTGGTAAATCCGAAATTTCAAAGGTATATTTAAGTCCGTTGAGGATAACGTCGGGAAGAGTAACTCTCAATTAACGCACTTCTGTCTGAGGTTGAAGTCAAAGCTGATTAGCAATTGATTGGGTGAATACCACAGAAGACATAGAGGGAGTGGGCGCCGGAAGCCATGAAAGACAGGTGGCACCAGTTACCGCCACTCCGCAGGAACCCTGTCATTCACGAGTGTTTCATTTACAAGAGGGAGGTTTCTCTCGATGTACATTTTGTTTAGCATTCAGTTATTCGACAATCTGCCAGTCCTCTGGCGGATAGTGTTACTTGTAATTGTTGTATATTTAACTAACGTAATTTTTTCAGTTTTTTAGTAACGGAAATTCCGTGTTACCAAAGCTCATAATAAAGATGTTATTCCTACGATTAAGTGCCATTTGTTAAGTGCCTATAGCCTATATCTTCTTTCTTGTTCCAGAGCTATCCAAACACAGGCTGAATTGATAAAGAGAGAAAGAACAACTCGGTAATCCGCTCAAAAAGCGGTTATTATTATTATTATAGTCTCATTACTTGAAGTGTGGAAAGATAACATTAAAAAGAAAAAGATCGAAAGTTTTTCTTTATTTAATTAATCTATGGTTAGACTGCTAGGAAGAGAAGAAATAAGACATTTATAAAAATATACAACCACCAAGAGAAAAACTATCGGGTTGGCAAGAATGTGATTTCGGTTTTTGTTTCGTTATTCTTTTGTCAATGTTAGAAATTTTTTCTTTTGAGCTTTAGTAGTCGATACCTTTAGGTTGCTATAGAAAGAAATTCCGTGTTTACAATTGTCAGTTTACGGTCAGTTTTAACATGGAGTGCACAAATAAGCATTTTCGACACTTTTTACTTTCATAAAGGCAAGAAAGCGGCTGAGGTTCACAATGAGTGAAGTTTATGGTTTTGATTGTTTAACAGAACGCACATTGTCAGAATTGGTTTAAAAATTTCGTTCTGGAGATTTTTCACTGAAAGATGACCAACGTTCTGGTCGACCTTATGAAGTTGATGATGACAAAATAAAAGCCAGAATTGAATCGATTCGTCATATAACTGTGCCAGAGATTGCAAGATAGTTAAATGTATCACACACAACAATTGAAAATCATATAAGACGTCTTGGACTTGTTAAGAAGCTCGATATTCGGGTTCCGCCACGACAATGCGAGGCCTCGCACATCTTTAGCAACACGTACGAAACTATTGGAGCTTGGTTGGGAAGATTTTTCTAGATTTAGGAGGTTATGTATAGTTCGTTTTATACATAAAATTAGATTTTTCTAGATTTAGTAGGTTATGTATAGTTCGTTTTATACATAAAATTAGATTTTTCTAGATTTAGGAGGTTATGTATAGTTCGTTTTATACATAAAATTAGATTTTTCTAGATTTAGTAGGTTATGTATAGTTCGTTTTATACATAAAATTAGATTTTTCTAGATTTAGTAGGTTATGTATAGTTCGTTTTATACATAAAATTAGATTTTTCTAGATTTAGGAGGTTATGTATAGTTCGTTTTATACATAAAATTAGATTTTTCTAGATTTAGTAGGTTATGTATAGTTCGTTTTATACATAAAATTAGATTTTTCTAGATTTAGGAGGTTATGTATAGTTCGTTTTATACATAAAATTAGATTTTTCTAGATTTAGTAGGTTATGTATAGTTCGTTTTATACATAAAATTAGATTTTTCTAGATTTAGTAGGTTATGTATAGTTCGTTTTATACATAAAATTAGATTTTTCTAGATTTAGTAGGTTATGTATAGTTCGTTTTATACATAAAATTAGATTTTTCTAGATTTAGTAGGTTATGTATAGTTCATTTTATACATAAAATTAGATTTTTCTAGATTTAGTAGGTTATGTATAGTTCGTTTTATACATAAAATTAGATTTTTCTAGATTTAGTAGGTTATGTATAGTTCGTTTTATACATAAAATTAGATTTTTCTAGATTTAGTAGGTTATGTATAGTTCGTTTTATACATAAAATTAGATTTTTCTAGATTTAGGAGGTTATGTATAGTTCGTTTTATACATAAAATTAGATTTTTCTAGATTTAGTAGGTTATGTATAGTTCATTTTATACATAAAATTAGATTTTTCTAGATTTAGTAGGTTATGTATAGTTCGTTTTATACATAAAATTAGATTTTTCTAGATTTAGTAGGTTATGTATAGTTCGTTTTATACATAAAATTAGATTTTTTCAGATTTAGTAGGTTATGTATAGTTCGTTTTATACATAAAATTAGATTTTTTCAGATTTAGTAGGTTATGTATAGTTCGTTTTATACATAAAATTAGATTTTTCTAGATTTAGGAGGTTATGTATAGTTCGTTTTATACATAAAATTAGATTTTTTCAGATTTAGTAGGTTATGTATAGTTCGTTTTATACATAAAATTAGATTTTTTCAGATTTAGTAGGTTATGTATAGTTCGTTTTATACATAAAATTAGATTTTTTCAGATTTAGTAGGTTATGTATAGTTCGTTTTATACATAAAATTAGATTTTTCTAGATTTAGGAGGTTATGTATAGTTCGTTTTATACATAAAATTAGATTTTTCTAGATTTAGTAGGTTATGTATAGTTCGTTTTATACATAAAATTAGATTTTTTCAGATTTAGTAGGTTATGTATAGTTCGTTTTATACATAAAATTAGATTTTTTCAGATTTAGTAGGTTATGTATAGTTCGTTTTATACATAAAATTAGATTTTTCTAGATTTAGGAGGTTATGTATAGTTCGTTTTATACATAAAATTAGATTTTTTCAGATTTAGTAGGTTATGTATAGTTCGTTTTATACATAAAATTAGATTTTTTCAGATTTAGTAGGTTATGTATAGTTCGTTTTATACATAAAATTAGATTTTTTCAGATTTAGTAGGTTATGTATAGTTCGTTTTATACATAAAATTAGATTTTTTCAGATTTAGTAGGTTATGTATAGTTCGTTTTATACATAAAATTAGATTTTTTCAGATTTAGTAGGTTATGTATAGTTCGTTTTATACATAAAATTAGATTTTTCTAGATTTAGTAGGTTATGTATAGTTCATTTTATACATAAAATTAGATTTTTCTAGATTTAGTAGGTTATGTATAGTTCGTTTTATACATAAAATTAGATTTTTCTAGATTTAGTAGGTTATGTATAGTTAGTTTTATGCATAAAATTAGATTTTTCTAGGTTAGGAGTTACGTATAAGTTTAAAATTTCTAACTTCAACTGCTCAAGAACGTATTAACATTTACTTTTCTTTTATTGTTGTAAGGAACTACCTGATGATAGTTTTTTTCGAAACGCCACTCATAAATAATTTTTATGATCTATTTTAGGTTTGAGATTAGCCTATTCCCTGAAAATATATCTTGGTTCGTACTTCGGTATTGTTCCTTCATTTTCAACGACTTTGTTTGTTTGTTGACCCAGTGTTTAACACTATGACCCCACCGCCCCTCCCGCATCGATGGCAACAGACCGTTGGGGAAAAATTAGGTTAAGAATTAGTATGTAAGTTTGTTTTAAGGTTGATCAAAAAGGTGAGCACCCACCACCAGTCACGTATAATGCATATCATTATACTTGTTTATTCATTATATAATTTTTATAAAATATCAACGAAAAGTTCGAGGTCCCCACCATCACCGAAGCCATCAGAAGAAGACACATCAAATTCTTCGACTCGATGAAACATTGCCAAAACCCCCTATTCCAAGACCTGACACCCCCACCACTACCGGTAAGATGGCAACTCTTTAGATCTGGGAAAGCAGACCAAATGGTGGACATTACTGCCAACCAACAATAAGCCTCTGACGGGCACCCATCACTGCTTTCCAACTGAACGAGCTTCCACTACATACCTAGAGAGAATCTAGGCTCAGCCTTCAGTGGACTCTCACCACTGCACCACAACATTTCCATCTCTACCGAGGCTTCCCACACTCCTTAATTCCCTCACTCCACCTTCAAACAGGTACTCTAAGTAAAAGGATCCGCTCACCCCAAATAAATTACCTTTATTTTTCCCTTATCTATAATCTTAAAAATTTGAGAGCTAAGAAAAAAAACAACAAAACCTGTATATAATGTAGCGATGCTACAGGAAATACAAAAATAATTTGTAATAGATTCGCCTGAGGATCTATAATTATATTATATAATTATCTGTAAATTTAAAGGGGCTATGAATGAAAAAAAAACGACTTTCATTAATTCAATATAAATTTCACTTTAGTTTATAGTGGATTTCAGATTAAAAACACAACAATCTTAGGCCTTTCTTTGTACAGAAACCGATAAAATCCGTTAAAGATCCATCGGGAGTAATAGCGGCTTGAACTCCATCTTTTCTTTAATTTTAGCCTGGAATATATGAGGGAGCTAGGCCTGGATCTGAATTGAAACGGTTGCCCTCAGGATAAATTCATGGGGGGATCGGGGGTTGCTATTAGAGGGCTGCAATGAGGAAACTTATTACGGACCGGGAGAGGGGTGCCTAGCCCCTGGAGTTAGTGGGAGAAAAAGCCTTCTTAAAACCATCATTATAATTGCATGTTCCGAGGCCCCATCTAGCGACCGTTTTAGTCAACAATTCTCTTCTATTGTTTTTTGCCCTTAAACACCGCTGCTAAAAGTTACCCTCAGGCCCGCTACACCACTTTTCCCAGCCCTTCACAAATTCTCTTATTAAAATTAGGGAGGCATTCTTCCGTTTAATTGTCGACATTCTGTGAATTTTTGAGCCCATTGCGTCTTCAAGTAATTCACGGGACATTTGTATTTTTTTGGAAGTCTTTTCGACGACAGAGTGTTGAAGTAATCAATCCGAAACGTGAAATGGTTTATCCAAAAAAACTTGAACAAGGCTCTTTAGGTTTTCGTCCAAGTACAATAGAATCGAATTCATAAAGGAAAAATATTGTGAATGGAGTCGAACACGTTTTGTTTACTTTCTCAGAGAAGTCCATGCACCGAATTTGTCCGAGAATGCTTCCGTGCCGGGTAAGTCAATATTCAAAACAATTTAGTAGCTGTATTTATCTCATAGAAAACTGATTCGCGAATCAAACTCAAACTAAAACATCTCTCGATATTGCTCCTATAATTTTTTTCATTACAGGTGTATATTTAAGAAAATGCAATTCAGTTTCAATTAGGTTTGATTAGGTTATGTCAAATGTGTTCTAATGAAAACTGTACATCTCTTTTTCATCATCCCAAAGTAATCTTTGAACAAAAGCTTCAATTAATCGTATAAAAATATTTTAAGCAATGATGTAATTTTTTTTTTTATTATTCATCGTAACACATTCAATGCAATACGAATAATTATTAAATTATCAATAATAAATTACGAACTGCTTTCACAATTTCTTTATCACTTTAATATTTACATTATTTTATTTTTATTCCATTCCTCTCCCTGTATCCGAGACAGAACGGTACTTAGGCTACTCGACAAACGTCTGACCTGGAACCCACACACGATGCTAAAAAGACAAGAACTAAACAGACGCTTTGGACAACTGTACAGACTACTTCGAAGGACATCCCATCTCTCAATAGAAAACAAATTGCTAATCTACAAAGTTATACGTAAGCCAATCTGGGCATACGGAATAGAGCTATGGGGGACAGCAAAAAAGTCGAACATCAAGCGTAGGTGGCTTTTGTCCTCCAAAACCAGCGACTGGGATTGCCCATTTCTTTTATATCTTTTCTCTACTTTCTCAAGAGTATATCTCAGGGCCAGATTTAGTTATTGTTGAAGAATACTATATTACACAGGCAGTATAATAAGTAAATATTTAATTTTAGGCTTAAATACTTAAGCCAATCTGGAGATACGGAATAGAGCTATGGGGGACAGCAAAAAAGTCGAACATCAAGCGTATCGAATCCTTTCAATCAAAAGTCCTGAGAACAATACTAAATGCCCCTTATTACGTCAGCAACAAAACCCTTCATAATGATCTTAATGTACCCTACATTCTTGAACTCATCCCTTCCAAGTTCATGAAATTTCATAGTAACGTATCCAATCCTAATCCGCTAGCACAGTCATTGCACTGCACCACTCATCCCTATAATCCTCCTCGGAGACTGAAACGGCAGTGGCCTCGTGACCTGCTATAATATTTACAGATGATTTTATCATTTGGCTTCGTGCTTTGAGCTGTTTATTAAAATGAGCTTCCGCCACATGATGTTAGATTTTTTGAACTATCGATACCAAAAAAGAAATTGCTCAACTTTAAGTCCTGGTTACTTCACTCCATTTGTCCAAGTCAAAGTTGACAAAGCCTACGATAAACAATGGATGTAATTGATAAAGATTTTTTCCAGTTGTGACGTGAATATTATCAATATTGTATATGCCAATGTATGATTAGCAAGTAAATTGTGTGGACACAGGAACGCAATCTAGCCTGTTGGATTTAAGAGGGTCACATATGGTTTTGGAATATACAGGCGCCAATCCATTAATTGCGCTAATTAACATACTGATGCCTGCGTCGAGATTACCCTGAATAATTTCAATGTCGTCCATGGCCTCACACTCATGCAATGTAAATCAACCATCATATGCCACAGTCCAATTGGTATTAAGTCAAATTGTTACCTGAACATCAATATTACAACATCCAGACTATTTTCAAAGAAACATCAGGTTTTCATCTGTCAGGCTCAGATAACTGAGTATCCCCAAAGTGGGGAGAAGACGCCCGCCGCGGGCTAGGGTCACTACAACCTCTTAGCCACCGTCCGGCGAGCGCCAAGAAAGAGATAATTCGTTTTGATCTGACTCCATAAGATCTTTAGAAGGTGTGTGCCCCAACAAAGCACTATGTTCATGAGAACAGGTACAGGGTGTTTATAGGTAGTTCATGTGGTCATGGAATGACCACGAATTTACGCTCGGTATCTAAGAGTAGGCGAAAACTGTCCGGATCCCAAAGGCGAGTGTGAACCGGAGAGAAGCAGACTGGATGGCTACTGGTAAGTTTGTAATGCCACGGCAACCGTCGTCCGCGAGGGAGAGGTCTCTCCCAAGGAGGTGCTAGTTTTAGCGAGACGAAGACAGAGATTCCCACTAGGAAGGTATGGTGTCTGACAAGGCCGGACTAAAACATAGCGAGGTTAGGAGAGAGATGCAGAGGTAGTTGAATGAGAAGGCCATGGTTTTGAGTAGAGCAGCAAGCGCCAGTGCAGGGAGAGAGAGAAGTGTTTAAGGTGCCGGTTTGTTTTTTTCTGATTTTCACCCTATAGGGCGCTTCTTATATGGCCAGGCTAGTCGTGGTGGGGGGCCATCCCCACCAGCGGTTGTTCTCCCCACCAACTTCTCCCCCCACTCTCCGACTGACGTCAAGCTTTATTAAACATATGGAAACAATGATAGATATGATCTGATCGAGAAGAGGGTGACTTATAATTATATGTAATTAAGAGGTGGCCACAACAGCATCCTTGCAGCAGAGCAAGGTGATATGAAAATAATACCTTCATGGACGGGCACTGAATTGAGATCTTGCCTAAAAAGAATTATGTTGTTCGTTCATAAATTTAACATCCCCTGAAAAAGAATGGATTTATGACTGAAGTTTATATATGGGATCTGTTTGAATTACATATGAGTAATTCATTTTTTCCAAGTTCAAAGGAAGCACAAACAATATCACGGACAGCGGGAAAGTGATTTATTCTCATACTGGCCTTTTATTAGCGATGTGCTCGCTACCCTTATTAATCATATAATCCACATCCCTTTGTAACAATTAGGGCTCAGTAATAATCAATTTATCCTTCAATTTTAATGGAGCTTGCATCAGAATAAATATAGCGATGTATGAAATGCTCGTCGCGTATTGTAATACTTGTAAATCACATTTACTGTCATTGTACTGTCATTTTTTCATGGTAACATCATGGTTTTGAAGTAATTATTATTTTTTCTCAACTTTTAAAGAGCTTATTTTTTTGCATGAATTATGATTTAATTGTACAGTTTTATAACGCTAAGAATATTATATATAATGCTAAAAGTAGCTTCATGGAAGTCACTGATGGTTCCCTGTTATTTTTAAGTAAGCAACCGCATCCCTTCAAGATCTCCCTACTTCCCGGAATCTTATCATTTTCTTATACATATATGTCTCAGCTTTAGCCCCAGACCCCACTTGTGCCTAGACATTTCCCCCAGTATGTAGTAACGTAACTCTTAATATTTGTATATACCAGGATTTTGCTTGTACTTCATAATAAAGCTTTTCTTTCTTTTCTTTTAAAAGACTCTCCTCTACAAAGATTATTTAACTGTTAGTTTCATAATGCTAAGAGCAAGTAGAAGGGGCTTGAGCAGAACTGTATACCTGCCTCGTGACTTCATGGAAGTTACTGAAGGTTCCTGTTATTTTTAAGTAAGCAACCGCATCCCTCCAAGACCTCCCTACTTCCCAGAATCTTATCCTTTTCTTATACATATATGTCTCAGCTTTAGCCCCAGACCACATTCGTCCCTAGACCTTCCACCCTTGTAGTAACGTAACTCTTAATATTTGTATACACCAGCGTTTTGCCTGTACTTCATAATAAAGCTTTTCTTTCTTTTCTTTTGAAAGACTCTCCTCTACAGAGATCATTTAACTTACGATGGACTAAACGTCAATGATTCTGAGCTGCTTGTGATGCTAGTATGGACATGGTCATCAAGGTTACTGCTTATGTAATTATAACAAGGTTTCACTGCGTTGTGTACTAGGTGGTATCATATTCTCGTTATTTTATAGGCATTTAAAATATTGGAAAATTATTAAAAATTTAATACTTATTAATACGATAAATAAGGTGAGCCCCTTGTATGCACACCATTGTACTTTTGTTCAATGCAGATGACTATTAGTAGAAATAAGAAATTTTATAAAATATAGTCAAGCTATAGGAAATAGGAAGCCAAAAGCAGATTTTCCATTCACTGGAGGGCACAAGTTAGCAGGGCTCAAGAGGATGGTGGGATTTATCGCAGATCTATTTCCGGCAGACATTTGCTCAAAGAAGGATATTTTATCTCGTGAGAGATAGTCGGAGGAAGTCGTGAGCTCTCGAGAGATCGAAATGGCTCTGCCAACAGTTGTGCCAGGTGGCATTTGTCCGACAAAGCCAGCGACTGGCATTGCCCATTTCTTTTGTATCTTTTCTGTACTTTCTCAAGAGTATATCTCAGGGCCAGATTTAGTTATTGTTGAAGAATACTATATTATATAGGCAGTATAATAAGTAAATATTTAATTTTAGGCTTAAATACTTAAGCAAATCTGTACATGCGGAATAGAGCTATGGGGGACAGCAAAAAAGTCGAACGTCAAGCGTATCCAATCTTTTTAATCAAAAGTCCTGAGAACAATAGTAAATGCCCCTTATTACGTCAGCAACAAAACCCCTTATAACGATCTTAATATACCCTACATTCTTGAACTCATCCCTTTCATGTTCATGAAATTCCATAGTAACCTATCCAACCACCCTAATCCCATAGCACAGTCATTGCACTGCACCACTCATCCCTATAATCCTCCTCGGAGACTAAAACGGCAGTGGCCTCGTGACCTGCTATAAATGCGTGACAGTGGGAGTCCTGGCAATGGCCAGTTTTTCCAATCATGTCCTGAGCGTATGTGGCTCTAGCCTCTGCCGCGGCTGACGGAGGGACTTCCCAAGACTCCGCTTCCTCTTTCGCATGCGAGGGAGGTGACAACCATGTGGATTTGGGAGGTATCTGGCCTGTTTGTAAATACTGTAAAAATGAGCCAGTGAATGAAATCTGTAAATATGGTAAGATTGAGAACATTTATCACAATTACTTATTGCTTAATTTACGGCATATTGTAATTTTAGCACAATAAAGAAGTTTCAATAATTTTAGGCCACTGATGACCTCACCATTTTGTTATATTTCCTTACACACATCTCTATAAAATAATTACGAGCTAAAATGTTTAGTTCTCACACTAAATAGAAAGTGGACAAAAAATATTCAGAAAGCAGCCTAGGCTTATTGTTAAACGATTGTAATATAACTGCTTAGAACGTTTCATTCAGATTACTTCAGTTTTATTCAGTGAACCTTCTTGCTAACTGAAAATCGCCTTTTTCAATAATTAAAAAAAATAAAAATTAAATCAGGCTTGTAATGATTTTACTGAGACATTGTGATACAAATATGAAATCTTGAACACTCTTTAGTTTATTGTTAGCCGTGAATATAAAAATGTGTACAAGAGCTTGTTCGGAGATCGGTGAAAGAAAGTTGTAGTCAACAAATTATATATGCCTGCATCAAGAACTGATAAAGACTATCTAATCCTGAATTAGGTCTCGATATTAATAAGAAAACATGATTTAGACATGATTGGTAATAATGAGTGACAGGAGATGCGAAATACAAGATACCACACTTATCTTATATCTTTTATGTATATTCTTTTATACCAAGCCTTTAAATTATTAAACCTGTTAGATTATTTTTAAAGTAAAGAGTATTTAGATACTGTTATGCCTGACATACATGGTGAGACGAAACGGTGTTCAATAATAAATTTGATGAAAACCTAACAACTCTCTATCGAGTGGTTGCAATCGAACTTAAGCCGGTCTCCTAATAACTGAATAGCTAGGAGATTTTTCACTGCCCCCACTGTTTAATGTATTTTAACTATACCTGCTTACTCTAAGGTATCGCGGAATTAAAAAAATTCGGATTGATTAATTCATCTTAGTTCATGATGGACAGGCGGACAAACAGCGACCATCAAACATCATCATTTTCTTAGGACTATTAGCAGTATTAAAGGGAGCATAGCTACATTTGCACTTAAGAAAAAAAACGGAATACAATAAAGGTTTATCTGTATGTATTTGTTGGTTGTATAAAAGTCATGAGAGCGCGGACGACAGAAAAATCGACCTGTATTAAGGTCAGCTGCTCCGAGGGTCATCTGTTCTGAAATAGGCCTGAATATCGACACACCGCTGGAGCGGAAAAGGGCTGTGGGATTATAGGCAGGACGATTCCCAAGCGACCCATACCTGGGATTCATTTATTATTCACATGGCATTTTAGTGGGGGGGGGGAAGAAGCCTTGCGCTATGATAGTAAATTCTAGAGCACCTGTGGAGTCCTACTGATTGCAGTGTCATAGCTACAGTCGTATCTTCCATTCAAACACCATCACCAACCTGTGATCGGCGTTTAAAATCGACATTATCTATTTCTACTTACGCCATGACTGCTCTGATGTAATATTTGAAACTGGTTTCGTACCCAAATTTTAATTTGAAGTTACCCACCAAAGTCCCTTTGCTCTAGATACTCCTTCCACATGATCCAGCTAATGTTTTCTTGGCCCATCCTTCGGGGGTCTGTCTGTTCAAAGGTAGTCTATGGGTCTTATTTAAATGATCTGGTATTTATTAAGACCTGGACTGGTCCCTGTTGTGCGGTAACTCCCTTACTCTGTACATTCTTGCTTTCTTAAGAAAAAACTGCTTCTTGACTACCTGGATCCTACCTGTTTATTCCTAGCTAGAGTTAAAGCCATTAGGTACAGTTCCTTGCAGATGGCCATTTTTGCCTCTGTTTCAATTTATATTTTCCTGATTGTCGGGCTCAGATAACTGAGTATCCCTAAAGTGGGGAGGAGGCGCCTGCTGGCTAGAGTCGCTACAACCTCTTAGCCGTCCGGCGAGCACCCAGAAAGACATAAGGTGGGCGGACCTGTGGTCTTTCACCCTGGCTGCGAACCTAGTCGGCAGGAACCCAATTCGTTTTGATCTCACTCGATAAGATCTTAGAAGGTGTGTGCTCCGACAAAGCACTATGTTCAGGAGAAGAGGTACAGGGTAGGTTTATAGGTAGTTTATGTGGCCTTGGAATGACCACGAATTCACACTCGGTATCTAAGGGTAGGCGAAAACCGTCCGGATCCCAAAGGTGAGTGTGAACCGGAGAGAAGCAGACTGGATTGCCGTGGGAAACGCACTAGGTAAAATTTGTAGGGCCTCGGCAACCGTCGTCCGCGAGGGAGACGTCTCTCCCAATGTTGTGCTAGTTTTAGCAAGATGAAGGCAGAGATTCCCACTAGGAAGGTGTGGGGTCTGACAACGCCGGACTAAAAAATAGCGAGGTTAGGAGAGAGAGAGATGCAGAGGTAGTTGAATGAGAAGACCATGGTTTGATTAGAGCAGCAAGCGCCAGTGCAGAGAGAGGATAGAGTAGTGTTCCAAGTGACGGTCCTGTTCGTTATGTTACTTCTTTTTTTTTTTCCAAATCCCCTTAAAACAAAAATTACAAAACTTTTATGTACTATAGATTCTTAGGCGAATCTGCTAATTCTGTGTAATTCCGGGACTTATATAGGAGGCCAGCCAGTAGTTGTGGGGATGGGCCCGCACCTACGGCAGTTTCCCCCACTAGTTCAGTCCCTCCCCCCACTCTCACTGACGTTATAACCTTTATTAGCATAATGAAACATAGATACATATTTTCTGATAATCATTTGACGACATAGATAAGACCTCTCGACATAGACCAACGCTATATACGAGAAGAGGGGAACTCATAATTATTCATAATTAAGAGGTGGCGACTACAATGATTATTGTATTTATCCATTGTAAATAAACCTGGTCACCTTAAGCTTGTGTCGTAAAAAATTTTCTGTTGCTAACTTGTAAATTAATTAAGCTATTTTCCACAATTCTAATCCCCCAGTTAGTCAAATGAGTCTAGATTTTCTCCATTACCTGTTGATTTATTTAACAATTACTCAAGTATTTTCAGTGACTATATTTAAAAAAATAATCATTTCTGTAACTAAACATCGTATTTTTAATAAATAAAAAAATGTAATAACTTAAAGTATTAGTTGCAAAAACAAACATGTCAAAGTCAACTCAAACGACATTAAATACGCCACTCTATTGTTGGGAATGATTATATGTCATTGATATTTGTTACGTTTCCAATGAGTCCTTTACAATAAAAAACAATAGGAATTGTCAATGTTGAATAATTTCTGAGTTTTGACTTCAAATGGTTCAAAATTATGACATAATTAGTCAGTTAAGAGCAGTCAAAATGCATTTTGTCAATTGGAATTTTTGTTCACGCAGTCATGTTATTAGATGTTGATGAAAACCTGCGCATGGTGATTCCGTAATGGACGATGATGTTGAATATTTGAGAAAGATTTAATAATACTTACATTCTGCATCGTCGAACACACAGACATGGAATACTTCTCAGAGGTATTTACGAAAAGTCGTTGAAACGCGAAGACATGAAAGACATGTAAGAACAGAAAGCTGTAAGGCTCTTAAGTTCGTTCTGTTTCATTTACCAAAAATAGTGTGAAAATAATCATTGGAGGTAGACTAATCTTTTTAATATAGCTATTTTTGTTTTTAACTTTTCCAGAAAAAATAAATTATCAAAAGCACGTTTTTTGACAATAGAAGTATGTAAAGTATCAAAACTTTCCAAGTATTCATTTATTTTTAAACCTGAACCAATCTTAAAGCATAAATTTGACAATAATACAACAGCAAGATACAAATGTTCATAATTTTTTTAGTTTTATGTACAAATGAATGATGGAAATGTATGAATGAAGCTACCAAACTTTTTGGGGCCTATTAATTCCATTCCCAACTTATTGATTGCTGGATTCCAAATCAAGATGTTATAAGGAGTGATGGAGTATTTGTCCATATCTCGTGTTCAATCTTAATCCATCATTTGCAATAGTCAAATATATAGTTTCTTTATTCTACATTACTGCACTACATATTATGGTAAGTTTGTATAAAAGCTCTGAAAAGTTTTAGTGCGGTAATAGTGAAGTGGGTTTAGGTGATTTTGATTTTTTCAAAATTTCAAACAATTCTCTTCAAACCGATTTATCGGCATCTTATAAGCCTTTATTATTTCTGGGACATATTGAAATAAACAGTAGGCACAAAGAACGGGCAGTTTCAAACGTTAATTACCTTGCGTTTCTCACTAGCTCAAGTTGTGTACTCCACACTCCACCAACAATTCTAATTATGGTGAGCATAGTCAGGCTAATTAACGCCAGAAAGGACTCATGTTCCACAGTTACTTTCAACCATAGGATGGTTAAAGGTACCATTATAGCAATGAAGTAATACGAAAAGAAAAGTGATGCTTTCAAAGCCGAATCAAGACAGTATTAGATTATTTTTCAGCAGTGTCCATAATTAATTTATAGAACTGTATAAAAAATAAAAATTAATTGTAAGACTGGAAAATTGAGGTGAAAAACTTCTAACAGTAATAATTACTGTACTATTAATAGCAATTTATGTACAAAAATAAGGGTTTTTTTCATTTCACTGAATTTATATTGCCTGAGAACGTTACAGTTTATTTATTTATTTTTTTCCCAAACCCCTTTCTTTAACAATTTCTTTGTGAAGTTAAAAAGTCAAAATACATATATACAAGACTAGCTGATGGGGCTCACCTTCGATTTACAATATGGGAAACTAAAATCTAAAACCTAAGACTAAAGCGTTCCTGCCTCGACAGCGTCCTGCCATCGACAGGGGAACGGAGCGGGGGTTATCGTGTTAAACACTGGGTTTGTCAAGTATTGTAGGGAGTCGAAAAATTTGATATGTCTACGTTGAATGAATTTATCCACCGTAGGCAAATCAAAGATATCGTGAAGATCGCTGTTTCTCCGCTGCTCGAATGAATTATTTCTGACCACTTTCATCAGTATACCGTTTTGGAATTGTTGGAGTCGCCGAGCTGTCGTATAGGTCAGATGACGAAATAGCACCATACAGCAGAGTAGGCCTGAGTATACTCTTGTAGATCAATAGCTTCAGACCCAGTGATAGATTAGGGGAAGTCAATAAATGTGTAAGCCGGTAAGACTTTATTATTTTAAGAGTATTATATTTATATTAACCAAAAGCACTCGATTGTTAACAAATTCACTTATTTAAGTATCACAGATAAAAGCAATATGCACTTATATCCGGAAAATGTCTTATTTATTTAAATTTTTCTTTAATAAAATGTAACGGTAAGAAAACAAAAACAGATTCATCACCCCATGTAATAACCGTGAGTTTTTAAAGTAAGTTTTATGGGGGAATAAAATACGCGAAGGGTCTAAAAATGATTAAAGGGGTTATATACACGGGTGGGGTACTTTAGGTTATAATTAAGAAAAGCGTGAAAAGTTGAAGCTGCGCAATAAAAGCGGGGGTTAGGAGCAAACTAATTTCGGCTATATGGCGAGGGGGGGGGGTGAGTTTGTGCGGTGATATAGGAAGCCTTGAGTAATTTAATATAGGCCTCTGCCCCTCCATCTTCCGCTTCTTAAGAGGATTTGCCAAATCCCCACCAGGCAGCTCTCACCTACACACAAGGGTCACACTCGACGAGAGGGGCCTTACTCAAAACAGTATTAGCTACAAGTAATCTATATATATATACCAAAACTCGTACCTTCCATTCTATCTATCTTGAGAGTAAGACTCCCGAATCCACATGGTTGTTACCTCCCTCGCCAGCTCCTCCGTCAGCCGCGTCACCGGATACGAGCCAGTGGAGGCTGACGAAGAGAGTTAGAGCCACATACGCTCAGGACATTATTGAAGAAACTGGACATTGCCAGGACTCCCACTGTCACTTGATTATAGCAGGTCACGAGGCCACTGCCGTTTCAGTTTCCGAGGAGGATTATAGGGATGAGTGGTGCAGTGCAATGACTGTGCTAGGGGATTAGGGTGGTTGGATAGGTTTCTATAGAATTTCATGAACTTGGAAGGGATGAGTTCGAGAATGTAGGGTATATTAAGAACTTCCTGAAGGGTATTGTTGCTGACGTAATAAGGGGCATTTACTATTGTTCTCAGGACTTTTGATTGAAAGGATTGGATACGCTTGATGTTCGACTTTTTTGCTGTCCCCCATAGCTCTATTCCGCATGTCCAGATTGGCTCAAGTATAACTTTGTAGATTAGTAATTTGTTTTCGATTGAGGGATAGGATGTCCTTTGAAGTAGTCTGTACAGTTGTCCAAAGCGTCCGTTTAGCCTCGTATGTGGGTTCCAAATCAGCCGTTTGATGAGATGGAAGCCTAAGTACCGTACTATCTCGGATACAGGGAGAGGAATGGAATTAAAATAAACTAGTGGACAAGACTTGCGGCAGAGGGTCCTCCACCTAACATCTGTTTAGTCAGTATATAACAACCTTAAAGTTATTTGTCCACTGGGCAGATATACCAGACATTGTTAAGAATGATCCCTTAAGTAACCCACTTCACATCTTTTCTTCCTGTCATCTTACAAATCCAAATACCTCACACCCATTCTAAATACATTTGATTCAGGCTGTTACACACTCACCTCAATTACACTATTGAACCCGTAACTAACAACTAAGACCCTTGGAGACGTTCTCCTAATAAGAAACAGTGATATTGAAATCCTCGCTGATTTGTGCACTAGACCCACTTACACACAACCTATTTTGAATTATTTATGTGAGCCATCTACTAACTTTCCTTCGCAACTCATAACAAACTATTTTTGGTTTTTCACATCTGTGTAGGTTTCCCTTTGGCTGATATTAACTAATCTGGTTTATATAAATTGTATAAAAAACTATCAGATTCCGTTGACATTGTATCTTTTTTAGATCCTCATGTTATATTTTGTAAAGTATTTTGCAGTATCCATGTTTTTACATCTACAGTTGCATTTATATCCTATATTCACACCTGCTATTAAATCCTACCAACTATTATATATTAATATTAGTTCATTAGCTATTTAAAGTTATATAGCATTTCCAAGTCGAATTCAGAATTTTTTGATCAGTATTCTTTTGTAGCTAACTTCTGTTAAAAAGTATTACCAATCCTGTTCAACATCTAGTGTAAGGTAAGGACTTGATGGAGGCAGGGATAAGATGTCAAAAGATCGTCCATAAATAAATTTGATGAAAAGCTGAAAACTCTCTTTCACCAACCTAAGCCGAGCTCCGAATTCGGCAAATCTCTTCTACTCATTCATTAATAAATCACTTTCGATCGACGCCGCACGATAAGTACACAGTTCAACTAACAGATAGCAATTGAAATCGAACGCCATTTGAGACTTATCGTCAGTTAAATAATCTTTGTAGAGGAGAGGCTTTTAAAAGAAAAGAAAGAAAAGCTTTATTATGAAGTACAAGCAAAACACTGGATATACAAATATTAACAGTTACGTTACTACATAGTAGGTGGAATGTCTAGGCACAAGTGGGGTCTGGGGATAAAGCTGAGACATATATGTATAAGAAAAGGGTACTTCTGGGAAGTAGGGAGGTCTTGGAGGGGTGCGGTTGCTTACTTAAAAATAACAGGAAACCATCAGTGACTCCCATGAAGTCACCTGCCAGGTATACAGTTCTGCTCTAGCCCCTTCTACTTGCTCTTAGCATTATGAAACTAACAGTTAAATAATCTTTGTAGAGGAGAGTCTTAAAAGAAAAGAAAGAAAAGCTTTATTATGAAGTACAAGCAAAACACTGGTATATACAAATATTAAGAGTTACGTCACTACATACTAGGTGGAATGTCTAGGGACGAGTGTGGTCTGGGGCTAAAGCTCAGACATATATGTATAAGAAAAGGGTACTTCTGGGAAGTAGGGAGGTCTTGGAGGGATGCGGTTGCTTACTTAAAAATAACAGGGAACCATCAGTGACTTCCATGAAGTCACGAGGCAGGTGTACAGTTCTGCTCAAGACCCTTCTAATTGTTCTTAGCAAGATTATAAATATCATATGTAAAGCAAGCATTATAAAACTATCGGTAGAAATGACAAGAAAACCCTACAAAATAAGTAAACTCGTATAAAAGAAATTAACGAGCTACGAAATGAAAAATTGACGAGGGGTTAATAACAGCCGTTAATTCTCACTGACAAGATAAAAAGAACCGTTACTTAGCCGTAGTTCCCATTTTGTGGTATTAATCATTTAATACGCCATTATTTTTAATAAAACATAAACTGTACAAGGTAAGCGGCGAAGGGACAGGAGATAAAGACGCCTACTTATATATTAGACACTAAAGCGAGCAATAAATATTAGTAAATAATTAGCTTCAAACTGTGGAGATGGTAATTACAATTTTCCATACTCAAATACAAACCGTGAGGTGGACTCATGGGGTGTTGGTAGCCTGTGCTGCGCGTTTTCCACTACTATTGGGACTGTTGCGTCGGTCAATGCACCTTGCTTTATTCTGTTAAACCATTCGACTTCCTAAACTCTATTTACAGACTACATAAAGGGATTCACAAGTGGTCCATCCTCTTAATTTCTTAAATCTTGTTCAGCTGATATGAACTTTTGATCCTAACCCAGCCTATATTAACAACAGCTGTACAAAAAGGCTTCCATCAACTATTAGCAACCTCATAAACCATAATGACATATAATGTTTTTAAACAATGCTAATTTACCTAAGTGCCTTCCCATTTATTTTTTCTGAATAAGATAACAAAGATTTTTTTAGTAATTTACTTACTATTACTTATTTAAATGATTACGAACTGGGTATTTTTGAACAAAAACTCTTAATTGCACCTTTTGAACTATCTTAGCTACCTAAAATGGCATTTTTAACAATTGAAAAAAAAATTATAAATAGCAAAAATATTGAAATAAATGAAATTAACTAAACTAGGCTATTGAAATTCGTTTTGCCTTACCTCAAATGAATTTATCAAATAAAACCAATTTATTTCCAATATTTACATAATTAAAATAACCACACGCTAATCTAGTCTAAAACGAAAGACTAACATTCTTGCTCTTCATTATGAATAAAGACTTCATTGAACTTATATCTACGTCATTTTTAATTTTAAAAAATATATAAATAAAAACCTAACGATAAAAAACAAAACCTACGCGATAGTATAAAAACATTTCCTCATAATAATATATTATGCCCTGATACTTTATGTTTTGGTTATTTATCCATGTTAGCAATATTTTCAAGTAATACATTCTCGCTATCTCTACATTAATCTATAAAATTTTTTGTAATAACTTTTAAAATAAACAGCTGCTCGAACAAGGTTGTAACCCTCAGAAATGAGAAAATCAAGTTTAATATCGAACAGGGTTGTATCTGGCATGAGACCTTGTTAAGCACTTCAAATATTTATGATATCAACTTTGTATACTTCGTGAGACTCGACTATTGTAGTGTTCCTTGGTCTCTATATTATTGTAAGAAACTTATTTTTGATTATTTGGAATTCGATAACATTAATATTCCAATAAACTCCAAATTTTTACTTTGCATACCTTCTTGAGCTAGACTTTTTTCTCGTTCTATTTTTTTTTTTTTTTTTTATCCTTCCCTTAATAGTATTTTATCTAATACTCGATAAAATACTATTAAATTTTATCGAATACTAAAAGAAAATGTATTGAGTCTGGAAAATCGATAGAAAATGTTTACGATCACTAGGTATATATATATTGTAACATTCATGATATTTGAGAATAAAGATCATGAACCATCACATATGGTAAGGGTCATTTTTTTCCCTTATACTAGTGGGGATGAGCGGGAAACCAGTCTTAGCCGAGCCTTCGAGAAGAACGCAGTGGCAAGCCCCCGAATTGGCGGTTACCATACTATTGAGAACCAATAGTAGAAAGTAACGTTGATTGGATTACAGGAAGAGAAGAGAAGAAAAGTAGTTGAACGTTATTGAATACCATGTTGTGTTGAGACAGATGGGCGGATAAGTTGTAGGTTGGTGTTATGAATATTGTTTATTATTATGGACCCATTCAAAAAAAAATTGAGCTCAAATTCATGTCAAGACATAAAACAATTTGAATTAAAGATCTCATGACGGACCTGCCAAATTAGTTAAGTTAAATTGATCAAATAAAGTAAAAAGAGAAATAGTAAAAAATGGTAAAATATATATATATATATATATGAGAGAGAGAGAGAGAGAGAGAGAGAGAGAGAGAGAGAGAGAGAGAGAGAGAGAGAGAGAGAGAGAGAGAGAGAGAGAGAGAGAGAGAGAGAGAGAGAGAGAGAGAGAGAGAGAGAGAGAGAGAGAGAGAGAGAGAGAGAGAGAGAGAGAGAGAGAGAGAGAGAGAGAGAGAGAGAGAGAGAGAGAGAGAGAGAGAGAGAGAGAGAGAGAGAGAGAGAGAGAGAGAGAGAGAGAGAGAGAGAGAGAGAGAGAGAGAGAGAGAGAGAGAGAGAGAGAGAGAGAGATTGACAAACTAAAGACCCTCTCACTTGGTAAAATATTTTGTGATAACGGTATGTGACGATTAAATATGGTTTCCCCCTTTTCATCCCTTAAGCAGGGGTTCCGCTAGACAGTAGTGTGAGCCCTTTCCTGTACCCCTCATGCTCACACGAACGACTACACCACAACACACTTAAGCGGACGACATCGCCATTATATTATACCCAGCCATGAAGGCATACATACAAGAGCATTCACTTAACTACAGGCGCAACCAGCACAATCAAACAGAAGAAGTAACGGACAGGTAAAAATGAACATGCTATAATATGCCGATTTTGTTGTGTTATTGATGGATGACATCACTTGTCTACCGCCAAATTATCTATGTATTTTTTCTATTATCCCGAGTGATTTTAACGTAAATATTTAGCGCAATATGAACAATTTAAAATAAACAACGTCAAATTAAACCAACTTTATTTGTATTTATTAAAATAAATTTGTAATATCACAATTGTTTTAATGGTACTAAAAACATTTAGCCAAACAAATCTGAGCCTTTACTGGAATAAAAAGGAAAGCGATTGAAAGAGTTAAAATTAAAAGATATTAGTTTAATGCGTTGCCAAGTTATCAACAATGTTTTGTTTTAATTAAAATCCACTGATTTGCTTTTGCAGTTTACAAGAGAGCTTAAACTGACACGTTTGTACCAATAGTCAGCTGCCTCAACAATGTTTTTCCTATTAGAAAAATCAACTAAATTTTGAAATAAATAATATTAAAAACTACGAATGTATAAACAAAAGTTGTAATGTCAATGAAGGAAAAGGGTTCAAGTTGTTTTTTACAAAAGCAATTCTTGAACGAATTAAACACTCAATTTCTTTTGTCAGCCCTGGAAACTTTATTGCTTGGATTATTTTTGAAATTCCAGATGGAAAGATCATTTTCACGAATACTATCATGGAACAGGTATGGACATATGTACTTAATTAATATTAATTAATTAATATTCGCCAAGTCCAATTTTTTATTAAAATATTTAGCTGGCACCTTCCTTATTCCTGGCTTTTCCTAATTTATATAATATGTTATCTCGTATGTATTAACTTCGAGGTTTTCTTTTATTTAAATATTGTATTTTTTACTGAATCTGTTTCAAAGGAGAATTCGGGCTTTTCTATGTGTATGACAATGTATATACCTACTATATACGCTCAGATCGGACCTCGTGCTCTACAAAACACTGTCTATATCCACTCGCTGCTTGACATGTGGGACTGGGGTGCCTCTTGCGCACCGGCGGGTTCCGGGGAGCCTGGGCTGTGATATCGTTCTTGTACTCGCTAATCTATCAGGGCATCAGGTTTTTTCGCCAAAATACACAAACCGACTTTTTTTTTTTTACTGTATTCTCTTTTTATGTATCTTTTAATTTATTTATTGGAATACTTTTAAAAAAATATATTATTACGTTCTTTGTATATTATATGATAATTTAAATTTTTTATTCTTTTACTTTAAACATATTTTATTTACTATTTATTATTAGGTTCCATTAACAAAAATAATTCTGGCAAAAAGATGAATTTAATTTTACAAACATAAAAAAATAAACTAATATTAATTATATAAATACTTGTCTATAAATTCGATTCCTTTTCTTCTTTAATTGTCTTAATTCTTTAAACAAAATTAATACTTCTTCTCTTCGTGCTATTTCTCTTCCGTTCTGCTTTAAGTCAATAATCACCAACCAACAAAGTTTTTAAGTTTTTTTTACTCACAATCTCAAGCTAATAATATGTATTACGGGCTTTTTATTTCATCACTGAATCCAGATACATATATCAGGCTGATTCCAAAAACTAGAGTGAATATAATGCTCTGTGTGTTTTCTCAGAACCACAACAACAACTAATTATAACTGGCTAAAACTAGAGAGTAATTCTGTGTGTGTTTCTATCATCACAACCACCAGTATACTATCTTTTGTTTTTTTCATACACTCTCACTTGTTTTTATTTTGCCTTCTTGATAAGTTAGATTAAATATTTATATAAAAACTCCACAATATCTAATATCACAACAATATATATAGTTAAATGCTGACACAGTGCGCTATCAGCTCACTATCACATTGCTGACCACTGTCCTTTCCTATCCTATATATGAGCCTCCTCGTTTAGAGATAAGCAATCCCCTTCTGTGATTCCATTGAGTACATTCATGTAGTAGCTTAGCTATTTAATATTTTATTTCAACTTAGTGTAGTGTAAATCAAATAAAGTTATTTTTAAAAAGATCTACTGCTTTATAGTTGCTTTAATTATATTGTTTATTTATTATAATGACGTTAGTTATTTATTTATTATTATTTGATTTTTCTGGTATTGTCTGTGCTTTATTATTATTCATATGGGATATAGGACGAGAATAAAGGGGTTTCCTATTAAAAAAGTTTCTTATTATTACAGAAAATACTTCTTTCAGGTCTTCTAGAACAGGTAGTATACCACTCACCAACGTCCAACAGGGTTATCCAGACCTAGATAGCTAAACATAATTGAAAACGGCTCTCTCTATCTCAGGCTCATTCGTTTTTGAGTTAGGAATCTAATAATAGACGACTTTGTGCCCACTTGAACGACACAGATGTGCATGCATGGAGGATGCGCGCAAGTGGAGTGGTCGAGCAATAGACTAAGAGCAATAGACGACCACCGCCTCTTCCACTCCAGAGGGCTTGGATTTAGCATTTCACGGCTGGATGGGCAATTATCCACTCATGAGCAGCTAGCAGATTGAATCAACAGCCACTCACTGGCTCCACAGACTCTAACCGGTGCTAATTCGTTCTTTGATAGTAGCAACTCCAGCACGAGGTATATGAAACACCATCCTCACTAATAATGCACTGAGTAATGACAGTTCATATTTTGACGTTAATAATTAGCGTCAAAAAAGTCAAACATCAAAGCATCCAATCCTTTCAATCAAGAGTCCTGAGAACGTCAGCAACAAAATCCCTCATAACGATCCTAATATACCCTACATTCTTGAACGCATCCCTTCCAAGTTCATAAAATTCCATAGTAACCTATCCGACCACTGCACCACTCATCCCTATAATCCTCCTTGGAGACTAAAACGGTAGTGGCATCGTGACCTGCTATAAATAAGTGCCAGTGGGAGTCCTGGCAATGGCAAGTTTCTCTAATCATGTCCTGAGCGTCTGTGGCTCTCGCGCTCTTCGTCAACCTCCGCTGGCTCTTATCCAGTGACGCGGCTGTCGTAGGTATATAGTATATATAATAGGATCATATAGCACAATTACTTATAGCCCAATCAGGCAGATTGTAATTTTATCATAAAAAAAATGTTATAAAAAAAAAAAAAAAAATTAGCGATGGGTTACCCTTACAAAATATACCGTATATATATACCGGATGTATTTGGGATTCGCTAATAAATGAAGGCTTCATTTGTTTTTGTTTAAGTTGTATTTTTTTATTGAAATCAAATTTAAGTAATTGATGGACCGGAGAAACAAAGTAGGCGAACATTTGCTCCCAACAATGGACAAAGTCGATATTTGTTTTTAGCACCCTTTAAAACCTCTGAATACGAACTATGGAGAAAATTCGAGAATAAATATTTTGGGCAGTTCACTGTAATCAACAATGTTTTGTTTTAATTAAAATCCACTGATTTACTTTTGTAGTTTACAAGAGAGCTTAAACTGACCCGTTTAACATGGTTTTTCCCATGTTTTTTTTTTAATTTATAACAATTAAATTTGTCGATAAATAACATTAAAAATTAGGAGTTTCTAAAGAAAAGGCTTAATATCCAGATATGTCAAAGACGAGCCTGAAATCCTCGTCAGTTTTTTAAAAAATGATCGTGAAGAAGTGTTCAAGTTATGTTTTACAAAAACAATTCTTGAACGAATTAAACACTCAAGGTTTTAGCACCCTTTAAAACCTCTGAATACAACCTATGGACAAAATTAGAGAATAAAATATTTTGGCTTAAAATACCGTACGTTTAGAAATACTTAAAAAAAAATTTTACTCACTTCACAGGTCACATATATATATATATATATATTTTTTTTTTTTTTTTTTTAATTGTAGTAAAATCTATCAAGACGATTTATTTTTAAGACCCTGCTTCATTTTGGGGCAATAGTCAAGTTCGTGTGACGGCTCAGAAATGTTCACATGATGAAATGATCAAACCAGTACGGTATTGATAAAATAAAAATCAGTCGTCTCATCAAATTGTAATTATGTTTGTTTAAAATACATTCATTATTAGTATAAAATAGTTACCTTTAAACGGATACATATTTAAAGGGCATTAATATTTATAAGCGAACTATAAAATGATAAATTGAAGGGATTTATCGGAAATGGCCCTGAGAGATAGGAAAAAGGAAGACCGGGGAAGGTGCCCCCTCAAAGGACAATGCTTTCCCCGCAAAGTTATGCTCCAATTTTCCGGCACTCAAGTTATAGAGCGCTCCTGGTGGAGGGGGGGGGTATTTGCCCCATACAAGTACGTACTTACCCTAGGGCTCTTGTTTATATAGTTGGCCCAGTATACCTGTATATAATAAAACATCTCAGGTCGGGGATTTACAGGAGCTGATACAACGAGACTGGTTTAACGCTTGTTTTTATACCTGTAATAAATACTATATATTTTTAAAAACTGTGGATCTATCACGTTAAATTCCTATAAAAAGTTGTAATTTCAGATTGTTTTTCTGTATTCTGTTCGCCAAAACATACAGAGGGGTCCAAAAAAATGTATCCACTGGTTAACAGTCCATAACTTGCGAACTAATTGGCGGAGTTGTCTCATTTTTGGTGAAAGTGTAGTTTAAAGTCCAACTTAAAGATATCTAAATTCGCCGAACACTTGAGCGACTCACTCCAGTTTCACGGGCACACCGTCTCACAGACTTCTGTGGTGAGCGAGTGAATTGTTTTAACACAAGATGGGAGTTAAATGGACTTGCTACTGTTACAGGTCGTCCAGATCGTTGTTTTTGTACATCTTTAACACAGCCTTCGGCTTCAAATTTGTCTCGAATGCGATGAATCGTTAAACGTGTCGGTGGCTCTGTTTGATACACATTTCGCCATTGCCGTTGAACCTCATTAATCTTTTCGTACTTAAAATACCACTTTAAAACAGACTTCCTTTCATCAAATGTAAGCCTTACGCCAGCCATGTTTACTCGAGTAACAGGGTACAACTAACAATAAAACACTAACTATCTGGCGACTGTCATCTGACAAAACAAAACAACGCAATACAACGCTTGTATGGCGATTGCCGGAACTACAAACTATTACACTACCAAAAATGAGACAACTCCGTCAATTAGTTTGCAAGTTATGGACTTAAACAGTTAAACAGTGGATACATTTTTTTGGACCCCTCTGTATATACCAGTCGCTTGCAAATAATTTTAATGATTATTTCATTCATTGTTAGCCGTGAGTTAATGAATGACCAGAGCAGTTAGTTTGTAGACCGATCTGTTCGAGTTGATGAAAGAGGGTTATTAGGTTGTCATCAAATTCCCAATTGGCAGACAGTAACTGACTTATCTTGTAAACATATTTCATAACAAACTAGCAGCCACTGTTTCCGTTGTATCTAATACTTTGTTGTTTTTACATATGCCTTTTGTATCTAGATATTTCGTAGTTCAAACCAATTAACTGATAGATATCATTAACCCCCATCCGCTACATATATCTGTCTCATTTCGCATTGTAATCTTTTGCACCAAAAGTCTAGTTCATTATAATTAATCAGAGAGCGAACAGCCTTTCAAGAATAATTGACTATATTTGACCATAAAATATGTTAAACATTTCATAAACACGTGAGAGACGGGCAGGCACAAATTCAATTTGCAATAGTAAAAACAAATCTGACTGGAGGGGAGCAGAGCCGGATGATGCCACAGCCGACTTGAGAATGGACTGGCTGAATATTGAGTTTGTTGCTCATTTCCTTGAGGCCGACCCCCCCCCCCCCCGATATCCAACTTCCCCCCCCCCAAGGTGCTCATATCCAACTTTATCACTCTACACCTGCTGTTGCGGCAGCGTTCCTCCATCACAGCTTTTCTACTCCACCTGTCAGCCCTCGCCTCTACACTCCCATCGGTCATATACCCCTGCCAGTATAATATATATTTATAAGTAGGCACAGTAATATTATAAAAAGAAATCTAAAACAGATAGAATTTAAGCAGAGTCTGATAGTCTGTAATAAAATATTTCTCCAAAATAAAGTTATTATGTTTTGATCATTTTCACGAGTACTATCATAGAACAATGGGCATATATACTTAATTAATATTTGCCAGCATACCTGTTTTAGAGGTGAATTTAGGATTTTCTATGTGTATGACAATGTATATACCTACTATATACGCTCCTATCGGACCTCGTGCTCTACAAAACACTGTCTATACCCACTCACTGCTTGACATGTGGGACTGGGGTGCCTCTTGCGCACCGGCAGGTTCCGGGGAGCCTGTGCTGAGATATCGTTTTGTTTTTACGCATCTGAATAGATTTCCCATTGGCTGATTTCATTTTGTATACATTTTGTCGTATCCATCTTTTTGACATATATACCTGTTTCATCTATTACATATATATGTGTGTGTAAAACCTATTTACTGACACACATTAACATCAGTTCATTAGCTACTCACTCACATAACTACATAATTTTGGTTTTGTATTATATTATACATATCTTTAGTTACTGGCTCCATTAATTTTCAGTCAACATACGATGTTCCCGAACAAATCCAAATGACCTCTAGGGTGTTCTCTGGTCAACAATGGACCTGATGCTGGCTCTGAGGGTTTGAATTCACTTTAGCACAGTTTATGCACATATTTTTACATCCCAATTCACACGAAAAAGTTGAGCAGTCTCAGTAGCAAAGCATCTGTAGTTCAATAAACCGGTCATCTCTTGGCTCTGTCACTCGCGGTCACATCTGGGTCTGCCATTGCACAAACCTGTCTCACGGTAACGAGTAATTGCTCTCCAAGCAGTGGTTTTACTCATCTTTCGTTTCGACTGTCTTCCAGGAAGACAACAACCAGGGCTTGAACGTCAAAACCATTTGTTGAAAATAAAATAAACAACGTAATAAATTCTTTTGCTAAACTTTTTAGAGATCAGTTACTTATACAATAAATCAAAATAGAAATTTCTGTATTTAAAATAAATTTATTGAATATTTATTGGAGATTTCCTTCATATTTATAGCCCCTTATCACTGGAAACGTTTAATACTAATTAAAAAATAAATCAATGATGTCAGAAAAATGCAAAGTATACATTAAGCTTTCAGTGCATGGTGGTGAGATTCGGATAACTGAAAGAGGACATAAACATTGAAAAGAATGTGAAAACCTTTACAAACATTTTCCTTCAAAAAACCAAAAAGTGAATGGCTCCGTTTATTAATTAATTACAGAAACGTTTGAAACTTTACTCTTGTTTTAAAAATGGCTTAAAAACATCAACATGTTTTATGTAAATCGATCAAAAAACATTAATTTCTAAAGTATCTATAGTCGCGAGCTAATAATGATTTAAATGTCAGTCCATTTATCGGCACCATTACTTTTTCAAAGCACTAGTTGAAATATTAAAAAGTTTGAGAATACAAATGAGTTGAAGCTTTTGTTGGGTAACAATTTTTAATCAACATTTGTAATTGACAACTCTCAAACCAATGTTTGGATAGTTCCTTGTTATTTACAGACAACCATAGCATGTCGAAACCTTGTCCATAAATAAACTTGATGAAAAATTAACATCGATTATTTATAGACCAGATCTTCCAAGAAACGCGTCTGTTTTGGGAAAAAAGAATAAATACAAAAAATATTACACATGGTAGGTTAAGCCTTGCAGATAAATTGATACCAGTACACTTTTTTTTTTAAATTATTATTATCCCCCCCCCCAACAACCCCCCAAAAGTACAAGGGATATCAAGAAATGAAATAATTCAAAAGCAAGCCCTGAGTGCTGCATTGAGAAGGAAAGATTAAGGGCGAAGTGGCGAGAGGAGACAAGACCTTTGTTTAGGGCCACAGTGGCCGACCCACTAAATATCAAACCCTTCTTTCCCCCTTCCTAAATGTTATCCTACCAATCCCCCAGCTATATTAAGTCCTTTATATTGGAGCAAATGTTAACAGCCTTCGCCATTATCACCGGCACAATGGCGCTTTTGTTCGCCAGGTGGCGCTATATCAATCCAGCGAAGGGCCGATCAAAAACATCAGTCCCTCTCTCAGCGTCCAATTGTAGCACGGGCCAGAGAGAGAGAGAGAGAGAGGGAGAGAGAGAGAGAGGGAGTGAGAGAGAGAGGAGAGAGAGAGAGAAAGAGAGAGAAAGAGAGAGAGAGAGAGAGAGAGAGAGAGAGGGAGCGACCACTGTCAACCCCGGAGGGCGAGGTCCTACCTTGACACAAGGAAAGGAAATCGTCTCCTACCAATGTATTATTATATTTATTTATTATATAATTTGCTTACATGACGAAATCCTTATGCAAATATAGAGCCTGAAGCACTTCAATGATGAACAACTAAATATTGTGTACAACATTTTTTCCTTTCCTGAAACTTACATAAATAACATTTAAAAAAAAAAACATACATTCTCCGACTAAATTAAATTGCCCACCAAAATAATAAACACAAACATCCGTCATAATAAATTATTATCATAGTATAAAGCACAATTTTCGTCAAGTAGTTTTTATTTAACTACCTCGGTTCGTCAAAACTACTATTTTGAATTAGTCAAAGCATTACAATATTTGAAATCATACGATCAATATAACAAATGTGTAGTTCTCCCAACGCTAAGTTTGGTAGTTAGACGAAAATTTTAAATTTCAAACCCAATGCTAAGAGTCATTGATAGTGAACGTGAAGATCAAAGAGGCAATCATAATATTTATGATTATAAAGGAAAGCCACACATTATAGATTTATCTGATTTTTTTTCTTGATCTTAAATTTGAAGCAATTATCAATAATAAAATCATAATATAAACAAGAAGAATTATTTTTAGTAAAAAATACCTGAATCAAGTGTAATGTAATGCGTAAGCAGAGGATTTGAAACTAACATTATGATAAAGACACGAAAAATAAGGTGTGAAAAAAAAAACACCTAAAATTTTATTAAATTAGAATTTAAACTTTAACTAGTTAATGTTAAAATAACATGGAACATTCGCTAATATGATTGATTAATATATTATTTATAAATACTTACATAATAACGTATATATATGTCAAAAAGAGAAGTAAAAGTCACCTGAAAAGAAAATATTCTTGATAAAATCATAAATATAATAAATGCTGTAAAACATATCAACTTAAAGCCTAATGAACAAAACAAATACTATTAAAATATAAATTGATCCTGTATTAATTTTTTACAAAAACAACATTATTATGATAAAATTACAATCTGCCTCATTGGGCAATGCATTAATTGCGTGTTGCGCATGTTGCGTTAATTGAAGCAGGCCGCATACCCTCTTTCATCAAGCACAGCATTAATTGAAATCCCCCCCACAAAAAGTAGGGATATGAAATGCTCGTTTTCAAAGATAAGAATATGGTATGGTATAGTTGAGGTCGCAACGTAATCATTTATTGTGAAATGCTAGATTAGAGTACAATCTAATTCCCCTACCGCACATACACTGGTGACCTGTGGCATTAGCTTGAACACACTAGCAGAAGTGGCTGTGGGTGTGGGCGCAAGTAGATTACTTGATCATTAGCTTGAGTGGCTGGCTACTCGCCTTTTGCTTTAGGTCAGGTCTCAATTATTTAATTAGTGTCCGCTTGGCCATGCTCTTTTTTCAAAACCACCTTCTCCTCGAAGGCAGTAATTATTATCAGGGTAGAATTATTTACGCTTGTGTCGTATTTTGACAAATCAAGGCCAATGAGTATTCCCTACAATATATAACCAATATAACTTGCTACAATATTATTGAAAATCGTAACGGTCATATTTCGAGGCGTTAAACAGACTGCCACACATACAAAACTATTTGCAAGACTAATTTGTACTCTTATTTTCAATCTTGATCAATTTTCTTATTCATGGACTTAAGCCGCTTCAATTTTGCATTTAACTAAAAACGACCCCTGAATATGCTTTTGCTTAGTGTAAACCTATGTGTGGCGTTGCTTAATCAGTTGCAATCAAAAGTTTCACATAAAATGATAAGTTCACTATAATCAATACATCAACAATCGACCAATTCTAAATTGGTCTCTCAAAATGCTTCAAACCAATTAAAGATATTTGTAACATGTTTGGCGAAAATACTGTTTAGTATGTACTATATTGCTGTGAGGTTCATAATTAACCCCTCTCCATCCATACCGTTTAACTTTGGGTTTAATCAGATAGCTACTAACTCGACATGGATGACGTTATGTCTTCAGGACAGAGCTTGACTTGACTATAATTGCTCACAAACTGTAGGATTGTTTTTTTTTGAAACCTTGGTCCAGCCCAGTGAGGCTTGAAGATTGCAGCACAAGCAATTCGCAAGACTGCCGAAAGTTAAGTAAGATATACATTTCGTGACTGACGTTGTAACATTCGCTTGATTCCGACGAGTTTTTGGATATAAAGTGACGGTGGTTCAAGCCTTTCTCTTGGCATGTCCGAGTTAACAGTACGATACGGTCGAAGAAGGGCACCTGGTACCCATAGATATTGACTACTTCATGTTATATCTGGAGGGGTGGTTAAGGCTCTCGTTCATCAAAGGGCTTGACGGGAACGCGAATGCTTCTAAGGGCTTTATAACGAAGAGGGTCATTCCCTAGATCCTATTTATTATTATTTTTAATTGGACCGCTATTTGGGGCACTGCGACTTGACATTCACACTTATTTTTGTTTAAATAATTTATATATTTATAGGCCACTGTTTTAATAACTACTATACTGTAGTGTAGTCTTTCTTCTCCGAGGTGACGGAACTTTAGTAAATATTTGTACATTTAAATTTATTTGATTTACTATTTTAATGTAATTTATTATGAATTAATAATACAATGGCTAGCTGTCATAGGATTTTCTAAGCTAGTCTCGTACTAGCCGAACATGCGAATGGCACGGTCCGGACGAAACATTAAAACACACAGTGGCAGGTTGTACAATGAAGTAGATAATTATTATTTTATACTCCTTTGTTACTGGCTATGACCTAGTTACCTATTGACATTTACTTGATTCTATATCTAATCGGAAGCATAAGGAATCACTTAATTGTGCAAATGGTTAAGAAATATATTGGCAGAAAGGGTGAAGCATACCCTAAAGTCCTGGCGGGAATGCGAAGGGAGGATGTATTTGCACATCAAACCATTCTTCACAAACCCTACCCGGTGATTGCACCCTCCAGTATCTTAGCTGGGTAGCGTCCTGCTTTTCTTTGGGTTTTGGTAAAAAAATATTAAGAAGGAACTCGTATTTTATTTTCGAGTCTTAGTCTATGTTGTATGACGGTATTATTAATTATTGTTTTTTATGTTTAACATAAAAATGTTATGTATGCCATTCTGACAGGCCGCAAGGTAATTATATAATAGGTTTAGCTATTGCTCACATAAAACAAACCTGTATCTATAGGCCGAGGACCTAATGGTAGTTGATTATTAAGGGTCGAGGGTTCTTCCATCTATGCCATCTTTGTACAATCACAATTAACAATGTTACAGAGAAGACTTACAATATAGTTTAACGGAATTTGCTGAGAGGCATTTACTTTTTACTGCAGTCAGCTAACATATTTCTATCATATACTTAACTCGTTGTGGCTGTTGGAGCTTTAGGCTAATCGCTTGTTACCTATACCTAACCTGCGATTTTTAACCTAACTTTCTTTTCTCTTAGCCGATTGCGAAGGCATAGACCCTGCGATAGTGGTAATAAAAATGATTACTTACAATTACAAGAAGTTTTGAAATGATAAATTCAAATGAAAAAAAGTCTCGCTCGTTTTTCTAACATTTAAGATATAAAATTCTGTAATTTTTCTCCTTTGAAATTTTGAAAAAGCCTAGACTTTTTGACATTTCATCTTTGGACAATTGAAAGGAGGAAATTCCTGATTTAGTTTATGAATGATGTATACCTAAATTTGTCGGTAAACAAAGAAAGATATACATTTTCATTGACTATTTATAAATTATTGTGATATATACTGTGCATTAGCGGAGATACCGGTGTTGGACCGAGGCCTGCTGAATAGATGACCTACTGTGGAGTCCAGATCCTTCCAGATAAGCCTTATCTCCTGGCACCTCAATACAGATGGGCCCTTCCTCTCACCGTTCCCTTATCGCCCAATATGGCCGCTATCCAAATTGTATAACGCTATATTCTTCCATTTGTCCAACTGTAGTATAAAAAAAATACCCTGTGCTCATTGTAATCCATGGTTATATGAAGAGTTGTCTGCTGAGGTTTATTGATTACAACACGGTAGGGGCAAAAGGTATATGATGAAAACTGTTTGTGAGTGATTGGAACACTCTTCTCGAGTACATAATTACAATGAATACAATGACGAACAACCTCTTGCTTAAGAATATGTTCACAAGCTATTCGGTTTAAGTATTTAGTAAGTCGGGGCCTGACCATAATCATCTTTGAAGCTAGGGAGCGCTAGTGTTGAGTGGACGTGAAGCTGTCAACAGATTTCAGTGACTAAGATAGTTCGTAACCGTGCAGAAATGATACTTTTGCAGCCTCCACAAAAACCTATAAAATTATATTATTCCAACTATCAACTTTGGATGGAGCGTTTGTTAAGTGGAATATGCTGTGAGCAATTATGAGGCTACATATATGATCTAAATTAGTATTTTATATATGATTAGAAGCCTTTGCCAAGATTTTGGCTTAAATTAATGAAAGAGACTTGTACGGATTACATTAAATTTATAAATGGACAAAGTTTTGACAAATTATGCATGACTTTTTACATATTTTAACAATTAACAGTTGATTAGCTACCCTCATTTTGTTTTGTATCCTTTTCTACTTAATATTGGTTACTAAGTATTAGCATACGTGTTCAAAACCTACATTATTTACTTATTGACAGCACCTTCTGCATACTTACATAGTATGGCAACACATCAAGACTCTTTCATCAAAGTTTTTTTGGTATTTTTGTTCTCTAAAATATTTAGTTTGAGGTATGTAAACCACTCAAACTCACCTTCTCAATATGGTTAAAATATATTATTATTTTTGGAAGTTTTTTGGAATTATCAGTATTGTTCATTGCGACCCCATCTTTGGGAGAAAACTTTATAACTGTAAATCATGAATATGTTCTGAGCCGTGAATTGAGGATGTACAAAATGTATTTACTTTTTCGATTTAAATTTAGCCGACTTTATTGTACCATATAACCAATGAAGATTGTACATTACCTGTTTGGTCGTAGGACCTCTCCTTTCTGGGTGGAAGTTGATGGAGATACAACTAATGGTGTAATGAATGGTTGAGTTTTGAATGTTTTAAAACGCTTTTTGGCTAGTGAAAAAGTTTATACTCTTATCAGTGAGGGAATCATTCGTTTGAAAAAATTCATAATTTTCTTTAATCTTTACTAATTTAACGCTGAAAGTGATCTAAAAATAACTATTTTTCGTATCAGATAAAGAAGGGGGCTCTTGGATTTATTTTGTAGTAACCTTGCTCACTATCTCAACGACCTAAAGTTGCCCTGGCACAGGTCGTCTGTATCCAATAAATGTTTTTATAAAATGCTCTGCTTATCCTTTAGTAGTGGACAGAATGCTGGAATATATTACTGGAGAATCCATGAGCCTGCCTATCCTAGTTATCCTGCTTAAGTATGTGCGTTAGGATTTACTCCCACCATTCTCCTCCTTCCTCCCCATAATCTAATTCATTATCCGTCACCTTTTCCATTTTGCCTTCCTCATTTATTTTTCCATTTTTTAAATTAATACCTAAGAGACGTAGTAGAATGTTGAACCGTAAAAATAAATTTAATTGTAACGGAGATATTATAGAAATTACAAAAGTGCATTAACAATTATATCGTATAGTATGACCTTAAATTGTTTTTAGTATTGGTCCCATTGTTGTGAGTAATTATTAATAACTATAAACAAAACATCACTGGCGAAGGTTTGGTAGAGCTCACGACTAGATATTGAGAAGGTCCCAGGTAATTTTTTCTTTAGCTGTTGACTGTTAGTAATCGGAAGTTATATAATGCTAAGAATATTGTAATCCTAATAGTATATATAATGCTAAAAGCCCCTTCTAGTGTATACCAGCCTCGGGACTTCATGGAAGTCACTGGTGGTTCTTGTTATTTTTTAAGTAAGCGACCGCATCCCAATTCCTGAAACAACCCTTCTCATATTCACATATGTCTCAGCTTTAGTTCCAGTCCCCACTAGTTAACACTTGATTCCCAGACACTAGTGGCTAAACACCCCTCCGACCCAGTATGTAGTATCATAACTCTTAATATCTGTACACCAGTGTTTTGGATTTACTTCATAATAAAGCTTTTCTTTTATTTTAATTTAAAAGACTCTCCTCTACAAAGATTATTTAACTGGAGTAAGAACCGTTTTGTTAGATTTGTCTTATGGTGCTCCTGTGTTTAGTTAAGGAGACCTTATTCCCCTCCCTCCGTAGACAAAACTTGGTTCATTCCAAGGCATCCAGTCTCGCCCCCACCCTTATACTTACAATACCCTACAGTTTAAATACTACAGTCTACACCATAAGGGCTGAAGACCCTCGTTCTGACCTTCACTAGCCGACCCACAGAAGTGGAGCAAAGATGAGCCCCATCATCTAGTCCTGTCTATTTTGATACTGTACTTTTAACTTCAAAAAGAGATGATTTTGTAAATCTACCCTCCTTCAAATGTATCTGCGTACGCAGCACGAGGAGTTATTATATTGTTAATCTTGTTCATTGTATTTTGATCATATATTGTAAAAATGTTAAATAAAAAGGGGTGTGAAAAAAAGCGAAGACTTGATATATTATAAAGATTTTCACAGATCTGCTCAGCTGTTAGAGTTTATTCTAAGGTTCTTGGTCTTCAACGACCAACAGTAAAGACTGAAGTGGTTAAAAGTATGGTTAATGTAAGCAATAAGGTAACATCATAAAATTCTCTGACATCTTCTTCTTAGTGTGGTCTTCCCTCCCACGCCTTGTGAAGATGTCGCCTCACTCATGCCGAAGGCTGAGGTTAAACATCAATTATGCATTTATTTCTGTGTATAATCAAGCTGTCAGTATTCCGACCCACGCTAAGCAGGCTCGTTACAAACCTTCGGAACAACCAACACAAAGCCGCTTTCTGTCCGAGATTTCCTCATTATAATTAAGCGATGTGATGTCTGGTTTCATTAATTGCTGTTTTAACAAGTACAATTACTGTAATCTCCATACAGTTTTAGTCTTTTTCGGGGCACGTGGATTCTCTAGTAATATATTCCAGTATAAAGCATAAGCAGAGGATTTTTTTCAAAAGATTTATCGGATACAGACAACCTGTGCCAGTGCAGCTTCGGGTTGAGATAGATTCCTTTTAGCCAGATGTCAGAAATTCTTCTCTTTCTTGTAATTGTCAAGCTTTCTCATATTTATTCATTTTATAATAAATGTTAACAGCGAGGACAATATAGGTTTAAAAGCAGAACTACGCCTAAAGAATGTGAATATTGTAGAATAGAGGAGATAATATTGTGTGGCCGGAATCGGTGAATTATTCAGGGAATGATTGTGACAAAGCAGGTGACAATAAGAGTGGATTAGGTCATTGGGAGGTGGACAGGTAATCGATCACTGGTAATGCAGCAATATGGGTTCTCAACCCAACCTTTTCTGATTCCGACAACCATATATTTATTTAGCCAGTCAAGGATGGTTTATATATAGGTTATTGTTTTTATATAGTGTTTATATAATATGTCTATTTTATATCATACGAACAAGTAAAGCAAGTAGGCAAAAGGATCAGATGCCTTCCCATCATTATTTATTTTATTAGTAGTATCAAATATTAGTTTTTTCATTATTTATTGAAATAAAATTACAATCTATCCTACTCAGACCAACTACAGTCATGCTACATTTACAATTCTGTATTCTCTCACTCGTCAGTAAGTTATAGAGGTATACTGATACACAACCTCGCACGATTGCCTTCCCGATCGGATGGGAAATGGGAAGTGGAGGCTCCCGAGACCCACCACGCTCCTCCATCACAACATTCGGAATTGAAATATGGACTTGGGAAACATCATTTTTTAGAAAGATTCACACATTTGGTTGCTTAAGTCTTAACCGAAATAAATTCAACATTTCTTTGACATAATTGAGGTGGTAAGACTAGCGAAAATGAGCCTATGAACTTTCAGACAGATAATATTATATTTACTACCGTTTTCCTAAAACAAAAAAATTACTTTATGGCTTCGTAAGTGTTTAAAAATGACGTTTGGAATTCAATAATTACATTATTAATACAGGTCAGTAACCTATCCAACCACCCTAATCCCCTAGCACAGTCATTGCACTGCAACACTCATCCCTATAATCATCCTCGGAGAATGAAACGGCAGCTGCACCTGCTATAAATGCGTAACAGTGGGAGTCCTGGCAATGGGCAGTTTCTCCAATCATGTCCTGAGCGTCTGTGGCTCTCGTGCTCTTGGTCAGCCTCCACTGGCGCACCAAATGCGGAACAGCATTCCATTAAAAATCTAGTCTGAACCAAATGATAGTTAAGGCAAATTGGTTAGACGTTAATCAATAAATACGATAACTTCCCTTGGAAGACGCCTCAAATTACACACCATACAACGATTTAAAAACAATGCCTATTTTATGCAGTTTTTTGTTTTGAGGAATCGTCCAATTGTTCTTTTATCAATTTTTAATTGTTAATATTGATTACACTATACCACTAAGGGTCACTATCTAGCTCCACGTATCCCTACCTTTCTCCTAGAAGCAAAATAGGCTCCCGATAACATGTTATTACAATTCCAGGCACTACGGGCCAGAGTCACCTTCTTATGTCTAGAGCGTCTGTGGCTCTCGCACTCACTCACGAAATTTCTATCAGCAAAGAGTCTGATGTAGGAGCGCAGAACAACTCTACGATCCATGCACCCTTCTCCTTTACTGGGGGAGCTAGAAGGTGATTTGGGGGGAACATCAACGAGTATACAGATCCTCAGGCTAATCCATTCACAAATCATTTTGTATTCCCTGTAGCTGTATATTGTATATATGTGTGTATATTGTAAATGCATACAGTACAGAGAGAGCGACTGAAATATCGGGTATATGGTATGAATTTCATTGGCCTATCATATCAGGTTTATATCAATATACTGTGTACTAGGAACAGTATATAACTTGACTGTCACACTGTTATTTTAATATTACAAATATGATTTGTAAACACATGGATCGTTTGGCATTCAAACCCACAGAAATGGTTTCTTCCACCACACCCTCCTGGGTTATACGCACCCATGGATAAGAAGAGCCTCTCTGATAGCAGAGCTGAGAACAGTGCCGAGAGTGTAAATAAAGGATATTGAAGGCGGAACGGGGGCTGTTTGTGCTCGACTGGGTGATGTAGCAATGTCGAGGGTTTGAAAGGACTGGTAAGCCCAATGCTCCGGACAGAGATATCCTCGAAGAGATAGGACAAGGGGAGGACAAGCGACAAGGGGTGGATGTATGGGAGAAGCGACAAACGTACACAGGGCACACATGGGTACACACGCGCCCACGTGATCTCGGCAGGAGGTGAAGGGCGCAACCCTCCACGTGCAGTCATTGAACCGACCTTTTCACCCCCTGACCTTACAAAACTGGACCGTGAAATCAACGGCTCTGTTATTTATGGTCTGCGTTTGGACAATATGTCATTGCACAAGGAGGTATTTATTGTACGTAGTTGCATAATCAACAAGGCATTCAACAGTTGGACCACCTTAGTGGTAAGGCTCTTTCTCATTGCTCACACAATAGATATGATAATAATGGAAATTTATTTTCCAAAAAAATCTGCTCGAATAGAACAAAGGATGATTATGATAAGTGATCTCGTTCGTACCACGCACAAAATTGCGTTCAAAACCACATTCAAAAAGTATTTGCAAAATACAATACCCAGGAAAAAGGAAATATTCTGCCCCCACGCCACAAAAGGAGAAGTAAGCAAGGATTACTACAAGAAGATAACTGATGCTATCTAGCAGCATATACAAAGAGAGCGCGAGAGCCGTAGACGCTCCGGGAATGAGGGGAGAATTCTGGCCAGTACCTGGACTACAAATAACTGACTAATTATAGGAGTTGTCGAGGAAGTGTGGAACTGCATAGCGATCTTAAAGTTGGGAGATGTGCAGATAATACTGTATGGAATTCAGGCTGGTATATTATCGACATTATATAGGAGGCCACGAGACCACTGTCGTTTAAGTCTCCGAGGAGGATTATAGGGACGAGTGGTGCGGTGCAATGACTGTGCTAGGGGATTAGGGTTGGATAGGTTACTATGGAATTTCATGAACTTGGAAGGGATGAGTTCAAGAATGTAAGGTATATTAAGATCATTATGAAGGGTTTTGTTGCTGACGTAATAAGGGGCATTTACTACTGTTCTCAGGATTTTTGATTGAAAGGATTGGATACGCTTGATGTTCGACTTTTTTGCTGTCCCCCATAGCTCTATTCCGTATACAAAGTATAACTTTGTATAATAGAGATTATATAACACTGATGGGACACTAACTAGTTTTCTAAGGGCTTTGGTTTGGCAACAGTGGACGTTTTTGATGTTTCACTTCTTCCCTACATCCGGTCTGGTGATTTTTCAAAGAGCAAAGGTTTACAAACAATAGATAATAAACATCAATATAAAGCCAAAATTAATACTAGAAACACATACTATTGTAGCAAGGCAAACTAACTTTTAGAAAAATATAACCCAATATACTATTCCGCCGGGACAATCGCACCAAGGATACAAACGTATTGCAATTTTGAGAGAGCGTAGCTAAAGAGATTTGATGTAGACTCGCTAGGTTTAAAACTGGTGAATATTCTGATCATTTTTCAAAAATTAATTATTTACAAAGAGACATTAAAAAATGGTCAAATGCCTGTTATACTGACTGATGATAATATGGGATACAGCTACGAAACGACAAATCATTCCAATGCCATTCGTCTATAGTAGAACTGTTAGACAACGAAGAAAGTTATGAAACGAGAAAATACAGTATACATAAGATATAATTATGTGAAATTCTAATGGAAATAAAACACTGCTTCATCAAACATACCCCCCCCCCAAAAAAAACAACCTGATTGCTTTTCCTATGTATTGGCCGATTTTATTTATTTGCACAGAATAAATTTATTTTTCACTCAGAGCTCCTTTAGTTTGTAACCTCTGAATAAAACTTGAATCAACAACTAATTGATAACAAAATATTAAAGGTTTCTGGATAATTTGTGTTCGGGTGGATAACACGTACAGAAAATCGTTCCGATCAACCGACAACGCACCAGAATGAACTCCTTTTTTATTTAGTTCACAACTATTCCTTTTAAAACTCATGGTCTATGAAACTGGTTTAGAGCTTCGAATATAGTCGGGAAGAATGAAAACTGGTTGCTACGGTTAAAGTAGACCTGGTGTTATTATTGAAATTGTAAAGTTATAGTGGTCCAAGTGCCACTACCATGCTTAATTTTGATTTTTTTGATAATGATTATTCTCAAATTTCTTCTGAATTTCTTTAATAATTTTTAGCCTGCTATTAAAATACAAAGGTTAACTCAAAAAGAGCGCAAGGTAAGCAAATTGGAGCACATTATTTTCATGGAAAAGCGAAGGGCCGTCAGTAATGAGAACTTGTCCATCCGATAGCGCTCCTTTCATTTCGTCAAGATGAGCCGTGCCGGTGATAAAGCACGTTTTCACAGGGCTTGTCTTTTATTTTATTTTTTACAGATATTATATAATATGATACTATTATCTTATGGTCTCTCTCTATGTTTTCCTTTTGTTTATGAGTTGTTATTTATTATCTTTATCTCATTTACGAATTATGCTTCGCTGCGTATCTGTGTTGAAGTTTCCAAACACATTAATTTTCCTGAAAAATAATTTTATGTATAGTACTCGGTTATCAGGCAAAAGTTAGACTACCCTAACTTATTCTCTCTAAAACTGAACAGTAACAAGAATCCAATATTTATATGTTTAGTTTTAGCTAATGGTAGCGATTATTTCCGCCGTTTATTTATCACTTCTCTTGTTCTATATCGCTGTCCATGACTATGAGTTTTATTGAATGATCACCTTCCAGTGGAATGTAAAAGATAGATCATAAATAAATTATAAACCTCTGTGTTTCAACAAATCACAAGCCCGGCTATATCCCTTCGGCTGAAACTGTTAAGAAATAGCGTGCTGAGGCCAGCTCTACTGGGACACCACTCTTCCGATTCCTACATACTAGAACCATAACTTGACTCCAGAGCTTCCAGAACAAAATCCTGTTCACGGTACTATGGCATACCCCATTTCGTGGTATGAAGGCTCCCGACATCCCCACCATCACCGAAGCCATCCAAAGAAGACACATCAAGTTCTTCGACTCGATGAAGCATAGTCTGAACCCTCTATTCCGAGACATGACACCCCCACCGCTACCGGCAAGATGGCAACTCTCAAGATCTGGGAAAGCAGACCAAATGGTGGACATTACGGCCCTTGGCCAGCCAACAACAAGCCTCTGACGGGCAACCATCACTGCTATCCTACTGAATGAGCTTCCACTACATGCCTAGAGAGACTCTAGGCTCAGCCTTCAGTGGACTCTCACCACTGCACCGCAACATTTCCACCTCTACCGAGGCTTCCCACACTCCTTAATTCCCTCACTCCACCTTCAAGCAGGTACTCCTAGTAAAAGGATCCACTCACCCTAAATAAATTCCTTTATTTTTCCCTTATCCATAATCATAAAACTTTGAGAGCTAAGAAAAAAAAAATTTCAACAAAACCCAATAAATATGCAATAAGTTAATTTTAAGCTTGATCATCGTCATTATTTTAATAAATGCTTGAAAACAACGTTCAATGCTTGATACTTTTAAATAAATGTTTAAAATGCTTTTTACGATATCATTTATTTTTTTTTAGATCTAAAAAAATGAAGTATTTTATACATAACATGGCCTAGCCTGGTTTTAAAACCAAGTAGATCATCTTCAGGGTAATAGGGAATTCTTCAGTACAGGCCAGCTGGCAATAACTGCTATTTTCATTTCCCTTTACATTTCATAGGTCAAATACATATCACAGCCTTAGTATTTTATTTTTACAAATGTAGATTTTAGTTGAATGTGACATTTTGAAATCATGATTCCTAAGTGAAACGTTAATCCAGCCAGTAAGCCTTTGCCAAGATGGCTGGGCTGGCACGGGCAAGGAATGAGCCAGTAGTAAGAATGCGAACAGCCTTGGTTTAAAATTCTACCTTACACCCATAACAGGATCCCACACCCATAGCAACTTGAGAGAGATTCCTGGATCACGTTTGCAACTAACTCGACATATTTTCTCAGGTTAATTTCCGTATCATGTCGACTTCACGTGAAAATGGACCTATTAAGGTCATACCTAGCTGCCTTATACCTTAGGTAATAAGTATAGACTTCTCGTAGGTATTATACACCACCACATGAATTCATCCACCGTAGGCAGCTCAAAGATCTCGTGAAGCTCACTGTCGCTCCGCTGCTCGAATGAAGTACCTCTGACCACTTTCATCAGTATACCGTTTAGGAATTGTTGGAGTTTCCGAGCTGTCGTATACGTCAGATGACGAAAAAGCGGTGCACCATACAGCAGAGTAGGCCTGAGTATACTCTTGTAGATCAATAGCTTGAGACTCAGTGATAGATTGGGGAAAGTTAATAAATAGGTAAGCCGGTAAGACTTCGTTCGAGTATGCTTCAACTTCTTCGTAAAATGTTTACTAAAATGGAGGTGTTTTATTTATTTATACGTGTTCCTAAATTAAAATTGAAGAAGAGTTTAACCATAACCAAGAGCGAAGATGTTAGTTTTTTTGTTTTAGTCAAGATGCATTGCATATTAGCAAAAGATTATTTTAATCATGTAAATATTGGAAATAAATTTATTTTAGTTTCATTTATGGTATTTATTTTTTATTATGTTAACAATAAGACCATACACGGTATATGATTCTAGTAAATTTAATTCTTATTTATTAATTTGAGTATTTTTAAAAAAAATATTTTAATTATATACATGTTCGACTTCCTATGAGTATTCTTGTCCACTATGATCCCCCCACTGATGTATACATATACATATACATTTTTATCATTAAAATTAGCATATATACCACATTGCATTTACATTATACATCCATACATGTATTTATATATATATATATATTTAAGCCTAGATATCCCCTGAAATCAGCTGTTAGAATATGTCAGCTGCTGAGTAATGGAGAAGGGAAGTAAGGAGGAATTAGGGAAATCCCCCAGGCTGTGTGTCCCTCCGCCACATTACTGCAACATAGTGCAGTAGTAATTTGCAGCAAATGTCTCGCCCTCGAGTCTTCTCTTAGCTGATTTAAAAAAATACAGCCACATCAAGTTTAAATATTTAAAATAAAAGTAATGTATATGTTGTTAGTCTAATCTCATTATTTGTAAATGTTTAGCATTGGAAAATGTACGTTTTATATTTGGGTCTGATTCATGCTGTGATGTTGAAGCACCTTAATTTTATAACAATTTATTATATTTAAATGAATTTAGCAGTATGTATGTACTTTATTTATTATGTATTACTGTATAGTACTTTGTTCACCATGTTGCTAAGCTAATCTAATTATTTTTAAAAAATGTTGATCCTACTCCATGCACATGCAAACATAATTTCAAAGATAAAATAATAAAATCTGTGACTTTAGGTTTTTTGACTTTATAGGCAGTAGTGAACTGGACTGTAATATATTACATAACATATGATACAGCATTATGTTTTTTTTTTTAATTTTTTATTATTTAAGTATTACGTTACTTCTTTCTCTTTTTTGTGGTTTTCGTTTTATTTTTTACAACATACTAACATGTCATTTCTCTTCTTATTTAAAAATTATAAATACGTTTCAATTATGTAGTATGTAACAGATGGAGCCATTAATGATCAATGAAGCCATACATGATACTACACAAATGAGCATGTTGCAATTCGAACATTATACTTAATTGAAATTTATTGTTCAATTGCATGTATTTAACATGTTTATTTCACCATCACCAAGCAAACTTCGCAACAGCTCAATAACTACACACACGAATGTGCCCTTAGGGGCAGGACAGCTGGGAACAGTGAATGGACTACAGACCTGTTGCACTCTCCTCCCTGAATAAAATAACATTCAACAACACAACACAGACCCCATCGCTTGGGTTCAACTCCCGAATTCGTCCCACTTCTCGTGTTCACTGTGAGTAGAGACAGCCATGTTCCAATCTACCACATGTCAGGCAAGAGAATTATCGTCCTTTAGCGCACATTATGCAAATCTAAATGTGGTTTTATAAAACATATATTACAATAATGAAATTATAAAATAAAAAAAACTTAAATTTGAGGTTGTAGAAAAGTAATTTGTAAATAAGATTTTCTAAATTTTCAAGAGTTGTTGTCCTAAATGCGTTAAACACCCGACACTTACCTTCTTCTCGCAAAAAGTATGCTTCGTACATTTATCATTTTCATACTCTATATCGAATACCATAATCTTTTTTCGTGAAATGAAGGCTCCTGACATCCAGGAAAAGTTCGAGGTCCCCACCATCACCGAAGCCACCAGAAGAAGACATATCAAATTCTTTGACTCGATGAAACATAACCCCTATTCCAAGACATGACACCCCCACCACTATCGGCAAGATGGCAACTCTCTAGATCTGGGAAAGCAGACTAAATGGTGGACATTACGGCCCTTGGCCAACCAACAAGCCTCTGACTGGCACCCGTCACTGCTATCCAACTAAATAAGACTGCACTGCATGCTTAGAGAGACTTTAGGCTCAGCCTTCAGTGGACTCTCACCACTGCACCGCATTTCCACCTCTACCGAGGCTTCCCACGTCCTTAATTCCCTCACTCCACCTTCAAACAGGTACTCCTAGTAAAAGGATCCGCTCGCCCCAAATAAATTCCTTTATTTTTTCCTTATCCATAATAAAATTTGAGAGCTAAGGGGAAAAAAAAAATATATACCTCCTAAGATCTGCAAACAAACAGTTCAACCTATTTCTATACTAACAGCTAACACTGAACACATAGTAAATAGAAAGTGTCCTCTCTTTAATTTGAATTTGCTGTGCTGCTTCCACTGGCTGACACCAGATGGAGCAGCAGTTATAAGATAGAGAAGGTGAGGTAACAGAACATGTAAATAGTGTGAATAGAGAATGGATAGTTATTAACTGTAATTGTCATTTCTTTGTTTACAGGTAAGATTGTGTAAATCAATATTAATAATTGTTATAATATAATATATAGTGAATAAAATTGCTAACTTTGTTTACAGAGAAACTGATTTCAGTTTATTCACCCCACCTTCAATAATTGTCTTACATATATATAAATAATTCCATAAAATTTCCACCAGTAGAACAAAATATTCCAACTTTCAATCTAGGTTAATCGTGCTAAAACAAAATGAACGATTTTTAAAACAGATTTTAAGACAAAATACTGAAGCGTTTTCGTTTTATACAATGGTGAAATATTGTTATAATTTCTGTCACGGGGCAAAGAGTTTTTAAAAGCGCAGCTATAAAATTCATGAAATTATATTTTTTACAAAGGATCCTTATTCGTCTGGACTAAGCTTTATTAATTAAAAAAATATCTCCCGTTACTTCATACACTCCAATACCCCACCACCTCGTTAAAATTAGTAAATAAACTGAAAAAAAAAATCTGATTATTAACGAAACGAACATCAAACCCAACTCAAATATCGGATTTGATTACACAACCGTGTGTTTGAACAAAAAAACTGTTTTTAAATTTGTATTCCAACTCGTTTTGGTTGTTCTAATATTGTAATATTTTTTTCATTATTGCGTAGGAGAAACAGAACTTTGTTTCTAAGATCCACAAAACATAAGAAGAAACTTATCCATAATAAAATTTGAGAGCTAAGGGGGGAAAAAAAATATATACCTCCTAAGATCTGCAAACAAACACTTCAACCTATTTCTATAGGTTTAATAATAGAGAAGATAGTTAATAATATTAAGAGAATACCGAGTAGATAGTTAATAATATTAAGAGAATACCGAGTAGATAGTTAATAATATCAAGAGAATACCGAGTAGATAGTTAATAATATCAAGAGAATACCGAGTAGATAGTTAATAATATCAAGAGAATACCGAGTAGATAGTTAATAATATCAAGATAATACCGAGTAGACAGTTAATAATATTAAGAGAATACCGAGTAGATAGTTAATAATATTAAGATAATACCGAGTAGACAGTTAATAATATTAAGAGAATACCGAGTGTATAGTTAATAATATTAAGAGGATACCAAGTAGATAGTTACTAATATTAAGAAAATACTAAAAGATTCGTCCTCAATGATTCGTTTTGACTTTCTAAATGTAAATTTTTATTTTAGTCAGTTTTACTTTAAAAAAGCTTTCCCAGCTTCATATGTTTAAAAATGAATATTAGTCTTCTGTTATTTTTTTCTTTAAGGTTTATTAAAACCTTGACCTTTTACAGAGGTTTAAAGGACATATGAGCAACAGAAAGCTCATCTTCCAAGAACTTTGAAATTTTTTAAGTAATAAAATACTTACGCTCTTCAAATTAATTCATTTTTTTTTTAATATTTACTTGTCAAAACATTTGAAAGACTGTCATTTATACTTAAATAAATGCATGACTTTTTGAATAAAGGTCTGATACTTATTAATAATAAGTAAATCCCCTTAATGATATTTTAAATAAGTTTAGTAATAATAATGATAATATTTCTTTTATGCACATTTATTATTCTCTTAGCTTTTAAGAAAAAATGGTTCAAAAACATAAGATAATTATTAAAATTGTTTGAGTATTTAATTGAATGTTATTTGTTTTATTAGATCGTTGTTATGCACTCGAAGAAAGCTTTTCCTAGTAATAGCAAATCCTATTTTGAAATGCAAATTATTGCCGAGCCGGATGGAAATGATCTTTTTTCAAACTGCTACGCTTAAATATGTATAATATTTTATTAGTATATTCCACATAACCCCGGAGTAATAATGTTGTGATCAAATTTCGTCTCGTAGCTTTCAATATTAGTAAACCACAAAAGCAGAAATTTATGATTTCAATGAATTTTTCCATGGTTAGAGGCATTGAAAAACACAAAAACCTATTCTAAAAAATGCGATTTGAATAAAATGTATTTAATTTTTATTTAAGCTTTCTTGAACTGTATTGTACTTGTAGAAAAAGGATATTCTATAAGCCAAGATGGGTTGACTGTGTTTTAGCATACAGACCGAAGAAGTTTTATCTCAATTGTTTAATTCGTTTTTAAGAAACTGACGTGGAAACTCAGTCTCAATATGGCCCCTTCCTACACCATTGCTTAAATTTGTTTATGTATATTTGGCTAGCTATCTCATGAACATTTAAAAAGCTTCTTAAAAGGGACACATGTCGACTTAGAAAATGACTTCCTCCTGCAGATATTATCATGTAAAAACACATTTTGAAGCTCATAGAATGGTTACTTTAAATTATTACTAGACAAGAACTAAACAGACGCTTTGGACAACAGACTACTTCAAAGGACATCCCATCTCTTAATAGAAAATAAATTACTAATCTACAAAGTTATATTTAAGCCAATCTGGACATACGGAATAGAGCTATGGGGGACAGCAAAAATGTCGAACATCAAGCGCATCCAATCCTTTCAATCGGAAGTCCTGAGAACAATAGTAAATGCCCCTTATTATGTCAGAAACAAAACCCTTCATAACGATCTTAATATACCCTACATTCTAGAACTCATCCCTTCCAAGTTTATGAAATTCCACAGTGACCTATCCAACCACCCTAATCCCCTAGCACAGTCATTGCACTGCACCACTCATCCCTATAAACCTCCTCGGAGACTAAAACGGCAGTGGCCTCGTGACCTGCTATAAATGCATGACAGTGGGAGTCCTGGCAATGGTCAGTTTCTCTAATTATGTCCTGAGCGTCTGTGGCTCTCGCGCTCTTGGTCAGCCTCCACTGGCTCATATCCAGTGACGCGGCTGACGTAGGAGCGTGGGGGACTTCCCAAGACTCCGCTTCCTCCGCTGTTTGTATATATAGTATGAATGAGCGAGCGAATGAAAATTGTAAATTGGTACGAACGAGATCATATAGCACATTTACTTGCTGTCCAATGAGGAAGATTGTAATTTTATCATAATAAAGTCGTTATAAAAAAAATAAATTATTACTGAAGTCTCTTAAATACAGAGTCCAGATGGAATTCAGTATCTAGGACAATAAATTACTATAGTATATTAGATAGCTATGTTGTATGGCTCACTCTAGAACAAATAAAAGTAAATAAAACTCTATAAACACTTATTGATATTGTGACAATGGACAGCTTAGTGAAAGTATGAGGAGAGGAATTAGCCTGAAGCTGAAAGTGAACGGTATGAGGGAGTGGGTGAGGAGATTGGATCGACTTGAGGGTGCACACAAGAACCTGCTGACTCGCATCTACTTGATTATGCAATGGTAATTAATGCCTAGCTTGACTCTTGTCAGGGAAAGGCTTCACTAGTGAAATGCATCCAAGGTTAAGGAGCCGGCCAAAATTGTGTCACCTCCCCACTTATGCAATTTTACTCTAGAATCAAAAAATCAAAATCACTGCCAAGTAATTGTCAGTTAGCCTAGAGTGCAGTATTGCGCAAATGCGAGTTTCAATGAACTCACTAATTACGACTTTCAATGTTTCCCTAATTTTTTTTTTTTTTTTTTTTTCTTAGCTCTCAAACTTATAAAATAGGATGTGGGAAAAATAAAGGAAAATTATTTTGGGCTAATCAGTGCCTTTCACTAAGGGGAGTCCCCCATTTGAAGGATGTATGAGAAGGATATAGGGTGTGGAATGCCTAAAGGAGGCGGGTGGAATCGGGAAGGTAGTGAGAGTCTACCGAGGGTGCCTCAATTATTTTTAGGATCATTCGCTTTATAATGCACTATCTATAATGCTTTATTGATTCCCACTCTACATGAGAATCTGCCACCAGGACCACAAATCTAAATATTGAAAAAAATGGTGTTATTAATTTGTATTTTTTTTTTTTTTTGTAATCAAAACTCTTGTGACCTGATCAAATACAGGCAAACAACTATAATTTATATTTCACATTAATTGACTCATTAAAACAGCTTTTTATTTTTCTAAGGATTATTTTTATAATTTGAATGAAAATAAGATGCGAAATGGAAACTCTCTGCTTAATTTCCCATTGTGAATACAACATTAATAAGAGTTATTACTCATTAAGTTAGCGTAATTACAGTACTAAAAGTAAAAGGATAAAAATAATATATTATTGAAGAGAGCATTGGGAACTGTAATTGAACACACACTACTCGATATGACCACGGGAAAAACTCATAACTTGTAATCTTCTGGGGCTATAAAATGTGGAAAGGCAGAGAAATAGGACATATCTCATATCCACATCTGGATATATATTAAATATCTATATTTCAACTATACAAGCGTAGTCTATAGTGTTGTATAACTTTTCAAATTGTCGAAAGATTTTGACTATATGATGCGAGGAAATGCGTGTAAGGGGACGCTTGTGCTGAAATAATATGCATAAAGTAAGAAACAGTTTGAACAGGATGGAAGGTTACGACATAATTGCTATATATGGATAGTCAAGGCCTCAACGAACAAAAATTGAAAAAAAAAAAAAAATTACTCGGAACGACTTAAAATACACGATTTGTTATCTCGGCGCCGGAAAATAACAAATGTGATAACACTATATCAGTTAAATAAAATAATCTTAATAGACGAATTGGCAACTAAGAAGAATTTAAAAAGGGAATCTCGCCTCTGATTGTGTTTACCGATCCGACACTGAATAAATATTTGTACTCAATTGGAGGAGGATGTCAATAGGAAAGTAGATGACGAATAATATCTGAACAATCCATAGTACTTTCATGAAATAATTAAGAATAAATAAGAGTGAATATAACTGTTAAAGGAAATGTGAGAGAATAAAATTAAAATATTTTCAATTATTGCCAGCGTGTCAAATTTTAATAATTTCTTCTCAGAGGGTTTCCTGTCGCTGAGACACCAGTGCTATATTGGAACTGGAGGTAAATTGCCTTTAAAAGGCGCGATAGAAGGAAACGTCAGCCCCAAGCTTTAATTTAATTTAGCCTCGGAACGGTGGAAAAATTCAAAACAGGCATTCCATAGAGCCACGGATTGTGCCAATTGGATTTCGTTATATCACTGGATTACCCGCTTGTTGGTCCAAGCACCTATTATATCCTAATTATTACATTTTAGTTTTGAGCCAATTAGTCCTGAGAAGTAAACCTGTTGTCATACATTGTCTAATGCTATGCTCCTTTGAAGCAGTTCTGAAGTTAGCGCCATTCAGCCGCTGATGTGCGGTTATGCGAGTCAGCCTAGTATGTCTTAATCATGTTTTTTATGCGTCGTTCCAAGCAAGGTCTCCTTTCTTACGTTGTCACTGTTCCTTGATCAGTGCTAAAGATTATTCCATTGCCCCGTCACTGTATTGTTTAGTTATTCCATTTATTCAGTGTAGGTATGGCTATTCACTGTTAAGGTTTGCGGGAAACAAGGAGCTTTCCCCGCTCCTTCAAAGGCTATCTCGATGCCATGGATTCCTGGGATATAATCCAATACAATATCAACTAGCCTCCTCCAGTTACAAGGGTACAAGTTACAAAGTTACAAGGGTTTCCTTGGTTTTTCAATAGTAAAAAAAAAAAAAAAAAAATGTATATAGTTTTGGATTTGTAAATATATCGGTAGACTCTCACTACCTTCCTGATTCCACCCGCCTCCTTTAGGCATTCCACACCCTATATCCTTCACATACATCCTTCAAATGGGGGACTCCCCTTAGTGAAAGGCACTCATTAGCCCAAAATAATTTTCCTTTATTTTTCCCACATCCTATTTTAAAAGTTTGAGAGCTAAGAAGAGAAAAAATATACATATATATATATATATATATATATATATATATATATATATATATATATATATAATTAGAGGTGTTTCTTTTCTCTTTAATTTAGTTTTGTGTTTTCTTCTTTCTTTTTATATATTATTATCATGTGTTTTTTTTTTTGAGAATAAATGGAACAAAACAGAATAACCGAAGGTGCGCAGACCGGTGCAACAATCCCATTGCACCGGAATACGCGCACCACAGGCTACGTAACCCCACGAAGGTTTTTTGATAGTTTTTCTTCCTCGACAACATCTTATCTCCATCGATTTTCATAGCTGCCTGTAATCTTCTTTCTGATATATTGTAAAGTTTTATGAATCCCTGCAACCACGGTGAAGATATGGTCAGTTTCCGGTAGTTTATACAAGGGTGTATATATATAACCATATTACTTGTAAGCAGGTATTGATGCGATCAATCTGAAATTTTAAAAGCACTTGGAATTTTAATTTATACAGTGAGTCAGTCGAACGTTCTTTGTGAAGCTATTTAGGACTAACTGTTCTGATTTTCCTGTCTGCGAGACCTGGTCTTGGTCTTTCACATTTTTTATAATGGTAACATATAACTTTATTGAAACTTCTTTATGATGAAATTTGAGTGAATGAATCTGCCTTATTAGGCAATAAGTAATTGTGATAAATTTTCTCATTTATACCATATTTACAATTTTCATTCACTCTCTTATTCATACAGTATTTACAGCGGAGTCTTGGGAAGTTCCCCACGCTCCTCCGTCAGCCGCGTCACCGGATACGAGCCAGTGGAGGCTAACGAAGAGCGAGATAGCCACATACGCTCAGGACATGATTGGAGAAACTGGCCACTGCCAGGACTCCCACTGTCTCATATTTATAGCAGGTCACAAGGCTAATGCCGTTTTAGTCTCCGAGGAGGATTATAGGGATGAGTGGTGCAGTGCAATGACTGTATTAGGGGATTAGGGTGGTTGGATAGGTATGGAATTATATCAACTTAGAAGGGATGAGTTCGAGAATGTAGGGTATATTCAGATCATTTTGAAGGGTTTTGTTGCTGACGTAATAAGTGGCATTTACTATTGTTCTCAGGACTTTTGATTGAAAGGATTGGATTGGCTTGATGTTCGACTTTTTAGTTGTCCCCCATAGCTCTATTCCGAATGTCCAAATTGCCTTCAGTATAACTTTGGCGACATAAAAGATACGGACATATTCATGGAACACAAGCGTAAACTATCCTATAGTTTTAAATAAGCTATCAAAATGACGATCTGATGTTAAGATTGACAATATTTTTTTTTTAATTATGTTTATTATTATAAATTAATATTGTGTTTACGGCACAACCCCAACCAGAAGTTGTTTTTTTGCTAGCATGAAATTCAGCATAGTTTAACAGCTCCTATGAAAGATACATGCTTATAAATTCGGAAAAACAACCCTTCCTACTTGTTAATAGAGTTTCTGCTTTCAACAATACATGTGCAATCGAATATCTTGTCACTTTTTCCTTCAGTACTTTTAAAAAAAACTTGCAAAATAGCTGATGTTTATTAATTAATAATAAATATGTTTATGTATTTATATGAATGATTCGTTCGCTTATTGATTCGAACCTGTACACTTTGCTTCACAATCAAACTCAATTCATAGGATTGGTTTATAAAACCTTTCGCCTATTTTAAATGGAAATATTGTTAACCTTTCATGTATGGATGTGACATTGAAAAGAAACCGCGGTCTAACGGGAAATAAAAGTGCCTTTACGGAGTTTTTCTATTCCAGAGAAGAAAAAAAATGAATGAAAAAGTACCGTTTTGTCTTTAATCGTTGTATAATCGGGTCGTCACTTACCCGGCTATAATTGAAAATATAATTTCTAGACCGTGGTTGATGCATATTATATTACCACGGGGCATATAACGAACGGTGAACAACTGCTCTACTCCTCATATCGACAAAGGGAAAGGAATGAGGTCCCTTGCAGACTGAGGCGGTGTCGAGTCAAGATTTGGACGTCACTGTACTATTTAACTGGACACAGCAACATTAATTACTTCCAATTCAACAAATATTACTTAACCCGATGGCATAGGAGGAAAATGTTTTCATTCAATATGTTTTCATAATAATAAATTAAGATAATAAAATAAAAACAATAAAAGTAAGCATTACTTGTTAGAAGCGTCGTAAGTTTTTTGACAAACACTGAAGTAGCTCGTAATTGGAAGAGTTGCTATATATAAAATACATTTTTGTGGTCCAGCGAATAAGTAAGTCTAAAAAAATATATATTCAGGGCAGCGGTTTTTAAGCTTGTAACATTCCTTCAGACGCTTGGGATGAAGAGGCTTCTTTGCACGGTGCTGCCACATACAGGCTATTGCTTGACGATTGAAGTAAAGGGATCACGTGGGTAGAAGAGAAACAGAGCGGCAACAGAGCTTGTCATATATTAGAGGTCTCAAGCTTATAATTTCTTGATGGCAACTATAGTAACGAATAATATTTTAAGGATCTCTAATTACATCTAGGTAGACTACATGACGACTGCAGGAGCACAAGATCAGTTTGAGAGTTGCCCGGGATAATGCTGGGATACTGCTTAGCATTCCCGAAATCCCTGATATAACCACCACTCCATGAGATCTGTGATCAAGACATACCTGCCGGATGTATGCTGAGGAATAATTTCTGGAACTAGAAAGGATGTACTGTTTTATTAACCGGGCCGGGAGGTCCCAGTGAAGGGTAAGGTATCCTAGTGGTCTTGGTGTAGAAAAAAAGAGTGGACAGGAAATGCGGTTTCATTCCTAAGCCATTCGTCAATCTTCAGTTTGAAGTCAGACTTCTATAAAAGAGCCTCTTAATCATGAGCACGTGGTCATCTTGATTCTAAAATATTTTTTTAAAAATTACTAATCAGTTATTTGTTAAAAAGAACTATATCGAAGGACGGTAGTGAAAACATCCCTTGAGTAGTATTTAGTGTGGCGAACTACTAACTACAGAAAACAAAATATACCTCGCGATTTTCGTCTATTGCAGTCTTTGTATACATGTTCTACAATAGTAATATTATAATGTGAAATTGTGAAACTGACTGTAAAAGGTAGGAGTTAACTAATAATTTTTTTTTTTAACAACTTTATTATGATAAAGTTACAATCTGCCTGATTGGGCTATAAGTAATCGTTCATACCAAATTATAATTTTCATTCACTCGCTCATCCATGCTATATATACAAACAGCCCAGAGGCCCCCCAAGTCCACATGGTTGTCACCTCCCTCACGTGCGAAAGAGGAAGCGGACTCTTGGGAAGTCCCCCACGCTCCTACGTCAGCCGCGTCACTGGATAAAAGCCAGCGGAGGCTGGCCAAGAGCGCGAGTGCCACAGACGCTCAGGACATGATTAGAGAAACTGGCCATTGCCAGGACTCCCACTGTCATGTATTTATAGCAGGTCACGAGGCCACTACCGTTTTAGTCTCCGAGGAGTATTATAGGGATGAGTGGTGCAGTGCAATGACTGTGCTAGAGAATTAGGGTGGTTGGATAGGTCACTATGGAATTTTATGAACTTTATCTAATAACAGACGAGATAGGCATTTCTTCCACGGGTAAAGGCTGCTCCTGCTTATCATTGTTTGTACACTTGGACACTTGATAGCAAACATCAAGAATGGTACGTCAATGGGTATAATATGTAACTACAAAAAAATTAATAATAATATATAAGCAGTTTTCTTACTGAAGACTAAGCAAGATTATTTTCCTTCTTGTGTAAACAGTTTTATGGGCTCTTAGAAAGCACTACTATGGGCATCAAGATCACGCTATCCGCACCCACTAATTATTATGACAACATTTATTTTAAAGTCATAGTATTTTTTTTTTAACTGCGGAGCCAAACACCAAACTGAGACTTATTCTCTTTTAACCTAACAATAGATAAAAATAAACATAGAGCGTGTTTTTATAAATAATATAGACTAGCTGGATAAAAAGAAATCCTTGTTATAAATGACTTCTGGGCCGAAGGGATTCCATGACTGCCACTGAAACACACCAAAGCCATGATGGAATGTAGCGTGCTGGGGAAATAACCTTTAACATGGCATGGGGAAGAGGATAAATCATGTTAATACGATACATGTCAAACCACTGGCAAATTTGTCGAGGTTTAAATAAACCATATTCTGCTTAAGTAAATTACATTATTAAATTATATTTACGCTAGACATAAATATTAAACTGTTAGCGAACACCCTGTGGGATTATTAATAGCTTTCAGGCTATAAATTAATAGAAGGGTTTATTGGGTGATCGAAATAGTTTGATGAAAAGTAATTTTTAGGTTTTCGTCAAGTTTATCACTGGATACCTTTTCTACGTACTGTGTCTGCATCAGGTACTTGTGTGAGTGGTAGGGTTTAAGACACATCTATATAAGTAGCCTTTCAAAACCATCAATAAATTTCATGAAAACCTAATTACTCTCTTTGATCAAAAATGTAAGGAGATCTCGTATAAAACTCTACAACTCAATTATCAGTATATATGTTTAACAGTATTAACAGAGAATTTATTCCAGCTTCTGCTGTCAAAAATATTCACCTGAACAACATCTTAAAACAATGCAAAGCGTATATATTGACAATAAACAGCGAAAAGGTATCTGATTTTTTAGACCTTCTGAAAGAGGATTGTCATGTATTTTTGAACAACAAACAAAATTTGGTTTAATTTATTTTTTATAAATAATACATCAAACTCCACTAACTCTACTCCTTTCTTGTTTGTCTTGTCGGTCTTAGTAACTATACCCCATGCACCATGAAATGGTGCACAATCCGTATTTCATTTCTTCCCTTGTTCAAATTCTGACAAAGTTTTATTTTTAACAATTTTTTTTAGTTTTGATTTCTTCATCAATAGTCTTCTTGACGTTGCGAAGGCCTTGGACAGAATATGGCTCTCTGGTTACAACACTAGGCTACAGTTATATTCTCAGGTTGCTACAGAATATGCCGACAGGAAGGGACCTGGAAGGAAGTGATGAAGAATGGTAAAAATAAGGGATGGATGGACAGGGAGAGGGAGAGGAGGAGCTGATGGGGTGTTAGTGGCTGGTGACAGATGGAGCCAGTCCGTCAGCTCTCACCACTTTTTTCGGCTCACTGCATCGATTCAATAAAACATATTAGTTTATAAAATCATTCTAAGGCAGCCTCCTCTCATGGCAACATCTTTCATTTACCTGTCAACGACATTTACCAGTAATTTCTATTCTTACCATTAGCAAGTATACGTAAACATAATAAAAGCGTCAAATATCACGGATCTGTCAACGGGGCTAACTTAAGGATTTTAAGGAAGTACAACTGAATATTGACACACATTCTGAGAAAGGAGTGAGACACAACTTGAATCCACAGGTCCTCGGGTGGAACCCCGAACAAGAAAGGCCCAGACGGTCTTGGGGAAGAGCTGTGGAGAGAGAGAGAGGTTAAGATCGGGAAGGATGGAGTAATTCTGTGAACACCCTATGCTCCACTAGGACCAGATCACATGGAATAAAGAACGTGGAAAAGGAAATAACAACATTACTAACAGAAGGATGGATGCCGAATGAACTTTTTAAATACTCCTCATTAATTTCTACAAAAACTAACATTTTCTACTTAAAATCCCTTTTAAAAAAAATATTAAAATATGTATAATAATTGGGTACTTAAAAAAATGTCCTTGCTGTGTCAACTTCTTCACCACGAATAAATAAAAGTTCCCCTCTTCTCGGCCCAGAAAATACCCACCTATGTTTCCATATTTTAATAATTAAACGTTAAGCGTCAGTTAAGATAGGGGAAAATTAGTGGATGAAACAGCTTAAGCTCACTAGGGGGACAGCCTCTGACCTGCCTATATAAGGGCGAACCATGGCTTTCTTATTCAACTACCTCTCCATCTCTCTCTCCTAACCTCGCTATGTTTTAGTCCGGCCTTGTCAGACCCCACACCTTCCAAGTGGGTTCCTCTGCTTTCGTCTCGCTAAAACTATCACATCCTTAGAGGGAATCACTTCCATGCGGACGACGGTCCTGGGGCCCTATGAACGTTACCTAGTAGCGTTTCCCACGGCGATCCAGTCTACCTCTCTCCGGTTCACACCCACCTTTGTGGTTCGGACGGTTTTCGCCTTCCCTTCGATACCGAGTGTGAATTCGTGGTCATTTCAAGATCACATAAACTACCTATAAACCTACCCGGTTCCTCTTCTTCTAAAATTAGTCAGGATCACCTGTCGGGGCACACTTTCTAATATCTTATGGAGTCAGATCAATACGAATAAAGCTCCCCGCCAACTAGGCCGCCAGCAAAGGTCAAAGACCACAGGTCCACCCATTTTATCTCTTTCTTGACGCTGGGTTGTAGTGACCTTAGCCCGCAGCGGGTGTCCTCCCCATTGGGGAAAATGACTGAGAGCTCCAAATCTACAATAGCTACTGTGAACCACACTTAATACTCAGAAGAAAACCTGTCACTTAGTGATATGAAGCAGACTTTTCTTAAGTTTGAGATTTTCTATAGTTATATTGAATAGTTTCTATAGCAGCCCCCGCATCTCTTTGAAGCCTCATGAACTGTACCAATCCATCAATATATATCTGTTTGTTTTTTATTTTGTTGTCTCTGGTTTTTTATACAATTTACAGAGCTACACTAGACGAAAACTGTAGTGGTTTAAACCAAGAGTGGAATATTATGAATCGAAACCACTCATTTATCCAAATGAATGAAATTCCATTTTAATGTGCTACAATACACTAATTGCTACACACAAAAAAAGTAGAATATCGAATATTTTTGCAAACGAGTAGGTAATTAATTAATTTTATGTTGAATCAACCCTGTTGCTCAACAAAGTCATAGTCACTGTTGTTAGTGAGAAAGATTAAAACTAAAAGAATGTTCACAAATCGTGAAACAAGTGTCGAGGACACCTGAGCCGAGGGAAAAGCGAAGTTTGAAAAAATTCCCCCGCGTGTCAGCAGTTTGTGAGTTATGTTCTGTTTAATATGGTCGGATGTTTTCTACCTCACAAATCATTACAGCTCCAACCTCTATGGCAACTTTAAGAAAGACTGTGGTGTATTCTCGCCATCTCTACGCTGTACATCAGCTGGCAGAAAGGTTGAGTGAATAAGAAAAAAATTAGAAAAGGCCAGCTACTCAAAATTTGAGATCTATAAATATCGTCTTTAAAGGATATAAATCCATACTACTGATTATGGCCCTATATATTACAAACCTTACTTTTATTATTAATTATATTCCTCCAGTAGAGAATTAAGTTTTACCCACTTCTGTCTGACAACATATTTAAGTGTCTAAAAATAAATTGTATATTGTCAAGAGCCACTGAAAAATGTCTTTTAGCCACTTTTAGGAAGCATTTCTTTATTTTTTGTAAGTAATTTGTTTATTTTATGTAAGTAATTTGTTTATTTTATGTATTTGTTTATTTTATGTAAGTAATTTGTTTATTTTATGTAAGTAATTTGTTTATTTTATGTATTTGTTTATTTTATGTAAGTAATTTGTTTATTTTTATGTAAGTAATTTGTTTATTTTGTGTATTTGTTTATTTTATGCAAGTAATTTGTTTATTTTTATGTAAGTAATTTATTTATTTTATGTAAGTAATTTGTTTATTTTTATGTGAGTAATTTATTTATTTTATGTAAGTAATTTGTTTATTTTATGTAAGTAATTTGCTTATTTTATGTAAGTAATTTGTTTATTTTATGTAAGTAATTTGTTTATTTTTGTAAGTAATTTGTTTATTTTATGTATTCGTTTATTTTATGTAAGTAATTTGTTTATTTTTATGTAAGTAATTTGTTTATTTTTATGTAAGTAATTTATTTATTTTATGTAAGTAATTTATTTATTTTATGTAAGTAATTTGTTTATTTTATGTAAGTAATTTGTTTATTTTTATGTAAGTAATTTGTTTATTTTATGTAAGTAATTTGTTTATTTTATGTAAGTAATTTGTTTATTTTTGTAAGTAATTTGTTTATTTTATGTAAGTAATTTGTTTATTTTTGTAAGTAATTTGTTTATTTTATGTATTCGTTTATTTTTATGTAAGTAATTTATTTATTTTATGTAAGTAATTTGTTTATTTTATGTAAGTAATTTGTTTATTTTTATGTAAGTTATTTATTTATTTTATGTAAGTAATTTGTTTATTTTTATGTAAGTAATTTATTTATTTTATGCAAGTTATTTGTTTATTTTTATGTAAGTAATTTATTTATTTTATGCAAGTTATTTGTTTATTTTTATGTAAGTAATTTATTTATTTTATGCAAGTAATTTGTTTATTTTATGTAAGTAATTTGTGCTTTGCAGCCGTACAGTTGCATTACTCGATCAGAACGTACTAATATTATCGGAAGCGAAAGAACATTTTTACATAATTAATTTGTTGTAGTTTGCAAAAGGTAATTTCTTTTAATGAATGCTTTTCGTTTGTTATGAACCATTACCATTTTGTAACACCTACAACCTTTTCTTGTTATCATGACCTTGTCCAAACATACACATTATGTCCTAACGACATGTCACACAAATGAATTTGATTGAAAACCTAACCACTATCATGTGTAAGTCATTCAGGTTTCTTGAAGGTGCTTCTAGCTTTCATTTCAAGACATCAAATCTGCCATGTCCACACATCCCTTCACAACAGTCACCATGCACCGTGGACTAAATATTATCTTGAATCGAGATAATATTCACCATCAGTTTCGAAATTTGAAACGAGAGCCTTAACCTCTACACTATATTAAAGCTGGGATAAACACGTAAAAAGTTATTATACTGAGCTTACTGTTCCATGGCTCAATTTCATGACTTTCCGCAATATTGTATTTTAGCCAACAACAATGTTATTGTGGTAATACCCGTATATTATTACATAGAGAGCGTCAGGTCTAACAAATAAATGAAGAAAAATCTTTATTAAAACCTATTTAGAAAAAGAAGGTTTGCAGAAGCGTATATATTATAAACAGCTTAACACAAAATAAGATAATTAACTTAAGAACTAACGTTACTAAAAAAAACTTACAACGAATGGAGTACAAGCGGATCGGTGCAAACATTTTTTTTTTTTTTTTCGTTTGACAACTCCACCATTGAGTTGTATTAGAGTGGGGTGCTAATGCAAAGAAGCCTAACACTCAGTTTGAAAGAAGGCCCACTTGAAAATACCGTCAAGGGCTTTAAATTATCCCGAACTGAAAATAATTTCCCTTAATGGCAGTCCAAAGGTCGGACCATTATCTGGAATATTTAGACCACCCGGATATAAATAAGAGAGGCAGGCTAAATACTTAAGTAACGAGTTTGAAAGAGATTAGGGAAGAAAACCTTTTTTTTTCCCCCTTTTTCCCCCTTATTTATTCCCCTCTGCGGTAAATTAAAATATTAACTATCATTCTCTGTCTTAAGTGGGTTTAGAATTTTCCGCGAAATCATTCCCGATGAAAAGGGCTGATAAGGCACTAAGGATCCATCTACGTATAATCCAAGAAGTTAATAAATCTCTAAAATATTTTGACAATCCCCCCTATTTTGTTTTTTTACCAATAATTATTAATGGAAAATTTGTTACTTATATTATGAGTTATAGTTCGCTATAGAGCTTTATGGATAATAATTATATATACTGGCATTAAAACTAAAACTGTTTACATATCCAAAGAAGCATCCTTTCAGATTTCAAAACTTCATTAATTTTATCAATAAATTGTATCAACGTCAATTAACTATATCTATAACCTCGTAAGAAGGAAGAAAAAGGAAACTAAGAAGGTGAAGAAACGAAATAAAAAATAACAATAATATAGTAATTACATCAAAACTGTAAGGGTACCTAGGTCTTGAGCAGGCATGACTCCAGGTAGGGTACCTAGGTCTTGAGGAAGCATGAATCCAGGTAGGGTACCTAGGTCTTGAGCAGGCATGACTCCAGGTAGGGTACCTAGGTCTTGAGGAAGCATGAATCCAGGTAGGGTACCTAGGTCTTGAGCAGGCATGACTCCAGGTAGGGTACCTAGGTCTTGAGGAAGCATGAATCCAGGTAGGGTACCTAGGTCTTGAGCAGGCATGAATCCAGGTAGGGTACCTAGGTCTTCAGCAAGCATGAATCCAGGTAGGGTACCTAGGTCTTGAGCAAGCATGAATCCAGGTAGGGTACCTAGGTCTTGAGCAAGCATGAATCCAGGTAGGGTACATAGGTCTTGAGCCGGCATGAATCCAGGTAGGGTACCTAGGTCTTGAGCAAGCATGAATCCAGGTAGAGTACCTTGGTCTTGAGCAAGCATGAATCCAGGTAGGGTACCTAGATCTTGAGCAAGCATGAATCCAGGTATGATACCTAGGTCTTGAGCCGGCATGAATCCAGGTAGGGTACCTTGGTCTTGAGCAAGCATGAATCCAGGTAGGGTACGTAGGTATTGAACCGGCATGAATCCAGGTAGGGTACCTAGGTCTTGAGCCGGCATGAATCCAGGTAGGGTACCTAGGTCTTGAAAAAGCATAGAGAATCTATGACCAAATTCAAATATGAAATGCACGAATTCACATTGAAATTTTTAGAGCTCAAGTTTCCAAAGGCCATCAAGAAATATTAAACGGGGGGAACAACAAGGAAGCTCTTTATTTTATTTCTTATTTTAATCGGCTAAATTATGCTGTAGCCACTAAAACTTCTCGTAAACACTAATATTAAACACAAAAAATAAAATATAACCGATTATCTTAGGGATTTGTGAAATTGTGAAGGCACTTGCAGCTTTTATGCAGCCCTTATTTGCATTGAGGTCATACAATTTTTACAAGGGAGTAACTTTACAGTTAATATTACGGAAGGAATAATGGGATGCCATCAACTAAATAATTAAAATAATTAATAGCTAAGAGATTTCAAAAACTTTCATCGTTCTAGCTCCAAGGACTATTAAACTACTAAGGAAACTTTTAATTGTCCGATACATCACACTCCATTGCTTTTTTTTCTCTTCATAGCCTGTGTCCAACTGCAGCGTGGAAATCGTTGGATTTTCCATGAAGAAATAAATCGATTTTCAGCGCACTGGCTAGATGTCACTTTCCTTACCGAGTAAGGCCTCACTCCAAGTGAAATCCCGGAAAATGTCAGATTATCTCCAGGGGGATGGAACAATGTTTTAACATCTATATAGACTTGACATTAATAATAGGTAAAATAAATTAATTATATATTTAGATAGACTGTATATAGTTAATTACAGCAGAGCGAAATTACTTAATTATATGTGTTATGTGAGTTAGCCGGAGTTGGGTAACCTGGCTGAAACTATTGGGGGCAGCGGAGCGGGAAACCGCAGGTGATTATCGTGGATAATCTGTCTATGATAATATGCTGCTAGCAATTAACGATGAGGCTTGTACAAAATTATCTTTCATTTAATAAAATTTTATATTCTCTTCACACATACACACATACTGTTACACATGCTTAATATTTACTGCATTTACTATTAATATATATATATATTTATTTAAATTTGTTTACACTTTTTCAATGCGCAATTTAAAAAATTAATTTTTGATGAGTGAATGATTGATGCTGCTCATATCTCTATAATAAACTTAGGATCGGTATTGTTGCGATAAATATGTACTGAGATATAAATACTTTTATTGTGCTATAATTACAATCTGCCTTTTATAAGGCAATAAGTAATTAAGATAAATGCTCTCATTCATACTATATTTACAGTTCATCATTCACTCGCTCATTCATACAATATTTACAGACAGCCCAGAGACCTCCCAAATCCACATGCGAAGAGAAAGCGGAGTCTTGGGAAGTCCCCCACGCTCCTCCGTCAGCCGCGTCACCAGATACTAGCCAGTGGAGGCTGACCAAGAGCGAGAGAGCCACAGACGCTCAGGACATGATTGGAGAAACTGGCCATTGCCAGGACTCCCACTGTCACGCGATTATAGCAGGTCACGAGGCCACTGCCGTTTCAGTCTCCGAGGAGGATTATAGGGATGAGTGGTGCAGTGCAATGACTGTGCTACAGGATTAGGGTGGTTGTAAAGGCTACTGTGGAATTTCATAAACTTGGAAGGGATGAGTTCTAGAATGTAGGGTATATTAAGGTCGTTATGAAGGGTTTTGTTGCTGACATAATAAGGGGCATTTACTATTGTTCTCAGGACTTTGGATTGAAAGGATTGGATACGCTTGATGTTCGACTTTTTTGCTGTCCCCCATAGCTCTATTCCATATGTCCAGATTGGTTTAAGTATAACTTTGTAGATTAGTAGTTTATTTTCTATTGAAAGATGGGATGTCCTTTGAAGTAGTCTGTACAATTGTCCAAAGCGTCTGTTTAGTTCTTGTCTTTTTAGTCTCGTATGTGGGTTCCAGGTCAGTCGTTTGTCATGATGGAAGCCTAAGTACCGTACTGTCAAATATGTACTAGGAAATATTTCGAGGGTAGATGTAAAGATGCTATTACAGAAATAGGTAAATAAGAATATTACTGACACCTAAAACTGAATTGAAAAAGTAATTTTGATTCAAAAGAAAAATAAAGTGAAAGTGTTTATACTTACATATGTTAGTTATACCATGTAATATAATTGCAACGATTATGATTCTCAATGGTATAACCATTAAAGACAATATCCATCCTGATGATGAACCTCTTCAGTATTTGAGAATGGGTAGTTTATTGTTTATAGCACTAGGGACAATAAAAATAACATTGTGAAGAGGTCCCCTCTTTGATTTACAGAAATTAAATTTTGAAGTTTCATCTGATGATACGTAGACACGAAGATCACTAAGTTTTGTATCGAAGTGTTTGGTATTAGTTGATTGGCCTACCAAAGGCTGGCTACCTTGGATTGCTGTGTAACGGCGCAACCATTAATCTTCTTGCTTCTCACAAAGTAATAAATAATTGATTATATCATTGATTGAAAATATTAATGAAATTTGGTGCTTCACACTGCGGCGTCATTGAGTGACCAGCAGCTTATTGTACAAATATATTACCCTTTGGAATATAATTTTTTTAGTTAGTAGTGAGTGATTTTTTTCATTCTTCATTAAAGATTTTGAATTTTACGTATACAATGTAGTGCAAGTTGCCCTACTACTATATATGCTAAGGCGTATAAACACTATTACAATTTAAGGAGCAGGTAAATTGATGAAGGGCATCGACAATAACACCCATTTAGCGCTAACGATCGAAAAATAAACAGACCAACAAAAAGGCCTTGGGAAATCTCGTTGGAAAGCAGATGTATATGAATATGATCACTATGTTGTAATCAAATCTATAAAAATGTACGTAACGCAACAAATAAACAGTAATAATACGGGAAGTGTTATTTTGTTTCTATGGGGATTTGAAAGGTACCCAACCCTATGATAGCGTGCATGAAGACGGATGAGGGTAGACAATAACTCAGTGCTCACGCTATCAATCATACAATGAGGGACGTCACAGCAAATTTTATAAATAAAGGGTGTCCCAGAATTAACGCAAGATTTGATTTAAATAGAAAACACAGTTTTTAGTATTTTTCCTGTTATTTTTTTTATTGAATTATAAAGTAAATAGGATAGGGTTATTTATGGAATAACACATCGGGCAAATGGCCTCCACGACTTTGCTGGCACATATGCTCTCTTTTGTCGAAATTTTCCGTGACCATTTGTCATAAATGTGGTTGAATTTCGTTGATGTAGCGTTGAATTTCCTCTTTTAATACACGGGGTGGATGTGGGCTTGTTGACATACACCTTTGACTTCAAATAACTCCATAAAAATAAATCTAAAGGTGTTAAATCACACGATCTAGGGGGCCAATTCTGATCACCGAAACGAGAGAGTACACGACCTGGAAATGTCTCATGCAGTATTTGTTTCATGGGCTGTATGGCATGTGGCACCATCTTGTTGAAACCACATATTGCCCACATCAATATCATCCAATTTCGGCACAAAGAACTGTCTTATGGATTTTCAACAACACTCTCACGCACTGCTTCGATATTGACATTTGAACGGCTTGTTTTTGGACGACCAGTCTGTTTAGTGTCTCCAACTGATCCAGTCTCTCTAAATATTTCAGTTGATTTCTTCACAGTTGATGAAGTCAAAACACTATTCCGACCATATTTTGTATGAAATTTTCAAACTGCGGCCACCAAACTTTCATTATTTTTGAGTTAATGTTCAACAACAACAACAACAAGGACACGTTGTCCAGATACAAATTCTTAATCTATTTTTTCCCGGACAGTCTGATGCTATCGATGCAGGAGGGTAGGTAAGGTAATAGTGTTAAACACTGGGTTTGTCAGGTGCTGCAACGAGTCAAAAAACTTAATGTGTCTCCGGCGGATGAACTCACCCACCGACGGCAAACCAAGCAACGGGTGCAGGTCAGCGTTCTTCAACCTCTCGAGAGAGATATGTCGGACCACTTTTCGCATGATCCCATTATGGAAATGTTGGAGACATTTGGCTGTATTGTCAGTCAAGTGGGTAAATAGCGGGGCACCGTACAGCAGAGCTGGCCGGAGGGCACATTTATATCAATTTGAGACGAAGAGACAAGTTGGGTGAAGTTAGCAAGTGCGATAGCCGGTAAGAACTTTGTCGTACTGTTTCTAAAGCAGTCAAGGCAACGAAGAAAAAATGATACAGTTGTGATTTTGTGAGATATTTATTGAGAAGAGTGCTCTGTGCAACATACTAACAATTCCTGAGGTGGGGGGGTTAAAAGTTTTTTTCTCAAATATCTTCTAGTGAGTTCACTAAACTAGTGAGTTTAGCAAAACACTTATAACACGATTAAAGTACATCGCCTATAAAGTTGTTTTACTCACTTTAAATAGTATTGGTGTATTAATAAAAAATCGCTTTGTTCAATATTATTTTTTTCCTTTTATTTTTTCATTAATAAACTGCTTTGATTACCAAGAACTCGGGGACTTTAGTAAGTTGTACAGGACACTCCCCCACACAACTGTACCAAAAATCAGAACTACATAATTTTGGGCTTTGTTACAGTTCTATCAAAACTCCCTTACCATGACCATCTTGCCCATCCTCATTGCACTTCTTACGTCCTTCATTTCATTTGTATATATTTAAAAAATTTCTATTTGGCCGGTAAAAAAATGAAAATCCTTGGGTCAACTAATCTATTATATAAAGAGTTTGTGTTAGTCTAAAAGTTGTCATTTATTACCCCACGTTTAGGCGGATCTAAAAGTGACATTAAATTGTTAACCCTAACCTAATTAGGGAAAAACCTACAAAATTTTTTCCACCCCTGCCAAGAGAGAGATTAGGGGAAGATGAGTTTTTGCTGGCAGCTGGCGTTAATCTGTGAATAACTCCCGTGACATCATCACGCATTCGTCGCTATTACACAACTCTGCATCGGGGGCTTTGGGGCTGTGTCATATCCTATTTGTGTCTCAACTATTTCATGCCAGCTCTAGCCGTACAATTTAATCTGAAAAATTAATTCAAATGCATTTATAATTTATCATCCTTCTGTTACTGGGCTACGAAGCAACGGCGGACTCAAAAAAGGTCATCTTATATGCCTGAAATTAGTTTTCAATTAATTTTCTTGCTGCAGTGGCCTCGGAACCTGCTATAAATACGCGACAATCATCCTGGGAATGAACAGTTTTATCCAATCATGTCCTGAGCGTCTGTGGCTCTCGCGCTCTTGGTCAACCTCCGTTTGTATGCGGGGGAAGTGAACCATGCGGATTTGGGAGATCTGTGGGCTGTGTGAATCCATAAACAAACTATGAATGAGATCTACGATTCTAAAAAGGAAAAAAAATCTTAATCGATTTGTCCCCAGGCCCAGGGCGAATTTCTTCATGGATTTAGAACTTCTAAAAATAAATAAAATCACGAAAAAAAAATACAATGTTGAGTTTATTTTGACTTTTTTTGTGATTTATGCCAAAAGAAATAGATACGATATTTATATTTACTTTATGTAGTAAGTTGGGGTGAATTTAGATAAATACATATACATACATATACATAGTAGAGGGGACGAATAGTCACACTATTGATGGACTCTTTAGACGCTGGTTTAATTTCTGGGATTTTTGACTAAAGCCTTTCCACGAGGGAAATTCATTCTTGCAACTGAGCCCTAATGGCAAAAGACATTCGTTGTCGGATTCGTTCAAACACACTCCTTTAAAAAAAACTATCCTCCCTTCAAAGAATGGGGATTTTAGATTTGTAGATTTTTTTTACGAGAGATAGTAAAGGGGGATTCGCAGGCTGTGTGCGCAAGTTGTGCACAAGTAAATTGAAAAAACACATCAAAGCTCTCTCTCTCTCTCTCTCTCTCTCTCTCTCTCTCTCTCTCTCTCTCTCTCTCTCTCTCTCTCTCTCTCTCTCTCTCTCTCTCCCTGATGATCTGATGAGGCCGGAGTCTTCATTGCCGTCAGAATACCTCTTCACCAGCGCAGTAAAAATCATTACTCAACGAAGAAGCAACTGAGACCAAGGAAGGCACAAATGGTTCTTTTTGTCAGCCATTATCGGGCTAAAAGAAAACATGAGGTAGAGTGTTCTTTTTTAATCAAAATTTAACAATAATTATCACTTGGTGTCTTGTACATCCAAGCACATCCGTGCTATTTAAGGTCCAAGTTAAGCTTTTTAAATAATGTCCTTTTTCACTCAAGAATTTTATCTCAATGTGTTTTTAACAAAATTTTTTCGTTTTTAATTAAATCTTACAATAATCTGCTTTAATTGCTCCTTTTTAACTTACAAAAAGGTACTAACTTTACTAATAATTAATAATTTATAATATTAATAATAAAGTTAGTAGTAATTCCACGGACAAATGGTCTAAACAAGGAAATATTCCAGAAAATCCGAGGATAAAAAAGCTCAAGGGGATAGGCCAAGCAGATGAAGGAAGAAACTGAAAGACTAGGAATAACGGACCAGGATTGTCAGGACGGAGAAATATATAAGAAAAGACTGAAACAAATCAAGGTTCTTGCGGGAAAGAAAAAATCGAAAAAGGGAGTCGCGTGGACAGAGAAAAGAAAACAAAAGCACGCAGAGATAATGAGGGGAAAATGGAAGGAAAGGAAAAACAAAAACAAGAAAAGAGCCGAAAGTAATGATATTCGCGTGGTCTTTAAGGCCTTTCCGTGACAAAAAAAAAGTTAGTAGTAAATTATTTATTAATAATTGTGATACCTGTCATATTTTTCTACTTATCCCTAATTCCCAAGAAAATAATGTTCATCTTTGAAATGGGAATTATGATCTATCGATATTTTCCCATCGATAGGTATCGATAGTGGCTGTCGATCCCCCATAGTACATGGACCGTCCTCTCTAAGGTCTGTCAGATCTTAATATCTAGCTTTTGTTTCAATAATTCTATCAATCCAGCATTTTTATTATTTTTTTTTTCAATTGCTATCGACAGGTAATCACCCTTAAAAAACATTCTTTGAATATACTTACAAAAACGGGCAGGGTGCTGATACTTGACTAAAAACAATCGCTATCAGCAGATAACATGTTTGCTATGTGCATCACACACTGCAGGTTCCAAAATCATAACATAGGCCAACTATCAACATATACAAAAATATTATAAAACAACTTGTTGGTAGGTTTCTGAAGGATTCTTATGTTAAATATCCCAATTTCTACGGGTCTACGGGCTGTGTGTAAATACTGTATGAATGAGCGAGTGCAGATTGTAAATATGGTATGAGTGAGAACATTTATGACAATTAATTATTGTCTAATAAGGAAGATTGTAATTTCAGAACAATAAAGATGTTTTAATTAAAATATATATGCAAAAATTTAATAAAAAAAAAACCTTACAATAATTTCATGGTAGCATAGGGTGTGTATCGAAAGGGTCCTTCTTGCCAGAGGGATATGGCGAAAGAAATTCCTTTCCGATTCTAAAAAAAAGTATGGTATAGTGGTCACCACAGGTACATAAACGTTCTTTTTCAGCTTCTGTAATAAGCAATTATGAAAGTTGTCCGGACGAGAGAAATTGTAATATTTAATCTGAAGCCAAAGAAAAAGACTGATGGCAGAAAATGGAAAACGACCAGCGACAAGGATGATATGTTACATCCGGATTTAATCAGAGACTCCTACCATTAATCAACAATGTATAACACGCAATGCACAACTTCCAATGTCCAACGGTCTGCTAACGGGGAGTCGATTCTGTCCGAAAATTAATCGAGAAACTTGCTGTTTTAGGTCTTCTTTTCACAAAGATGGATGGCTTGTTTTGTTTGAACCGAGTGCTACTAAACAACAAGCCATCTCAACCCTACTAATAAAAAAAGTTTTAACTCCATTGCACCCAGAGCAAATGGTGTCATTTATAACCAACGGCTTATTTTGGTTGCCCGGCCACGCCTCGGAACTAATGAAAATGTTAATCCAACTGCACAATGAAGAATCAGTGCAAAGTTACAATTTAGCAACAAACCTTCATAACAGTGTCTTCATTGCCTATTACATAGCTCAGCAATTACATAGTTAACCCCACTCCATTTCTTTAATGTTACATCCATTTTTTATCCCCGTATTAACCCACATAGACCCAGCCACATAGATCTATGGGAAGCTCATGTAATAAAATGAAATTTAATTCTTTAATCATTACCGAGTTTACCTTCAAAATAAAGTATAGTATTTAGATACACTTTCTCAAAGAAAAATGGTGTTTTATTCTTTCTCGAAGTTGTTAATGATTCAATCCGACACAACGCTTTCACTAAATTGACCTTTTTTTTATTAGAACAAGCCCGATCCATCTAAAAACTATTTTCATTTCATTCACATCAGAAACATAACCAATCGATACATGAGCTTTTTATAAAGGGTAGTTGTTCTAAATCATAAAGAAACTGTATCACAATATTTATTTGGAGCTTATGTTATGTTCAATTAAAGCCCCCCCCCCAAAAAAAAAGGAGTGAAAATTGGTGAAGGGTCTCAAAAGGCAGAGGCCTTTAAATTGATGTATAAGGAAGTCATAGTATTATTGACATGTTTCTGCTTAGTTAGTTATAACCATCAAAAAATATTTTGACAATATTTTATTCAACATTTATGTACTTTTGCTGTACTATAATCACTATAGCCAGTCACGGGGAGGACCTGGCCGAAAGAAGGAATCCTGACAAGGGATACAGGAGAAGTCTAAAGTTGAACCAGGCCCCAAGATCGAGTTAACCAGGCAGTTGGAAAGTGAAAAGTCCTCATGTCAGTCCGAAAGTTGGGTCTAATCGACCCATTAGTCATTAGGGTAAATTTAAAGCATCCGTTATTACAAAATTGATCTAATATTAAGTAACACATCCCATAAATTAACCATTCTAGTATAAATCCAATCATCTTTTTTTTTTGTAAGAAACTAGTAAGTGCTAAAAAATATTTACATATGAAAACGTCAAATTAAAAGTCTGATTCTCTCCCGACTGAGCTATCCAGGCCGATAGATTCGCCTGAATCTATAATTATCTGTAAATTTAAAGGATCTATGGAAAAAAAATAAAAGAAAAAGAAAAAAAAGCAGCTTCTGGTGTAGACAACCGAATTAATCGTTGCTAGGGTAATACTAATAATGATCGTCACCTAGCAACCACTGTAACAACGAGAAAGCAATTAATTCCAACAGCTGTCCTGCCTAAGAATTTATAATTTTATCTTGAAAAGGACTAGTCAATTCGAACATCACACAGTCAAATACGGTTTCGATATGGTTGGAAAATACAATTGTAAACCATTTAACGAAATTACTCCACACATAAGCCCCCAAAAATACAACATTTTATAATAAGAGATTAATTTATTAAGAACCCTTCATTATGTTCCATGGATTAACTACATTATATCGTCAAATTATTCTAATGAATAAAATATTGTCAAAATAAATTTTTATGGTTAAACTTAACTAAGCAGAAGCATGTCAATAATACTATAACTTCCTTATACATCGATTTAAAGGCTTCTGCCTTTTGAGACCCGTACTTCGCCAATTTTTACTCTTTTTTTGGGAGGGGGGCTTAAATTGAAAATAACGTAAGCTCCAAATAAATATTGTGATACAGTTTCTTTATAATCTCGAACAACTTTCCTTTATAATCGATTGGTTATGTTTTTTAATTGAATGAAATGAAAATAGTCTTTAGATGAATCGGGCTTGTTCTAGTCAATTTAGTGAGAGCGTTGTGTCGGATTGAACCATTAACAACTTCGAGAAAGAATAAGACACCATTTTTCTTTGAGAAAGTGGATCTAAATACTATACTTTATTTTGAAGGTAAACTCGGTAATGATTAAAGAGCTAAATTTTATTTTATTACTTGAACTCGCCATAGATCTATGTGGCTGGGTCATTGCCGGGTTAATACGGGGATAGAGAATAGATGTTACATTAAAGAAATGGAGTAGGGTTAACTTGAATCAAATCATTAAAACCATCTGTTGTTGCCACCTCTTAATTACAAATAATTATAAGTCACCCTCTTCTCGATCAGATCATATCTATCACTGTTTCCATATGTTTAATAAATCTTATGACGTCAGACGGAGAGGGGAGAAGATAGGGGGGAGAGCAGCCACTGGTGGGGATGGCTCCCCACTACGGCTAGCCTGCCTATATAAGAAGCGTCCCATAGGGCGAAAATCAGAAAGAAACAAACCGGCACCTTAAACACTTCTCTCTCTCTGCACTGGCGCTTGCTGCTCTACTGAAACCATGGTCTTCTCATTCAACTACCTCTGCATCTCTCTCCTAACCTCGCTATGTGTTAGTCCGGCGTTGTCAGACCCCACACCTTCCTAGTGGGAATCTCGGCCTTCGGCTCGCTAAAACTAGCAGCTCCTTGGGAGATACCTCTCCCTCGCGGATGACGGTTGCCGTGGCCCAACAACTTTTAACTAGTAGCGTCTCCCACGGCAATCCAGTCTGCTTCTCTCCGGTTCAGACTCGCCTTTGGGATCCGGACGGTTTTCGCCTACCCTTGGATATTGAGTGTGAATTCGTGGTCATACCAAGACCACATAAACTACCTACAAACACCCTGTACTTGTTCTCCCGAACACACCTACTAAAGATCTTATGGAGTCAGATCAAAACGAGTAAGGCTGCCCGCCGACTAGGCCGCTAGCCAGGGTGGAAGACCACAGGTCCGCCCACCTTATCTCTTTCTGGGCGCTCGCCGGACGGCGGCTAAGAGGTTGTAATGACCCTAGCCCGCGGCGGGCGTCTCCTCCCCACTTTGGGGGTACTCAGTTATCTGAGCCCGACACCATCAATTACTAGTATAGCGCCAATTATTATAGTTATGTTTTCTAGGCTAATAAATTATTTCAATTCAATACAATTCTATAACCAATACACCGCTGATGTCCCCTCTACTTCCAACACCATCTTGGCCACATTTGCAGATGACACTGCAGTCTTGTCATCCCACCCAGACCCCGACATAGCATCCCATAACCTTCAAAAACACCTTGACGAGATCGAGTATGGGTGCAATCAATGGCGGATCAAAGTTAATGAAGCAAAATGCTCCCACATTACCTTCACCCTTTGTCGCAAGACTTGTCCACTAGTTTTTTTAAATTCTATTCCTCTCCCTGTAACTGAGACAGTACGGTACTTAGGCTTCCATCTCGACAAACGACTGACCTGGAACCCACATACGAGACTAAAAAGACAAGAACTAAACAGACGCTTTGGAAAACTGTACAGACTACTTCAAAGGACATCCCATCTCTCAATAGAAAATAAACTACTAATCTACAAAGTTATACTTAAACCAATCTGGACATACGGAATAGAGCTATGGGGGACAGCAAAAAAGTCGAACATCAAGCGTATCCAATCCTTTCAATCCAAAGTCCTAAGAACAATAGTAAATGCCCCTTATTATGTCAGCAACAAAACCCTTCATAACGACCTTAATATACCCTACATTCTAGAACTCGTCCCTTCCAAGTTTATGAAATTCCACAGTGGCCTTTCCAACCACCCTAATCCTGTAGCAAAGTCTTTGCACTGCGCCACTCATCCCTATAATCCTCCTCGGAGACTGAAATGGCAGTGGCCTCGTGACCTGCTATAATCGCGTGACAGTGTGAGTCCTGGCAATGGCCAGTTTCTCCAATCATGTCCTATTGTATGAATGAGCGAGTGAATGATGACTGTAAATATGGTATGAATGAGATCATTTATCTGTATTATTATTACCTTATAAAAGGCAGATTGTAATTATTGCACAATAAAGTTCTACATTCAATACAATAATGGATTATTATTCAATATTTAGGTATCTCCTCCAAGAATGACAAGTATAATAAATGAACATTTATATTAATGATATAGTCAGTCACACGGCATAAGGATAGTTGTACTCCACATATAGTTGACATCTAGAAATATTACAGGACAAGATAGGTGCTGAGAATAGGACATGTAAATATGTAAAAGTACATAGGATGTTTGAAAAAGTTTAGATAAACCTGTGTAGCTGTGAGGGAAGCCGCCTCACGCCAAGTTAGTTGGTTTGAAAATTGGAGACCTGGTTACCTACAACAAATACTCTTGTTATTTCCCCTTCACTCTTTTCTCTGATACAGGAGGCTATGTTTGGCTTCCGATCCCCCCTCTGTCAGACGTCAATTAAATGTATTTGTCCTCGAATAAAAATATACAAGCCTACATAGAAAATGAACAAAAATTTAATAGTAGAGAATAACACGAAATAACACTTAATATATATGACAAAATCCATATAATAACTATTCTATTAATAAATGATAAATTATTTATCTTTCAAAATAATCTATTTGAAACTGGACCCTTTCCCCGCCCGCATTCACTTACATTGAATACATCAAGTGTTATAATGGCGTGTGTTCATACTCAATCAAAAAAAAATTACTTTTACAAACTTCAACTATCTTGCGTATTTGTAATGACCGTTCCTATATGAAAGTAAATCGTCTCTTTTTCCCGAAATTGAGGACATTTAAGTGTTCAGAAAAAAAATTGAATACTTTATCGTGCATTTCTAGAAAAAATCTATGCAAAATTCTACCAAATAGGTTGAAAACCTCTTTTATAAATTAGGCTAAACCGGAAAAATGCCCTTTTTTATTTTAGGTTCTCGTGAAAAGAGTACGTAGGACTTACTACTCGCTCCTTCATCTCAAAACAAGCCCGGCTATATCTCTGAGGCTGAAACTGCTCAAATATCAGAGCGTCCTGAGGCCAGCACTGCTGTTTGGAACTCCGCTTTTCCGTTTTCTCCACACCAGCACAATAACTAGACTACAGAGCTTCCAGAACAACATCCTGCGCACGGCACTATGGCATACCCCTTTATACATACCGACATCCACGAAAAGTTCGAGGTCCCCACCATCACCGAAGCCATCAGAAGAAGACACATCAAATTCTTCTGACTCGATGAAACGTTGCCAAAACCCCCTATTCCAAGACCTGACACCCCCACCACTACCGGCAAGATGGAACTCTCTAGATCTGGGAAAGCAGACCAAATGGTGGACATTACGGCCCTTGGCCAACCAACAACAAGCCTCTGACAGGCACCCATCACTGCTATCCAACTAAATTAGACTGCAGTACATGCCTAGAGAGACTCTCGGCTCAGCCTTCAGTGGACTCTCACCACTGCACTGCAACATTTCCACCTCTACCGAGGCTTCCCATACTCCTTAATTCCCTCACTCCACCTTCAAAAAGGTACTCCTAGTAAAAGGATCCGCTCACCCCAAATAAATTCCTTTATTTTTCCTTTAACAATTTTCTGTAATTCTCAAATCAAATTTAGATGACAGTGGTGTGGTACTGGTTTTTTTTTTTTTTGAATTCCGATCCATTTAAGTCCCTAGACATAACTAAATTAGGAGCTTATAGAAATTAAACTTAACACGATTTAAGTTTTATTTGAGGTCTTGGGGTCGATATTGAGATTATTATTGCTCTGAATGTAACCAATACACTTTCCTTTCTGCTCCCAAATATAACGGAACTTTTGTTGAATAAAAAAATGTATATTATGACAAATATGGAGGGTAGTGATCTGAAACTGCAAGTATACACAGACGTGGAAAAAAGATAGTCACAAGCCGGAAGTAAGAAAGTGAATATGAAATATTTCTGAGTAGCGTAAGAGAGACCGAAGGAAAAGAGGAAGGAGGAAGAGAGCAAGGACTCAACGGTATTTGGGAGGAGGTCGGATGCACTTTTGTCAGATCCCTCAGGCACTTATTATTCATGTGCCTTTATGCGGTGAGGGCAGGTGACAGTCACCCTATCGGGGCAGGAGTTAAATATTCAACCCTGTCTAAGGACTCGATGCTTCTCACCTGAGCACATCACTTAACTTCATTAGTACCTTGGTGTCCATCATATCTCACTGCAGCGACATCAAAAGCATGCTGTAGTTGTCCCAGAATTAACGTAAGAATTGATTTAAATAGCAAACACAGTTTTTAGTATTTTTGTTTTATTTTATTATTGAATTATAAAGTAAATAGGATAGGGTTATTTATGGAATAACACATCGGGCAAATGGCCTCCACGACTTTGCTGGTACATTGTCAAAATTTTCCATGACCATTTGGCATAAATGTGGTTGAATTTCGTTGATGCAGCGTTGAATTTCCTCTTTTAATGGATGTGGGCTGGTTGACATACACCTTTGACTTCAAATAAGCCCATAAAAAGAAATCTAAAGGTGTTAAATCACACGATCTGGGGGCCCAATTCTGATCACCGAAACGAGAGAGCACAAGACCTGGAAATGTCTCATGGAGTATTTGAATTGTTTCATGGACTGCATGGCATGTGGCACCATCTTATCGAAACCACATATTGGCCAAATCAATATCATCCAATTTCGGCACAAAGAACTGTGTTATGGATTTTCAACAACTGTGTTTAGTGTCTCCAACTCATCCAGTCTCCGTAATTTTTTCGATTAATCTCTTCACAGTTAATGAGGTCAAAACACTAATCCGACCATATTTTGTATGAAATTTTCGAACTGCGGCCGCCAAACTTTCATTATTTTTGAGATAATGTTCAACAATAAAGACAGGTTGTTCTATCGTGTAACGCTCCATTTTTACTAACCTTAAACTGTCAGCTGTCAAATTGTTTTTAGGGTTGCCAGCACTTTACTGCACAAATGGCGGCAAATTCAAATCTTGTGTTAATTGTGGGACTCTCTTTAGATGCTCAGTTGTCTTCATGAAATCGAGTAAGCCGTGTTCTAAAATGGTTTCCATCGAAAAATTGAGAGAATCAATCTCGCGAGTCCTCAGTGAACATTTATAAAGCCTCAATAGGTTTCGTACACCGACAAGAAGGGTTAAAGAAAATGCCATATTTTTATCACAGGACTGTTTTTTCTTTAAGTCTTTACCATCAAAGTATATAATTTTTTTTATGAAATGTTAAGGCTTTAAAGAACGCTTAACAAATAAGATTCAACCCACAATCGGCAAATACTTTTAAATAAAGGACACTTTTAACAGGTTGTCTGACTACCAACTAAATTGTTATACTAATCTATATATTCGAATACAAGATGGCGCCATAGACACTTTTGACACTGTCATGTTCATGCGATCCAAGATTGATGGTCATAGGCTCACTGTCATAGAGTATATTTATTTACAACAAATAAACAACATCAATAAATGTAAAATAAACCAAATGTTCTTTTTTTCAACGGCAGTATTTGATGTTACTATCATCTGTGAAGTAGATATCAGAGGGTTAATGCTCAAGACATATGACAACTATGACACGAGACATCTTGCAAGTGTCGTTTTCGTTCTAATACTCTCCGTTCTTATATCTTACTAGGGAAAATACGACCTGATGTTGGACATTAAAATATCAGATCGATTTGAAAGTAGAGTCTCTCCAGAAAAAAAAATACATCATTTTTGAATCCTGAAGGGGACAGGATGAAAAGTGCAAACCACTTTATTTCGGGAGCTTGAAGCGAAGTAATAGAACTTTGACACTATAAAATATAAAAGAATAGGTGTGGGAATTAAAGTGGAAAGGAAACCCTACCTCAGCGGAAACTGGCATGAATCGAGGGCTGTCTGCTGCTATTAAGGATTGCATTCACACGTAACCTCGTTCTAGATTGTCCGGCTTTCATCTTCCAGCTGAATCTTCCAATGGTCAGCTCTTCTTAGTCTGTAGATAACAGTAACACTATGGAAAACGCTATGGTAATAAATGAATTAGCATGTGCTATTATTTATAGTAGTACGGTACTTAGGCTTCCATCTCGGCAAACGACTGACCTGGAACCCACATACGAGACTAAAAAGACAAGAACTAAACAGACGCTTTGGACAACTGTACAGACTACTTCAAAGGACATCCCATTTCTCAATAGAAAATAAACTACTAATCTACAAAGTTATACTTAAACCAATCTGGACATACGGAATAGAGCTATGGGAGACAGCAAAAAAGTCGAACATCATGCATATCCAATCCTTTCAATCCAAAGTCCTGAGAACAATAGTAAATGCCCCTTATTATGTCAGCAACAAAACCCTTCATAACGACCTTAATATACCCTACATTCTAGAACTCATCTCTTCCAAGTTTATGAAATTCCACAGTAGCCTTTCCAACCACCCTAATCCCGTAGCACAGTCTTTGCACTGCGCCACTCATCCCTATAATCCTCCTCGGAGACTGAAACGGCAGTGGCCTCGTGACCTGCTATAATCGCGTGACAGTGGGAGTCATGGCAATGGCAAGTTTCTCCAATCATGTCCTGAGCGTCTGTGGCTCTCGCGCTCTTGGTCAGCCTCCACTGGCTAGTATCCGGTGACGCGGCTGACGGAGGAGCGTGGGGGACTTCTCATATTGTATGAATGAGCGAGTGAATGATGACTGTAAATATGGTATGAATGAGATCATTTATCTGTATTATTATTGCCTTATAAAAGGCAGATTGTAATTATTGCACAATAAAGTTCTATTCTATTCTATTATTTATAGTAAAATGAAACGCGGATAATATTTTTGAATATGTCATAAAGGTACAGACAGGGATGGAGGTTTACGCTCTGCGTATCTTGACGAAATCGTCCTACGTTGAGGATAGTTGAGCACTATACGCTTCCTGTAGTACGGTAATTGCATCCCTACCTAGCTGTCATTATGGTAGATTTACCTAAAATTATAATACCGCAATGCCTATAGTAATTCTATATAACGTTTCTGCTATTTTTCAAAATTATTTATTAAAACTCGACATGGCTGATGGTATTTAGTGAGGTGTTCAACCGCAGTGCATCTGATATGGATCTTGAACCTTGAATCCTCTTGTGCATCGGATGCATGAGTTTACCTTTTACGAAGACGTATAGTAGTATAGTATAGTAGGATACCCTCCCCCCAAGTTCTCGGTTGCAGCTAAGAAGGTTGATCTGCATTAGGGCTCTGAGACACTATTGATTCAGCCAGAGTCCTCCGCTCCAGAAAGGGATGAACTGGACTTAACCCACGGGGGATTTCTGGCTAAGCTGCCTCCTTTCCCGCAATTTGTATCCGGAGGCGGTTGTATAAGCGGGCCGGCCTCCTAAATCCAGCTTCATTCTTGACACCTATCTCCGCTACTTCCTTCCTCTATTAACTTCCTACCATTTCCGGCTAATCCTCTCTCTCCATCTCCATCCATGCCTTAATCGTTAATGGGACAAAGCTAGTAATACAAAGATGGGGCGATGGATTACTTGGGAAAATCCTTTAGCCAAAACACTCTATCTTACATACGACAGCCAGCCATGAACACCACGCTTAAACGCTAGCAAGAGAACTTGGAGAGTAGGGCATACAAAAGAAACGGGTAATACCTATATGAGCACATACAAAAGTTTGTAAATAATAAAAGAGAGACCAATGTGAGTCATACATTTGAATGATTATTAATAGGCAAATTTCAAAAACACTCAAAACCGGGACCTGTCCAACATCAATTTCCCTTGTTAAGACCAGCCTCATTCCTATAAGTTGCTACGAGTCCCAATCCTCGTGTATGTTTAATTACTGATGATTAAAATAATATTGGGATCCATAACCCTCCCTCCGTAAACCATCCGAAACTAGCGTTAGTTAAATCTCTATTGGATTATAGTTACATATAATCTTAAATATTGCTCCGATACGAAAAACACTTAAATAAAAAAGAAAACTATAAACAAAAAACATTCTTTTTAAAAATATTCCTTAACAAATCAAGCGACGATGAGCCATGTGGGAACCTCCCTACTTTGTATATGGTGTATAATAAAAAAAACAACATGGGTATTTTATTGTTATAAACAACCAGCTTAGAGATAAATAAATATTTTGTTATTAGCCTTTTCACCAGAGGTGTATACCGATCTTTGTTCAGGGTATTTCTCTCCATGTCATATCAAATATATCGAGAACATATCTGCTTCAACCATGGCAGTCTTTTTAACGTTATATTATGGCAGCAAAAGATAATTTTCACATTTTTAAGCAAGGCATTTATATTTAGTCCAGACTCAGAGTTCCCAGGTTCAAATTTCGGAGGAGTCAATATTTTTTTTTACTTATTCATTTTTTTTTTTAACAATACTCTTCCGCCTACACATTCCTTAAAAGGTCTAAATAATAAAACAATTTTAATGTAATCCTCGTGGTCTTAAAGTACAAGAGAGAAAGTTTTTTTGTTTTTTTTTCTTAGCTCTCTAATTATAAGATTAAGGATGAGGGAAAAATAAAAGAATATTTGGGTTGAGCGGATCCTTGTACCAGGAGCACCTGCTTGAAGGTGGTGTGAGGGAATTAAGGAGTGTGGGAAGCCTCGCTAGAGGTTGATTGTTGCGGTACGGTGGTGAGAGTCCACTGGTGGCTGGGAGTCTCTCTAGGCATGTAGTGCAGTCTTATTTAGTCTGATTTCAGTGGTGGGTGCCCGTTAGAGGCTTGTTGTTGGTTGACCAAGCGCCGTGATGTCCACCATTTGGACTGCTTTACCAGATCTTGAGAGTTGCCATCTTGCCGGTAGCGGTGGGGGTGTCAGGTCTCGGAATAGAGGGTTTTGGCTATGTTTCATCGAGTCGAAGAACTTGATGTGTCTTCTTTGGATGGCTTCGGTGATGGTGGGGACCTCGAACTTTTCGTGGATGTCGGGAGCCTTCATCACGAATAGGGGTATGCCATAGTGCGCAGGATTTTGTTCTGGAAGCTCTGGCGTCGAGTTATTGTGCAGGTGTGTAGGAATCGGAAGAGTGGTGTCCCAAACAGTAGAGCTGGCCTCAGGACCCTTTTATATATTAACAGTTTCAGCCGAAGGGATATAGCCGGGCTTGTGATGAGATGTTGGAGAGAGTACTACCGCACACAAGAGAGAAAGTTCGTCATTTCCTATCAAATTGATCCAATCGGTTGATTTTTTCGATAAATCCCAATTACACTTGAATATTATAAAGTTATATTATATATATTTCATTATGAGTCTAAAATTTTTACGTTTACTTTTTTCAAACGAAAAGCTCCTAATCCAAATACCTCCACGTAGTTTTCTGCTTATTTCCACTTTTTCACCTGTCAATTTACTTTCCGTAAGTAAAACTAATTCGATGCTACATTAATCAAACTAATATTAGTAGTTTTATTACGTTTGACATAATTTTTTTCATTTAATTTGGTTTAAATGACACCAATCCTTCACTTCTCTTGAATGTTTTATTTCAAAATAATTTCCTTACAGCCCACGCCTGTCATATTCAATTTATGACAATTTAAAAAAAAAAACATTGAAACCCTCAAATTTTAAAGTTAAAACAGTTTAAATTAAAATGTAGATATATAAATAAACAACTACAATAAAATTAAATAGGTGATATGTTATAAGCCCATATGTACACCCTACAGTGAACTAACTAAACTGGTGACAATTTGAGCGATGGTTAATGCAAAACGCCAGTACACAGATCATGAAAATTGTCAGTTTTAATATAATCATTTTTATTGCTGACAATTTTGTCTGCTTGCTGGCTTCCAATTGTCAGAGTGTTGAAGTGTTTTCCTCTTTTAATTAAAATTAAAAAGTAAATATGGACAATAAAACTATACGCTGTCGACTCCTGGGCCACTTGAGTTGACAGCAAGTGGCAATAGGGGGCGTCATCCTTGCACCGTGCACTGGTATCAGCTTGAATGAGTTGATTGCTTATAACGAATGACAACTAAGCAAAAAAACATTGAGCCCTAAACCTCTCTACTTGAGGTCAATTATAAACACTGCAGAAGACTGATCTTGAGGTAATTGCTTAATCTTTCACCTGCAGTCCATAGCTGATCTCTCTCTCCATTTAGAGTTAAGAAACTGTTTGCAAGTCTCCACTGCTGTGAGCAATGGCACTCCTAAGTATTTAAACAGCTAAGACCTAAGAGCATGAGATTATGAGGAATTACAGGTGTATATAGAGCAAGGACAAGGGTAAGATGGGATAGAGGCTGTAAAGAAGTAAATAATAAATAAAAGAAGAAAAGGAAGCTAACGGTGCCGGAGACAATGGGAGCTGTTTGGTCGCTAGTCACGGCCCACGGGTGGAACAATAACTCCCTCTTGCAATGTCACAATATCTCCTAGGACTCACAGCTGAGAATCATCTCAATCCACTCCATTCTCTTTTTATACTCCCATCAGTATACCAGAGGCCTCATAATAAATAATAACTACACACGAGAAGTTTGTAGCAGTTTCCTCAGCAGAATAATTAACTGCATCCATGAGATCCAATAACATAGCTATATGTAACATATCATATTTTAATAGTTGAAATTGTGAGATAGCATGGACTTTTCCAGGGTTTGTAGATTCACAACTGTGACTAGCGCCAAAATGAGAGCCAGCACGTGCTCATATATGACAAAATGGCATGTCTCATATGAAGACAGAGAACAACCATATTTATGGAGCTAGGTTCAAGGATTATTGACATTAATAAAGAAGATCTTTATTCCAATATCTCAGCAGTGAAAGTTTCTGTAAGTAAAATGTTCTAAAGCAGTCATGAAGAATTATTCCCATCACTGCGAAGGCTACGATTTCTTAACTAAAATGGGGAACTTTTGATAAAAGAAAAGTTTGTACAGTTTTATATTAGTCCTGAATTTAGGATCCATATGTCAAAATTGGTTTGAGTATAAGTTTGTACTTAATGTAGGACTAAAATGGAGTATATTGCTATCAGCTAAGGGCATTAACAACGCCGTACAGTTGCAAAACACAAACTGGATTCCAGTGCGTGAGCAATCTACAACCGCTGCCTATAATTGCCGGGAAATTTGTTTGTACGAGGTAGGCATATTAAATAAATCACCTATTCGCATTATAAATTTAATATTTGTCCCCCTTACACTAAAACATCGCTATAGTATTTGTTTTTCCACTGGTCGAAGGCGTCAAGCAAATCAATTTCCGTCAAGTTTTTGAACCGTTATTTTTTTTTTCCTTTAAAACATTCAACATGGGCTATTTTAATGTGTCGTTGTTATGACTTAATGTTTGTGAAAAGCCACATGGCGTTCAATTGAGCGGATATGGAGGATGTTCTCACGTGGTAATGTGTTAGACAAAAAGTCCTTTACACAAAGTGCTATGTGAGCATCCTCATGAAGAGTGTGCTTTCCACAGTTGCAACTCTTTCTCTCACTTTTTAAAACTTTCTTATAATAATCTTAGTTAACCGTTGTACCCTCTTATTATTCTCAGTATTTTTCATTCTTCATGATGACAGGGTACATTGAATGTCTTTTAGTATCGGTATCGTACTGGAAGATTCTCTTTTGTGCTATTTTTATAAAAAAAAAAATCAAACTAATACGTTGTTGTTACCTTCATTCGGTATTTAGGCTTCCATCTCGACAAAAGACTGACATGGAACCCACACATGAGGCATAAAAGACAAGAACTAAACAGACGCTTTGGACAACTGTAAAGACTACTTCAAAGGACATCCCATCTCTCAATTATTCCCAATCCCTCAATTACTAATCTACAAAGTTAAACTAAAGCCAATCTGGACATACGGAATAGAGCTATAGGGGACAGCAAAAAAGTCAAACTTCAAGCGCATCCAATCCTTTCAATCAAAAGTCCTGAGAACAATAGTAAATGCCCCTTATTACGTCAACAACAAAACCCTTCATAATGATCTGAATATACCCTACATTCTGGAACTCATCCCTTCCAAGTTCGTGAAATTCCATAGCAACCTATCCAACCACCCTAATCCTGTAGCACAGTCATTGCACTGCTCCACTCACCCCTATAATCCTCCTCGGAGATTAAAACGGCAGTGGCCTCGTGACCTGCTATAATCAAGTGATAGTGGGAGTCCTGGCAATGGTCAGTTTCTCTAATCATGTCCTGAGCGTCTGTGGCTCTCGCGCTCTCGGTCAGCTTCCGTTGGCTCTTATCCAGTGACGCGGCTGACGGAGCACCGTAGGGGACTTCCCAAGACTCCGCTTCCTCCTTCGGACGCGAGGGAGGTTACAACCATGCGGACTTGGGGGGCCTCTGGGATGTTTGTATATATAGTATGAATGAACGAGTGAATGAAAATTGTAAATTGGTATGAATGAGATCATTTATCACAATTACTTATAGCCCAATCAGGCAGATTGTAATTTTATCTTAATAAAAATTGTTAACAATTCGAATAAAAAGTTGTAACCTTAATTAAATTTCAATGTCTAAATATACCTTCTATTGATCAACACTCAATTTATTTTTGGAAACAAATTATTAGGAACGAAAGCAAGCAGATCAATATTAAGCAATTTTGTCTTATTCTAAGTTTACATCAATGCTGTACGATCATAGTTTGATAGAGTAATGAAATCAAGTATTTCGGATGATTAATAGCATCCCAAATCAGCTGAATTCAATCAAATACATTATTTATATATATTGTTATATTTATATTTACATATATATATATATGTATATGTAAACTGTATCTGTTTACTGGGTGAAATCACCGCCTCAATATGTTTTATACAAGTCACCTAGTCATCCTCTACATCAATTGAATTTTCATCATAAAAACAATCAGTATGACTTGCTATGTGTCTTTGAGTCTACTTTTCAGCGGTGGACGAAACGGCGTAACAAGAGGAACAGGTAACTAGAGGAACAGGTAACTATAGGAACAGGTAACTAGAGGAACAGGTAACTATAGGAACAGGTAACTAGAGGAACAGGTAACGAGAGGAACAGGTAACTAACCATGTTTAATGTTTTAAAACTTTCCTTTCAAGCCAAAAACCTTATCATCTGGCTCATGGATTATTTCGATAGATTTACACTGTAGAACCCTTAACACTGTTGCATTCCACAGCACTATTCCACTGTCGGGATGACTGTACCCTTCCTCCTGTGGCCAATTCCTCCTTCCATCTCTTCAGGACTATCATAACTTAAGAACTCCTCTTTACCTTCACGAACTCCTCAAATTCTAATCAGCGATAAAACCCCTTGGTACTAGACCCCGCCCACCCCCTGCTCACAAATCAGCTTCCTTTTACCGTTCTTGTCTCATGCGTGGCACAAACCGTTGCAACTCGATTCCTATCGATATTCGTCGTTCATGAACTCTCTCAATCTTTGAACCTAGCCTTTACCAATTTCCTTATTTCCTTACAATCTAAAAATTTATAATTCATCATTATTATTCTGTTTATTTATTATTTATCAAAGCAGCAACCTGCCATGGTTACCTCACCCCCTTGTGATAATTCATATGTTTTCTTTATTTTATTTTTGTCATCTCCACGCAATCACGTTTTTTGTTACTATCTCTCGTTGTTGGTTTCTTGTTATCATCTCATATGTACTTTATTAGTTACAAGCTCACATGTTCGCTCTGCTCCTTTCCCGGATACAAATGTCAATCGGGAATAAGAAGGAACGGTGAAGTGATTAAGGACGGGATAACCGGTTCGGCTTACGTAAGTCCGCCAAGTCACCGATTACTCATGCACACCGCTAAGGAACAGGTCGGGCAAGACTTGTGTTTCAATTTTGCCCGCGGGCACTTACTCGGCGTCGATCCGTCAAAATGATAATGATCTTTACAAATGCTAACAAAACAGTCTTTATGGCTTACAAATCCCTAGTTTGTCTTTCCAGGATCCGAATGAGAATGGTGGTAAAAACGTATTCCTGGTTCAATGTAGGTTAGAACTCCCCTTCAATTTTCGTTTTTAACTATCCCGTATAACCCTCAAATCCCAATGGTTTACTCACGAACATGTGTAGTAAAAATGATTCAATTTTTCAAATATTTTTTGAGGTTCCCCTTATTATAACAGTATTCGCCGATATTTGAAGTAAGAACAACTACCTACCTAGTTTTACCAGAACCAAACCACACAAAAACATTAATATTTTCCAGTCAGTCCCGCTGAAAAATTAACCCTTTGAGCACTTATAAACCACCAATCTATCCGCTCTTTCGTAAACTGACCCAGTGTTTAACACTATGACCCCACCACCCTTTCCCGCATCGATGGCAACAGACTGTCGGGGAAAAATTAGGTTAAGAATTAGTATGTAAGTTAGTTTTAAGTTTGATCAAAAAGGTCAGCCCTATGACCTTTATTAGAGTTAGTTCAGTCCAGTCACGTATAATGTGTATCATTAAAATAACAAAACCTGTATATAATGTAGCGACGCTACAGGAAATACAAAAATAATTTGTAAATAGATTCGCCTGAGGATCTATAATTATATATAATTATCTGTAAATTTAAAGGGGCTATGAAAGAAAAAAAACTCTTTTGTAAAAATTCAATGAAAATTACAAAAAAAACTGAAGATCACATACAAAATTAAATGGCAGTGCTTATTTTTTATACTACCTTTTTACAACGAAAATATTGCAGAGTGAAACGTACCTGAAAAATTAAATAAAAGAATTAATTAAAACAGTACAAATGAAATAAATAACAACTTAATAATACTCTATAATTAAATATTTTTTATTGAGATATTATAATTTTATATTGTTTAAAAAATATAAAATAAAAGAAAAAGAGAATATTTACGATGAAAAATGTCCAATGGAATTGAGTGTGCTGTTAGGTTCAATATTGCTGCGGTTATTATATGACTGCCACGACCGCCACGGTATTTTATTAATTAAATATTTGTTCGTATCATTTTTTATATTTAGTCACTTTATTGAACTAGTTCATATATTAGTTTTGTCACATGTACACATTTGTAACGCTTCCATGTTTTTTTCATGCTGGAAAGACAATAATTATTGATGTCTAGTTGTAATTTACGAATTGTATGTGGTATCTTTTAAAAACTTAGATGCGGTCGATATATTAGATAATTAATTTCATTATTACAGGAAGGAATAAGTAAGAGGAAAATGAAGGCGTCGGTAGTTGGTTAATAAGCAATCTTAGCGAGGGTGGCCATGATGGATTGCCCCAAGTTATAATCGGCAGCTGGATTCTGTTCCTAGCAATCTTGTAGCAAGGAAGCAATTTTTTCTTGACGCTAAAAGTAAAATTATAAATAATTCAAGAAGGGTTCTTTGAAAATCACCTTTTTTTTGTTTTTTATTAGTAGCAAAATAAAGTGATGGCCCAAAAAATAGAAACTTCTGGTTGTGAAATAGTTGTATTTTTTTATAGTGTGCTTTATCAATTTTCAGGGTCTGCATACTCGACAAGTTAATTTTAAACATAACATTCATCTATACCATCATTTAATATATATTTTCCTTTATTTTTCCCTTATCCATTATCTTAAAAATTTAAGAGCTAAGGGGAAAAAAAAACTATATATTTTAACTCAATAGTTTTAATAGCCTTTAGTGAACTCTCACCACAGCACCGCAACATTTCCACCACTACCAAGGCTTCCCACACTCCTTAATTCCCTCACTCCACCTTCAAACAGGTACTACTAGTCAAAGGATCCGCTCACCCAAAATAAATTCCCTTATTTTTCCCTTATCCATACTCTTAAATATTTGAGAGCTAAGCGGAAAAAAAAAAATTATATTTTTAAAAAGCGCACAGTTGCTGCTTCACCCACTTTATCGAAGACTTCGTGAAATTTGGTTGGATGCCCCACCTAATTCTAATACTTAATTTTTCATAATTAATAATTCACCCTTCATTATTTGTCATAAGCCTGTGTTTGTTTTTAGTACAATTTGGACCTCAAACAAAACTCATTCCTGCATATGAAAGAGAGATCCTCTTAAGCCCCAACACCTATGAAATATTATGACATCGAAATAGTTAATCCGAAACACTACACTACAACTCCGTCAGAAAACGCTTATGTTTTACAAAGTAATTAATTTTTTTAATGGCCCTTAAACCATTTTTCACGGGACTGTTTTATTTTTGTCATCAAATTGAATTGGAACTAGGATACAAAGTAAGTAGCAAACTACTTCAATTACTTACTGCGGTAACTACAAAAAAAAAAATTACAAATGACGCGGTTTATGGTTCTGTACGGCATCGAAACCTCTCCTACTCAAAACACAAATAATATATTTTTATTTCTCTAGCTAAAGACAGTCAAACCGGAACATAGAGATACGGATGAGCTCATAAGAGTTTTTGATTTTGAAAAAAGACAATTTGTCTGTTAATTGCTGTAAATCCTTTCGATCGAAAGTCCTGAGAATAATAGTAAATGCCCCTTATTACGTCAGCAACAAAACCCTTCATAACGATCTAAATATTCATTACATTCTTGAACTCATCCCTTCCAAGTTCATGAAAGTACATAGTAACCGTTCCAACCACCCTAATCCCCTATCACAGTCATTGCACTTCATCACTCATCCCTATAATTCTCCTTGAAGACTAAAATGGCAGTGGCCTCGTGATTTGCTGTAAATGCGTAAAAGTTGGGGTCCTGGCAATGGTCAGTTCCTCCAATCCTGTACTGAGCGTCTGTGGCTCATGCGCTCAGGGTCAGCCTCCACTGGCTCTTATCCAGTGACGCAGCTGACGGAGGAGTGTGGGGGACTTCCCAAGACTCCGCTTCCTCTTTCGCATGCGAGGGAGGTGACAACCATGTGGACTTGAGAGGCCTTTACACATTTAGAAGAATAATTACATACAAAAAAGCATAATTTGGTAAATAATAAAATGAGTACAGAAGCAGAGTGTAACAACTCATCTATGAATGAAATTATCTGTTCAATTGAAAACAAAACAAATGTTTATTTATAAATATTTAAATGTACGATTCTTGTTCTACATTTGAGCCCTAAATAGGAATAGGCGAAAAGACGAGTGAGAATGGGATATCAATAGATAAAAATACATTGGTACAGGCTCTGAGATTTTTTTCTGACACAATAAATAGAAATAAAAGTCTCTGTTTTAATTTAATTGACTAGTTTGCTGTGTATTAGCAACCCAACGAGAGTTTTTATCGTTACCAAAAAAAAAGTCTGTCTCTCTCTCTCTCTCTCTCTCTCTCTCTCTCTCTCTCTCTCTCTCTCTCTCTCTCTCTCTCTCTCTCTCTCCCTGATGATCTGATGAAGCCGGAGTCTTCATGGCCGTCAGAACACCTCTTCACCAGCGCAGGAAAAATCATTACTCAACGAAGAAGCAACTGAGACCAAGGAAGGCACAAATGGTTCTTTTTGTCAGCCATTATCGGGCTAAAAGAAAACATGAGGTAGAGTGTTCTTTTTTAATCAAAATTTAACAATAATTATTACTTGATATCTTGTTCATCCAAATTTTTTTTGTTTTTAATTAAATCTTACAATAATCTGCTTTAATTGCTCCTTTTTAACTTACAAAAAGGTACTAACTTTACTATTAATTAATAATTTCTCTCCCTATCTCTTTCTCTCTCTCTCCCTCCCTCTCTCTCTCCCTCCCTCTCTCTCTCCCTCCCTCTCTCTCTCTAAATTTCGAGAAAAAAGGTTTTACAGCTTTTTTTAGTTGTTTTAAAAAAAAATTAATAGTGCTTAAACAACAATCAATAAATTCAAGGTTCAGTAATTTCTGTCACATTTTATAATTATATGATATGAATTGCCTTTGGTTTTTAGTAACGAATAAACAAAACTGGTTGATCTAATAAACATTTGTTTATTATTTGATAATATGTATTGACTATAAGTTATCTAATCAGAACTTTAAAAACCCTTACTTTTTCACCAGTGTCCCCCAGTATAGCATAATTAATAATACTATAAACAAATTTTTATTATTTTAAGAGTTATTAGCCCGGGGCTGCCAAAAAAAAGAGGATATTGATACGTCTACCAATATCCCCAACTGGTGTTCCGGAAACACGATTTAGTTTTTATCTAGTTAAAAATTAAAAAAAAATGGATCGTTTAATTATAACGAGAAGTTAAGATTTATCAGCTACTTTGCACAGATGATGTCTGGGCTTTTTGTAAATATTGTATGAATGTGCGAGTGAATGATGAACTGTAAATATTTACTTATTGCTTAAAAGTTATAATAATAAAAAAAATGGTGTAAAAACGTTTCTTCTGCCAAAATAAATCTGGCGAACAAATGGCGAGGCACCTCAACTATTTTCTATTTAATAATAAATAGTATTGAGAGCTAAATAAAAAATGTGTATTTGGAAGAGGATCGATAAACAAAAGCTCTAAAATAGTAATATAATCCGGAAAGGAACAAATCTCAGGTAATAAATACGAATAAAAGTAAAACAATAGGAGGGGGATAGATAAATAAATACAAGGGAAAAGCTTCTTTTTTAGAAAGTAAATAAAAATAAAGAAGAGAGAGAAAGCACTAACCAAAGAGGTAATGGCGGAGAAGAGAAAGAAGACAAGCAATAAAATACGAGAAACTATTATTTTATTAAAGAGGGGAAAGAAAAGATTATAGGAAGCTGCGCGCGGGTCTGGATTCCCCGCACGTCCGGCCCAGGGAGCCTTGTCACAAATCAACTTCTTCTGGCTCAGAAATAACAAGCTGTCATTGGCAAAGCATATAATGCTGTTGGTTCTGCATCAAACTGCTACAACTGATCACCATCATTTAGTACTTAGTAGGCCTAATTAGATATACCACACAGTATCTGAAAACACGGTCTCGGGACTATAACCTTAGGCCTGAACAGTAATAAACTAACACTGGACAACTGTCCAAGCACATATTTTGCCATTAGTTAATCGTAGATGCCGGCCCGACCATTTGCTCAGGTAGCTCACAGCAGAAGACACCTGCCTCGACCAGGAAACAGCCGCAGCCAACCGAAGCGTTGGAGGAAGATAGACAGAGAGGCCTCGTGGTCAGAGTTTCTCTGTTTCCTTTCCACTTCTAAGGAAAAAGTATTTAGTATGAAGATTCACAACTATTGTACCAAATGTGAACTAACAAAGCCTTTAAATAATTAATATTCCCGTAACTCTTTTCCGAACATAAACATGTTCGCGCGAATGAGTCGTTTTAATTATACATTTTATTGATTTACTTTACCAGTGATGACTAGATTTCATGGACATATATTGAATTCATTTTATGTTATATGAAACATAGTATATTGTTTCATAAGGCTTTAATATTTAGTAGTCAAACTTAGGCCACTGGTATCTCTGCCCAAAAGTCATAATACATATGCGAATAATATCATTACCGAAAGCCTAAATGTTTAGGTTATATCACGTAAGCCATAATTACATATAGCGTTCACCAAAAGACGGACAAATCAAATGTTTGTTGTGTATGTGTACGCATCGCAATTTACCAACTTTTCTTGGGTTCGTTTTTTTGTAGTGCAACGGTGACGTATTGGTTGAATGGGATCATAAAAAGCAAAAAGATATAAACGAAATTCAGTAAAACAGATTTGTTTTTAGCAAATACACTAGTGAACAAACTCATAGTATTTACACATTATTAATCGACATGTCTGCGTCTGCACAGGATATGAAAATAAAAATTAAGTTATTAAGTATAGTAATCATAGTAAACACTGTTCTGTGCGAACTAATGCTCAGTCCCACAAGGATATTTTTGTCGAGAAGTGTCGATAAAATATGAATATGTCACTTTATATTCAAGAAAGTACTAAAAGATGATAATTTATCCAGAGACGGTGGCCATTTTCAAAAGAGATCTCTTCGACGTGTGGCGAATGAAATATCGACTTAGAAAGAAAAACTTAGTCGAATCGTATTTCTTTGCATACGAAATACGAAAACCTGTGAAAGACGAACATTACCTTTACACGCGCAAAGCACCTTTACCTTAATGTCAAAAATACAGGATCGAGTGATTTTCTTTGTGTTTTATTACTCAATTTGTGCTCAATACTTAATAAATAATACCCTACGTCGGGTCGTCACGAGAGGGGTGCCTAGTTATCCTAGCCCTGGTGACGAAGTGAGGGTTAATAACGTTTATAACCTGAACAATCCATTCATGGCGGTCTTACTATCTGACTCCATTTTTGATAGGTATGTGCCCCGACAATGCACTATGTTCAGCAGAAGAGGTATAGGGTAGGTGGTGTAGGTAGTTTATGTGGTCTTGGAATGACCACGAATTCATACTCGGTGTCTAAGGGTAGGCGGAAACTATCCGGATCCCAAAGGCGAGTGTGTACCGGAAAGAGGCAGACTGACTTACCGCGGAGAACACTGCTTGGTAAGCTTGCATGGCCACGACAACCAAAGGAGGTGCTAGATTTAGCGAGACGAAGGCAGAGATTCCCACTAAGAAGGAAACGCCGAAATAAAATGTAGCGAGATGAGGAGAGAGAGATGCAGAGGTTTTCATAAAGAAACAGCCAAGTTTCAGAATTCAAGCAAAGCAGCCACTAGCCAGTTAGTTCCCAGGAGAATGATATACAGGCCCCAAACCGCCGGTCTTAAATACCTAGCTGGCTTTGTCAGTAGCCAATCAGCTCTGGTTTTATAGTACCCAATGAGGTTTGAGTGTGTGGTTTCCTTTGTTCTCTGACAAAGAGACGTGCGGTTGGGTCTAGTACCTGCCCTGGCAGCTGGTGTCTCAGCTCATATAACTAATTGGCTCCTAGCTGCGTGTTTTATTGTTTACCATATTTAAAATGATTCATATTTTGGTAATTTTATTTACCTTTTTTACCATTAATATATATAACATAGAGTATAGGGTGATCTTATGTAGTTAGCGGTCGCTACACCCTATTTTAGAAAACCCTACCCTAGCCCCAAAAGCTAATTTTTACATTTGTCAATTTTACAAGGAATTTTTAATATATCATGCAAATAACAAGTCGCTCATACACGAGCTTTTTATCTTCTGAAATCCCTTTACCAGTGTTTGTGTACACTGTAATTTGTTGAGCAAGTTATCCTTGTATCGAGTTTAAAGGGAACTGAGAACACAACGCGTTATGGCATTGTAAACATGAAAAAGAACTGAAGTGCTGTTTTTGTTTTAAAGCAAGTATGGCTTTAGGATTGTGTTCTGGATCCTGCAAAATAGAAATTAAGATATTTTGAAGCCAACGCAACGATATGAAACAAGGTATTTTTTCATTCATTCAGTGTTTTCTCCATTGTGCGGCGTGAATGGAGTAACCAATATCAAGCCACGCCATTCCTGTACAGTTTTTTTCAATGGTGATGCTCAATTTCCCCACCATGTTTATATAAATCCTATTTATAACAACTGGTGGTGCTCCGGTGATTATTCAAAGTAATTTAGATACCGTTTTGTATTTTTTTACTAATAAAAATCTTTTTTGAAAAAGAAAATTATAATCTACCTTAATTGTGATAACTGGTCTCATTCATACCACATTAACTTGTTTTCCATTCATACTGCATTTACAATATACACGCATACATTAGAGTTAGATGCAAGAAACCATAGGAATCTCCCAAAATCATGTATCACCTCCTCGGCCAATCACAATGAAGATGGGCTCTTTCAATCCTCGTGGAGGATTGTAGGGGTGTGAGGAGCTAAGTAGCGATCACCAAGTGGATAATTTAAAAATGTTTATTGTTGTCTGTTACTTTTAGTAACGCTATTAGAGATGCAATCGAAGTCAAATTTCTCAGTGATGTGATCGCCAAACAACCTTTTTCGCATTTGTTTGGAGCATCTAGTACGCGACTGGGGAATGAATCTGTTGTGGCCACCTCTTAATTACAAATAATTAAAAGTTACCTTCATCTCGTCCCAGAAAATATCTATTTCCATATTTGTACAAATAAAGATTATGACCTCAGTCGGAGTGATCCTCACTCAAAGATCCTGAACTCCTCACTAAGACTACACTATTTTCCCCAGACGTGGAAGCATGCCGTTGTCGTCCCACTGTTGAAACCAGCCAAGTCCGGGTATGAGCCTGCTCACTACAGGCCCATCAGTCTGCTGACCCAGCTGTCGAAAATATATGAACGGATTCTCCACACTCATCTCTCCAGGCACTAGAGAGCTTCGAAAAAAAAAAAAAAAAAAAAAAAAAAAAAAAGTCGGAGTGGGAGAGAAGCTGGTGGAGGAAACAGCCGCAGGTGGGGATGACTCCCCACTACGGCTAGCCTGCCTATATAAGAAGCGCCCCATAGGGTGAAAGTGATAAAGAAACAAACCGGCACCTTGAACACTTCTCTCTCTCTGCACTGGCGCTTGCTGCTCTACTCAAAACCATGGTCTTCTCATTCAACTACCTCTGCATCTCTCTCTCCTAACCTCCCTATGTTTTAGTCCAGCGTTGTCAGACCCCACACCCTCCTAGTGGGAATCTCGACCTTCGTCCCGCTGAAACTAGCAACTCCTTGGGAGAGACCTCTCCCTCGCGGACGACGGTTGTCGTGGCCCTACAAACTTACCAGTAGTATCTCCCGTAGTGATCTAGACGGCCTCTCTCCGGTTCACACTCGCCTTCTGGATCCGGACGGTTTTCGCCTACCCTTAGACACCGAGTGTGAATTTTTGGTCACTCCAAGACCACATAAACTACCTATAAACCTACCCTGTACCTCTTCTCCTGAACATAGTGCATTGTCGGAGCACACACCTTATAAAGATCTTATGGAGTCAGATCAAAGCGAACTAGCCAGCCAGGGTGAAAGACCACAGGCTCTATCTCTTTCTGGGCGCTCGCCGGACGACGGCTAGAGGTTGTAGTGACCCTAGCCCGCGGCGGGCGTCTCCTTCCCACTTTGGGGATACTCGGTTATCTGAGCCCGACAGAATCCTTCTACACTACAAACAAAATTTAAATTACGTAGTGATCAGGCAAGTTTTGTCATTTATTCATTGAACAAACACTCTGTAGGCGGAAAGGCACCGTAAGTTTGAGTTTAAAGTTATAAAATATAAATTAAGCATAGGTATCTTCCACAAATCAGCATTTATCCGTAATTTATTGGGTATTCGGGTAAGGGTACTGTAAGGGCCTTAAATGGGCAAGATTTAAAGAGCCTTGACCCATATTTCATGGCTCTCCCACAACTTTATTAGAGATGGCCTTCACACGACAATAAAGCCCCTTATTGATGGGGTATAACACTTGTCTTTTTATTTTAGCCTACCCTATAAAAGAGGATCCGAACTCCGAACTTTTACACACTCCTATGGTCTTATGGTTTTATGTTCTGTGTAGCTGATAAATGTTCAGATACTTTATTGCCAGTTGGTATCTAACTGCAATAGTTATATCATTGCATTTTAATAACCCGTCAATCAATACGAATTCCTTAGTTCCGTCTTGAAGTCATAAAACCGGAAATACTATTGTATTATTAGCGTGACCGAAAAAGCGTGAGCTGGGTTCTGGTTATGAGAGAGCAGATTTTATTTTGGCAGCCCCTCGAAATAAACTCAGCATGTCGATTCGGGGACTGAAAAAGAGACGAGAGTTTCTTCACGCAATTAGTTGTCGTTGGTTTTAAATGGAAATAAATGGACAAAGATTCCTAAAAAAGATCCAAGCAAAACTGTCCCTATATCTTATCCTAAGCCACCCCTAAAATGGCAGTACGAAAGCAAACGTCAATTTTCACCATAAAAGTTTCATTTTCTGTCGCCTTCTTGGAATAGAAAATAAATTAGTACTCAAACCATCAATGCTAAGCCGTTTGTTTCAAAAATAAGTTTTCAAAATATCCTAATAGAACATGTATCTCATTACATTTGAAATTTTGTCTAAGTGTCAATGAGAAATGATATACTGAACTCTCACCACTGTACCGCAACAATCAACCTCTACCGAGGCTTCCCCACTCCTTAATTCCCTCACTCCACCTTCAAACAGGTACTCCTAGTAAAAGGATCCACTCACCCTAAACAAATTCCTTTATTTTTCCCTTATCTATAATCTTAAAAATTTAAGAGCTAAGAAAAAAAAGAAGAAAAGAAAAAAGAAAAAAAAAATTTGAAATTTTGTCTATATTTAAAGTTCCCTATAAAGTAATGGATAACTGCATAAACCTTTCCCCTGATTAAAATACCAAATGAATAAGTAACTTAAAACCACTAATTGAACTGGCGCATACATTTTTCCTTAAAATATCAAAACAAATACATCGTAATAACATTCAAAATGTCTTCTATATTTAAAATTTCCTAAAAATTCGATCGATAGCTGCATTAAATTAAACTGACCTGAACCATACATAATCGCCCCTTATTAAAAACCCACTAAAATTAAAACTATACATAAATATTTCCTTACAGTAATAATTAAATATATAAGAAAAAATAGATGAAATATTCAATGCATAAGGTCAACAATAAAACAATGAAATAATATTATCTACATATTCATAAAGTATGGATAATATTATGAGTAATGGAGGAAAAATTTATATGCATTTTATTTTAATTTAGTAGTTATTATAACTGTCATATATGTATATATATTATTTCGAGTGTTTTTGTATCAGTTGAGAATAACAGTAGAGCTGGTAAGAGCGAATATGAAACATAAATAAAACTTGTGGGAAGGCAATATTGGACATAATTGTGTTTTCTAATCACTGACATGAGAAGGATTATTCGCATGGAACTGAGCCAAAAACAAGCCACGAGAGGATAGAGGAAGAAGTGAGGAGAGCTGGTGGAAAACAGACGCTAATTGTAAAAATGCCATTGGAGCTAATGGATGCAGCCCCCCCCCCCCAATTGTCACCATAAGAGAACCATTTCGCTGATTGCTCACGGTTACAGCACCATTTCTGCTTCACGAGCACTCCCTTGTCCGATCCTACTTCCTAACTCCCATTGTCATACCTTCATGCCCACAATCCTAACTCGTCACCATCAATTAACCACTTCGTAATCTAGTCGAGCGAAATACCCACACATCAAGTCATAATAAGCAATTCAATTCCCCACGTAACAATTTCACACTACAGCGCTAACTACGACCCGTTGTTCTCTTCATTCGATCGAATTCATACGACTGTAACTCTAAAATTCACCAAAAACCTAAACCATATATCCAACTAGCATATGTGTGTATGCATATATTGAATCAATGAGAAATTGTAAATTAAGTAGGAACCAGATCACTACAATTATCTGGAACCCACACACGTGGTTAAAAGACAACAGACGATTTGAACAACTGTACAGACTACTTCAAAGGACATCCCATATCTCAATATAAAATAAATTACTAATCTACAAAGTTATACTTAAGCCAATCTGGACATACGGAATAGAGCTATGGGGGACAGCATAAAAGTTGAACATCAAGCGTATCCAATCCTTTCAATTAAAAGTCCTGAGAACAATAGTAAATGCCCCTTATTACGTCAGCAACAAAACCCTTCATAACGATCTTAATATACCCGACATTCTTGAACTTATTCCTTCCAAGTTCATGAAATTCCATAGTAACCTATCCAACCACCCTAATCCTGTAGTACAGTCATTGCACTGCACCACTCATCCCTATAATCCTCCTCGGAGACTAAAACGGCAGTGGCTTCGTGATCTGCTATAAATGCGTAACAGCGGGAGTCCTGGCAATGGCCAGTTTCTCCAATCATATCCTGGGTGTCGTGGCTCTCGCGCGCTTGGTCAGCCTCCACTGGCTCGTATCCGGTGACTCGGTTGACGGAGGAGCGTGGGGCACTTCCCCAGACTCCACTTCCTCTTTCGTATGCGATAGAGGTGACAACCATATGGATTTGGGAGGTCTCCGGGCTGTTTTAAATACTGTATGAATGAGCGAGTGAATGATGAATTGTAAATATGGTATGAATGAGAACATCAATTACTTATTGCCTAATAAGGCAGATTGTAATTTAAGCACAATACAGAAGTTAATCTAAAAAAAAAGGTATCTATTGCCTTTTTAGGAAATATTATATTTTTTTTTTTGTGTCGACTACTAAAATGATTTTTTCTGGTCACACGTTATCTTGATTATCATTAGACCTGCCTACAATATCAATTTACAATGTATAGTTTTGGATAATCACGCTGATGCTAAATGGTGCTTACATGGTTCGCAACTAAAATTTACTTTTTTTCAATATTTTATAACGCCATTTTATATTGCTATAATTATGTCGTCCTTAATCATGAAATTGTAGTATATAGGGGAACGTATAGTATAAAATATATTTGTATAGTTCTAAAATTCCATATTGATAGGCTCATTTTTACAGCTGTTATGGTAGAACACCCGGACAGACAAGGCAGGTGAAAGACCTTCGAATGTAGAACTTCTCTTTAATAGATGAAGAGACAATAATTTCAAGTTTGTTTTAGAGCGTGATTCCAGTTTGAGAGTTTCACGCGTCCATTCCCCTGAGTACGTTAAATAATTTACATAAGAACAAACAGTACTAAAAGGTATACTACACATGAATTAAACTAGTTAAACATGACACTAACTTTCACGCTAGTGTTCACAGTAGTTCTGTTCCAACAGAATACTATAATTAAATATTGACTAATACACTAGAGCAACACCGGTCAATTTCTTCTACCAGATTTTGTTTCTTGAAAGCATACAATCATACGAGGATTTTTTAACGTTAAATTGTAAGAAAAAAAAGCTACGTTTAAACGCTGCGAAAGTATTGCGTTAGCCCTAAAAATATCTGTAAACACTGATGATCGATGGATCCCCTAATTAACCAAACTGCCATAATTAATATACAAAATATATTACATACAAAACGTTTTTATGGACTCCAAAATGTTAACGCAAAACACATTATTGGCGTCGTATAACCTCCTAAAAAGCAAGGCGACAATGTTTAGGGCCAAGTTCCTAGGAATTGTTTTCATCATGAAGATCTATGAGCAACAAACTTGTATGAAGTAGAAACAGCTAGTAAGTAAGTAAGTAAGTAGTAAGTAGTAGGCTAGATAAAGCCTGAAACCACCTCTATAAATATATTATTAAATTCAAAAATGAACTGAGGCTGCAAACTCAAGTGACAAATATTACAAATTCGAATTCACATTGGCCCATAAGAAACATACAGCTGTCGTTGGAGTTTTTGTTTATAGTTTTGGCTCAATTAAAATTTATGTGTACATCAACGAAGAATTTACAAAAAAATGTTGTTTTGTTTTAGATTAGATGCATTGAATATTAAATAGTACACATTGACAATAAATTGATTTGAATAAGAAACAGAATTTCTCCCTCCCCACCGATGGCTGAGTATTACAACCATAGATCAGTTAAATAATCTTTGTAGAGGAGAGTCTTTTAAAAGAAAAGAAAGAAAAGCTTTATTATGAAGTACAATCAAAACACTGGTGTATACAAATATTAAGAGTTACCTTACTACATACTGGGTGGAATGTCTAGGGACAAGTGGGGTCTGGGGCTAAAGCTGAGACATAAATGTATAAGAAAAGGATAAGATTCTGGGAAGTAGGGAGGTCTTGGAGGGATACGGTTGCTTACTTAAAAATAACAGGGAACCATCAGTGACTTCCATGAAGTCACAAGGCAGGTATACAGTTCTGCTCAAGCCCCTTCTACTTTTAGCATTATATAACTGATCGATTATTGAAAAAGTGCAATTTGAATTCGACGAGGATGAAATGTGAGTTGTGTTGTCCACACTCAAATGGAAAAAGAGAAAACTGATCATCCAAGACTTTTATTATTTGGAGTTTGTTTATTTGTACTCAAGTTTATTATTACGGAAATAAATATATTTTTATAAGCATTCATTCTAATCAGCCATACTTGCTATGTTCAATATTTTACTAATTTAATCGAGAATATGTTTATTGCAGGATTGAAAACGAGTCCCTCAAATCGATAACGTATTGTTTCTTTTTGTTTGTTGTTCTTGATAAAATGCTAAGATAGTATTCACATGTCAATAACTTTGTCACTTTATTACATTATTTCTAAAAAAAAAAAAGTTTAGCTCCCTCTGGTAATCCGCTTGATGTTTTCGATCGTGCTTTGAGTCAGAATCTGAAGTCTTCGAGAGAAAAAGAAATGCCCACTCTTCTCTCCGACTTCTGAGTTCCATAAAAGCAATATAATTACTGGCTTTGGATCATCCACAGGATACCTATGCCGAAACAAACTTTGGTAAAGTGAACGTGATGAAGTTTCTCCAAACAATATGTTTTGAGAAAAAAAATCCGAAAATAAAAGCGTTTATTCTATTCTGGAAAGTATAAAAATAAAGGGTTCCAACACCCCCTCCTCTTCGACCAATGAGCATTAAGCGTGTCTTCTTAATAGATCTGACAAAGGACGTATTCAGTTGCAGGGGGTGAAGGGCAGGATAACAAATAAAGAACCAAGTCAAAAGGGATATTATACAAAGAAGGGTCTCCATTGTATATCATACAGGCAACGACCGGTTGTCGATAGATCGTGTAGGCTACCTGCGCTCCTGCATGTGGGTCACAATCCATTGTTTCCTTTGGCCCACAGACCAAACAATCTGAGCAAATAAGCCGCTTACAGGCTAATCATGAGTTAATATATATGTTAATATGACAATAAGGAGACGAGGAGGCAAGAGATTGCCTTGGGTTCTAAATTACTTTTAGCTACAGTTTTCAAACAACATGTGCCATGTGGGAATGCGTCAGTTGGGTTGAGAATAAGTTCATGTATCCACAAAGAGGTAGCCAGTGGTTCATGTGTGGACAACATAATGACAGTTATAAATACCATCAGCTATTAAAATGACAATTAGTACAGTCAGTCAAAATAAATTTAAGAGATAGCATTTAACAATGAATCAATGTGGTACAGAAGAAACAACACATCGATAGAATACAACGTTATAACTATTTCTAATTAAATGTTTATTTAGAACATTAATAATTCATTATACATCGTATTTTTCACTTTTCTTGTCATAACTATAATAGAATATATATGATGGCAACCAGATATCTGCGAAAACCTTTGTCTACCAGCCACTACTTCTTCCGACTGGCACATCTCTTGAGTTGTATTATATCTCTGCGTACTAACATTGTCCTAAATAAGACAATTCTTCCAGTACTCATATAGGGATCGGGTACCTGGACAAGAACCAAAGCCTCTAGATAATCGAAAGGAATGTCCTCCAAATCATTATTCGTTCTGAAGGCGAATGGAAACGAAGAAACAGCCAAGAGGTATACGAGTCGTTCAAAGTGAAGCCAAATGTAGTAAAAGTTATGAAAGTGGGAAGCCTAAGATGACATGATCCAAAACAGTTACCGACGGAAGTATTACATAGAAGACAGGAAGTGGGAAGAAGGAATATCTGGCCAATGGCACCTAGAACATTGTGATTCGACACTGGAAGTCCAGGAGACAAAACAGGGACACCTTGGGATTGGAGTTGGGTTAAGTAAGTATTAGCAACTAAAATATCCTTCTCAGATGAGGGAGGTTCAATATCAGAGGAAGACCCTGGGTTCTGTTTAATTGCTTGCATAATGATAATAAGTCACTTACATGCTCAACTTAAAATATAATATGCATGGATTAATTTATAGTTATCAAAAAGTCCTGCGAACAATAGTAAATGCCCCTTGTTATGTCAGCAACAAAACCCTTCATAACGATCTTAATATACCTTACATTCTTGAACTCATCCCTTCCAAAATCATGAAATTCCATAGTAACCTATCCAACCACCCTAATCCCCTAGCACAGTCATTGCGCTGCACCACTCATCCCTATAATCGGAGACTATAACGACAGTGGCCTCGTTACCTGCTATAAATGCGTGACAGTGGGAGTCCTGGCAATGGCCAGTTTCTCCAATCCAGTCCTGAGCGTATGTGGCTCTCGCGCTCTTGGTCAGCCTCCACTGGCTTATATCCGGAGGATCGTGCGGGACTTCCCAAGACTCCGCTTTCTCTTTCGCATGGGAGGGAAGTGACAACCATGTGGATTTCGGAGGCCTCTGGGGTGTTTGTAAATACTGTATGAATGACTGAGAACATTTATCACAATTACTTATTGCCCAATAAGGGAGATTGTAATTTTTATATATTAGGGAACAAATACTTTTTTTTGCGGAGAAGTGTAAATACTGAAAAATCAAAATTTTGAATTTTGACAGTGTGCCACTCAAGGGTAAATATGAAATGATAAAAATAATTGTAACTAAATTTTTTTTACGTGCGTTTTAAAACACCATATATTACGTCAATTATCTTTAGGGTACTTACTATCAACAAAGAGGTAAACATTCATAACAAATAAAAAGTGGTAATGGTAAAAGAAATATTAAGGCTCTAAAAAATTATAAAAATGTTTTGGAAGGGGATTCTATAAATCTTTTGTTTTGTTTTCAAGATTACTTTTTAATCAAAAAACAATTTTTATAAATGGAAAAAACCCAAATCACCCCTTGAATCATCTAGCCTACATCTCAGACAAAAAAAAACCCTTCATTATACCCATATGCAATCTGCACCGTACTACCTACATGTTGAACATAAAAAATGATGAATATTTTTCAACGATAAAACTTTTTCCCGCCCTTCCTGAGGCTGAGCCTCAAACGGGCTTGCCCCACAAGCCCGTGAAGCGGGATCGTGGGGTTACGTAGCCTGTGGTGCGCGTATTCCGGTGCAATGGGATTGTTGCACCGGTCAGCGCACCTTCGGTTATTCTGTTTAGTTCCATTTATTCTCAAAAAACAAAAAGTAAACACAAAAAAAAAAACATGATAACAATATACAAAAGACAGGAGAAACCACTAAAGTAAAGAGAAAAGAAACAAAACACCTCTAATACTATATTTACAAATCCTACACTAGCTATATGTTTATTTTATCCTTCAACGATAAAACTTTATTGTGGTATTAGTTCACAATTATTTAGAATTAACAAGCACAGAAAAGTTACTGGCATGATCGGGACACGAACCTGGGTCCGCCCAATATCGAGTCGGGGGGGGGGGGGTCGTCCAATTGAGCACCCTCCCTCGAGTGACGACTTTCCCAACATAAAATTTCTTTTCATCTATCAACTCTTAAGACCATAAAACGTGAAATGATATTTAAAAGGCCTCACAGTTTAAATTCTGCTCCTCAACAGGATTATGTAGTGGGGTTAAACCGAATAAAGAAATTAAAAAGAACTTTCTGTAACTGTAATTAGCTACAACTACAATTAGCTACAACTACAATTAGCTACAACTAACCAGCGCGTGCCAGTTTATTTTCTATACAATGGTGATTGGGATTAAAGCGAATAGACCAGCGAAACAACAGCGTGAAACATCCCTAAAAACATCCCAAGTTGTTTTGCCACGGCCTGGGTGTTTTCTAACTTTCCGGTCTGCCCACGGCCACGCCAACGCGGCCGATGACCTATAACTTACTCATTTGGCCTCGCGGTAAATTAATAGGTCACACAGTAATTTATTGCCAACAGTATATAGGCAATATATAGGTATATAGATGGATGGATTACACATTTAAAATCTAATAACTTTTTAAATGAACAAATTGATCCATCACCAGTGAATAACATAAATCAGAAGAGGAGTGACCCCCAATTTATTCATTATTATTTATTCCAATTATTATTGACATATCCATATTTAATGAACCATAACACGCACTGTCTTCATACAAATTCATTTACTTTAGCAGAACTTTCATAAAGTACAACAATGACAGTTTTGTAGAACCACAGTCCACACTGTTGGGATAACTCTCGTAAAAGTTGTTAGATGATTTCAGGTTAAGAGAAAAGAAGACATTTGGGAAGTTCTGGTGGCACCCATCACTGCTATCCAACTAAATAAGACTGCACTACATGCCTAGAGAGACTCTAGGCCCAGCCACCAGTGGACTCTCACCACTGTACCGTAACAATCAACCTCTACCGAGGCTTCCCACGCTCCTTAATTCCCTCACACCACCTTCAAGCAGGTACTCCTAGTACAAGGATCCGCTCAACCCAATCTAATAACAGTAATCTTATAATTAGAGAGCTAAGCTAAAAAAAAAAAAAAAAAAGCAAGCCAGGCGAAATGTGAAAACTGAGAATGACCGATAGTGACTTTCTAGGCAGGAAAAGAGCAAGATCTAGTTCAGTGAGAAAGGATGGAGGATTTGAATTAGAGGAGATTATACATGTATTTTTCCCCCTAAGCCCGTTGAATTGAATACAATGTAAAAATATAAACAAAATAATTGACAAACTTTCTACTCTTTAGCAACCCTTGGTAGACTCTCACTACCTTCCTGATTCCACCTGCCTCCTTTAGGCATTCCACACCCTATATCCTTCTCATACATCCTTCAAATGGGGGACTTCCCTTAGTGAAAGGCACTCATTAGCCCAAAATAATTTTTCTTTATTTTTCCCACATCCTATTTTTATTAGTTTGAGAGCTAAGAAAAAAAACAAAAAACTTTCTACTCTTTCTGCTATGCGCAGATGCATTTGAAGGAGGTTGGGTTACATAAATCAGATTGACGTTAATAGGAAATAACATGAATACAAATCTAGGTGATGGGGCTCACCTTCAGTTTAAAAAAATGGGTGAAAAACTTACAAACTAAAACCTAAACCTAGAACTTAAGACTAAAGCGTTCCAGCCGCGACAGCGTCCTGCCATCGATGGTGGAACGGAGCGGGGGTTATCATGTTAAACACCGGGTTTGTCAAGTATTGCAGGGAGTCGAAAAATTATACATGTATGATCGGCTTTGAGTGGATAAGGTTTGCCAGAGGAAGTGTTGCCGCCTGGTCGAGGGAAATATCAATTCACACTCATCATAGCAATGGCGAATCCTCTGTCTCATGGTATCTAGTCGACTGCTTAGCAACAATGAAGCATACAATAGCAATCATTAAGAGTATTTCGTTTGTATCTTTACGCAAACTGTTTGTGTAGCTCTACAAGACAGCAAACAAGAAGAAGCCTATTGAAAACGACTACTCACCATCTGCCATTCACAATGAAACAACTTTGATGTATTTTTTTCTCATCATAGTATTTGGGTCGGCTTTTCCGCCATTCACCGAGCTTAGGGGCTTAGGATAGGAAGAGGGGAATTGGAATTTCGTGCTGAAACCAGTAAAAAAAAAAAATACCTCCTACGGCTTTTCAACGACCAACAGGAAGTGAGTCAATATAGCCGCCATTCTGAAGACGATTATGAAAGCCGGATGTTAAAAGGGTTGCTAGACCTCGGTGCAACGAAGGCAGAAGAGAGGCCTTTTTGATTATGCATACCCTTTTATTAACTTTCATCTGCCCCCCACTCCTTTCCTTCTCAGGATTCTTGGTCTTTTCATTGGGCGAGAGTGCACTTAAGCCCCGCCTCCGCATCTCTGCTCCATGCACTTTAACGTGTATGCACTGGCACAATGTGCTAGCATCACAATGGAGTCTTATTTCCTCTCTAAGTTGTTTACCTCTAGAGCATGTTGTCTATTATGAAATGACTTACTCCTCTACAAGTTCTCGGTCTAAGGAATGTATGAATACTCACACACCGTTAAGACTTAATGAAAGGAATGTTATGCGGCCGAAAAAATGATTGGATCGATCTGGAATCCTGAAAGCTGTACTCCATAACACCTCAAAATAAGAATGACAAAACATAACCTAGGATGTGTTTGGCTGTTGTGGGGGGTTAAGTTTTATACCAACCAATAATATCAATACACAAATCATTATGTATTATTATTAGTCTCAAGTCCTAATGACGAGGCCAATCACAGCGGAGTTAGAACTGAGAATGGCAGAGTGAGTTTTTTAAAGCGTTAGGACGTAAAAATGTATGATTTTCTAACACATAGTTCAGAAGATACTTTTAGGTTTTTTTTTTTTTTTATAAATTCTGAAATGAAAGTGGTTCTGAAATAACAAAAATAATAGCGGTTTCATAAGGACCTAAATTAAGGACAGGAATCCCGTTTACAAATCAATTGAAACCGATTCGATACGATTTGAAACTGTTAAATGAGAATCCGTTTCAGTTACCAATTCTCATTCGAACAAAAAAAAAGAGAAAAGACCGTTTGCGTCCCAGATCTGAAACAAACAGCGCACCGGAATGTACAGTGTCAATCAAATATCTGGTATATATATATATATATATATATATATATATGCTATGTATTACATATATAGGACATTTCTTTAAAACTGAGAAGAAGAGGGAGATTTTAATGTAGAAAATATCGCCTACTGTTGAAATATGTGTGAAAACAAGTTAATAAAACAAAGAATGCCTGTTTTATTTCACAAATACCTGATAAAAATACCTTATTACTTCCCTACGGAGCACTTAAAACACTAAATATATTTCCTTAGAAAATAAAAGCCTAAACTGAATTTCCCCCAGACATGAGGATATCAATAAAATCGTTTTGAGATCCGAGTTTAAAAAGATGTTTCAATTTGAGATATGCAAATTGAGTTTACTTTTTCTTGGTGAAATTTCTCAGGGAACTGGGACTACGCAGCTAGGGATTGAATACAAATGAACACGATCCCAAGCGAACCCAGGGCTATTTTCTAGAAAATGAGCATCTACGTGTCTCCCTTGAATATTCTACACTCAATTTTTATGTTACAAAAACACATTCCACATTCAGCATAATTGATAATATAAAATGTTTTGAAATAAAATTTATTTAAAATATATATATATATTTAATAAAAGGCAAATCCCTTAGATTTTCCTTCAAAAATGGGGGTGCATTAAGCTGATAACCATTTCACATAATTTTAAACCACATAACCTGTGTTTTCTAAAAACAGTTATAAATACAATTGAATGGGGGGGGGGTGGCCGGAACAAAAATAATTTAAATAAGGGCAGAAGGCTAACGAGACTCTACGCTGTCAAAGCATGAAACTGACTAACCTTTTACATATTATATTCACAAAGCATAAAAAAAAAAGCTTACAGAGTTAATACTAATCTGACAGAAAAGCATTACTACTAAAACTGTCGTTTAATCTGATGCACTGGAGCACAGTCCAACGTTAAGCACACACCACGGATACGGACCACCCGCTCGTCTCACGGAGTTCGTTAGCTCCGAGGTCTGGTAAGATTTGGATTATGTGTCAATCAAATGTACTAATTCACTTAAGTTAAGTAGTTCACGAGTTTTTTATTCACATTCTCCAATCGCACGTACCTGCGATGTTATTAAAAACCCCTCACATGTGGGACTGGGGTGCCTCCTGGGCTTAGCCAAAATCCTTGGCCCTTCTGTCTATATTACATTTGTCGGGCTCAGATAACTGAGTATCCCCGAAGTGGGGAGGAGACGCCCACCGCGGGCTAGGGTCACTACAACCTCTAGCCACCGTCCGGCTAGCACCAAGAAAGAGATAAGGCGCGCTGCCCTGTGGTCTTTCACCCTGCCTGCCGGCCTAGTCGGCGGGCAGCCTAGTTCGCTTTGATCTGACTCCATAAGATCTTTAGAAGGTGTGCGCCCCGACAGTGCATTATGTTCAGGAGAAGAGGTACAGGGTAGGTTTATGTGGTCTTGGAATGACCACGAATACACTCGGTGTCTAAGGGTAGGCGAAAACCGTCCGGGTCCCAAAGACGAGTGTGAACCGGAGAGAAGCAGGCTGGATTGCCGTGGGAGACGCTACTGGTAAGTTTGTAGGGCCACAGCAACCGTCGTCCGCGAGGGAGAGCTCTCTCCCAAGGAGGTGCTAGTTTTAGCGAGTCGAAGGAAGAGAATCCCACTAGGAAGGTGTGGGGTCTGACAACGCCAGACTAAAACATAGCAAGGTTAGGAGATAGAGATGCAGAGGTAGTTGAATGAGAAGACCATGGTTTTGAGTAGAGCAGCAAGCGCCAGTGCAGAGAGAGAGAAGTGTTCAAGGTGCCGGTTTGTTTCTTTCTCACTTTCACTTTTTTTTTTTTTTTTTTTTTTATTTCAAAACCTCAACAAAACAATACAATGTACAAAAGAAAAATAACAAAATATTTGGATTACATATTTCTCCTCTTACTGCATTTACATGCATTTGGCGGAGTGCCTAAATATAATAAATTTTTATTGTCGTTAATAGTTCATTGTTCTTATACAACACTAGGTGATGAGGCTCACCTTCTATTTGTCACCGACACCAACACTAAACACTAGGAACAAACTAAACAAAACAAAACTAAACAAAACAAACCACTTTCACCCTATGGGACGCTTCTTATATAGGCAGGCTAGCCGTAGTGGGGAGCCATCCCCACCAGTGGCTGCTCTCCCCCCTATCTTCTCCCCTCTCCGTCTGACGTCATAAGCTTTATTAAACATATGGTAAGAGTGATAGATCTGATCTGATCGAGAAGAGGGTCACTTATAATTATTTGTAATTAAGTGGCCACCACACAACAACATTAAATAGACCAAATGCCGGCGACGGTGAATTTGGTTATTTTTCGTCTAAATCAGACCAACCAACCACGAATACATAACAATTATTCTAAGAAAACTTTTTTCTTTTTTTTATGCATATCTTTTGAAAAACATTTAAATTATACACGGTAAATGGTACAACTGTCGGACTGAGATAAACATTTGCGATGTCATCTTTGATACTTGCTGAAGAAGGTAGAACTAGAGTAACGAAGGTCACCTCATACAGGAAGTGATTGTGAATGAGAAAACTACTAGAAAACTACCACTGAGGATGACATCCCGTACATGCCCACTCGCCACTCTGTCAATGCTCAAAGAGGAAGTGATTTGCATTCACAGTTGCATGAATGATTAACGCACTCATGGTGAAACCCTTGTCGGACAAAGGATCAGCCCAAGAGGTTTCTCCAATAAAGTGAAAACACATGCACATGCTTGTAACACGTACGGAATAACAGCCAGTCTTAACCACGAAGATTTCTTTCAACTCTCCTCTCATAATAATCTATAATCAAAAGGTACCGTGGCATAACACCTCCTGGGTATAGACATATCTATTAAACATTAATTCGGTTTTCTCAAACTAGTAATACTCTACTCATTTATCCTCAAGAGGCTAAGCTAGCACCTGCCAAAACCATGGCACTAATACCAAATCAGAAGCTAAGCCGATAAAAAGCATCGACTAAGTAATATTTCACCCCCGGGAATCTATAAATAAAAAATTGATTTTCGATTGCCGGAATATTTTGTATTTAAGGTGTCCAGGGGTGGAAAAAATACAGAAAAGTGACAGAAATGATAATTAATTCTCTCTCGGCTTCTAGGTCGCATTTACAAGAACGCTCGAACACATATCAAATTAATTTCGACGTATTTTCGCCAAAAAATGGGGAATCCACGACCGTATACATTTATGTAAAGTTTCAGTTCATCTCAAATAATTAGCACTTAATATTTACTCTCACCACAATTCTTTTATTGATAAAAGATAGTTAAACATTCAAGCTGTTCAGCCATCATCGAAGCGTACAGTTTTGAAACAAGATAGTTACATTAAAGAAACCATATATATTCAAACATGTCATTGTATACAACAACTATCTCGGGTTTGTTGTTATAGCCTTTTTATTGTATATTTACTTATCCGATCTTTTTATTATATCTTACAGCAATAGAAATTTATCTATATAGTCGTTTAAACTTTTATTTTTTAAACACAGAAAATGTGTATACATTTTATTTCTTTAATGTAATTATAAAGTAAGTTGTTGATGATGCTCGGTCAGGCGAAAAGGTTAATGATATTGCGTCAATGAAAGAATTGTGAAGATACTAAAGCTTAATGAACAGCCAGAAGTGCCTCCCGAGATAATTAGCTCGATACGGCTGTTTGTACATAGGATTATCCTACTGACCCAATGTGTAGCAGAGTTGAAACTACACCAAGAAGAGTGCGGGCGAGGATGGAGATTGACGAATAGCTTGTAGTGAATAACAGCTGAGTTAGTGAAATATATGAGTCGCTGGGGGTGGGTAAGACTAGGCAAGGGCTGCGCAAACATGAACTTAATTAAGTAAGGCTTCGCTCAAGTTGGATTCAATTGAAGGTGGTGCTACCTGCACAGCTGACTAGAATTAGGAAAGTAAACCCCATCACGGCCCGGCTCTGAGTGAGTTGAGGACTCCTTGTAACTTTTGCGAAGCAGCTCCGAATCTGGGCTACCTCTGTCTCCTTACCCAGCAGGCACTTCTTACCTAGCCAATCATTTACAGCTAACAGTTAATCAAGTCTAGGTCCCCACTCAATTATAAGTTGTGTCAACTTCTTCACTACGAATAAATAGAAGTTCCCCTCTTCTCGGCCCTAAAAATATCTACCTATGTTTACCCCACTGGGGGGCGCGGCAAGGGCTACCTCCACCTTTGGCCTGCCGATATAAGGGGCCAGATTTTGGGCATTCGACAGACTCTTGGAACCCGGCACCTGAAGAACACTGCTCTCTCGCTCTCTCTCTCTCTCTCAGCACTGGCGCTTGCTGCTCTAGTCGAACCATGGCTTTCTTATTCCACTACCTCTGCATCTCTCTTTTCTAACCTCGCTATGTTTTAGTTCGGCCTTGTCAGACCCCACACCTTCCTAGTGGGATTATCTGTCTTCGTCTCGCTAAAACTAGCAAGTTTACTGGAAACTTTACCTAGTAGCGCTTCCCCCAGCAATCCAGTCTGCCTCTCTCCGGTTCACACTCGCCTTTGGGATCCGGACGGTTTTCCCCTACCCTAAGATACCGAGTGTGAATTCGTGTGAAGGCCATTCCAAGACCACATAAACTACCTATAATACCTACCCTCTTCCTCTTCCTCCCCCCTTGGGGGCATTCCCAACAGCATTATTTATAAATTTTATTTCAGAATCAGTTTGCAGCTTCGTTAGGTTGTATTTATATTTCATTTAGTTATTTTTTTGTATCCACGTGTTTTGCATATACCTATCTTACCTGTTATCTATACATCTTTGTAATTCAAGCTTAACTGTTACATATTAATATGAATACATTAGCTAACCTCACGCCACATATATCTACAATATGCTTTTTTAAACGACTTATGTTACTAATATGCTTACCAGTTATCCTTACTTAGTATGTTGAGTCATGTTATGTATATATAAGTGTTATGAAAATTTAACAAACGAATCTAATTACACCACTCAGCACATATTTTTATATTAATAATGGACTAATTTATTTATATTTTTTAAATATTCAAATAGAACAATTGACGTAAAAAGTAAGAATATGGGAGTAGCTTATGCTTATGGAGGTTTTTAATTTACGTTTTATCATTATTACCAGTAAATGAAAATAACATAAAAAGAATAAGGGTGGAAAAGCGACGGTAGTGAAAGGTGTAACTGAAGCGGGCTATGTGCGCAGCTTATGTGCTCTAGCCAACAGCCGCTGATTGGATTGCCCGGGAAAGGTGTTTGATGATATTCTGTCCAACACTAGGAAGGGATGTAACACTATCACCCCACTCCTTAGCAGAATCACAGTAGAGAAATACTGAAATGTCTCATTGTGTTGTTGTTATTCATCTAGGTGCCAATCACAAATAAAAATTGATCATTCTTAAAAACTCGTTTACTTAGACATGTCGGGATATTAATTTTGTTATTGAACAAGATTAAAAATTAAGTGACATCTGAGGACAGATAGTATGAGTTTGTACACTTGTGGGATAAAAAGACAGGTTACTACCCTTATAACTTTATTACCTAACCTTGTGCCGGGTAAAGAAAGGCGATGAACCCTCCATACGAACAAATCTAACTACAGCATGGCAGAGAAAATACTGCTAACCCGCCTGTAAATATAAATAAAATCTCAAGATCTTTCTAACACACCGGGAGAGCTATGAAATTTTCATAACAGCCCAGGTGTAGGGGGAAAGTGGCCCGAAAGGCGTGGGAAGTTTATCCCAAATGTCAGGGAGAGAGGACCGAAATGAAAATAAATGTGACGGCGGAAAATGCATTGGAGCCCTGGTGGAAAAGTCGGGAAAGCGCCGACACAGGAGCGGAATGAAAACATAACACCGGTGGCATCGCCAGCGCAGGGAAATATACAAATTTATAATCATTCTCCATGACACGGGGCGAGGGAAAGTGCGCCCTAGAAACTCACCCCTTAGTTTAACAGCTTTAGTTACATTTTCAAGAGAAATGTTTAGCCCTAGAGCAGTCTGTGACTTAGCAAACATATAAACCTTTTACTTACTCTAATTAATAAATTATTATAATACAAGCTAAAATTAAATAAATTAATAACTTTGACTACCAAACATATACACTGACAGGCAAAAATTCCACCGACCTGATTTTTTCATGTTTTCATCTCAAAATATTTCTGTTTTAAATTGGTCAATTTTTTTATGAATAAATATGTATTTTTTTTATTTGTTTTCAATTAGAAATGTCAATATAGAGGATAGTAACCCATAATCCTTAATTCAATTAAAGGACTGTCGTTCCCAATGTTTACTTTCCATGGAATTAAAAATGTTTATTCAGTGTCATTTGCGTTCTGGTGCAGCAAATTTTGTAGTTTTCGGCTTCGATATTTTCTCAATTTTAGGTTTAAAAATACCTCTTCGCGCTGAGGATGTTGCACTTATTGATGATGGACCTTCCATTAGATATGCAGCTAATGCCATCGGAGTTCCCTATTTCGAGAAACTGGGTCTTACAATAGAAGGGCCGGTTCTGCACGGCCTAGGGCAACAGAACCACAGGATGACCGGTTTCTTACTTTAAGAATTTTACGAAACCGGCACTCACCGTTGTTCAAGCAATTCATCAGCTCCAAGAAGTTCGAGGTGTGCAAATTTCTGAACGTACTGCTTGGAGAAGATTAAATGAGTATGGACTAATGGCTTTTCGCCCAGTAAGAGGACCAGAATTGACCAGAACTCACAGAGTTACACGGCTGGCTTTTGCTCGAGAACACAGTCATCGGACTATGGACGAATGGTGTGCTGTACTTTTTACAGATGAATCTAGATTTTCTCTACGATCTCCGGACGGGCGTGAAAGGATGAGGAGAAGAAGAAATGAAAGGTATGCAGCCTGAAATTTCACCCAGAGCAAACCTTTTCAACATGGTGCCTTAATGGTGTGGGCTGGGATTTCAATGGAGTGCCGCACAGAATTGGTTGTTGTTCACGGAGGGTCTATGACGGCCACTCGCTGTGTAGATGAGATTTTGGAACCTCGTGTGTTGCCTCATCGAAATCAGCGATCATTCATTTCTAATGCACGATAATGCACGTCCACATGTCGCTCGCATAGTACAGACGTTCCTTCATCAGCACAACATTGAGGTCTCTCCAGATTTGAACCCTGTCGAGCATTTACGGGATAACCTCGGAAGACGAATAAGAGCGCGTTCAGCACTTCCTGATACACTGCAGAGCTCTTCGACAAGAATGGGCTAACCTCCAGCAAAGGGACATTTCCCGACTGGTGGAAAGTATGCCGAGGCGTCTTCAAGAAGTAATAAAGGCAAGAGAATGAAATACGCGCTATTTAATGATCCTGCCATTAATTTATTTTAGGATAAAAATGGTTATTTTTCATGTTTCTTAACAGTTCACAGTTTGATTTTAAATTTTTAAACAAAGACTCATTTAATAAACGTTAAAAACCTTATTAAAGGTAAAAAATATTTTATAAATTCAATAAATAATAATTATTATATACAATTACCATGTATTATATACAAATACAATTTTTTTACAACTGGGTTTAATTTTTTGCCCGTAAGTGTATGTACTATATACAGCTTCTATTTTGAGTGCACAGAATAATTGGAAACGTGAAAAGGGATGTACAGATTAAAGTCATTTAACCTGCTCCGCTACAATTCAATTTTAGTTATTGTGGTTTTCAGCTGTTTAAAAATGTTTACTAATGGCATCCTGAAGATATGTTAGGAATACAAACGGTTTAGAAGACTACAAAGAATAATTGCAAAAAAAAAAAAAGGATTTATGCGATTATCAGCAACAACTGATCCAGGGACTCTGCCAGCAGAGGCATCCTAGCATAGTCAATCTATAATCTATTAATTAATATATTAAAAATAACTGGGTTCCTAATAACAGTGCGATGAAATAGGCCTAGGGAGTAGGATACACAATAATGTGCATATTCTAGTTCGTTAGAACATGAACAATGGGCTTTCGTTAAAAACTCTCAGTTCTCCTAATGAAAACTAAACAGTCGAGGGTTTTAAACCAACAAGAGGAGGCTCCTGACGGAGGCTTAAACACAGACTGTACACGGCAGGAAATTTGATGAACATACATTGGCGTATACACGGTGGGGATTATGTTAACCAGCTGGAAACAAAAGTTCTACAATGAGTGAATGAAGCTCGGGACTCGAACCCCCCCCCCCTTTATTACAATTATTTGGCAACTGTTGAGGCCAAGTTCCTCTTTCAAATCTACCTGAGGTGTATCTTCGCCCTCAATCGGCTTCACCGGTCTGGAGTAATCTCTCTGCTTCTGCTTCTACCCTAAAGGGTTATCAACCCAGCCACACTTCCTGTAATCCCTTAATGAACCTTCAAATCTTTCCGCCCTTTCCCCTGTCTCCTAACTTTCACTTCCCACGTAGAAAACTATCAAAAAAAAAAATAATAAATAAGGTGATGAATGACACAGATCCGTTAACGCTGCCAAAAAGTTTCCTACACGATTTCAATGACTTATAGCCTTGTAAATTATTACAGTCCACATCTCACATGTGCTTGGAAAATATTTATAATTTTCGTTCTTTTTCAAAAAAAGAAACTTAAAAACTCTCCCAAAATATCTGCTTTATAGTCAAGTGTAGACGTTTCACCTATCCAGGCACCCTCAAAACTACAACTCAGGCAGGTTTTTTTAAAACAATTTTTATTAAGATAAAATTACAATCTGCCTTTTTATCAGGCAATAAGTAATTGAGATAAATGTTATCATTCATACCATATTTACAATTCATCAATCACTCGCTCATTCATACAATATTTACAAACAGCCCAGAGGCCCCCCAAGTCCAAAAGGTTGTCACCTCCCTCGCATGCGAAGGAGGAAGCGCGGAGTCTTGGGGAGTCCCCCACGCTCCTACGTCAGCCGCGTTACTGAATAAAAGCCAGCGGAGGCTGGCCAAGAGCGCGAGAGCCACAGACGCTCAGGACATGATTAGAGAAACTGGCCATTGCCAGGACTCCCACTATCACTTAGTTATAGCAGGTCACGAGGCCACTGCCGTTTTAATCTCCGAGGAGGATTATGGGGGTGAGTGGTGCAGTGCAATGACTGTGCTAGGGGATTAGGGTGGTTGGATAGGTTACTATGGAATTTTATGAACTTGGAAGGCATGAGTTCAAGGAACTCAGGCAGGAAACATAAATTTAACATACAAATAAGCTAATATCATTATTTATTAAATTAAATATTTCATATTTTCAATATATTATTACGTTTTTTATAGAAATTTTAATCTTATTTTTAATTTATCTTTATCTTATTATTTATATATTTTATTTATTACCTGAGGTTCTTAGGTTCTGCTAATAAATAATTCTGGCAAAAGGTTAATTTAATTACAAAAAAAAAACTTAAATTAATTATATATAAATACTTGTCTATAAATTCGCTTCCTTTTCTTCTTTAATCCTCATCATTCATCTTCAATCAAAATTAATACTTTCAATCAAAGATAATTCTCCTCTGTTCTTCTTTAAGTCCGCAATCATTAACTAAAAGAAGTTTTTAAGTTTTTCTAACTCACTGGTTAAAAATAATCTGTATCACGGGCTGATCCCAAAAACTAGAGTGACGCTCACTTACTCTGTTCCCTTAGAACAACAACAATAATAACCTTCCTCTTTTGTTTTTATCGCCTTCTTGATACAAGGTTCGATTAAATCTTCATATTTCAATTTATTTATACACAATTTTTACAATATCTAATATCACAATATGTCAATGTTATTCTTGCCTGAATAGGCGAAGCGTTGGACGTTATGTTATATCAATAATAAAATATATTTTGGCAATGCAACATTTTAACAAAATGAATATAGCAATATCCAAGTTCCTCTGTTTTAGTGTTACTTTGAAGAATATATATTTTTTTATATATCCCTGCTGACGGAGGAGCGTGGGGGACTTCCCAAGATTCCGCTTTCTCTTTCGCAAGCGAGGGAGGTGACAACCATGTGGATTTGGGAGGCCTCCGGGCTGTTTGTAAATACTGTATGAATGAGCGAGTGAATGAAAACTGTAAATATGCTATGAATGAGAACATTTATCACAATGATTTATTGCCTATAATAAAGCAGATTGCAATTTTAGCACAATAAAGAAGTTTCAATATAGCATATTTGGGGAATCAAGTACAAGACATTGACAAGAGGAATCTCTCAACGTGAAACTGGGGTTTGAAAATGGCTTGTGGGTTGTTACGTCACAGCGATAATAAGATATTATTAATGAGAACATCTAGGAAATTAATTGTGTACCTTACTTATCGACTTATCGATTTATCGACCGTTTAGCTACCATGCAATTAATTATTAATGTCACATTATTTTTCTAACCTTTTTATTTATTTTATATGTTTAGCATAATAGAGACATGAAATGAAATTATCTTACAAAATTATTCTTAGAACTCATAATTCGATACCTTTTGGTAATTATAGGACCAAAAAGACGCAAGATATAATACTCTATAAAGTATATTCATTCATTTTTTTTTTTTTTCATACCCCCATTTTAAATTTACAGATAATTATATATAGTTATAGATCCTCAGGTGAATCTATTTACAAATTATTTCTGTATTTCCTGTAGCGTCGCTACATTATATACAGGTTTTGTTATTTTATAAAAATTATGTAATGAATAAACAAGTATAATGATATACATTACACGTGACTGGACTAAACTGACTAATAAAGGTGATGGGGCTCACCTTTTTGATCAACCTTAAAACTAACTTATATACTAATTATTAACCTTATTTTTCCCCGACAGTCTGTTGCCATCGTGCGGGAGGGGTGGTAGGGTCATAGTGTTAAACACTGGGTTTGTCAGGTGCTGCAACGAGTCAAAAAACTTAATGTGTCTCCGGCGGATGAACTCACCCACCGACGGCACACCAAGCAACGGGTGCAGGTCAGCGTTCTTCAACCTCTCGAAAGAGGTATGTCGGACCACTTTTCGCATGATCCCGTTCTGGAAATGTTGGAGACATTGGGCTGTATTGTCATCTCTATAGGCAATTATATAGGATTTGATAATAGCTATTATTTTTCTCGAGATTAGATTTATTTTCATTGTTATCGGGCTCCGATGCGAAATGTCTCACATAGCTATTTTCCGATAGCAATGAAGAAATTGCGAACTAAGTTTAGAAAAGTCAAATAAAAATACCAAGGTCCAATGGGCACCACAAGGCGACTTATCAAGCAAACATGTCCGGACTGACGTAAATAATGTCAATTTTGAATATTCTCCGCTCGCCGAATCCAAATTTAGCTAAGCTAAGAGTTTGATAATGACCTAATGCGGTGAGGTGAGAGATAAGGCCTCATGGCATGGCCCTAATATGCCTAGCTTAATTACCAGCATAAAAACATTTATGCAAACGACACACTGGCTCTTGAACCAAACGCTAATGTGAGGCCACCTTAGTCACATTAAACTTCATCGCTCTCATCAAATGAAATCTTAATTAACCATAACGACACTTAATTAGACCATTCAGACATTTTTTGTTATTATATAAAACCAAGAAATTAACAGAGTAGCTTGAAGTTTCGCCTAAATATGCTTTTAAAATTTCAGATCGACTGCATTTTTTTTTTTTAGTTTCCAATCCTAGCAACAAAAACTGGCGGTCAAAAGGAAATCATAATTGAAATTATTATTTGATATCGTCGATTAACATGTAGTTGTGATCTAGTTCATTTTTTATTTATTTTTGTCATTTTGAACCTCATGAGAAATTAATTCACCAAGAACAGAATAAGTCAACGTTTAGCCTTCTCAGTGATATTAAAATAAATGTTTAACTAAGCAAAAAAGTCAAACATCAAGCGCATCCAATCCTTTCAATCAAAAGTCCTTAGAACAATAGTAAATGCCCCTTATGACATCAGCAACAAAACCCTTCATAATGATCTGAATATACCCTACATTCTTGAACCCATCCCTTCCAAGTTCATAAAATTCCATAGTAACCTATCCGACCACCCTAATTCCCTAGCACAGTCATTGCACTGCACCACTCATCCCTATAATCCTCCTCGGAGACTAAAACGGCAGTGGCCTCGTGACCTGCTATAAATAAGTGACAGTGGGAGTCCTGGCAATGGCCAGTTTCTCTAATCATGTCCTGAGCGTCTGTGGCTCTCGCGCTCTTGGTCAGCCTCCGCTGGCTCTTATCCAGTGACGCGGCTGACGTAGGAACGTGGGGGACTTCCCAAGACTCCGCTGCCTCCTTCGCACGCGAGAGAGGTTACAACCATGTGGACTTAGGGGGCCTCTAGGCTGTTCGTATAAATAGTATGAATGAGCGAGTGAATGAAAATTGCAAATTTGTATGAACGAGATCATATAGCACAATTACTTATAGCCCACTCAGGCAGATTGTAATTTTATCATAATAAAGTTTTTATATATATATATTAACTAACAATAAACTGTGCAGAGATTAAAGTGAACTTGTTATATGTTATAGGCACTAGCCTATAACAGATACAATAATCTATCTGTCAAAATCCTTATTATGGACATGCTTAGGTGAAAAAAGGTTCGAGGAGCTGCGATATAGATGGAATGTGGAAGAAAAACACAAAGTCCCGAGAGACAAATAGTTGTATAGGACAGACAAAGCAGCCAACAGAATGTCCACTTTTCCCATCGACAATATCCTACAGTAGGGCGAGGTCGAGTTCAAACACAAGGCCCTTCTTCCTATCACATCTATTTCTGCCCAGTCCGAAAGGGACATTGCAATATTGTCTTCTCAGGGAACAAATCCCACAATGTTTTTCCACCCCTGTTACTTTACATAGTAGTACAACTTAAATAAAAAAATATAACGCCTACTAATAATAATTTAGCCCCGAAATCCGATAAAATCAAACGAATAGATTTCTGTCTTGTTATGTCCTTGATTGATTAATTTAAAAACATTAATGGTGGCCAGCCTCTAGCCATGGAGACTCAACCCATGGTTGATCGAGAAAGTTTAAGACGTGCTTAATAATTATTATCCAAAGAAAAGATATAGAGAGAAACTGTCAGTTCCAAATTCTGGCTTCGTCGCCATATTTTTTATCAAGCTAATGACGTACTGCTAATTAATGGACCCTAATTTGTGGACGAACCTCAAACAAAGAGAATTTCTCCTACTGAGTTGATTCGCCGAAGTACGGAGAATCTTGCAAGTCTGCATATGCCCCGCCTAAAGATTGGTCACCAATCGTTTAAAGTGCATTCTTAGATTTAGCAATATATTTCCTAGAATTTATTGGAGAATTTCACCCAGAGATTGAAGAGGATAGAGCTTTGTTATCTTTTGTAAATTTCAAAAATAAATCGTTTTTTTTTTTTAGTTTTGAGGGGTGGAGTCCTGGCTGCAGCACTGGGTGTTGGCGCTTTACTACTTACTTATGAGTACGATTCAAAAACTCCAGTAGAAATAAATTACATATGATAAAATTAATGACTGCTTTAAAGGATTTAGCAATAACTTGAAGACACCACAGTGAATTCACGAATGACCAGACATCGTTCAGGCAGGAAAATTTCTTTACTTCTTTCAAGGACGATCTCGTGTGCTAGTTGCACATTTTTTGATAATAGTATACTGCTTTTTTGTGCCTTTCTCGATCTAAGTAAGTCTGGTATATCATAAATAGTATTTTTTCATTATAAGTTCAATAAAGAAATAAATATACTGTTATTTCCAAAATTATATGTAAAAAGCTTCTACTCGTCTAAAGAATCGGTTTTAGAAAAGTAATAGCTACCATATTTGTATTTCAGACCCCTAGGCTCAACCATCGGTGGGCTCTCACCACCGTTCCGAGGTCCCCCACACCTCTCCCGAGGCCCTCCTCACTCCTCCTCTACGCACATCCTTCAAATGGGACTCCCCCTAGTGAAAGGCTATTACCAATCCAAGATAAGCATCCTTTTTATTTTTCCCTTATCCTTTTTTTATTATTTTTAGAGATATGGAAAAAAATTAAAATTAAAAACCTAAACAACTAAAACGAAAATCAACTATAAAAATGTATAATTCTCAAAGAGTGGAATGGAATCGGGGCTTAAGACTAACACTAGTCATCCTAAACGTTACATTTTTCAATATGAACAATACTTAGAGATGTCAAAATAAAGACAGTGATGCACCGCAATAATTCAGAAAATAAAACTTAACTAAATTAAACATCTCAACGAGAGATTTTATCGAGGAGTTTTATAATGCTGATATTATATATAATGCTAAGAACAAGTATAAGGGGCCTGAGCAGAACTGTATACCCAGTATGTAGTAAGGTAACTCTTAATATTTGTATATACCAGCGTTTTGTTTGTACTTCATAATTAAGCTTTTCTTTCTTTTCTTTTAACACTCTCCTCTACAAAGATTATTTAACTGTTAGTTTCATAATGCTAAGAACAATTAGAAGGGTCTTGAGCAGAACTGTATACCTGCCTTGTGACTTCATGTAAGTCACTGATGTTTCCCTGTTATTTTTAAGTAAGCGAGCGCATCCCTCCAAGACCTCCCTACTTCCCAGAATCTTATCCTTTTCTTATACATATATGTCTCAGCTTCAGCCCCAGACCCCACTCGTCCCTAGACCTTCCACCCAGTATGTAGTAAGGTAACTCTTAATATTTGTATATACCAGTGTTTTGTTTGTACTACATAATTAAGCTTTTATTTCTTTCCTTTAAAATACTCTCCTCTACAAAGATTATTTAACTGAGGTATTAGTCACACAATTATTTATAACGATTAGTTATTACTTCAAAGTAAAAAGTGGAATCCTAGGCTATAAAAACTAAGTAAAGTTATGGGTTATAAAAACTGAGCTACCTTATGTCCAGAAAGTCGTCTCTGGAGGCCGCACAATTGATAGATCTAGATATTCAAGCTGGGTTCGACTCCCGATCTTGTCAGTATCTTTTGATCCTTTTCATTTATATTCTTTGGCCAGTTAAATCACTTGACCATTTGAGAATGGAACTGTTTAAATAGGGAGAAAATAATAGTACATTAGATGCCTCATTACGCACATATACCAACTATAATATTTAATAATAAAATACCACTAAAGACATACTTGGATGTAAACCAGGGAGGTGACCTGTCTTTAGAAATTGGATCTGTTACCGTTAAAGAAAAAAAAAAAAAAAGTCGTAATTATGAACCAAGTTTTGAGGAACGGAAAAGCCCAGGGCAACAATGGAAACGGAACGAACATAAAAAGTTGTTTTAAAGCCCAAAGAACTTTCACAATGATGAAGGCGACCGTAATGAGGACCATGCAAAATCCACGGGCGGAATGTTCGGATAGAGAAATAAAATTGGGCGGGAGGCACAGTTTAGGAAAAAACCATTTCACGGTCGGTGTAGCTCCGCTATCAAGTGTCCTATACAACAAGTGCACTTAGGCGGAAGGGAGTCACTTGCCACTTTCTTCTCACTATGTCGGACAAGGTGAGGTTCTCGTCATAAACAACGGTTCGATAGGGCAAGGCAGATTTATTATAGTTATTATAGTGCTTCCATATTTAGTCTCGCTTTATTGCGCGATCTGTCTCCAGCTCATTTCTTTTTATATGATCCGCTCAATACAACAATAAATTCGTGTCACTAGTTGATGTTCCCTTTATGCCACTGTTACATTACATCCAAACGTCAAGCTACATCGCTTCAAAACTATCTTTCTTAAACTTAAACTATTGCTTGTCTAACGTGAGGAAACAATATGCGAAAACGACCTTAACAATATCTTGAAAAATACCCAGCACCTTCTTTTGTAATCTACCCGCTAACTTTAGATCGCTATTGCAAAGTATTCAAATCAATTATAAAGGGCGTTTGATTTATTTTCTGAATAATTGTCGAGAGTTATATAATGCTAAGTATATTATAATGCTGATATTATATATAATGCTAAGAACCAGTAGAAGGGGCCTGAGCAGAACTGTATAGCTGCCCCGTGACTTCATGGAAGTCACTGATGGTTCCTGTTATTTTTAAGTAAGCAACCGCATCCCTCCAAGACCTCCCTACTTCTCAGAATCTTATCCTTTTCCACCCAGTATCTAGTAACTTTAGTTATTGTGGTTTTCAGCTGTTCAAAAAGGTTTACTAATGGCATACTGAAGATATTTTAGTCTACAAATATCTTATAATATAATAGACTACTAAGAATTATTAAATGGATTTATGTGATTATCAGCAACAAATGATCTAGGGACTCTGCCAACAGATATAATCTATTAATTAATATATTAAAAATAACTTGGTTCCTAATACCAGTTATTATTATTTAAAGGATTTTCAGTTTAGAACCATTTGACGAAAAGGGAAAAAGTGCGATGAAATAGGCCTAGGGAGTAGGATACATAATAATGTGCATATTCTAGTTCGTTAGAACATGAACAATGGGCTTTCGTTAAAAATTCTCAAACAGTTGAGGGTTTTAAACCAACAAGAGGAGGCTCCTGACGGAGGCTTAAACACAAAATCCTAATATTATATATAATGCTAAAAGTAGAAGGGGCCTGAACAGAACTGTATACCTGCCTCGTGACTTCATGGAAGTCTATGATGGTTCCTGTTATTTTTAAGTAAGCCACCGCATCCCTCCAAGACCTCCCTACTTCCCAGAATCTTATCCTTTTCTTATACATATATGTCTCAGCTTTAGCCCCAGACCCCACTCGTCCCTAGACCTTCCACCCAGTATTTAGTAAGATAACTCTTAATATTTGTATATACCAGTGTTTTGCTTGTACTTCATAATAAAACTTTTCTTTCTTTTCTTTTAAAAGACTCTCCTCTACAAAGATTATTTAACTGGGGATACTAAGCAATTGAAAAGGAGAGGGGGTTGAGTGTTGTGATCGTCTCTGAGTGACAACAATCGATTATCCTGTCCCTTTTGATGTAGCACTAATGATGCTACCCTAAGGGCTTGACATAAATACAACAATACATAATCCGCTAAAGCTCCAAAGCCCTGTAGCATCCTGCGTAATACAAGTTAAATTCTCAGCTTTACAAAGGGGATATGTCAAGACTTAAGCAGAAAAAAAAATTAATAGAAACTGCAACAAGAAAATAAGAAGAAGATATCGCTAGCAAAAGATAGTGAAAGGAAGTGGTTCTTTGGATTAGTGGTTCTTTGGGTAAGTGTTTTATGATAGGCGTGTGGGCTGAGGTTTTGAATCCATAGGTGGAGTGTGAACTTTCCTTCTCTTGCAGCAGTTGTAGAAAAAGGAGTAAATCCTACTTTACTTACATTACTTGGTAGCTAAGCATGTACAAAATGTATCTTTACTAAATTCAGTTACAAATAAACATTGAGGCTGAAACTGCTCATATATCAGAGCGTCCTGAGGCCAGCACTACTTTTTGTAACTCCGCTTTTCCGTTTTCTCCACACGAGCACCATAACAACACTCCAGAGCTTCCAGAACAACATCCTGCGCACGGCACTATGGCATACCCCTTTTCGTGAAATGAAGGCTCCTGACATCGACGAAAAGTACGAGCTCCCCACTATCACCGAAGTCATCATCAGAAGACACATCAAATTCTTTGACTCGATGAAACATTGCCAAAACCCCCTATTCCAAGACCTGACACCCCCACCACTACCGGCAAGATGGCAACTCTCAAGATCTGGTAAAGCAGACCAAATGGTGGACATTACGGCCCTTGGTCAACCAACAACAAGCCTCTGACGGGGACTGCTTTCCAACTGAATGAGCTTGCACTACATGCCTAGAGAGACTCTAGGCTCAGCCTTAAGTGGACTCTCACCACAGCACCGCAACATTTCCACCTCTACCGAGGCTTCCCACACTCCTTAATTCCCTCACTCCACCTTCAAAGAGGTACTCCTAGTACAAGGATCCGCTCGCCCCAAATAAATTCCTTTTATTTTTCCCTTACCTATAATCTTAAAAATTTGAGAGCTAAGAAAAAAAAAAAAATAGACCATAAGAAGATTAGGTAGCTCATCCTAGAATATTTTCAAAACTGTTAGAAGACCCATCGAATCTATTTTAGATGATATTTTAGCCATCAACGAAATGTCAAGTAGAACATTTATGGCTCCAGGTAAATTTGGGGCTGGTAAAAATTACAAGTGAAAAATCTTACATTAATCATTCACGTAAGTTATGAAAATTTTCTTTATTTCACGTCTCAATGTATTTTAGCTTTTCCCAAGAAGATAAATTGAGCTGGTCTGATGGATTTGCATCCATAAACTCCATATACAGTCAAGTAGCTAGACTAACCTCGACACCGAGAGCACAGTAAGAGTACAACTTCGATTCGATAACTCCAAATGTCGTGGAATGAAAATGAAAACTCATACACACAGCAGTGGATATCGTCGCAAGGAACAAAAACTACGGAACAAGCCAGAAATAATTGTGAAAACCTACAATGGAAACCGAACCCAGACTCCCCTGATCAAAGTGGGTCAGAGATTTGTTTTGGTTTTCACAATGAGCTGCGAAACGGGAACAAACAGCATTTAAATTAACTTCGGGAAACGGCCTTGATGCGGCTTTCCAATTTATTTGCATTTCATATTTGATCCCATTCAATACCAAACGATTCCAATTTGTGTGGACAACTGAAATCATAGATCCTACCAATCTCTGTCGACTGCTAATGTACAAACATTTATAATTCAAAGTGTGATTAACGTGGCATTTCAAAAGGCAAGTATAGGTCACTATTATACTCCATGTCGATTGTTTAAAGTATTTATAGCGGAAGTAGGACGTTGGGGGGCAAATTAATGGCTCGTTAGTAACAAACGGATTTTTCATTCGCCAAAATGGTGGTATATAAAGGTCAGTATGAGAACAGTTTTACTGACTGCGTAGAATGTGCCAGTTATGATTGTTTTAAGGAGTTTGGATTACAAAAGTTAGATCGCTAAATGTTTGTTGCCCACAGTTCAAGTACGTATTGCCCAGATTAGTAGTTTTGTGGGATTCATGGGCTTTGTATGTGCGTCTGTATTCAAATCCGACATACTCGCCTTATAATGCCCACTTTCCTTTTTTTTTTTTTTTTTCTTCATAGCCTCTTTAAATTTACAGATAATTATATATAATTATAGATCCTCAGGCGAATCTATTTACAAATTATTTTGTATTTCCTGTAGCATCACTACATTATATACAGGTTTTGTTATTTTATAGAAATTATATAATAAATAAACACGCATAATGATATACATTCTACGTGACTTGACTAAACTGACTAATAAGGTGATGGGGCTCACCTTTTTGATCAACCTTAAAACTAACTTACATACTAATTCTTATCCTAATTTTTCCCCGACAGTCTGTTGCCATCGATGCGGGAGGGGTGGTGGGGTCATAGTGTTAAACACTGGATTTGTCAGGTGCTGCAACGAGTCAAAAAACTTAATGTGTCTCCGGCGGATGAACTCACCCCATGAACACACCAAGCAACGGGTCCAGGTCAGCGTTCTTCAACCTCTCGAAAGAGGTACGTCGGACCACTTTTCGCATGATTCCATTCTGAAAGTGTTGGAGACATTTGGCTGTATTGTCAGTCAAGTGAGTAAATAGCGGGGCACCGTACAGCAGAGCTGGCCGGAGGACACATTTATATATCATTAATTTAAGACGAAGCGACAGGTTAGGTGAAGTTAGCAAGTGCGATAGCCGGTACACTTTCCTTTAACACGTTGCCACTTTTTTTGATTTTCCATACAAACGTATCCTAACATCCTAATCCCACTGAAAAATGTTGCTCCGCACATCCCAGCAATCCTTGGAGATTGCAACGGCCACGAGATCTCTTGCAATTAATTGGATATTGGGAGTTTAGCAACCCGTCAGTCTGTATTGCTAATCTTCAACAGCATGTGATGAAGGAGAGGCGTGGTGATCACATTCCCTAAATGTTTGGGATTACCTGGCCTTTGTATAAATGTGTACACTGTATGAATGAGAGAATAAATGCAATATTGTATGTTTATAATACGAATGAGGTCATTCATGACAGTTAACCATTGCCCTATTAGATCAGAATGCAATAGTCTACGAAGACAAAATGAAGGCTAAGAGTGTAGTTTGGATCCTATTTGGCGAAGCAGTGACATAGAAAAGCTGTGACGAAGAGTTAAGATGGAGAGGCAAGAAGAAGGGACATGGAGGAGGTGAGTGAACCCTAGGTGTGAGTTCTGACAGCTGGCAGCCCGCCAGTCACTAGTGGCCCGATCTTCTATTTGTCTATTAATAGTTGTAGATTAGTGTGCCAATCCGACCCTATGGGGTAGCCAACGAGGGGAGTCTCTTAGTATTTTCCTATGCATAGCTTAACTCAATTTTATAGATTTCTAAAATAAATTCAATATTAAAATTTAAACAAATGCACATTTACACAGAGGCCTTTACCCACTCTTTTAGTTATAACACATCTGAAGTTATGTACAGTTATAGATAGTAAGTTATAGATTTACAACACTACCTACTCCTACACGCAGATATAACCAACAGCTGTTTCTAGAAAGAGAATGTGATAGACATCTATCTCATCGTATTCAGAAATAAATACAATATTTAACAGGATGGGTTACTATTTACTATAAACTCACAATACCATGTATGAACCTTTTTTTTTTTTTTTTTTCATCAATATGGTAGTAAAAATAGTTATGAGATCTTTTCAAAGTGTATCTGTTACTCGCTCTGATTCCAAAACAACGTAACAATTATTTTCTACTAGTAGTAGATAAGAGCTATTACAAGTAGAAAATAACAACACTCACCAAAATATTGAACACTCAAAACAACAATTTGTATATCTTTGGATACCGGTGAGATTCCGACAAATTAAACCCTAAAAAAAAACAATTTGACAGCTGACAGATTAGGATTAGTAAAAATGGAGCGTTACACGATAGAACAACGTGTTTTTATTGTTGAGCATTATTTCAAAAATAATGAAAGTTTGGCGGCCGTAGTTCGAAAATTTCATACAAAATATGGTCGGTTTTGACTTCATCAACTGTGAAGAGATTAATTAAAAAATTTAGGGAGACTCGATCAGTTGGAGACACTAAACACACTGGTCGTCCAAAAACAAGCCGTTCAAATGTCAATACCGAAGCAGTGCGTGAGAGTGTTGTTGAAAATCTAGGAACATCAATTCGGCGTCGTAAACACAGTTCTTTGTGCCGAAATTGGATGATATTGATATGGCCAATATGTGGTTTCAACAAGATGGTGCCACATGCAATACAGCCCATGAAACAATTCGAATACTGTATGAGACATTTCCAGGTCCTGTACTCTCTCGTTTCGGTGATCAGAATTGCCCCCTAGATCGTGTGATTTAACACGTTTAGATTTCTTTTTATAGTGTTATTTGAAGTCAAAGGTGTATGTCAACAAGCACATCCACCCGTGTATTAAAAGAGGAAATTCAACGCTGCATCAACGAAATTCAACCACATTTATGCCAAATGGTCATGGAAAATTTCGACAAAAGAGTGCGTATGTGCCAGCAAAGTCCTGGAGGCCATTTGCCCGATGTGTTATTCCATAAATAACCCTATCCTATTTACTTTATAAAACAATAAAAAAATAATAACAAAAATACTAAAATCTGTGTTTTCTATTTAAATCAAATCTTGCTTAAATCAACGAAATTTGCATCACTGACTCTGACGGTCAAATAGTCAATCACGTTTTTAATACAAAAAATGATTCGTATATACTTTGGATAAAAGTATACTGAGTATGAATAATGAGTTCAAAAAAAAAATAAAGACAAAACTGAACAACTAATTAAACAAACAAAACTCATTAAAGCACTTGTAGGTTACTGGTTTGAACTGGATTGCACTTTTTAAATGCACCCGACCTTGGATAACTCAAATTAAAACAAATGTTTGTGATTATTCACTTTCTTTCTTTACCTAGTATTTATCTGCCTTATTAGGCAATAGGTAATTAAGATAAATGCTCTCATTCATACAATATTTACAGACAGCCCAGAGAACTCCCAAATCCACATGCGAAGAGAAAGTTTGGAAGTCCCCCACGCTCCTCCGTCAGCCGCGTCACCGGATACTAGCCAGTGGAGGCTGACCAAGAGTGCGAGAGCCACAGACGCTCAGGACATGATTGGAGAAACTGGCCATTGCCAGGACTCCCACTGTCACGCGTTTATAGCAGGTCACGAGGCCACTGCCGTTTCAGTCTCCGAGGAGGATTATAAGGATGAGTGGCGCAGTCCAATGACTGTGCTAGGGCATTAGGGTGGTTGGATAGGTTACTGTGGAATTTCATAAACTTGGAAAGGATGAGTTCTAGAATGTAGGGTATATTAAGGTCGTTATGAAGGGTTTTGTTGCTGACATAATAAGGGTCATTTACTATTGTTCTCAGGACGTTCTATTGAAAGGATCATCGATGTTCGACTTTTTTGCTCTCCCCCGTAGCTCTATTCCGTATGTCCAGATTGGCTTAAGTATAACTTTGTAAATAAGTAGTTTATTTTCTATTGAGAGATGGGATGTCCTTACAAGTAGTATGTACAGTTGTCCAAAGCGTCTGTTTAGTTTTTGTCTTTTTAGTCTCGTATGTGGGTTCCAGGTCAGTCATTTGTCGAGATGGAAGTCTAAATACCGTACTGCCTCGGTCACAGGGAGAGGAATGGAATTAAAATTACTACTGTACTGTTTCGGATACTTTTACTTTCTATAACTTTTTTGTTTTTTGAAAAATTCAACTATTTAGTTTGAACGTAAAAACGTGGTGAATATTTTAAATCTAATAGTGTACGTTTCTGTAAATCTATTACTGTGTGACTTTTCGGCACCTCTCATTTTTGGTACTAAAAAACTATCTGAGAAAGAACCAAAAATAATTTGAAGGCAATGTTGGGAGATTGGTTCGAGTCAATGAAAAAGAATTGTTAGGGTGGTTTATCTATTCGTCAAGTACATGCTTGAGGCCCATGTGAAAAGTGCTTAGATGAAAAGTGCTTAAGAAAAGTGTAAAAATAAAGAAGAGATGAACGAAAGTAAAAAGAAAGAGAGTACGAGCTAATAGAAGTATGTCGTTAGTTGTCGCTGTAGGGGATGTTGAAATAGTTGTTTGGCCTCAGCTGAGCAAACGTTTACAGCCCACTCGCTAGGGCCTCAAATATGCAACAGCCTTAAAGTTCACCATTTGTCTCGTAGTCTTTCTTCACCTTTACTCCAAACAGTATACTTACATCTTATTCTATAATTCAGGTAGGCAGCTCAATGTCTAAGCTACAGATAGATCATACTATTTATTCAATAAATTCATAGAAACTCCATATCCACTGATGAACTGATATATGGATGAGTTTTTAAAGCTCAATTGTTTCATGAAAATAAACAATTTAAATCGACCCTAATGAGAATTAAATAACTATAAATCATGTGTTCTTTCGATATAATAAACATACTAAAACTAGCAAAGACAATTGCTCAATTATACATACTTAAGGAAAAACTGTTACGTTTCGAAAAAAACAGTAAAAATAATTATATTAAAGAAAGGTTTTACAAGATCTTAAAACCTAAACCCTAAAAAAAAACAATAGTGCGTAGTTACCTATTTTTTTTCTTTTTTCATCATTTATTTCAGTTTACCTTTTTTGAGGTATTTTTGTGTAATTTTATTGTTATTTACGTGATTAAATACATATTTAATTTGTAAAATGACAATTATTGCTGTTTCAAAAAAAAAATGTTACTATTCCTCATAGACATTAAATTTAGAGGATTCTAGATATTTTTATTGAAAGTCTCGAGTTTTCAATTCCAAAGGGTAATTATGTAATGACATGCTCAAATAAAAATAATTTTTAATACATAACTTAAACTAATAAATTAATTGACATATTGTGGTAAATAACAATGACAATACGTTGTTGTAGCCTATACTAGAGAAAATGTGAGCTCTCAGTAGATAAAAAATCATGATAAGCCCAATCTGGACTTGTATAACTCTGGGATACAGGGAAAGCATTCAAACATCAAACGCCACAAATACAACCTGTGCATTTATATATCGTAAATGCACATATGGATGGAGTATTGATCGCAATATTGCATATATTATATCATATAATGAGATCATTTTACCTATTACCTAATAGGTAATTGTGTTGGTCCACCATATTAGGAGGGATTATATTTCTTTCTTTTTTTCAAAGAACAAAGACATACTTATGTGGGAGTAACTGTGAATATGTGGAGACTCATCATTGGGGTCAAGAGTCAAATGGAGTTGTAATTTGAAAAATAAAAAGGAAGAAAGGGGGAAATAGGAATGAGGGAGAGACTAGATAAGGACAGGGGATCGCTCTAAGATGTGAGTAGTTGGGCTGGGAAGGGCAAGCCGCCCTAGGAATCTCTTTGCTGCTACGACAAAGCCCGCTTACCTCCGGTCTAAAGGCTCTTAATTAAATTCTTACCAAATGTCAGCCACACTCGCACCAGTCAAAGGGTTCATAACCTTTTAATATAAAATTATACACGACACAGCCAAAGGCTTTTGTTATTGCAATCCTATTGTCTAAAGCAGCCGGCTTCATAAGGTCTCCCTCCATGCATATGTACCATAGTAACCAAAAAAACCATTTGATTTAGGTAATTATGAAAATCATTGAAAATTCATAAATGACTAAAGGTCGAGATATTTTAAGCCGTCTTATTATGATCTATGGAGGGCGACAGAGCTCAATGCTTCTGGGAAAGTAATTTCATTGGATCGTAAATGGATGATTTTGCCGTTGTGCAATCCAGGGTTTTTCTTTTGTTCTGGATACTTACGTGCATATCAATTTACTAAAGTATCCTATCCAAATACATAACATGTAGGGCAATATATCTTTCTACGGATACATATATCTCTTTTATACCTATTATAGATATACCTCACTCACAAGCACGCAAATACGCTCAAGTTGAATAATTAAAATATTTGATTTACTAGGATGCCAATGGGGTCCAATGTTGAGGGAAATATCCTCAACCTGGAAGTCTTCCGTTAGAGGTCCGAGTCAACCCAGAGGAAAGTTTAGCCCATCTCGAGCTCGAATCCATGAAAGAAGTAACACTCATGTATCTCGCACTTCTTTGCCCAATCCGTGTTATAAACCTGCGTGCGGCTCCTCTTTCATTGGTTTGTGTTGAAAAAAAAATTGTTAACACCTACCTCAAACCAACCTGGGACGCGAGTCTAACACCTCATTTGATACTTCAATGGACCACTGACTATTGCCGGACAATCCAATATCTTCTTTAAGAAGTAGGTAAGGGACATAACTATAACTTTGCTTTTTCTATCTACTAATATTAACTATACATTCTATATTAACTTTACATGGTAATGCATTCAGAAGGAAATCTCCCGAAATATTCTATGGAAATCGTGAAGTAAAAAAAAAGCTACAGCAAATTACAAAACGAAGAAGTATACCTTTCATTTTTAACTCTTTTAAAGCGCTTATACGAGGGTGGTCTGAAAAGTTTCCGACCTAACAAAGATACAAGAGGTTTTTTCAGACTTTTTTTTTTTATTTTTCAACATAGTCTCCTTGTAACTCTACACACTTCTCCCAGCGATGCTCCCATCTTTGTAACCCGTCCAAATAGTACTCGGCGTTTTTCTCTGCAAAATATCGTTCACGAAGGTGATTGCCTCTACATTTGACGAAAATCTCTGTCCTCCTGTAAATCTCTTTGTTTCGGGCGTATAATGGTGTATCCAAGTTTCATCCACAGTAATTAAACAGCGGCAAAACTTGGATTTATTGCGCCTAAACTGCGCCAACAGAGCGTTGGAAACATGTTTTTGGCATAACGTGAGCAAACGCGGCACCCAACGCGCGGACAGCTTTCTCATCTCTAAATGTTGATTTAATATGTGACAAACAAAATACAATGTACAAAAAGAAAAATAACAAAATAATCGAACTTTACAAATTTCTCATCTTTCTGCATTTAAATGCATTTGGAGGAGTGCATTTAAATGCAGAAAGAGGAGAAATTTGTAAGTTGGATTATTTTATTGTATATTTTATCACTTGTATTATTTGTTTGAGGATTTGAAATAAAAAAAAAAAAAAAAACGTTCTTTTGACATGTTCATAACCTCTTCTATCTCTCTCACTTTAATTCGGCGGTCGTCTAGCACCATTTGGTGAACTTTGGCGATGTTTTCGTCGGTAGTTGCAGTTTTTGTACGTCCCGAACGTTCATCGTCTCCCAAGCTCTTACGACCACGTTTAAATTCAGCTGCCCAAAATTTCACTAAGGTAAATGATGGTGCAGAGTCCCCATACACAGAATCCAACTCATCTTTGATTTGCGTAGGCGTATTTCCTTTCAAAAACAAATATTAAATGACAGCTGGATACTCGATTTTGTCCATTTTCATAAAAACACTCACATCGACTCACTCAAACGACTGCTACACAACAACTGCGCGTCCAAAATGGCTGAAACTTCGGTGAGTAACTGTCAACAGATGAACAACGAAATTCACTAGATTTTATTTACGACTGCTGCTATCTTCATGTTGAGGTCGGAAACTTTTCAGCCCACCCTCGTACATATTTAAAAAATAAATTGTGATTGTTAGCTAAGATTCATTTTTATTTTTACTTTTAAAGTTTAAATAATTGTATGGCTATTGTTTGATTGAAGCACTCATAATAATAATAATAGGTTTATTGATTCTGAATATTACACATTCCAATACAATTCCCGATATTCTCATTATCTACTTTTTTTTTTATTTATAAATTTTATGATGTGTCATACATTTTTTTTAACTTTTAATAAAGTTTAAGTATGTACTTATTTATGTACTGTAATGTTTGTAAATATTTTCTAATTCGGGCTAAACCTCGAGGTATTTTTTTCCGTTTGAAATTTATTTACTTGTATATGCCTTATTATTATTCCTAAGGGACAAAGCCCTAGAATAAAGATTTCTATTCTATTCTAAAGTAAATAGGTTGGGATCGGAAAGTTGGGAGAGTGTCTCAAAATGTTAGACCCATAGTGAGGCCAGCTTACATCCTCCAAGAACAAACAATGTAACAGTAGCCACCAGAACAACACAATAGTCTGAGACCCTATAAAATAAACTGCTATCAAATAACCAACTAGTTATAAAAATGTACTCCTATAATAAGAAAGTAAAATATTTAGCAATGCTGGATTATCAATATAATATATTATTATTTTTATTTGTTTTAAATTGCGTTAATAATTAAAAAGGCCAGAGTAAATAGCTGAAGCAACCTAGACTAAATGCCGCTAACAAGTGCCAAAACAGCGATTCTCGCGCTAACAACAGGATAAATCCAGCTCCTAGGACGGGACTCAAACTAATGAAAAAGAAAAATTCACACCCCTCCCCTTTGGTTTATGAAATTAAAACCAAAAGTGGAGATAAGTGAAAAAAAAAATATATATCCCTTTAATTAAGGAAGAAAATTTCAATCCCTTGAGAAGAAAAACACAGAGCATTAAGAAGGGGCGGTAGCTATCTGCTAGGACAAAACAAAGTGGTTAGGACCGATTTCGATAAGGCCTCCCTCATCCTAATTCTCTAATTGCTTTTCGGCCCTCAGACTTACCGGCACAATTAAAAGCGAAAACAATTTGGAACGGTCAAAATAAAGATTGGATTTTCGTTAAATTAAACACACAAGTCCCTGCCAACCACACCTTCGTTTAAAAATAAATAACGTGTTTATAATTAAAATTTTAAGTGGATTCAATCTGTAATTTAACAAATACCATTTTCAATTTCAAAGTATGTAATTATTCTTTATAACATATATATTCATCAATAACTAATTTTACACTCTCTAACATAGCCGATTGTATTTACTTATATATCTTAAATTAGCTCAGGGATTTTCGTAGTTTTAAAGGGATGTTTATTTTATTCCTGGCAAGTATGCGATAAACAAAAGTTACAATCTGCTGCACTGTGATGTATCCCATTCATACAATACTTACATTGTCACGTCCACTCTGCCATTCATACACCATTATAGAAAATATAGTTCAGGAATTGGCGAAATTCGCCTAGAATATTAATATTACCATCAGTTCCTAGTGAATGATAAGTAGTTCATTCTCGGCCATCTTAAGCATCTTAGAAGTACCGTCAATGCTCACCTAAAAAAAAATAAAAATATATATTAATTAATCTTGTTTTCATATTTCCTAATATGTTATGATAATATAACATACTGTTATAGTAAGTATTAACACATGGAAGACTGTTAAGTTTGTGACAAGAAAACACTTTCACGATTGTTGGGTCGTCACGAAGGGGTGCCTAGTTACCCTAGCCCGGGTGACGAAGTGAGGGTTGATTAGGCTATGACCTGGACAATCGTTTCATGACGGTCTTACTATCTGACTCCATATTTGATAGGCATGTGCCCCGACGATGCACTATGTTCAGGAGAAGAGGTATAGGGTAGGTAGTTTGTGTGGTCTTGGAATGACCACGAATTCACACTCGGTGTCTGAGGGTAGGCGAAATCTGTCCGGATCCCAAAGGCAGACACTACTAGGTAATGTTTGTAGGGCCCCGGCAACCGTCGTCCGCTCTTCCAAGGAGCTGCTAGTTTTAGCGAGGCGAAGGCAGAGAATCCCACTAGGAGAGTGTGGGGTCTGACAAGGCCGGACTAAAACATAGCGAGGTTAGGAAGAGAGAGGTCCAGATGTTTTCATAAATAAGAAGGCCAAGTCTTGAACATCAGTGCAGCTGCAAGTCATCAGCAGTTAGAGAGTCGTCAGGAGAATCATTTACAGTCAAAACCCTGGCTCTTTATATACCCAGCTGGCTTCCTTAGTATCCAATCATATTAGGTTTTATTGTACCCGATGACAGCTCAGTATGCGGTGGCTCTTTGTACTTGTAGTGACTCAGGCCTGGTTCGGGTCGGTACATACTACCTGCTTCTGGGTAGAGAGCGAATCCTCCCAGTCCCTAACTAATTAACTTGCAGCTGCGATTTTTATTGTTTACAATGACTTATTTATGTTATTTACATTTGTTTAAATTAAGTTTCAATATATATATATATAATAGAGTACAGGGTGATTTATCTTATGTAGTTAGCGGTCACTACAACGATAAAACAAGTTCTTATCTCAGGGGGAAAAACAAGTTTGGTGAAGTAGCATTAGATAGGATATCCCAATTTAAATACATTATTACAAAATAAATACGAATCGAGGAGTTGACAACACATCACTAATTTATTAGCTGATTGTTCCAAAACAGGAAAATTAGATTTAATGACAACATACTACAATATCTACAGATATTACGTTCCCACTTAACCAAGGCACTTGTCAGCAGGTAAGTACATTTAGTGATCGATCCACTGCTAATTACGGTGCCCCACTATTTACCCACTTGACTGACAATACAGCCAAATGTCTCCAACATTTCCAAAATGGGTTCATGAGGAAAGTGGTCCAACATACCTCTCGAGAGAGGTTAAAGAGCGCTGACCATCACCCGTTCCTTGGTGTGCCGTCGGTGAGTGAGTTAATCCGCGGGGACACATCAAGTTTTTTGACTCGTTTCAGTATCTAACCAACCCAGTGTTTAACACTATGACCCCCCCCCCCCACCCCTCCCGCATCGATGGCAACAGACTGTCGGACAGGTTTATAATTAGTACGTAAGTTAGTTTTAAGTTTGATCAAAAAGGTGAGCCCCATCACCTTTATTAGAGTTAATTCAGTCCAGACACGTATAATGTATATCATTATACTAGTTTATTCCATTATATAATTTTTATAAAATAACAAAACCTGTATATAATGTAGCGATACAACAGGAAATACAAAAATAATTTGTAAATAGAATTGCCTGAGGATCTATAATTATCTGTGAATTTAAAGACGCTAGGAAGGAAAAAAATCCACTTCTAATTCAAACCATAGTCAAATTAAATATTGTCTATCGAACTAATCAAGAATATGTACCATTCTGTTTCCACCACTCATTACATAGAAAATTCACTTTTTAATTTAATATAGGGCCATTTTGACCCTTGCACACCCTGGCCAAACCCTTCCCATTACTCACACGACAATGTCGAACCTGGCAACGAGATGGGTTAGCTGAGTCTAGGTTCATCAAGGCAATGACATCAAGTACAATCAAAACCGAAATAGTCTAACATTGCTTACTGTTGCGATAGATGAGATTCCTGTGACTTTTGAATTTTAAATCATTTAATTCTATAATGTATTCGCAATGATTCACAAAAGGTAACAATTACACATTGTTTCATTGCATAAACAGGCGTATAAGACCAATCAAATGATACAAAATAATATTAACAACAGAAATGAATAATCTTGCAGAATCAGTACTCCCCCGGGAGTAAGTATTTAAAAATAATCAGCAACAATTGTTCTTCACAAAGCCGGAAAAGAGGTTAAATATTTTTCAAAACTTTTTTAATTGTTTTTTTTTTTTTTCTCTCTCTCAGTTGTTTCCTCTGCTGCAACACTCTTGAAAACAATAAAGCGGAAAAATCGTAGCACTCGAGATACAATATTAAAAGGGTTAAGAAAATAATAGGGGTGTGGGTTAAATGAAAGGGGTTTGGTTTGAATATTTCAGAGGTAAATGGTGGAAAGAGGAGCGGCCACAAATGGGATCTCCCTGTTTTCCACTGACCCAAATAGAGTAAAAGCCTCTGGCAACCTTTGGCCTAGTGTTAACACCATTTCACACCTTTGTCTCTCTCTAGCTTATGTCTTGTTCGCCAAATAGCCGCTGCCTTCCGTCTCATTAAGCCATAATAAATCTATAAGCATCCCTATGGAATTTAATTCTACAGACAGGATCAGTACAGCTAATATTTTTTACTAGTAAATAGTAAATAATTTACTAGCAACGGAATAACGACTAACAAACAAGCTAGGAGTATCAGAACATACATTTCGGGAAATACATAATAATGTTATTAATATGATAGCATTTTCAAGAGTTCCTCCAATGTGAACTCATATTGGCCAGGTCGTCACTCGTGGCAGCTCAATTAGAAGGAGTAAGTTTTGAGTACCGATCATGCCAGTCTTTTTTGTACTCTTCTATAATATATATATATATATATATCTGTACCTCGGAGGGATACAACAATATGTCCATTTTCATAACTTTACAGGAGAGGAGTTTTAAACTTTTTTAAATAGCTTAAAAAGTGTTATTGGTACAGCTATTTATTGAGATGTTGAAACAATATTTTACCAGAACATTCTATTTATTGTTATTTACATCATGCAGTTGTTATAAAATGAAAAAAAACCTTTTTTACGGTAGTAAAGTCAATATGGAAAAAAATGGACATAGTGTTGTATCCGTCCGAGGTACAGATATATATATTGAATTGTTTCTGCACTATAAACAACTTAAAAGACGCGTTTAGTTTATTTTCACGTCATTATAACTTAGCCCAAACATGTAATGGTAACGCAATCATGAAAGTACAACCTCTCCCTGGCTTGACAGCAAATTTGTAATAAACAGTCAAATTGATGAATGTAGTATAATGTTTATTGAAGAGGTTTATAAAATAAAAAATACTAAATAGAAAGAAAAGAGCATTTGTTGCACAAATGTCTAGTCATTACGGGGGTCAATCCCCTTTACGGTAGAAAGTCATCTTTTTCTTTCTGTCTTTTTTCTCTAATACTATCTCAAACCGATTTCTGATTCAGCTCATCGTCTGTCAAAAATAATCACTTTTAAGAAAAATTTTTATTTTATAAGCCTTGGGCGCAACTTTCATTCCACAAGTTGGTCAAAATCGGATTAACACGTTGACTGCCAACTAGGAGATAACCCGTCCTGTGTTTACTTGCCATTTTTGTGCAGCTACGATTAAACTCGAAATATATCAGTGCTGTATTGATTGTTTGTTCTTAAGTGACTTATCTTAGGATAATAAAGATAATAATAATTTTGGAATATTCCACTTCTAGAACACTTGAGTTAACAGTTATTACTGTAAATTAACAGCAATTTGGTAGTAATTAACAGTTACTCAAAAACGATCTTCTCAGTATGGCTTTTTGAGTTGTCTTCCGTGAATGGCAAGTTTTGAAAGATTTGAATAAAGAAAAAGAAGAAAGAAGAAAGAAAAAGTTACCACCCTTGGAACCTTGTGTTCTTCGACGTATCAAGTTAGGTGAGCTCTAAGGAATGCTGTTGATACATCTGCAAGGAATCATGCATATTTATTGATCTGGTAAAAAGTGTTAACACTGGCTCAGATTGATGGTATGGTTTGATTTTGTAGGAAAAGGCTACTGCTTAGAAGGAGGTGATGATGTTCAATCGTTATTATTTAAGAATGTTTTATTGTGATGTTGGTCCCGCTATAGTCTATAATTAACAACCTAAGAAATTCTCGTTTAAAAACGATATAATGAAATATGCCTAACCTTGGCAAACATGTGGCTGAGTTGGAAGAGATCTTGGGGTGGTCCCAGGTTTGAGCACCGATGGCTGTTAATTTCTAATGATAATATTAATAGTATGTATTCTTTCAAATGTAGTGCTTGATAATAACAACATTTTTTTGGTTATTAATCGAACGCTGCTGAAATTTGTCCGATTGAAATCATATTTCAATGTAGTCATTTTTTTTCCAACTCCTACCCAGTCCACAATTTGATTGTCCAGGGAAAAGGTTCCCCTCTAATTGGATTTTGAGGCGGTGGCTACACGGCACTGTTTGCGCTAGCAAAGGCCACATCACATCTCAACTGCCGTTCTGATCAAAGGCAATTTCCGACCTCAGTACTCTCTGTAGCTCACCACTAGTCAGGCTAGGTCTCATCAGGTTGAGGTCTCGTTCGGTATTAACTAGTCTTGACAATGCAGTGCTATTTACTCAACCCGATAGAGGAGTGTAGCGACCGCCAACGACATAAGATAAATCACCCTATACTCTATTGTATATATTGTAAATTGGTTATAATATGTTGTAAATTAATTTTAACAAATGTAAATAACATTACCAAACCACAAGTCATATCAGTGTAAATATTGTAAGCAACAAAACACGCAGCTGCAAAAAATAGCTCAGAGGCCCATGCAGAGGGAGTCAGGTAGCTCCTGGGACTGGGTCCTGGTCTAGAACATTCGAGCTTCATCCAAGCCTGCAATGCGGTTGGCCAGAATAAAACCCCACCCCATTGGCTACCTGGGGCTATATAAACCCCTAGTTCTCTCTGGACTGGTAATTGCGGCTGCACTGATGTTCCTAGATTTGGCCTTCTCATTTATGAAAACCTCTGATCTCTCTTTCCTAACCTCGCTATGCTTTAGTCCGGCCTTGTCAGACCCCACACCTACCTAGTGGGATTATCTGCCTTTGTCTCGCTAAAACTAGCACCTCCTTGGAAGAGATCTCTTCCTTGCGGACGACGGTCATCTGGGGCCCTACAAACTTTACCTAGTAGTGTCTCCCCCAGTGATCCAGCCTGCCTCTCTCCGGATCACACTAGCCTTTGGGATCCGGACGGTTTTCGCCTACCCGATCAGATACCGAGTGTGTTAATTCCAAGACCACATAAGCTACCTACAATACCTACCCTATACCTCTTCTCCTGAACATAGCGCATTGTCGGGGCACATACCTATCAAATATGGAGTCAGATAGTAAGACCCGTCATGAAGCAATTGTCCAGGTCATAGCCTAATCAACCCTCACTTCGTCACTAGGGCTAGGGTAACAAGCCATCCCCTCGTGACGACCCGACAAGTAGTAAAACTAAATTTTAATTAATCATATTTCATTTAAACTTGTAGTTAAAAGGATTTTTGAGGTATTTTAATTCTTGCACTATTCCATATAAATCCAGCAAAAAGTCGCTAGTGCACAAAAACAATTGTTTTTTTGTGAATTTTTACCTCAATTTTATTTTTGGAAGTTAGCCGTCAAACAATGCCGAGTGCACGCAGTCCTAGCGTAGTTCAACCAATTTATTAGTGGTTTAACAATAAATTACCCCTTAGAGAAAGGTAGCCTTTAATGTAATTATATTACAAATGCACAGTGCAAAAACTACAAAAACATCGTAAAACCAACCCATAACTTGGAAAATTTAAAGAAAATACCAAGACTTTAAAGTGAACAAAGGCTCCAGCCTGTGGTGTCAGCATTACTTCATAATGACCTGCAATTTGTGATTGATTAGTCACTTTGGTATCATTACTGAAGCTCTCTCTTGTCTTAATATAATAAAAACAAAACTAGCTCAATCAGCTGAACAAATTTCCCGTGAAACTAATAATTTCTGATTAAATAATAGTTGCGACTAAGAAAAGTACATAATGGAATAGCTAGATAAAATTTACCCGAGAGGAATTTTAGAAAGGATAGAAAAACCTTTAAAAAAATATCAGACCTTAGTAAACATAAATATGAGGTGAAGTAAAAAATAAGCAACAGAGGGGAAAGTAACATTACAGTTTAATCTATACGAATATCCAGATGGTCACCATTGATGATATTGTGACCGAGGTATTCAAGTTATTATATGCTACGGAAGGATTTTACCCAGTTCTTCGCCCATTGAAACCGCTGACAAGGGTGATTTTTAAATTTAATTTTAAAATAAATAAAGAAAATCATTTCTCTACTCATTTTAGTAATAAAATAGAAAAAGTACGACAAAGGTCTTACCGGCTATCGCACTTGCTAACTTCACCCAACCTGTCGCTTCGTCTCAAATTGATGATATATAAATGTATCCTCCGGCCAGCTCTGCTGTACGGTGCCCCGCTATTTACCCACTTGACTGACAATACAGCCAAATGTCTCCAACATTTCCAGAATGGGATCATGCGAAAAGTGGTCCGACATACCTCTTTCGAGAGGTTGAAGAACGCTAACCTGCACCCGTTGCACTGGGTGAGTTGATCCGCCGGAGACACATTAAGTTTTTTGACTCGTTGCAGCACCTGACAAACCCAGTGTTTACCACTATGACCCCACCACCCCTCCCGCATTGATGGCAACAGACTGTCGGGGAAAAATTAGGTTAAGAATGTAAGTTAGTTTTAAGTTTTATCAAAAAGGCGAGTCACATCACCTTTATTAGTCAGTTTAGTCCAGTCATGTATAATGTATATCATTGTAATGAATAAACATTATATAATTTTTATAAAACAACAAATCCTTTATATACTGCAGCAATGCTACAGGAAATACAGAAATAATTTGTAAATAGATTCGCCTGAGGATTTATAATTATATATGTAATTATTTGTAAATTTAAGGGGACTATGAAAGAAAAAAAAATAAATAAAATGTATCTTTAGTTTAGCATAAGCAAAGAAGCTAATAACCAAATTATAGCAATCATATGATCTCATCACAACAAATCAATTCCATGTATTTGAGTTGATAACATCAAGTTGAGACCGACTGAAGACCCCTTGAGATAAATATAAATTATTGCTTAACTGGCAAAAAGTGGTTCGGTTACGCTTTGGAAAGTGAAAAGCTATAAAACTCGCCTGCAAACAGACTTAGAAACCAAAGGGCATTTCCATTTTGGGGGAAAGAGGCCTGGCTTTCGTAGGCCACGGGCTAAGTGGGCGCGGGGATCGACCCTGGGATAATGGCTGATACTGTCTTCTGCCCAGGATTAAATATTTACCAGCGTAATGGCCTTTTCTTCTTCCAAAACCGTTTTAACTTTTCAAGCAATCTCCTCCCGTGACCGGTGAGCATTGTATACCTGTCCGCTGGAAAACTTTATGAAATAACCCATTTCCGATTTCCTTAATATCCCACGTGGCCCCTCTTAAAACTAAAATTAAATCCCCTGGGGACATTCTCCAAGGAAGAAACAAGAGTTAAACAGATTGCCACCGTGGTCAGACTAAAAGGCTTCGAAAGGTCTGAACATTGAGTGAGCCTAATGCTCGTTTGGTTGAGAGAGAATTTATTTTTTTCATTTCCTGTTTTGTATCTGTAGTCTCTGCAGTTTAAGGACGTTACCAGTATAGATCATTCTCGAGGATAGACCTCAGTAGTTTAGATGTAAAGTGGAATCCCGATTATTCGTATTTCCGGCTAGTTCATACATATTTGCCGGTCCCTAGAGAAAATCCCGGTAAGTGGTATAAAAACAATGCATTTCAGTCCCCTCGGTAATTCGTAATATTTTTATGATCGAGGTCAATTAAAACGTCTTATAATACGTATTTTCAGCCTTAAAAACCTCGTTAATTAGTACTGTTTCAAGAAAGGGAAAGAGGACAGTGAGAGACCAGAGAGCAGAATGAGTGCGAGATAAATGTTTTCTAGGAAATCCCATATGTAATTCGTACTCTATTTACTGAAAAGAAATAAGGAGAGGAGAGAGGGAAAGTTTTAGGAATTGTACTAAGCTTTTCTTTCGTTTCTACAGTTCGGTCTCGTTTTCGTTATCGTTATGGCACGTTACCATGCCTCCGAAAAAAGTTAGCCTCTCTTTAATAAAGAAACAACAAATCATAAACGCAGTGGCCAGTGGCTTTAAGCAAAGTGACGCATCCAAGTGTTTTAACGTCCCTCGTTCCACGATCACATCAATCCTGAAGGGATTGAAATGTAGCAGTTGGAGTAAATATACAAAGGAATTGACAATACCCGTCTGCAAGGATTGCGTCAAAAAAAAATTACGGATTTTTTTCGGACAGATGATTGGTGTTTATTTAATCTAAAACATAAGTATGTACATATTTTTTATTGCATGTATTGTTTATTGTTTAGCTTATTATTAAGCAGTGTTTATTGCATAGTTTTTTATCCTTACTACATTGTACATACTTCTTAATACATACATGTTTGCATTAATACGTTTTTTTAATTTTGTAATCCCGATAATTCGTACCAAACTGTCAGACCCTTGACAATACTTGAATGAGCAATGAGACGGTTAATTCTCCCAAACAAGGACCAGATTCGATATGTATTTCTATTTTGCGTTTTCTGCTAGATAAATTCCAATTTAGTATATAATATATATAGTGGTCAAGTATAGAACGTTTTGAGAAGAGCAATATGATATATTTCCCGCTAAAGTTAAGAAAGCGAAGACATAAATTGAGGCGTGGACGGGTGAATAATCCAGCTGCAAATGTGAATGTCATTAGACATGAATTAAATAAGCAATAAAATATTTCTATAGCATTGCCAGTTTCCCTGGTGAGTGGGGAAACTTTTGAGGTAACAAAAAAATAAAAAACAACGAAGGTAAGGAAAAATCAACTGAAAGCTTAAGTGCAGCGGAGAAAAGCAGGAAAATTAGAGATAATCTAGGAAAGCGGATCGCTGAAATGGGACTTGCAGGGTTCTGAGAAAGTTCTCCATCCTGGTCTTAATATTCCTCCACATATGCCAATATGCCGTACAGTGGTAAGCTGCTCACATTCCAAAATACCCTTAACTAATTTATTTTAAAACGGGAAAGAAAATGTTAAATATAGTCAATTAGTTAAAGTCGTTTTCCTTAAAAATGGCTCAAAGGGTTCAAGATATAACAATACTCTAATATTAATCAGTAGTAGTATAATTCCTTTATTGTGCAATAATTACAATCTGCCTTTTATAAGGCAATAAGTAATTAAGATATATGCTCTCATTCATACCATATTTACAGTTCATCATTCACTCGCTCATTCATACAATATTTACAGACAGCCCAGAGACCCCCCAAATCCACCGCAAAGAGAAAGCGGAGTCTTGGGAAGTCCCCCACGCTCCTCCGTCAGCCGCGTCACCGGATACTAGCCAGTGGAGGCTGACCAAGAGCGCGAGAGCCACAGACGCTCAGGACATGATTGGAGAGACTGGCCATTGCCAGGACTCCCACTGTCACGCGTTTATAGTAGGTCACGAGGCCACTGCCGTTTCAGTCTCCAAGGAGGATTATAGGGATGAGTGGCGCAGTGCATTGACTGTGGTACAGGATTAGGGTGGTTGGAAAGGCTACTGTGGAATTTCGTAAACTTGGAAGGGATGAGTTCTAGAATGTAGGGTATATTAAGGTCGTTATGAAGGGTTTTGTTGCTGACATAATAAGGGGCATTTACTATTGTTCTCAGGACTTTTGATTGAAAGGATTGGATACGCTTGATGTTAGACTTTTTTGCTGTCCCCCATAGCTCTATTCCGTATGTCCAGATTGGTTTAAGTATAACTTTGTAGATTAGTAGTTTATTTTCTATTGAGAGATGGGATGTCCTTTGAAGTAGTCTGTACAGTTGTCCAAAGCGTCTGTTTAGTTCTTGTCTTTTTAGTCTCGTATGTGGGTTCCAGGTCAGTCGTTTGTCAAGATGGAAGCCTAAGTACCGTACTGTCTCGGATACAGGGAGAGGAATAGAATCAAAATAAACTAGTGGACCAGACTTGCGACAAAGGGTGAAGGTAATAATATTAATCAAACAATACAAAACATAACACCTTATACATACAATGAAAGTAACCCTGCCAATACCAAACGCTTAACAGCTTAGTATATTTTCCAATCACTGACTCTTTTACTAAATATTACTCCGCATTACTACCCTATACATTCATACCTCCCTTTAATAAACATAAGTAGGTTTTAATTACTATTCAGCTTTACAGATTTTTTTTTTTCCATATCCCCTTTAAATTTACAGATAATTATAGATCCTCAGGCGAATCTATTTACAAATTATTTTTGTATTTCCTGTAGCATCGCTACATTATATACAGGTTTTGTTATTTTATAAAAATTATATAATTAAATAAACAAGTATAATGATATACATTATACATGACTGGACTAAACTGAGTAATAAAGGTGATGGGGCTCACCTTTTTGATCAACCTTAAAACTAAATTACTAATTCTTAACCTAATTTTTCCCCGACAGCCGGTTGTCATCGATGCGGGAGGGTTGCTGGGGCCATAGTGTTAAACACTGGGTTTGTCAGGTGCTGCAACGAGTCAAAAAACTTTTGTCTCCGGCGGATGAACTCACCCACCGACGGCAAACCAAGCAACGGGTGCAGGTCAGCGTTCTTCAACCTATCGAAAGAGGTATGTCGGATTTTGCAGATTTAATTAAAACCTCAATTTAAATTCGCAATTCGAGTTTTCAATTAAGTGAGAATGCACTGAACACCATTTAAACTGAACTGACTGTCCATGTAATAATAACACCTTCCTTGAATGACATTCTTATTGGTGATTCCAATTAGTTATGTGCAAATATGCAAATAGCAGGACATGCAATTTTCACAATTGGTATTTTAGTTTTGGTTTTATGATTTTTCATATTGTCTATTGGGTGTGTCTATGTATACGCATAGAGGGGATATATTAAGGCTTGCAATTATTTTTAGTGTAGTATATTTTTATTAAGGACTGGTTGTTAGTTAATTAATTCGATTAATAAATTTGATCACCTGTAAGATTTATGTTTTTTTTTGCTGTTTTTTGTTTGTTGCTGTCATACTATTTTCCTCGGGAGCCTGTTCATGTAAAATTTGTAAACTGGACATAGCTTATATAGGAGAGAAAGTACTCAGCCAACGACTGTGCAGATTAAGAGGTTCGCTTTGTGGCTGATGGATGTATTTGTAGCATTGCATGGACGAGGCAGATTCACCCTGTTTATTCCCTGGAGGACACAAAGGGATAACAAGGACAAGGAGTCATTAATTCCGCACTTTAGGGCCCGACGTGCCCCCCCCCCCCCTGTAGCACAACCAACATCAATTATTTATCATTCATTTGTCCGAAAATGGCCTTTAATTAAATGCCCTACGTAATACGTCAGGAAAACATATCGTTAGTTTATGACCCTTCATTATTTTGTTATGAAACATTCAACAAAATACTTCATTCTAGCACATCCAAAACTTAAAAAAATAACAATAATGATGAATTGTCAGATTGAAGGGTGGTAAGAACCTGTTAGCATTTGGATTTAGGATTGGGCGAGATGATGATAAACGCATATTGATGGCTATTAACATATTGAATATTGACGAAGTGATTGTTTGAAAATTCTCCCTTGACTTTAGCTATTGTTGAATCGACACCAAACAAATTAATTGAGCTTCAATTTGATAAATTTATTTGCTGGTGTTGAGGCCACCTCTTAATCACAAATAATTAGAAGTTACCCTCTTCTCGTATCAGACTTTGTATCTATATCATCAAATAATATCAGAAAATATGTACCTATTTTTCATTATCTTAATAAAGACGTCAGTGAGAGTAGGGGGAGGAGTCAGTAGAGTGGGGCCCATCCCCACTTCCTCTCTAGCCGCCTGGTGGGGTGCCATCCCCTCCAGGCGAGCCGGCTATATAAGCCTGAGCCCCTGAGTCAGAGCTCAGACAGAAAACAACCGGGACCTTGAACACCTCTTTCTCTCTCTGCACTGGCGCCTGCTGCTCTACTGAAACCATGGTCCTCTCATTTAAGTACCTCTGCATCTCTCTTTCCTTACCTCGCTATGTAGTCCGGCGTTTGTCAGATCCCACACCATCCTAGTGAGAATCTCTGCCTTCGTCTCGCTAAAACTAGCACCTCCTTGGAAGAGACCTTTCCCTCGCGGACTACGGTTGCCGTGGCCCTGCAAATTTTACCAGCAGTGTCTCCCACGGCAATCCAGTCTGCCTCTCTCCGGTTCCGCACTCGCCTTTGGAATCCGGACGGTTTTCGCCTACCCTTAGATACCGAGTGTGAATTCGTGGTCATTCCAAGACCACATAAACTACCTATAAACCTACCCTGTACCTCTTCTCCTGAACACAGTGCTTTGTCGGGGCACACACACCTTCTAAAGATCTTATGGAGTCAGATCAAAGCAAATCGCGATGGAGCGAAGATCAAAGCGCCAACTAGGTCGGCAGGCAGCCAGGGCGAAAGACCATAGATCCACCCGCTCTGTCTCTTTCTGGGTGTCACCGGACGGGTGCTAAGAGCGACCCTAGCCCGCGGCGGGAGTCTCCTCACCACTTTGGAGTTACTCAGGTATAAACTAAGCCCCCTAGTGCCGACTCGACAGCTGGTAATTGTTGAAAAATCACTATATGTATTATAGGACCATAACGAATACAGGTAATCCTAAAAAGTAAGAGGATTCATAAAAGTGATTCCAAAATTTAATTAGATGTGAAAGATTGAGGTATGATCCCGGGTTACTTTAGTAAATAAGGGGTGCCCAGATCAACAACTTTTTCTCTTTAGTGTCAACACCTTAGTGTCAATTATAAGCGTCCGCCTTACAAGAAGTGTATTCATCCGCCGGAGACACATCGAGTTTTTTGACTCGTTGCAGTACCTGACAAACTCAGTGTTTAACTCTATGAACCCACCACCCTTCCTGCATCGATGGCAACAGACTGTCAGGGAAAATTAGTTTTAGATTTTGTTGTTAGTTGTTAGTTAGTTTTACGTCTATGATAAATAAGGTGAGCTCCATCACTTTTAAAGATGTTCAATAAATTATTGTATAATGTGCATCATTATACTTTTGTACAAGCCCAAATCGCGATATAGGATAATTCAGAAATTGTAAAAAATGCAGCCAAGCCAAGGAAATGTAATGACCTACTGTAAATAGATTTGTTTAAAATCTATACCGATTTCCATAATTAAATAATAACAAGGGGATATGAAGGGAAAATATATATATGTGGATAGTGCAATAAATTTATAGCTTATTATCTCCAAGTGTTAGCAGTGCATGTAATAGCATTGTTTGCTATTCATGTGGCGTACCAAGTTGTTGAGAGATGTGTGAACTTTCTCAGCGAAGCGGCAAAGTTGATCCATATGCTAAACTATTGCACTTACTGCACCGGTTAACGTAGCTTCATAGGAACGGCAGATCTCTCCTTAGATTTGTCCATAACATAACTATAGCAATAATACGCAGTTTTAATCAGTTAGTTAATCTTTTAATTAATAATGGCTGCTTTATATCGTCCGAGAGGTACAAAACTCAAATTATATTTTTTCCCCGCTTGAATGGGCTAATTTTCATTTGTTTGGGAAGATCTACCAATAAGAAATAAAGTGAGCAAAATGTGTCGTTGATTGATATCGGAAAAATACAATTTGACTCCAACAGTGCCAAAATAGGAGAGGTAGAGGTGACCGATCAATGCACAATGCGCAATTTAATATTTTCATTATCAGAACTGTTTTTTTGGAGTTAGGTCAAAAATTGTTCTCAGGAGGCAATATGCTTATTATAAATTATTACAACATATGTGAACGCGGATAAATTAGCTGTGAAATGACCAATACAATTTTAGGTCAAAATTAGAACGAACGAGTTTTCAAGTTATTTCTCTGATAGAGAACCAACAGTGGACTGTAATATCAAATAACGACGACAAATACCGAAATCGAGTAAAACATAGCAACAAATTATATTAATAATCAATAAATTAATAATTTTAGATTCAATAAATTTCAAACACCACCAATAGCGCAATCCCGTCGCCGCGACCCGTCTCTCTGTAAGGGAAAAGGGGTGGTTTTTGGGATCGGATAGATCGAAATTGAAAGGAAAATTTTAGGAATCAATCCCCTTTTACCTGTCCGGCGATCGGTCCAGCCTCGGGCAGGAGCTTCTGGCCTAATGGATGATTTTTTACTGCTTTCCTCGATTTCAGGCGAAGGATACAAAAAACTTCCGAACCATGTATCTGTTATGACTATCATCAGATTCAAACCGATAACTTAGAATTCGACAAATTAATCTCACAAGTTAATTTCGGCACTCGACAAATTCTGATGCTACTATAACGAAGTTAGGATCCATAGTGACTGTTCTCGACAAAACCAAAACAGGTGTCCAACGCGCGAGGTCGTTCCTGCTGTATCTCATAGGTAGCAGTAGCAGCGATAGCCAACGAAATAATTTTCTTCTTTTTTTTTTAACATAAAGTTTTCTGCTTTAAAATTTTAGATTGGCTCAAACAGATGCCAATAGATGAACAACGCTTGATTGTAAAGTATGATAGTTTTAATTGTATCTCATCCCTTCCAAGTTCATAAAATTCCATAGTAACCTATCCAACCACCCTAATTCCCTAGCACATTCATTGCACTGCACCACTCATCCCTATAATCCTCCTCGGAGACTGAAGCGGCAGTGGCCTCGTGACCTGCTATAAATAAGTGACAGTGGGAGTCCTGGCAATGGTCAGTTTCTCCAATCGTGTCCTGAACGTATGTGGCTCCCCGCTCTTCGTCAGCCTCCGCTGGCTCTTATCCAGTGACGCGGCTGACGAAGGAGCTTAGGGGACTTCCCAAGACTCCGCTTTCTCCTTCGCATGAGAGGGAGGTGACAACCATGTGGACTTGGGGGACCTCTGGGCTGTTTGTATACAGTATGAATGAGCGAGTGAATGAAAATTGTAAATCGGTATGAACGAGATCATATAGCACAATTACTTATAGCCCAATCAGGCAGATTGTAATTGTATCTTAATAAAGTTTTTATAGTTTTAATTGGACATCTCAAGTGAAGACTGCTCCTCACGTTGTCCCCTAGGATGTGTGACTAGTAAGGGTGTGGTCTCCAAATCGCATCCATATTTCCTTTTTTTATAGTGGTCTCCTGACCTGTTTGAGTCAATGTTGCGTCCCACTTTGAACAGCGTTAGTTCCTTGCCCCCGTTAGGGTGATAACTGGAATCAGCTATGGCTTATGGATGTCAATTATCCTCATTCCTGCTGCCCTCTTCAATTTCTTTCAAAAAAGATTAAAAGTTTATAGAACAGTAATTTCCTTTGTAAGATTCTTCATACCCAATAGTCCATCTCTACCTTTCTATCAAGAACATATGTTTTTGCAAAAAAAAAAAAAACGATTGAAAGATTTATAATGTTATAACTCGTTGATTACTTTAGAAAGCTAGCGGGAGATTTGATGCGGTTTCTCTGGACGATGAAGCATCCTGGTGCCTGGGACTTGAACGGTTTCCCATTTAGCAGGTGACAAGAAAAGACGAGGATATATTACAAGGTGGGAAATAACTTCGAAGAGAAATCCCGTGCTGATGTCTTCCGGCTTGCTATTGTAATATCTAGTCCAATTCACTTCTTGAAAACACATATTATTGTAGACATATTTGAGAGGCCCCCCAGTTAAGAATATTTTAGTCTTTAGGTATTGGATAACTACAGCTGCTAACAATATTTGTATTAGTAATTACTACATAATACTTCATAAACAAGACATTCAGTAATAGTTTTTTCTAGTTTTAAACCATATAAATAATATACATTTCGACTATTATTAATATCGTTTTCTCGAATGGTATTGATTTAACTAAAAACTGTTCAAAAGAACTAATCTGTCCAGGGAGGGTATACCTATCTATTTACGCCTCGTGTTCTAATTTGTTTAACCTCCCTATATTTTTTTCCTGATTATGTTTTTGCAAAATATGCCTAATTAGGTTAAAGTTAATTCGAGATATTGTTTAAAAATAGAAGAAACTATTGGTCTTGTTTTTTGTACAATGTACAATTTCAATTAATATTTTATTGCATATGTTAACTACGTTTAAGTTAATTATAATTTAGAATCCAAAGGCTGAGTTGATGTGATGTTACAATTGGGGTTATGGGGAATTTTATGATTCATTGATTAAAGTTTGACAGTTTCTCTTTAACGTTTATTCCGAGGCAGAGGTCCCTTTGACCCCAAGTCAAAGAGGAGACAACACACCAAAACGATATTAGCGTTTCAGGGGAAAGCCGCTACCGACCTCGCTGGTGGGGTAATTTCTAAAGTTTTGGCCAGCTCAGGGCCGCCAACATTAGCGGGCCAAAACTCCCTTCATTTCAACTTGGCCATTCTGCAGACCCTTCTTAATTACCTTCTTATCTCTCCGCCTCCTTCTTCTCAGATAAAGGGCCCACAGCCTACTATAGGATGTAAATATCCTAACCCACGCAGTATACCACCTTTAGGGCCGCTACGACAAATATAATAACTTCCTTGTTTGTTTATACCACGAAAACATGAACGTTAAAGATATGTGTGCCTCTAATTTGGACCAACAACTAAAGTCCCTCAATGTGAATATCAGCATTTAATATATGTTTAATTACTTTTTTTTCTTCTTTTTTTTATTGATCTTTTATTGCGCTAAAATTACAATCTGCCTTATTATGCAATAATTAATTAAGATAAATTCTCTCATACATACTATATTTACAATTCATCATTTACTCCCTCATTCATACAATATTTACAGAAAGCCCAGAGGCCTCCCAACTCCACATGTATGGGATGGGTGCTCACCTTAATATACTCACTAACCTTTCTTAAACGCATTACCTCTAACTTTTTAAAATCCTCTACAAAATTGTCCTCACATCCCAACTCCACTGCAAGATTTCTATCGCTCAACCTCCCTGCAAACCTCATCGAAGATTGAATCGGTAATAGCCATGATCTCCTGCAATTCTTCTCCTCGTGAGCGTCTGCGGCTCTCAACTCTTTTTCAATCCGTACTGCTACCATGCAGCAGTAACGTGGCTCATGGATAAATAGAATATTGTAAATTAAGAATGAATCAGACCATTGGAGATTAGTTAGAATGCAAGTGCACAGCTCCACTTGTTATCTTTAGCCGAGGGGCCTTGACGAGTCCGCAGAAACTGCGCAGTGGCGCTTAGTCATTATACGATTTCTCTAAGCTTACTATCACCCGTGTTCACATACTCCTCTCCAGAATGGATAGGAGCCTCATTTTATACAAGTTAAAGTATATCACTAGAGTACTGAAGTAATATTTACTTGCCCCCATAATCAATAAATAAATAATAATACATACACATATTGTTATGTTAATCTAGTGTTTGAGTGGAACAGTGCGCTTTGCAATAAAGTAGTTTTTTTAATTAATTAGCAAACAAATTCATGCTAGAAAGACAATGTATACTCTTTCACGTTCTACAATATAAAAACTTGGGATTTCTTAAAAATTATTAACAAGTCACAATAAAAGGCGTTTCAGGTCTGCTCCAGCAGCAAATTTCACATATCGACAACTAAAAGTCAACATCCTAACCGCGGATTTTGATTGGTCAATAAAATTCTACTTTTTATACTCTACATGTAGACAACCTGATTTCGTAAGTTAAATAATCTTTGTAGGGGAGAGTCTTTTAAAAGAAAAGCTTTATGTTTGGGCACAAGTGGGGTCTGGGGCTAAAGCTGAGTATGTATAAGAAAAGGGTAGTTCTGGGAAGTAGGGAGGTCTTGAAGGGATGCGGTTGCTTACTTAAAAATAACAGGGAACAATCAGTGACTTCCATCAAGTCATGAGGCAGGTATACAGTTCTGCTCAACCCCCTTCTACTTTTAGCATTATAAAACTGCCGATATTCAAACGATTCTTCGTTATTCTTGATTATTGTTTATTTATAAGGTAAGTTCTCTTTTTAGTATTTCCTTCTATTTTTATATCGTTCCATATATAAATTTACCTGCTGGAGCCTTAATAAATATTTTTCATATATTATTTCTTAATTCAGTTTATACTTCAGTTTAATTAGTTATATTTTTTCGTTATCTTTTTTGTTAGCCAGAATTTAATTTGTTTTTATCTATCTTTACAATAGCGGACGAATACTGGGGCAAAATATTTCACTGACTGAATCTGTACATAACTATGCAACGTCCTACTAAAATGTATCGTAGAATGTAATGCTTTTTATACAAGAAGAAGAACAAAGTTGGAAGCTCTTCAGATGGAAGGGACACGAAGAGAGGAGATATGGGCGTGATCTGACAATAGGACTCAGGAAAGTAATTAGGAGAAGTTGCACCACCCTTACTGGAATTAAGCAAGTGAAGGGAACTGGGACTAAGTAGGGTAAAGTTGCCCTGCTCCAACTCTTCCCTAGCCTCAATTACTACTTCAAGCTACGGCCGATGTTGATCTCAACTTTGATCCCTCGTCGGCGGCTGCCGATTCAAAAATAATTCATACTGACAATGTTTCACCATCGATAGTGATAATAATATCACTGTAGCGACCCCTGGCTACATAAGATAAATCACATTCTATTGTATATATTGTAAATGAGTTATAATATGTTGTAAACAAATGTCAATAATATTACCAAACCACAAGTCATATCAGTGTAAATATTGTAAACAATAAATGACAGCTGCATACGAGCTCAGAGGCAGCCAGGGTTCCTTATATAATATAACCTCGGCTTAATGGCTGGAATGCGATTGGCTAAAATAAGACCTGAGCTCATTGGTTACTTTGGGCTATATATACCCCCTAGTTTTAGCTGATATTATTTCAAGCTATGACTCGCCACTGGACTAGCAAGTACTGATCTTTCAAGATTTAGTCTTCTCATTTATGAAAACCTCTGCATCTCTCTTTCCTAACCTCGCTATGTTTTAGTCCGGCCTTGTCAGACCCCACACCTTCCTAGTGGGATTATCTGCCTTCGTCTCGCTAAAACTAGCACCTCCTTGTAAGAGATTTCTTCCTTGCGGACGACGGTCATCTGGGGCCCTACAAGCTTTACCTAGTAGAGTCTCCCCCAGTGATCCAGCCTGCTTATCTCCGGTTCACACTCGCCTTTGGGATCCGGACGGTTTTCGCCTACCCTCAGATACCGAGTGTGAATTCGTGGCCCAACACCACATAAACTACTTATAGTACCTATAGTCTCCTCCTGAACATAGTACACTGTCGGATCACATACCTATCAGATATGGAGTCAGATAGCTCAGTAGTAAGACCCGCCTAATCAACCCTCACTCCGTCACTAGGGCTAGGGTAACTAGGCACCCCCTCGTGAAGACCAGAAAATGACCTTTGTAAGGATTCTGGTATGGTTATAGTGCGAATAAATCCAGCATAATTTCTGTCCTCATAACGCTGTCCTTGGCAACCTCTTCCATTCGCATTCAGCCAAATGACAGAAATTGGAAGAGATATTAAAACGCAACAAATCATTTTGAGGGTTTATGATGGGATTGATATGATTTTTTTTCAAAATGACAATTCAATGTTTTCTTGTTTTTCTATACTGCCTTTTGTTAATCGCCTCTTCAATCTAGAAGGGATTATTATATTATGAACAACAATACCCTGATTACAATTTAAAAAAAACAAAAAAACATTTTTACAAGTCAGCAAATACCCTATTAACATGATATTCGCAAATTGAACTCAACCTTTTAGGCTTGATATTATGCAAGGTTGTTCCAATTTAACCAGCGATGACTCAAAAACGAAATATTAAGTAAATAATAAGTAGGATTTAGCTTGACGGAGTTGGAATATTATATAAGCAGGGAGACTATAATAAAGATGTTATTGACATTGCCTGAGTTTCATTTAATTTGATCAAAAGTAACGATACTCATAACAAAAATGATTCAAATATTATATTATATTGAGTAAAGTATCAAATTAATAATCTCGATGCACTAATTAATAATATGTAATACCAGTTAGGGTTAAAGTAAACCATAATTATGTAAACTAACCAAAACTACCATCAAAGGTGTATTCACCATTATTATTTTTTTTAGAATCCCAATATTATATAAATTGGTGATATTTTTTATGAACGTTTTACATGAGTAACCAAATGTGCAAAAAAATAACCTTGTGAAAAAAAAAAAAATGAAGGTTCAATCAATTACAAATTTTTCCAATATCATATTGAGTATAATACCAATCCACAACGCAACACCTTTATTAAGTGGTCAGATTTATGATCGAGGTTGCCGACGTAGTTCGCAGCAGCTATTACGGTAGGCTTTACCTCTCAAGCTTAATTTACGTTTTGTAAACCACAATGTCTATTTCTCCTTCACAGGGAACCAAACCCGGATATCCAAAGGTAGAAGTCACAATGCTAATATGCTAGGAAGACTGTACATAAGCGAATTGAAGTATAGAAAGAAACTGTATCCGTTTAAGACTGTTAGGATTCTAATATTTAGCCGTGAACGAATCTGAGTTATAAACGCATTAAGTCCCCCCCCTTTGAATTGGTAAGGACTGCGATTGCTTCAGACAGTCTGGGAGTGTCTCGAGGGAAATCCACGGCCACCAGAATGAATGGATGAGGTAGTGACTGGATTGTGGTTGGCTTCTAACCGCTAACCTTGAGCGCTCACTTAGATATTGAAGAGAAAATACAACACTTTTATATCTTATTATAAATAACAATCCATATAAATAAATCTTCCTTTCTTTATTTTTTTTTTAAATGAAATGATAAATAAACAGATAACATAAAAATATCAATAAACTAACTAAAGATAAAACAACAAGTGCCATAGAGATCACAAGACAAAGGTAACACGAGAGGGGGGGGTGTCATGACAAAATTATGGAATGAATAGACCATCTGCTAACAACAGAAGATCGACAATTGGAAACTTTGACTGATAACAGATATATGTTCCAGGCAAAATCCTCTATTCTCTAATATAGCCTTGATTTATTATTACATATGGGCACCCTTAGACTAAAAAGGAATCAAAACAATTTAATGTACCGTGCATCAAAAACCAATGCTTACAAGTATACTGGAGTAGAGGATGGAAAATCCTCAATAGATTCCTTGTCATCTTGGTCCAATAAAATAATTGATCCTTTGTTGTTATAACGCTAAGGAAAACAAAATTTAACAGAGCAGGTGTGGTTCATATCACGCTCTTAAGGAATATGTGCCCGATATAATAAATTTTTTTCAAAATCACTTTTAGAGCTTCAGGGTTACATTAAGAATTACAAACCTCCCATGGCGGTTGCATAAGAAAATTGTAAACCAATTAAAACAAATGACACACAATGTCATTCGGAGCAGAATATTGGTGACGATCCCATGAGTACAAAGAAATTAAAAACACTCAACGCAGGATAATCCAGGTTCCTTGCCAGGGCCTAATTGAAGCAGTGGGATGGACAGCTCTCTAATTGCCACTGGCAATTGAAAATATTAATTCACAATTGAAAACAAATAACTCGTCAAGCTGTTCTATTAGGAGCATGGTTATAGTTGACGAATCCATTAAGGATGGCTTCTTTGAATTTGAATACATGTCTTTTTCAAAGACATCCCCCCCCCTAAGAGCACCTCACAGACTTTTATATCATTTATAAAAGTATTCAATTATAAATACACAAAAGTCTCCTTACAGATTATGAAATACGTGAGATAGGTTAACTTGTCATTTTCAGGTGTCACTTCGGGCAGATTGGACCAGCAACAAAGTTAAACGTTGAGTCCGTAACTTTTAGTTCTTCCTCCGGTTCCTCCGCGAAAAACCCAATTTCCGCAATACTCTAAACTTTAAAATTAGTTTGCGAGCTGGTTAAATGTCCATTCTAGCTCCGGTATTAAAATAATATATAAATAAATTGTGTTGTGTGGGCCAAGAGGCCATGATAATTTAGAAAATCCATAGGCTTAATGGTTATGAGGGTAGAATTTATTTCCTCGAAAAGGTTACTATGGAAGATACTAATTTCTTCGAACGCTTTAAATTGCAAACATTAGACACTAATATAATAATATAACAAAAGTTTTAAGAGCGTAATTTACAAACATTTATTTCCGGTTACATGAGCGTAGCAAGGTGTATTCTGGGTATTTACGATAGTTCCTAAGGCACGAATTCAGTATCATACAAATAAGAGTTTTAGTAATAAATGAATTTTGAGTAAAAATAGTAAATTATAGGCAGAGCAGGAGCATTTTGTGGTAAATTTAAACCCACAAATCATTGGAAAGTGTCACTAAGTGACAAATCATGAGCTTTTACTAAGGTCATAGGTCATGTCCGCGTGAGTTGATATAGTTGAAATACGAAATTACCTGAATTTAGACCTTAGGGTACATTCTACAAAATTCAAACAATTTCTAACGAGTTTGAAGGGAGTTGGAAGAATTGTATTTAAATTTAAATTATTTTATTATCAAAATAACGCAAAATGGCGTTTAATACCTTTTTGCAAAGCCGCCCCCCCCCCATTCAGACTATTTTTTTTCGACTATGTGCATACTTTCCTACTCAAGTTGGAAACTATAAAGCTACTCTTAAAATAACCGATAGTTGTTCAGCTCTCGCGGCTTCCACTAACTTAAAAACTCTATCCAAATGCCTTACTTAAGAAGTAATGAGCAGTTTGTTGGCTATATCAAACACTCTTACGGGAGAGAGGGGACAAATTGAAATATTCATAGGTCTGACATGTTCAAAAAGAAGCACATTAACTCCAAAACACTAAAATACCTTCAAAATATATTATTAATTAATGTATCGAATATATTGAATATATATAATGTACATACAGAACGGGCACTAGTAAACAGAGCTATGAAAGATAAAGCTAATTATAAGCTGAGGGAACGGTGCTCGGTGTGGGGCTGGTCCAGATGGCTTTAATGGTCCCTTCAGTCGAGATATGGATGTCCTCTTTAGGCCAGATCGATCTGTGAGCAGCTGTCTTCATCTGCCCTAGGCCACTTGAGGCTGTCCCTTCTCGCCAACCCAGGGATTTTTTAGGGGTTTAGGGTGCTTTTTGTTTGTTTGGCGGGGGGGGGGGTATAAAAACAATTAAACTCCCATAAAAATTCAATTAGGCCAGCACATTCTATTAGGTTGGTGCGTATGAAATGTCGGATTTTCTTTAAATGTGAACGTTTGTCTCCCTGTTTTTGTTTTTGATATAACCTGGTTTATAGTCGTACTGTCCATTGCCAGAGTCACATTGTAGCAAAGAAGATTTTCTCAAAAGTGTTCCCTTTTGTTATTTGCTTTGAATTTTGCACCGATATGAATTCAACCGATATTCGTGTAATTTTCTTATATGAGCATAAACTTGGTAATAATGCTGCAAAAGCTGCACGCAATATAAACCAGGCGTTTGGGGAGAATACTGTGAACGATCGAAAAGTACAGCGTTGGTTTGAAAAATTTCGGTCTGGTGATTCCCTGCGTGGAAGACCAGAAACGTCTGTGAAAAATGATGCTCTGAAAGTATTGGTGGAAACCAATATAACTGTTTCTTCAAGGGAACTTGCTTCCAGAATGGAAGTTGACCATACAACAATATTGCGACATCTTTTTGAAATTGGCAAGGTGAAAAAAATGGATAAGTGGATACCGCACGAACTAACCGAGCTCGGCCGCATACATCGTACAAAACAATTTCGAAATTAAATGAATTAAAATATGAAATTTTTCAGCACCCACCTTATTCACCGGATCATTCGCCAACCGACTTTCATTTATTTAAACATTTAGAACTGTTTTTACGGGCTGAACAGTACTAAAATGAAGACAGTCTGAAAAATGCCATATCAGAGTTCATTGATTCTAAAGATCAGAATTTCTTCAAGACAGGCATCTATGCATTAAAATCTCGTTGGGAAAAGTGTATTGAAGTAAATGGAGCATATTTTGATTAAATAAACAGCTTTTTGAAAAAGATATGCAGTTTAATATATTCACTTAAGAATCCGACATTTCATTCGCACCAACCTAATATATGGTGAATGTGGTGAATCCACCAATCAGATCATTAGCAAACTCGCCTAATTGAAAGTAGTTGGATGTATGATGGCAGCTTATATACTATACATGGTATGTCGAAAAATATATAAATATAATTTGATGAAAACCTTTTTCCTTTCACCAACCCAAACTGAACTCCCAGAAAACTCGTCTTATTATTCATTATGATGGTTATTGTAATAAATATTTTATGATTTCGACTTCGGCAATGAGTAATCTGTAAATACTGGTTAATTAGTGATATTTATGAGTCGTGTAGCTTGTGAGATTTAGGACTGTTTGTAAGGGAAGAGTAGGCCAACTGGAGTTCTAAAAAAGGGCCTGGCTCCAGGAGTACATAAACAAGGTGCAATAGTCTGGCTAACGTTCACGGCAATAGCTTTATTATTCTTCGAGCCCTTATTAAGTTGAAACCCTATAACTCTTCTTTAGTGCATCGAATAAATTAAATGTCCCCTCTTCCAAAAACAGTAGTGAATGAACGCTAAGGTGGGGTAGGTTTATGTTTTTTTTATTCAGAAATAATGGTCAGTTGTATTCATTGGCGACTATATCTGTAGGTTGTTATAACTGATAGATAGATAAACAACTTTATTATGATAAAATTACGATCTGCCTCATTTGGCAATAAGTAATTGTGATAAATGATCTTATTCATATCATGTTTACAATTCATCATTCACTCGCTCATTCATACAGTAATTACAAACAGCCACGTCCATATGGTTGTCACCTCTCTCGCGTGTGAAGCGGAGTCTTGGGAAGTCCCCCACCCTCCTACGTCAGCCGCGTCACTGAATAAGAGCCAGCGGAGGACGACCAAGAGCGCGAGAGCCACATACGCTCAAGAGATGATTGGAGAAACTGACCATTGCCAGGACTCCCACTGTCACGTATTTATAGCAGGTCACGAGGCCAATGCCGTTTTAGTCTCCGAGGTTGGATAAGTTACTATGGAATTTTATGAACTTAGAAGGGATGAGTTCAAGAATGTAGGGTATATTAAAATCATTATAATATCATTAAGGGTTTTGTTGCTGACGTAGTAAGGGGCATTTACTATCGTTCTCAGGACTTTTGTAATAACTAAGGAGAGGAAGGTTCGGAGCTGTCGTTCCATGAGCGAGCAGTAGACTCTGGCTTTAGACATAGAGCTACAATACTCTCAAACCACAGAAGAATATGAATAAGAAACACAAATATATGTTTCTGGAAAGAGTTCGTGAAAAGAACTACAAACACAGCCACCAATTCCCTTTTTGTTCCATGAAGGTCTACATATGAGCAAACGCTATCTGTGAAATACAAAAATTACTTCTAGTACAGAACTCAGCTTGAATTAATTAATTAAAATGAAACTTGGCTTACACAAGCAATTAATTTTGTTGTGTCTTGATCTTGGCAATAGCGAATTTGACCTGAAATATTCAAAATGAAAGGTGGTCAAGAAACAAGCGCTCATTCCGGCAAACCTCAATACCACGAACCCACTCAAATCCGTGGTTCCTACCGATTCGCCAGGCTTTGGACTAGATTAGAGTAACCAGGACAAGTGTACATTTCTACTTAACTTTCCCAAATATTATTTCCATCATTATAGATTATGGTTACTAAAAATATAGGATCGGTATCCTAATTCATTAATTGGATCATTTATTAAAATATATATAAACCAAACAACAAGTCTTGGCCACCGAAAAGGCCCTTTTAATAAATTAATATAAATTTTAAAATGTAAAATAATACATTTACCAAAAAAAAATCCACTATAAACACACAGACGACATTAAATTAAGTTAGCTCTCAAAAATATTTTTGAACTTGTGCCATTACACTCAGTTAAAAAAAGAAAAATTTAAATCCCTAACTGAATGAGTGGATGAATTTGTTGGTAAATGTTCAAAAGCTGATTGTGTATGTAATCATTAGTCCCTAGTGTGAGGTGATTTAACACATTTGTTATCCAAATCGAATGTTTAAACATTGTCGATAAATTCGATGAGAATATATCATCAGCCTTGACCGACACTTTAACGGAGCCATTACTTAATTATAATTTCCTGTCTCACAATGAGCCCCGGTTCCGCAGTTAAAATAGTTTTTAAGCACCCATGTGAGGATGAAAAATCGTTTAAGAGATTTTTCGCAAATTTTCTGCCGCCATAAAACATACCTAATGTTCGTTCAGTTCAAAAGACATACAAGCGGTTATAAGTTAGTTCAAAAAACATACAATCGGTTATAAGTTAGTTCAAAAAACATACAATCGGTTACAAGTTAGTTCAAAAAACATACAATCCGTTATAAGTTAGTTCAAAAAACATACAATCGGTTATAAGTTAGTTAAAAAAACATACAAGCCGTTGTGAGTTAGTTCGATCCCTTAGAATGTTCCACTATCGTCTTTTAAGTTTTTTCACTCGTTGCAACAAGTATCACAAACCCACCAGTGTTTAACACTATGACCTCACCACCCGTCCCGCATCGATGGCAACAGACTGTCTGGGAAAATTAAGTTAAGATTTAGTTTAAGTTTTTATTGTTAGATGTGTAAGTTAGTTTTAAGTCTATGATAAATAAGGTGAGCCCATCAATGTATAATGTACATCATTATACTTTTGAACAAGCACACATCGCAATTTGTTATACTCAGAAATTGTATAAAATGTAGCCAAGATAGAGGAAATATAATGAGCTATTGACAATAGTTTCATTTGTAGAATCTATATTGAATTCGGTAATAATTTTATTTCTATGGGCTTTTTTGATATACTTTTAAAATTACAAATTTCGATTTTTACAGCTTCTACCGCAGACACACTCTCCGTTGGAGCTTGGGAATTAGATATATGACATATAGTTACTATTGCCCAGCTACCTTTACCTATTTCATAGGGGGGGGGGGGTCGCATAAAATAATTGTTCATGAAAAAGTAAGGGTCGCCCGAAAGCTGTTGGCCCTGAGTGCTGGTGTGGCTACTTTGATTTATTGTGTAAGTAGTGTTGGTCAACATGGTGGAACAGGGTCCACTTTCTAGTATAGGATGATGGTCATTCGTCAGTCTGTCGGTCGCCGGTCCCCAAAATTTAAACCGTAAACAAAGTCAACTGTCCGTTCTAGCTCACCTTGCAATTTCATTTAAAGATATATTAAATAATACACTGGGATATATGATCAGTAATGAAATAACGGGAAAAACTCATTAAAAATGAAAAATGCCTCTCCGATAATAAAAACTAACACCTCTATGTCTTGAATGCTTCTTCACGTCTTCGGTTATTTCGTACATAATATAGTTCTCATTTCTACTCCCCTGCTTGAGGACCCATTAAAGCTGTAGTAAGAGGTAAATACGCGAAAATATCATGCTTTAGTTCATTCATATTTCTATTATACGAATAATATGAGCAATTTGTGGTTGTTTGTTAAGTTGTTATACAACAACAACAATGTCTCACAACAAATCAATAATTGCTAGGGCTTATACCTAGGCCCCCACTTCCATTATTAAAATATACACCCCCCCTGATTGGCACATTCGATGATCAACGTCTTTTATTAAAGTGGTTTTGCAAAATAATTTTTACAAATCATTTAAACATGCTTTTATCTATTATTTTTGATATTTGCTTATTATTTCTTTTAGTATTTTATTTAATTTTGGTTTAATAAGTTTTGAAATTGTTTATTGTATTTATCCGCATAGATGGGCAGAAGACAAAGTATAACTTGGGATTATTGGTTAGTTAATTTGATTATTTATTATTTTTGTATTTATAATATAATGATGATATAATTTTCAAGATATTTTGATCATTCGTGTATTTATGATGTTTTTGCTGGTTGTTGTAGCGTGAGACGCTAAAAACGCTTGCGCGTATAATAAACGACTGTGTCCAGACACTGTTGTTGATGAATACTATATAAATATACCTTGTTTTTGCAGTTGATGCAAAAGGCTACTTATTAATAAAATAGTCTATCCATATTTTATAAAAAGTGTTTATTCAATACACAGCTATGAGAGGGCATTTCATCGAAACGTTTTTATCTCGTTCTCGTAGATGAGGGAACATTTCTGAACCCTAAATGATTTGCTATAACACTCGCTAACGAAGGGGACAAACCGTGTCTGTTATTTTTATTAAAGGCTTCAATTTTTGTAGTTTTGCTGGTTAGAAAAAAGTAAGTTGGGCAGTAAATAATAGTGCGAAATGGTCTCATTATGATTTGTAGACTTCTAATGGTCTAGTTCCGTTCCTTCCCAAGAAATAAATCTTCGAAATGATACAATACTCTAGATAATTTATGTTTTCCATTTTAGGTCAGATGTGAAAATAAATATTCGAACCCGTGGAAACAATAATTTATATAAAATAATTATATAATAATTTATTTTTGATTTTAATATTTATTATTCAGCTGATAAAGCCTCTAAATATTTTATCAACTTGAAGTAAATTAACTTTGGACTTCACTTAGTTTCTAAACATTATGTAAAGAGGCAATTATGATTTACGGAATCGAAATTTGGGACAAGCCAATAATTACCGGTTACTTACAAAGCGTCATAATGTTTAGGAGCTAATTTATCAAGCGATGAAAGTTACCTTCACATAGTAATTTTCATACTGGAGCTGACTCTAACAGGGCATTACACAGAGACTTGAACGTAACCGCCGTACAAGAGGTATTCCTAGACGTAGGACATACAAACGTACACATTACCTTTATCCTCGCAGACACTCTATTCCGAGACATGACACCCCCACCGCTAACGGCAAGATGGCAACTCTCAAGATCTGGTAAAGCAGACCAAATGGTGGACATCACGGCGCTTGGCCCACCAACAACAAGCCTCTAACGGGCACCCATCACTGCTATCCGAATAAATAAGACTGCACTACATGCCTAGAGGGACTCTAGGCCCAGCCACCAGTGGACTCTCACCACTGTACCACAACAACCAACCTCTACCGAGGCTTCCCACACTCCTTAATTCCCTCACACCACCTTCAAGCAGGTACTCCTAGTACAAGGATCCGCTCAACCCAAATATACCTTTATTTTTCCCTCATCCTTAATCTTACAATTAGAGAGCTAAGAAAAAAAAAACCTTTGTAAATATTATATGGTCTATTATAATAAAACAAAATATTTCATTATTTATTGCATTTATTTATATTATTTTGGTTAATTTAATGTTATGTCCTCTTCTTTAAAATACCCGACAAGGAGATAAGGGTTTCCGCCGTAGTTGGTAAATTAACCTAAACTATCAAAACTATGCTTCATAAATAAACATAATCAGAGATGTATATTGTGAAAATAATTCTGAGGAGAAACTAATTGCTAATTACTAATTACTTACTATTTAATAATGATAAAAGCCTTGGCCTCTTGCTTAATTTGGGCGGGATTAATACAGACCAGGATAAAGCAGAGAACATAATAATGAAACGAAGAAGAGAAAAAGAAATGCTATTAGCATAAGAACCCCTGACTGGGATACTTGGAAGAAATTATGCAGAGCAGAAGTGTAAGGCCTCCCAAGTTGAGAATCAAGGGGCGTTATTCCACAGAACACTCACAAGAACAGCTTGAGGGTCGGGTCACTTCATTTGCTGCCTGGGGGGGGGGGGGAGCAATTTTAAGTAAAGTCTGTGAAAGAACAATCATAACAGTTATGATAACAAGGAATAAAACCAATTAAATTATCGATCGTTACGGAATTCCTTCACGACCATCCTAAAGTCTTGGCGTAAGGTTTTTTTTACTTTTTCACCTTTTAAACATATGAGAAAATGTTGAAAAAAAAAATTAAATAAATCCTTACAAACAACCTAAAATACACGGTTCCCGTAGATTTACACTCATCAATGGTATAGATCTTACTAGATAAGTTTCTAGGGTGTTTCTGGGTTCATATCTCGCAGCACCTTAACTCGATATCTGAGTCTATGTAGGCCGGGAAAGGCGAGACACCTATACCTATTACCTATCAGGTACTTCCGTTTCTGAGGCAAAGAGGCAATGGTGAATTATTTTCTTGAGATGGGAGGATAGCTAACGTCGTTAAGTTCTTAATTCTCAAAGTATAGAGCGTTGGCATTATGGCATTATTTTTATATTTTCAGTTAGCCAATTGTAAATGTAATATATATATATATATATATAAGTTACGTCTAGCGGTACGGCAATGTTAAGCCTAATACCTTGTAGCCTAGGGTAAACAAACCCGTAACGTGTGTATAGAGGATAATGATGAGGAAAATAAAGCCAGTTATAAAACAAACCTTCGTATTATATCATCTACCTCCTTCTTCATTCCTTTTTCTCGATCGTCTACAGCTGGGAGACGATTACTGGTGCCGAAACCCGGGAACTACGAGTATTCTGGTAAACAACTGTGAGTAAAATTTTAATTTTTTTTTCCTGTTGTCTTATTGGGAAAAAGTGACCTAGTTACATGGTAGAATTACGGCCTGCGGCTTTCGAAGTGCCCGAATTACCTAGGGAAACGATGGCCGAAGCTCATGCAAACTCCCTGGCTTGGATGAAGGTGCGAGCGGCAACGTCACAGGACCTGAGGAGAACAATATCGGACCTAGAGAAATTCTCAGGAGAGTTAGGCGAATTGAACCATTTCATCAAAGGCGGGGATAGGATTATGGAAAGAGTAGAGGCGAAGGCAATTGAGGGTTTGCTCGACTCTGGTGACGTAAAATCAATCAAAGCGGGCCTAGTGTGTAGAATAAAACGGAGCGTACTAAACCTAATACAGGCCGACGAAGACACCCCATGGACCGTGGTAAAAGAACGACTAAAGAAGGCATACGGGGGAGGCAGATGGACACCTGAAGAGGACATCTTCCAGATGTTCAGGGAGACCAGACGGCCCAATCAAACGAAAGGGCAGTACGCCGGAGAACTCTTGGCTAAATTTAACAAAATAACGGAAAAAATGAGAGAAACGGTGAACCTAGCGGAAGTGGAAGGCCGGATGGCATTCCTATCGACCATTCTAAAGGTACAGTTGGCCAGGGATACCGGCAAGAAAGATAGTCTACCGGGAGACCGATCGTTCATTGAGTGCGCCCAAGATTTAATGGACACTAGTGCCCGTGAGGAAGAAGAAAAATTAGAGGCAGACGAGGCAGGGTGGTCCAAAGTGATGTACAGGAGGCCGAGAATGCCGCAACAGGCATGGAAGAGGAAAGATCAACGGTATGCGGAGAAAAAAGGGGCGGCGGTTGAAGGAAGGAGACTTAGCCAAAGGAGACCGAGACCCAGCGGGAGGAAGGAGGACAGAAAATGTCACGGATGTGGAAGAATTGGACATTTAGTGGCGCAGTGCCCGCGAACAAAATGTTTTGAATGCGGAATTGAGGGACACATCGCGAGGCAGTGTCCATACATTTTCCAGCGAACAGAGAGGTATAGGCCGGAACCGATGGAGGTAAACGCACAGAGGGTATGGAGAAGAACCAGAACCCCCTCCGAATCGTCAAAAACTACGGGAGCGTCGGAGACAGAAGAAGAAGAAGATGAACCCAGGAGCAGAAGAGGAGAGACTGCAGAGGACGACAGGGTCTACGTAAGAAGCAGACGATATGGCACGGAAGGAGGAAGGAAACGGCAAGCGGTGGCCTGAGGAGCGGGCTGGCAGAGGGGTGGCCGCACGTTAATAAACTATAGCGTCAGAGGGAATTACGGCGGTATACCCATTATTGGAGTGGCGAGAGGAGTGAGATGCTTGATAGACACGGGGAGTTCCTGTACTATTCTCAGCAGGAAAGCGGCGGACAGATTGTGTGTGGGCGAGGGGTCGTCGCGGATTCAGGCATGCGAGTGCAAGCTTATCACCCTGGGAGGGCCGTGTAAAATCGAAGGCGAGTTGACGATGGGATTGGATAGGTGGGCGAAAAAGGGGGAATATTTGAAAATACACGTGGTTAGGAAGATGCCGCGCGAGTACGATGGTATCATAGGGTGCGATCTCTTGGGAAGGGTAGGAGCAAGAGTGAAGTGCCGTAACGGAATATGGGATATTAGACTGGGAAGAATGTTATGCCGGTGTACAGGAACCGTGGGGGACGGGAAGGAGCGAATCGGAGCGATCGATCGGGTGGACAACTGGGAACGCGCTATTCGGCGAGAGTATGCCGATATATTTTTCAACGAAGGGGACAAACTGGGAGTGACGGGGGAAACGTTCCATGAGATCCCACTGAAGCAGGAGAGAGTGATATATATCAAAGAGAGACGATACCCGCAGGCGCTGCGACAGCATATAAGGGACGAAATCGAGGAATTGAAACGACAGGGCATCATGGTAGATAGTACGTCTCCATACAACAGTCCCCTGTGGGCAGTGAAAAAGAAAGGGTCGTCCGGTGACGAAAAATACCGCGTAGTAATAGACTACAGGCAATTAAACGACAATACTATAGACGAAAAATACCCCATTCCTCGCTTTGAAGACATCCTGGACCGCCTAAGTGGAGCAAAGGTATTCAGTACACTGGACCTGAAGGCGGGTTACCATCAAATTCGGATGCGTCGTGGAGACCAACACAAAACGGCATTCACGTTCGAGCGGGGACATTACGAATTCACCAGAATGCCGTTTGGGCTGAAAAACGCGCCAATAACGTTCCAGAGACTGATGGACGAATTTTTAAGAGGGATTGGGGAGTCGTTTTGCCAGATATATATGGACGACCTCCTGGTTTTCAGTCGAGATGAGGTAGAACACCAGGACCATCTGCGACAGGTTTTTGACAGAATTAAGCAATTCGGGCTGAAATTGTCTGCGGAGAAGTCGCTTTTGGGACAAGAGCAGGTGAAATTTTTAGGCCACATAATTTCCAGAGAGGGAGTGCAACCCGATCGTGGGAAGGTGGAGGCCATCCAGCGGATGACTATCCCGAAAGACGTAAAAGGAATCCGGCGCTTACTCGGATCCCTGAACTACTACCGCAGATTCGTTCCAGAAATGGCGGAGTACCTGGTCCCTATTAACAATCTCCTTAAAAAAGGACAAAAAGTCGTCATTACCCCGGTAATGGAGAACAATATAAGACGTTGCATGGAGCGGCTACAGGAAGAGCCTATACTAGCGTTTCCAGATTTTGCACTCCCCTTCATGATTACCACAGATGCGAGTGAATACGCGTTGGGGGCGGTACTCTCGCAGGATCGCGACGGGGGGGAGCGACCAATAGCATACGCTAGCAGACGCCTTACTGAATCCGAGAGTAGATATAGCGCGCTAGAACGCGAATTACTGGGTATCGTATGGGCGATAGAACACTTCCGGCCCTACGTATTCGGGAGGAAGTTTCGGGTTAAAACAGATCATCGACCCCTCCAATGGGTGGGAAAACTGAAAGAGTCATCAGCGCGGATTACCAGATGGAAGGAGTTCCTCAGTCAATACAACATCGACATTATTTACAAACCGGGGAAGGAGAACGTCGTGGCCGATTGGTTATCCCGCGCGTTGGTCGTGAATGCGATCGAAGAGGAGATTCCGGGACCATCACGTGACACCCACCAATTCGTCCAGGAATGGTCACCCGGCGAGGAAGGGGAGCGGGAGGGGGCTCCAGCCAATGATGTTCCGAGTGACGGGAGTTCAGTGGGGGATAGGCCCTCGGACATTGAGGACCTCGACGCCATAATAAATGACAAGAGGCGCCAGATCATTTGGCTCACCAAAACTTCTGGGCTCTTCAAGATGGAATCTGAGAAGTACGGCCACTGCAACATCGTCAAAATCTGGTCGACACCGGGGATAAACGACGATACGATTTGCCGCGCTCTGAAGGACGCATCTACTCCAGGGAAAACGCACCACATGTACGTGGGAAATGCGACCATCTGGGGGCGCATCAAACGCCTGTGGAGGACGGAGAGGATCGGAGTCGATCGTACGTTCGTCCGATGTACCCTGAAGGTGGAGACAGTAAAAGAAGAAACGCGGCAGAGAGAAGTGACCCTTGCATTCCACCAAGGGAAGACAAACCACCGGGGAATCGACGCTACCCTGCAAGCATTGAAGAGGAGATATTTCTGGTTGGGCATGAAAGACACGATTGCGAGAGTTATTGGTACCTGCGACACATGCCTGACCACGAAATATGATCGCCACCCCCCCAGAGCAATACAGGAGGAGACGCCAACGGCAGACCAACCGTTGGAGGATTTGCAGGTGGACACGTTTACATGGAGGGGATACAAATGGGTCACCATTGTCGATAGGTTCAGCAAAACAGCGATGGCCCATCTGATAGCAGAACGATCAGCGGAAGCAGTCCTAAGGGCACTACGCACATGGTGCCAATTTTATGGCGTACCAGACACGATAGCTTCCGACGCTGGTAGGGAGTTTGATAACGCCGAAATAAGGGCTGAGGCGGCGGCCTTAGAGATCCGTTGGCATCTCAACACCCCAGGACACCCGAAGAGTCGAGGAGACGTAGAGCGGCTGCACAGCACGCTTAGCGACCACCTACGAATTTACCATGGAGAGAAGGGCTTAGAACCAAACGTGGCGATGGAAAAGGCAGTCATCGCGTATAACCACTCAATCCATTCTGCCACCGGTTTTTCTCCGGTCGAGACGCTGTTTGGACTTCGAAGATGCCGGCGCGATAGCAGGAGTACGGCGATCGATGAAGAACTGGCCGCACGGGTAGTAAGTAATCAGATAGCGCTAAAGAAACAGTGGGTGGCCGTTCGGGGAAGGCTCCAGGATAAGAAACGGCGACGGGTGGCGCGCGACAACCTCAAAGTCCACGATATTCTGGGCAATCTTAAACTCGGCGCGCTCGTGTACCGGAGAAAAGGGTCGAACAGGGGTAAGGAACTAGTGCGGTACGAGGGTCCTTTCCGAGTGATCGCTCTCCGCGAACACAACGTGGTCACGGTCGAAAGCATTACACCCCCGATTAAACGGCGGACGGTACATGTGGAACAGCTCAAGTTTCCCGCGGGGGAGCCTGGGAGCCCCGTCGTCGAAACATAACTCCGGTGTGTGTCACAGGTGACCAGTCCCGAGAGGCCTATATATATATATTTTTTATTGGTTTATTATGTTTTTTTTGTGTTATATGGGTCTGTGCTGTGTTTTTAGATGGACCTGGAAGACATTTTTCTTTTCAAATTTTTTTTATTAACAAAGTATACTTTTTGTTTTGTGTTGCTATAGATACATAGCTGATGTCGCATGTTAGGAGTTTACGGGGAATGTCCGTAAACTGGTAGGGGGGAGTTACGTCTAGCGGTACGGCAATGTTAAGCCTAATACCTTGTAGCCTAGGGTAAACAAACCCGTAACGTGTGTATAGAGGATAATGATGAGGAAAATAAAGCCAGTTATAAAACAAACCTTCGTATTATATCATCTACCTCCTTCTTCATTCCTTTTTCTCGATCGTCTACAGCTGGGAGACGATTACTTATATATATATATATATATATATATATATATATATATATATATATATTGTAACATTCATCATGACCCTCATCATGACAAGATCATGACCCTCACATATGGTAAGGGCCATTTTTTTTCTTATGCTCCTAGGAGTGGGGACGAGCGTGAAACCAGTCTTGGCACAACCGTCTAGAAGAGTGGACTTAGCAAGCTCCCGAATTGGCGGTACCATACAGGAAGAGAGGAGAAGAACCAACAGCAGAAAGTAACGTTGGCTGGATTACAGGAAGATCATCGATTGGGTGATATTAATATTGTTTTTTATTATGGATCCATTAAAAGAAATTGAGCTCAAATTTCATGTTTTTTGTAATTAGTAGTAAATATCCTAATTAAAAAGGAATTGAATTTTTTTTTGTATACTTTTTGTCAGTACTCTATGTTATATATAATTATTTGTTATAACCATTTTATTTTAATATATTTCACAATTCCTAGTTTCTCAATTTATTAATAACTACAACATTAGCCTTGAGATCGGGCGATTCAAGCGGGATAAATTCCTATGTCAAAGACATAAAATAATTTGAATTAAAGATCTCGTGACGGACCTGCCAAATTAGTTAAGGTAAATTGATCAAATAGAGTAGAAAGAGAAATGGTAAAAAATGAGGTAGGTTACAATATATAGGATAACTGGTTAGTAAACCCATCGCTCAACAGATGGAACCATAAACCAACAGTTAAATAACCATAAAATCACATTTTGAGAGAATCCATAAGCCAAGTGGAGAAACTCGACATAACCAAAAAAAAATTGTCATTGGACTTTCACTGCAGTCCACATGTGACACGATTTCAGAATGAGCTCGGCAAAGTTCCACGAAAGGTGAAATGTTGCACTTTAGAATTGAATGTTGCACTTTAATTTCAATTTTCCATTGCAGTTTCTATCGTCTTTTTTTTGGGGGGGGGGGGTATCGTTGTCATTAATTGGCAATGACTCAAAGGCACAATTGTTTAGTTCGTAAATAGAATAAAATTTGTAAACTCCAGCTGATAATCTAGCTAGCTGTGTTTGGTGTGTGAAGGTTACTTTCAAGATACGACTTATTTTTATTGTTTGTGTTGTCACTATCCACTAGAATAGCTGGTGAATAACGTCTAATTTAATTTGTAAGTTGGTTTTAATAATTCAATAACTGAATGAAATAATTTCTGATTTTATTAATCTGTAAACATTTACAATGACATTAGAATTAAAAGCATCCAACGATTGAACCATAAAACGAAATAAAATAAACGAAATAAACATACCTGTAAAGATTAATTAAATTACACGTTATTTACCAGCTATTATAGTGGATAGTGACAACACAAACAATAAGTCTTATCTTGAAAGTAACCTTCACACAGCAAACGCAGCTAGCTAGATCATCAGCTGGAGTTTACATTTACTTTTAATATTTTATCAACTACACCATTTGTTTCTTCTTTTTAATGAAGCTTAATTATGTCTTATCGTTGTTTGACCCAGTTTTTACAAAAGTATCCATGCATTTACAATTTGTGAATATGCTAAGTATCCAATGTTTACGAAATTAAGGTTATAATAATATCACTTCCATCAATCAATCAACAAAATAATCAGTAATCAGAATTGCGTTTCTAACTGTTGACATTCACTTTTAATTTATTGTTAGTAGTTCGTCAATTAATCAGTTATGTTTCTCGTTTATAGAAGTGCTAACAACGACGTATAATAAACAAATAAAAGGTTTATACCTACAAAGTTTGCTTCAAGAATTGTTTTAAGTTGAGCCACCACTAACAAATAAGATACTTCATTGTCTTTTAAGGAATACATATTGTTTTTTTTTTTCAAATCAAGAGTTAGCAGTAATATTTTGCATGTACATAAAATGATATAATACAATGAAACTAACACACGAGTGAGTATTATAGCTATAAGTGAAAATTCAAAGAAATACAACAATAAATATATCATTAAGATCAAAATGTTTACTTCCAATTGAGTCGCTGTATTTTGTATAGTAAATTGAAACGACCCAGTAAATTGAATTCGAGTTCTTTATTTCTAATTTCTATCTAAAAGAGTTCCCATTAGGATTAATGAGTAACTACCTTAATAAAAATGTAGCGGAGATGGTTGAGAAGTAAAAGCCTAGCGCCCACCACAGCAATTAGTTCGGATTGACTGATTTAATTTAATTTTTAAATATAACTCAAAGATATTTTTGAGAAATGCATATGGACTTGTTGAGTTAACATAAAGTACTATTAACAGACTGTGCCGAGGATAGTAAACCCAATACCTTTGCTTAAAAATTGTTGGGTAATTTTACTCTATGAGACCTGCGCAAGCGACAACTTCATAGTTGGAATCAATTATGTTATAACATTAGCGATGTTTGACCAATCGAAATGAGCTTGATTCTGTAAAAAGCACCCGGCCAATTAAACTGCTCATGTTCAACAATAAATAAATAAAAACAAATAAAGTAGTTTCTCATCACAGAAAAAAGACAGGGAAGGCTGGAAACTATAAATAGAGACACAAATTATAAAAAAAACTTTAGCGGCGGAGCAAAAAGTAAAAAGAAGAGCTAATATGACAATAGAGAATATAAAAAATGAATAAGATTGGTGTATAATAATAAAGACGACAGGATTTAAGAAAGTGGCCATCTGTAAGGAGGAATAGACAAGGTGGAGCATGAGTGACCCAGATACGTGGGACGTCAAACGGTGAGTTAGCCAGCAAGTGGCCACTGCCGCATCTGTCCTCCATGTTCATCTGTTGGATCATTCTCTCCCTGCACTCCTCAAGGAGATATTGGACTCGTCCTATTAGACCACATGTGCCTTTTTACATTTCACATTCACCACCCGCTGGAATAGGTTCAAGCTAATCGATGAGAAACCAACCCAGAAAGCTGAAGCTTATGAAAACAGGGCCACAGACACTCGCGCGAGAATAGACGAGGGGGGTGCCTAGTTACCCTCGTTTCATGACGGTCTTACTATCTGACTCCATTTTTGATAAGTATGTGCCCCGACAATGCACTATGTTGAGAAGAAGAGGTATAGGGTAGGTGGTGTAGGTAGTTTGGAATGACCTTGAATTCACACTCGGTATCTGAGGGTAAGCGAAATCCGTCCGGATCCCAAAGACGAGTGTGAACCGGAGAGAGGCAGACTGAATCGCCGTGGGGAACACTGCTTAGTAAGCTTGCAGGGCAACGACAACCGTTGTCCACTAGGGAGAGGTCTCTCCCAAGGAGGTGCTAGATTTATCGAGACAAAGGCAGAGATTCCCACTAGGAAGGTGTGGGGTCTGACAACGCCGGACTAAAACGTAGCGAGGTGAGGAGAGAGAGATGCAGAGGTTTTCATAATGAAGAAGCCAAGTTTCAGAGTTTACATCAGAGCAGCCACGAGCCAGTTAGTTGTCAGGAGAATGATATACAGGCCCCAAACCGCCGGTGTTAAATACCCAGCTGGCTTCGTCAGTAGCCAATCAGCTTTGGGTTTATTGTACCCAATGCGAGTTGAGTATGTGGTTTTATTTGTTCTCTGACAAAGAGACATGTCACGGATACCTGACCCGGGTAAAGGTCTCTCGGCGGGTTGGGTCGCTTAGTACCTGCTACTGATAATTGGCTCGCAGCTGCATGTTTATTGTTTACCACATTTACAATGATTTATATTCTTATAATGTTATTTAGATTTGTTTACAATATATATACAATAGAGTGTAGGGTTATTTATCTTATGTAGTTAGCGGTCGCTATAGACATTAATCGACTGTCATGATTACCTTATCAGAAGAGACGCACCTCCGCAATGTAACCGTCATGTAATCCTCCTTCATATGCCCAAAGATATTATAGATATATTTTTAAAACCCAGAAACTTCCTATAAAACACTCCCTCCTGTCCTTCCACCCTCCAGTACTCATGGTTTTACAGAACAATCAATCCCCCAAAACAAAGAAATAGTTCATATAAGCGGATTTTTTGTTGACTAATGGATTAGTTACAAATTAAAAAATATATTAGACTTTTATCATATTATTCATAAGCGGACAGCCATTAGTGACTGACTGAATCAGATAATGTGAGTCCCCCCCCCCTTCCTATCATCAAACTTTAAAATTTATCGTTTGCGCTTCTATAGAAATTATAAGACATTCTTCAAATGCTCTCATTGTGAATAACTGATATAGTACATTTAGAGAGAAATCGTTAGCAAGATAGTCGGTATTGAATGTATGTAACGTTTAAACTGAAATAGAAGGAGAAATTCGAATCGGCGGTTGTATAAATTATCATTAGATATACTTGGCAAGTTGCAAGAACAAAATAGCGCTTGAAAAAAGCGTAAGCTATAATTTAATTACCTTCCCTTTCATAATTTCAGAATTATATTAATAAATAATTGACAAGCAAACGGTCCTTGACATTTTTTGGGGTATGAAGTGGAGTTTCTAAGCAAAATGGAGGAGTGTTGACCTAAAGGTGATTAATTGCTGAATCCCTTTCTTTTCTTGTACGTGAATTAAATAAGATAACATTTATATTAAGTTGGTGCGAATGAAATGTCGGATTCTTAAGTGAATATATTAAACTGCATATCTTTTTCAAAAAGCTGTTTATTTAATCAAAATTTGCTCCATTTACTTCAATACACTTTTCCCAACGAGATTTTAATGCATAGATGCCTGTCTTGAAGAAATTCTGATCTTTAGAATCAATGAACTCTGATATGGCATTTTTCAGACTGTCTTCATTTTCGTACAGTTTAGCCCGTAAAAACAGTTCTAAATGTTTAAATAAATGAAAGTCGGTTGGTGAAAGATCCGGTGAATAAAGTGGGTGCTGCAAAATTTCATATTTTAATTTATTTAATTTTGAAATTGTTTTGTACGATGTATGCGGCCGAGCTCGGTTTACGAGTTAGTTCGTGCGGTAAACACTTATCCATTTTTTTCACCTTGCCAATTTCAGAAAGATGTCGCAATATTGTTGTATGGTCAACTTCCATTCTGGCAGCAAGTTCCCTTGAAGAAACAGTTGGATTCGTTTCCACCAATGCTTTCAGAGCATCATTTTTCACAGACGTTTCGGGTCTTCCACGCGGTTCATTTTGCAGGGAAAAATCACCAGACCGAAATTTTTCAAACCAACGCTGCACTTTTCGATCGTTCACAGTATTCTCCCCAAACGCCTGGTTTATATTGCGTGCAGCTTTTGCAGAATTATTACAAAGTGTATACTCATATAAGAAAATTACACGAATATCGGTTGAATTCATATCAGTGCAAAATTCAAAGCAAAGAACAAAATGGAACACTTTTGAGAAAATCTTCTTTGCTAAAATGTGACTCTAGCAATGGACAGTACGTCTATAAACCAGGTTATGTCAAAAACAAAAGCATAACAAAAACAGGGAGACAAACGTTCACATTTCAAGAATTTGTAATGTTACTCTGAAGCAGTGATGGGACTTCAGGAGCAGTGGGATCCCTGTTTCCTTATACTTAGCCAAGGAGACAACATTTCCACAGGATATTTTTCTGGATTTGTAAGCCTTTTATTATTGTTTATAAGCTACGAATGGGATTATTCATCAAAATTACCCACTCCTCATTTAGAGCAAACAGTTTTTTTGTTTTTTTTAAAGATAAATATCACAAGGAACAATAGGTTGTACTAAAACTTAATATAAATTACTTGAATGCCTTTTCTAATATGCTTGATAATGACTTAAATAATCATTTATATAATCATAACAAAATTAGTTTAGTTAACTATTTACAACAATTTAAAAATATCTTCAACAAATATTAGACACGATTACCCTTTAAAACATTTTTGTTTTGTTGGCAAACACTCGAGTATGAATCACGAATATGAAAATAATGATGAAACCACGGTTTATTTTAATTGTTTCATTAAATTGGGTTTCTCTTGTAGTGTACAATAAATGCATCTAATCGAGACGATATGAACGGTAAAGAATAAATAACAAAGACAAAAAAAAATGTATATTGCATAGTTCAATGACTAATCTTTAAACCCTTCCCGTTCACGTAATTCAATATATTTTAGACGTTCGACTAATCCACAAAACCGGAATTAACATAATAGCATTGAATTATTTCGTTAAGGAATGTTTACTGACATATAAATTAATTAGAGGACAAAATGATGCAGACACAAGAGCTTAATCCGCTTATGTAGAGATGTGTAATGAGGCTCCTTTGGCTGGAGCGTGGATATTGAATCCTCACTGCTATAAGGCTATAACTAATTCAGCACGTAACTGCCTCCAAGTTCCCAGTGCTTTCATAATATCTAATATGCTACGGTTAATGGCACTTTTGTCTCCTAGTTAGTTTAATCTACACCAATGTCTTCAATTGTTAATAGATTAAATCTAGTCTTTATTCACGATAAGGCACCAAGGTAAACCAACGCTTTATCATTGAAGGCTAACGGGTGCCAGATTAGAATCCATGGAAGGAACTGAACACGGCACAGCCAAAACAGTCAACTAACTGACAAAGATGGTAGTACCAAAAACCATGAGGTGCACTTAGTATATCATCAAATTTCAATATACGTATATCTCAATTCACTAATGATATAAGAAGGAATAATAACAATAATAAAATGGTTCCTGAAATCCATTGTAGCGACCGCTAACTATCACCCTATACTCTATTGTATATATATATTTTAAACAAATGTAAATAACATTACCCAAATATAAATCATTGTAAATATGTTAAACAATAAAACATGCTGCTAGGGCCATTTGTAGCCGGGTATATGGATGGGCCCAAAAAGCCGGCAGACCCTTCCAGCCTCTGCCAGGGAACAAAGGAAAGTCACATCATTGGTCACAACAATGACGATTCTTATTGGCTGCGGACAAGGCTAGCTGGGTATTCAAGCCGGTGGATTGGCCCCTGTAAATCATTATCCTGTCAACTACCGGCCCGTGGCTTGAAACTCTGAAACTTGACTGCTTCTTTATGAAAAACCTCTGCATCTCTTCTCTCCTAACCTCGCTATGTTTTAGTCCGGCGTTGTCAGACCCCACACCTTTCTAGTGGGAATCTCTGCCTTCGTCTCGCTAAATCTAGCACCTCCTTGGTAGAGAACTCTCCCTAGTGGACAACGGTTGTCGCGGCCCTGCAAACTTACCAAGCAGTGTCTGCCGTGACAATTCAGTCTGCCTCTCTCCAGTTCACACTCGCCTTTGGGGTCCGGACGGATTTCGCCTACCCTCAGATACCGAGTGTGAATTCGTGGTCATTCCAAGACCTCACAAACTACCTACCCTATACCTCTTCTCCTGAACATAGTGCATTGTCGGGGCACATACCTATCAACAAATGGAGTCAGATAGTAAAGCCGTCATGAAACGATTGTCCAGGTTATAAACTCAGACAACCCTCACTTGTCGCCAGGGCTAGGGTAAACCGGCACTCCCCTCGTGACGACCCGACATCCATTAACATGAAATCATCAATAAAGTCATAAGGGGACGAAATATAAGCATTCAATGATATACACAAAATGCTTATAATAAACATGTGATAGTAATGAGACACTAATGTTACATATTTACAAACTCTGGACCAGAATTTGGGCATTTTTTCTACTCAACCTAATATTTTAAACCTTACTCTAACACAGAAAACTTATGAAATCGTTAGCCTTTACTCCATTAACTATAAAGATAAGGCGGAGATAATACTAATATAGGATTAGATACCCAACAAGTACAACTATTATAATTTATATTTACAAAAAGCTATACATAACCCTTAACAATTCATCCTTCCACTGGGAAATATGCAATAGCCTTCCACTCAAGAAACCAATTTCCTGTTTGCCTGGTTTTAAAGCAAGAGCAATCGTTTCCTTGAACCGCCGATATATGGCAAAGTTAGTACTTACCAGTGTGATCATTCAATCTATACTATGTGTAAATGCCATAACTGTCTTAACATCTTCTTATCATGGATAAGTTATGAAGCAAATGTTATAAGCTCGATGTGAATGTAAGTAAAACTAAAATATGAATAGGGTAAGAGATATAGATGCTATATGTGGAACAGCTGCCGATGTTTTAAGCATGTCCTGACTTAGTGACAACGTAGTGTGAAAATATGTCCACTGACACAAAGGATCAGAAAGAAGAAAGATTCTTAAGGGATAGAGACTCGGTTCAAGAGTATGGGATATAAGATTTGGGACGATTCAGCGCAAGGAATTGGTTTTTGGGCTAGGCCTCAGGTTGGACTGTTTTTTTGCTGCGACGAAAGCTAGGTTGAGGGTTAGGGATGGGATCCTGAGATGCTAAGGTCTGGATTTGGATCACCAACTTGAAACCACCGCTGCATATAGTAAGGAGTATTTTCATTGTTAGCTAGTAAGATCTCTGTAATCTATTCATATTTAACTCAATAATTTTTCATTTAAAACAATCTAAAGAATACTGTAAAAATTTCATTCTATGAATATTAATTCCTTCCTAGACCAATACGTTAATTTATTAAAGTAAATTACTTTGGGTTTAGAGACAATTGGGACAAATAGTAATAAATTGACTATTTTTGAGAAAGTTTATATAACTTCACGCTAATGCAATACGCTGAGGGTTTTATAGAGCAATTGAATCCGTTGAATTAAAACGTTATCCCTTTTTAACTATTGTTTTCAATTATTCAACTAGAGCGTAAGGTCGGGTAAATATATAAGCGGATATTTGTATCCGTAGAAAAGACAAATCCTTTATATATTCCCTTTATATGTTTTATGTATTCGGATGCAGGTAAACATATGAGATATGTTAGTGTATCGCTAAGCGGTAAGTATATATAAATAAAACCCACATAAATAAAACAGGGGTGTAATAAAACCCCTCAGGATACAGGAGCCTTATACCTGCTGAACCAATGTAACTTTTCAAAGCATATTGAAAAAGTTTCATAGATAGGTTAAAGAAAAAAAAGCAATAATGTTACCGGAGTAGAAAATATATCTACCTTCACAGTTCACTGAGAATATAATGTAATGTAACTTATTCTGAATTAATCCATGAACCATGCGTATTTTACTACTTTACATTTTAAGTTTCTTAAAGAATACTTGTCTTAAGATCTAAAAGACTAAAAAAAAAAGACTATATTGTGCAATAATTACAATCTGCCTTTTATAAGTCAATAATAATACAGATAAATGATCTCATTCATACCATATTTACAGTTCATCATTCACTCGCTCATTCATACAATAGGACATGATTGGAGAAACTGGCCATTGCCAGGACTCCCACTGTCACGCGATTATAGCAGGACACGAGGCCACTGCCGTTTCAGTCTCCGAGGAGAAATATATTCTTCCGGAGGGTACCACAACTTTTTGTACTTGCATGGACTATGATAAGTTGAAAACACTTGATGTCCCACCATCAATGACCACTTTTTGTACTTGCATGGACTATGATAAGTTGAAAACTCTTGATGTCCCGCCATCAATGACCACTTTTTGGACTTGCATGGACTATGATAAGATGGAAACACTTGATGTCCCGCCATCAATGACCACTTTTTGTACTTGCATGGACTATGATAAGATGAAAACACTTGATGTCCCGCCATCAATGACCACTTTCATGGCTGTTTATAAGATTGAATGGTGCATTTATAGCCTACGTAATAAGCTAATGCCTCGCCATATTTCCTGTCTTAAGATCTAGTTCTATATTATAGCATAAAGTATTCCCATCTTAAATTTATCATTTCATATGTAATACTTTATAATTTGGCAGTCATTTAATATTTCGGTCACCTGTCATTTCTTAAAATCCATAGTAAAGCATGTTTTTCAGTTTATTTTTAGATATTTAGTTTCTACTAAGGCTTACTGGTTTTTAGGCTACCAGGCTAATTAGCCGTTGTTACTTGAATAAACTTGTTATGTTAACTCTAAGACCAATAGGTTAAATCGATAGGCAGGTCTTTAAGTCAACAAATATGTGATTTAAAATGGAAAATATATTGAATATATAACGTATGAAATGTTAACTTACTTAAGAAACTCGTTATTTTCTTATCTAAAAGGGTTTTCTCGTGTCAATTCAGAATTGACTTCCATGTTTGAAAAAATATATAGACGAAATTAAGCACATAGAAAGGAAAGGAACGATATTAGATTGTCTGTAAAAATTCCCTTAGAATATTTCAAGTATAAATTGAGTTTGCATTTCAGCCTCTCTTAATTACCTTTTAAATATAAAAAATATTCTCATAAAACGCCTACTTAACTCAGACGTCATTAACTTATATTGTCCGACTCTCAGAACATTTTATTTTTGTTTGGACTACGAGGGTGGGCTGAAAAGTTTCCGACCTAACAAAGATACAAGACGTTTTTTCAGAATTTTTTTTTTATTTTTCAGCTTAGTCTCCTTGTAACTCTACACACTTCTCCCAGCGATGCTCCCATCTCCCATATAACCCGTCCAAATAGTACTCGGCGTTTTTCTCTGCAAAAAAATCGTTCACGAAGGTGATTGCCTCTTCATTTGACGAAAATCTCTGTCCTCCGAGCGCAATTTTTAGATGAGGGAACAAAAAGAAGTCGCTTGGGGCTAGATCTGGTGAGTAAGGCGAATGGTCAAGCAGTTCCGGAATTCATGGATTTTCGCCATGGCAACCACTGATGTGTGAGACGGTGCGTTGTCTTAGTGAAACAGGATTTTATTTTTCTGCAAATGTGGCCGTTTTTCCGCAAGTTCTGCCTTCAGCTTGTCAAGTAATGATGCGTAGTATGCTCCTGTAATGGCTTTTCCTTTTTGAAGATAATCGATTAAAATAACTCCATGACTATCCCAAAAAACAGTCGCCATCACTTTCCCAGCCTAAAAAAAAACAGTTTTTGCTTTTTTTGGAGCCGGTTCCCCCTTTGCAGTCCACTGTTTGGACTGTATTTCTGTTTCGGGCGTATAATGGTGTATCCAAGTTTCATCCACAGTAATTAATCGGCGCCAAAACCCGGATTTATTGCGCCTAAACTGCGCCAACAGAGCATTGGAAATGTTCATTCGAACACGTTTCTGGTCACACGGCACCCAACGCGCGTACAGCTTTCTCATCTGTAAATGTTGATTTAATATGTGACAAACACGTTCTTTTGACATGTTCATAACCTCTGCTATCTCTCTCACTTTAATTCGGCGGTCGTCTCGCACCATTTGGTGAACTTTGGCGATGTTCTCGTTGGTAGTTGCAGTTTTTGGACGTCCCGAACGTCTCCCAAGCTCTTACGACCACGTTTGAATTCAGCTGCCCAAAATTTCACTGTGGTAAATGATGGTGGAGAGTCCTCATACACAGAATCCAACTTATCTTTGATTTGCGTAGGCGTATTGCCTTCCAAAAACAAATATTTAATGACAGCTCGATACTCGATTTTGTCCATTTTCATAAAAACACTCACATCGACTCACTCAAACGACTGTTACACAACAACTGCGCGTCCAAAATGGCTGAAACTTTGGTGAGTAACCGACAACAGATGAACCACGAAATTTACTAGCTTTTATTTACGACTGCTGCTATCTTCATGTTGAGGTCATAAACTTTTCAGACCACCCTCGTATATAAATGAAATTATTATTTTTTGGTTACCGTCAATAATCTGTCCTTAACAACTGGGAGTTTATTTTATCATAATCAAATCTTACACATTGACATAACTTTATATTTTCAGCTTCATCTTTCGATTCGACAAGTAATGAACTCAACGCACCTGTTTGGAAATAACAAAATATTTGTTACTTACCCGTCTGAAAAATATTGTAACTGCTAAAATATTGTTTTTAAAATTAGTTTGGAAACAAAAGCGGTTCAAACGAGCTGGTCTGTTGAAGTGACTTAACTTGAATTAATAACTAATTGTGAAAATTGTTTTAAAGCGTTATAGAATTTATTTGATGGGCTGATAGGTAAATTAATTACAGTTCATCACCTATCTGCATAACAAGCCATCCACATTAGCTAAATCGGTCACCTATTCATTTAATTACAGGGAGAACATGGTGCATTAATGCTATCCACTGCTATATATATTACCTGCCCGGGGAATCGCCCCCCCCCCCTGCTAATGGACAATTAAAAATAACTGCCTTACTAAAGGCTCGTTAATAATGACTAAAAAACAAGTAATTATTTATAAATTAAAAACGTGCACAATACAAGGAAGGATATAAGCCATCATAATATCCGATTTACCGAGGTTTCATCAAAATAAAATGACAGTATTAATGACTATTTGTAATTACGGTATAAAGTCGAATCATATTCAAAATGAAAACGAAAATTCTCATTGTTTAATATAAAGTAATTTAAGATGGAACTCCAACCCTTCATTATATCTCATAGCTTCTTTTATTTATAGCATCATCAAGGCATCAAATTAAACTACTACACAACACATCAATTCTCTAGGTCAAACAGGGCTTGGACTAATTATGATTTTTTATTGATTGTAAGTAATTAAAAACCATAAAACACAATTTTTCCAAGTTTATAGTCGAGGATTTACCAAAGTATAGGCGTATTTTTCTAGTGCACTGTAAAGAATTATACTTCAAAGTTGGTATTTAATTTTACAAAAGTTACTTTAGAAGTTTTAGCGATCTCAACTCGCTTATTGCGCAGCAAAAGTAAGTTATTTAAAAAGATTATTTATAATAGGTTGTCGCAACCTGTCGCTTCGTCTCAAAGTTATATAAATGTGTCCTCCGGCCAGCTCTGCTGTACGGTGCCCCGCTATTTACCCACTTGACTGACAATACTGCCAAATATCTCCAACATTTTCAGAATGGGATCATGCGAAAAGTGGTCCGACATACCTCTTTCGAGAGGTTGAAGAACGCTGACCTGCACCCGTTGCTTGGTGTGCCGTCAGTGGGTGAGTTCATCCGCCTGAGACACATCAAGTTTTTTGACTCGTTGCAGCACCTAGTGCTTTACACTAGACCCCACCACCCCTCCCGCATCGATGGCAACAGACTGTCGGGGGAAAATTAGGTTAAGAATTAGTATTTAAGTTAGTATTAAGGTTGGTCAAAAAAGTGAGCCCCATCACCTTTATTAGTCAGTTTAGTCCAGTCACGTATAATGTATATCATTATACTTGTTTATTCATTATATAATTTTTATAAAATAACAAAACCTGTATATAATGTAGCGATGCTACAGGAAATACAGAAATAATTTGTAAATAGATTCGCCTGAGGATCGATAATTATATATAAATTTAAAGGGGATATGAAAGGAGAAAAAAAAAAAAGGTTGTCGGGTTTTGTCATTTTTTTTAAGGAGATTGGAAAAAAAATAGGTTGTCGGGCACTAACAGGTCTGTGCTCTTTTCAGCTGTTTGTGCCCCTAACCTTAAACAAAAATTGCCGCACTTCCCGTCGACGTCCAAGCATCAGCTGCAAAAAGCTCGACAGACAAGAAAAATGAACCCAGTTCCCAGCACTCTGGACTGGTCACACTGGAATATCAGCCCTCATATACTTCCCCTAACCCTCACCATCATGGAACCGGAAGAATATATCAAAACTATTTCGATGTCTTTATCTGTCCAAATATAACTTGGAAACTTTATCAATTTCTGTGCGAGGAAAGTCCCCATCGGTGGTCTGGAGAAATATCTTATTCATACCGTATCGATAGAATGAAGGTCTATGTCTCATACGTCTAATCATAAATAAATAGATAGCGCAGAATAGTTGAAAATCCAACAGCAGAACTGTCGGGTCTCCCCAAGGGAGGACGCCCACCGCGGACTGGGGTCTCTACCACCCGGCCGCTGTCCGGCGAGCGCCAAGAAAGAGATAAAATGGGTGGACCTGTGGTCTTTGACCTTTGCTGGTGCCCTAGTCGGTGGGCAGCTTTATTTGTATTGATTTGACTCTATAATATCTTAGAAGGTGCGCTCCGACAGTGCAGTATGTTCAGGAGAAGAGGGACTGGGTATTGAATAAGAAAGTCATGGTTCGAGTAAAGCAGCTAGCGCCAGTGCAGAGAGAGAGAAAGAGAAAGAGCAGTATTCTTCAGGTGCCGGGTTCCGAGAGTCTGTCACAAGCCCCAAATCTGGCCCTTATATAGGCAGGTCAGAGGCTGGGCCTCACCCGCGGGCTTCAGCTGTTTCATGCACTAGTTTCCCCCCTCTCTTAACTGACGCTTTGAGGTTTTATTATTGAAATATGAAAACGTAGATGGATATTTTTAGGGCCGAGAAGAGGGAAACTTCTATTTATTCCTCAATAGTGTAGTCAAAACTCCCAATAGTGTGACCCATTTCCGTTTCAAATCTACTAAAAAAGTTTGAAAAAATTGCTAGACCTGGTGTAATTGTTTTTAAACCTTGAGGTCGCGGGCATCACCTACCCTGGTAGTGGCCACGAGGTATAAGCTAGTGGCTAGTATAGGATCAGAAAGGGTTGTTACGAGCTCGGAACCTTGGTTATTTATTCACGACATGTATGGAATATGCCACCTGGTATTTCTATATTTTATGTAGCTATCCAACACTTAATTATAATTTACTTGTTAGCCATTATGAATTCATTCTTAAGAGTAAGTCTTCTTAAGAGTAAGTTGAGGATTGGTTTTTATATGGTTCGATACAAGAAAAAGTTTCTGTTGTGAAGCTGCCGGCATAGTTGTTTGTCCAGATTGTCGGTTATAAATAGCAGCGAGAGATAAATATATATATATCTGTTGGTTATTTGAAATAGTGACAGAAAGATAAGGGAGTAAAGGACACGTAATTGAAGAAGATGATAGTATGCGATCTGTTTACAAGTGCAGTCATTATTGCACAAGATAGGACTGGTGAAGGGAGCGGTAATCGGAGCGGAAAAGCGTGGAAGCGGAGAGTGCAAATAAAAAATAAATATGCGGTAGCTTGGAGAATTTATTATCTCATCCAACAAGTGCTCGCTTATGTCACAGCGGAAATAAATGGGTGAATAGGCATTGGCAAATAAAAGGAAGGAGTTGTTAGGTAGTCTATTTGCGGTTCTTGTTTTTCACTACGTCGCCACTCCTACTACTATAACCCAAGTCAAATATATAACTTTATCTCAATTATTTATCTTAGTTTATCTAGTCTATAGTCTCAGTATTATTTAGAGTATAACTCATAATTTAGGAGATTTATTAATTTATTTTAGACTTACATACACAGTCCACTTCTCAAACTACTTTAATACTTTAAAAGCACAAAATAAAAACTTGATCATTTCGGAACAGTACCAACTTCCCGGACCTTTGTAAACAATATTAGTACACTCGTATGCTCAACAAGTTATAAAGATTTTCGGTGGATGGACGAAATATCATCAAATTGGCCTTCGGTAAAATGCGATTTATTCTTCTACAAGTGACAAAAATCATGATGATAAACAACGTAAAGCACACATAAAGTTCTTATAGACGGGTCACTTATTCACTTAGTAATTGATTGCATATCGATAGGCGCCCTTATTCGCTTAGTAATTTATTGTATATCGATAGGCGCACTTATTCCCTTAGTATTTTATTGTATATCGATAGGCGCACTTATTCGCTTAGTAATTTATTGCATATCGATAGGCGCCCTTATTCGCTTAGTAATTGATTGTATATCGATAGGCGCACTTATTCCCTTAGTATTTTATTGCATATCGTTAGGCGCACTTATTCCCTTAGTATTTGATTGTATATCGATAGGCGCACTTATTCGCTTAGTAATTGATTGTATATCGATAGGCACACTTATTCCCTTAGTATTTTATTGCATATCGTTAGGCGCCCTTATTCGCTTAGTAATTTATTGTATATCGATAGGCGCACTTATTCCCTTAGTATTTTATTGTATATCGATAGGCGCACTTATTCGCTTAGTAATTTATTGCATATCGATAGGCGCCCTTATTCGCTTAGTAATTGATTGTATATCGATAGGCGCACTTATTCCCTTAGTATTTTATTGCATATCGTTAGGCGCACTTATTCCCTTAGTATTTGATTGTATATCGATAGGCGCACTTATTCGCTTAGTAATTGATTGTATATCGATAGGCACACTTATTCCCTTAGTATTTTATTGCATATCGTTAGGCGCACTTATTCCCTTAGTATTTGATTGTATATCGATAGGCGCACTTATTCGCTTAGTAATTTATTGCATATCGATAGGCGCCCTTATTCGCTTAGTAATTGATTGTATATCGATAGGCGCACTTATTCCCTTAGTATTTTATTGCATATCGTTAGGCGCACTTATTCCCTTAGTATTTGATTGTATATCGATAGGCGCACTTATTCGCTTAGTAATTTATTGCATATCGATAGGCGCCCTTATTCGCTTAGTAATTGATTGTATATCGATAGGCGCACTTATTCCCTTAGTAATTGATTGCATATCGATAGGCGCACTTATTCCCTTAGTATTTTATTGCATATCGTTAGGCGCACTTATTCCCTTAGTATTTGATTGTATATCGATAGGCGCACTTATTCGCTTAGTAATTTATTGCATATCGATAGGCGCCCTTATTCGCTTAGTAATTGATTGTATATCGATAGGCGCACTTATTCCCTTAGTATTTTATTGCATATCGTTAGGCGCACTTATTCCCTTAGTATTTGATTGTATATCGATAGGCGCACTTATTCGCTTAGTAATTTATTGCATATCGATAGGCGCCCTTATTCGCTTAGTAATTGATTGTATATCGATAGGCGCACTTATTCCCTTAGTAATTGATTGCATATCGATAGGCGCACTTATTCCCTTAGTATTTTATTGCATATCGTTAGGCGCACTTATTCCCTTAGTATTTGATTGTATATCGATAGGCGCACTTATTCCCTTAGTAATTTATTGCATATCGATAGGCGCCCTTATTCGCTTAGTAATTGATTGTATATCGATAGGCGCACTTATTCCCTTAGTAATTGATTGCATATCGATAGGCGCACTTATTCGCTTAGTAATTTATTGTATATCGATAGGCGCCCTTATTCGCTTAGTAATTGATTGTATATCGATAGGCGCACTTATTCACTTAGTAATTGATTGCATATCGATAGGCGCACTTATTCACTTAGTAATTGATTGCATATCGATAGGCGCACTTATTCGCTTAGTAATTGATTGCATATCGTTAGGCGCACTTATTCGCTTAGTAATTTATTGCATATCGATAGGCGCACTTATTCGCTTAGTAATTTATTGCATATCGATAGGCGCACTTATTCGCTTAGTAATTGATTGCATATCGATAGGCGCACTTATTCCCTTGGTAATTGATTGCATATCGATAGGCGTACTTATTCACTTAGTAATTTATTGCATATCGATAGGCGCACTTATTCACTTAGTAATTGATTGCATATCGTTAGGTGCACTTATTCACTTAGTAATTGATTGCATATCTATAGGCGCACTTATTCGCTTAGTAATTGATTGCATATCGATAGGCGCACTTATTCGCTTAGTAATTGATTGCGTATCGATAGGCGCACTTATTCGCTTAGTAATTGATTGCATATCGTTAGGCGCACTTATTCACTTAGTAATTGATTGCATATCGTTAGGTGCACTTATTCACTTAGTAATTGATTGTATATCGATAGGCGCACTTGTTCGCTTAGTAATTGATTGCATATCGATAGGCGCACTTATTCGCTTAGTAATTGATTGCATATCTATCGATATGCACTTAATAGTTTGCCATCGGGGAACGTTGACCGAGTAGTTCGTGAACGTAGCCATCAACTGACTCCTACAAACCTCTCTAAGCTCCTACGCAGTGAGGTAGCCAATAAGCTCTACTGAATTCAGGGACTCATTTCTTTGGTCTACATTGGTTCCACATGTGGCTTCATACCTCGCATGGTCTGAGATAGGACGTCAGATCCGCGAAGGCATCCTGGGGGTCGTTCATGATTTTAAGTGGTGTGGTGTTAAAGGTCATCGGGCCATGAGAGATGTTCTTACAGTATTCTTCATTCTTTCTGTCCAAAAGTCCAATTAACAACATGAAAACCATTGTACAGGTGTTTAATATGGTCCATAAGTATGTTTAATATGGTCCATAAGTATGTTTAATATGGTCCATAAGTATGATTAATATGGTCCATAAGTATGTTTAATATGGTCCATAAGTATGTTTAATATGGTCCATAAGTATGTTTAATATGGTCCATAAGTATGTTTAATATGGTCCATAAGTATGTTTAATATGGTCCATAAGTATGTTTAATATGGTCCATAAGTATGTTTAATATGGTCCATAAGTATGTTTAATATGGTCCATAAGTATGTTTAATATGGTCCATAAGTATGTTTAATATGGTCCATAAGTATGAAATAGTTCCCAACTCCTTATCTAAGATATTTTACTTAGCAGGTTTAATTAAGAGCCCCTTTTCATTGCATAAATATGGCATAATAAAGAATAGTCCAGCCGGAAAGTTTGTGCAGCGGACTTAGGAAAGATAAGTAAGGGGCATAAATTTGCCGGTGGGAGAGGCTATACATTAATAGGGCATATTTATGAAGGTTTGGCGGCAAAGGGGTCAGCCTCGTGGGAAATCAGCCCTCCTGATGTAATGCCCTCCTCACGTAGGGCTGCCTGAGGCACGAGTAATTACCGACTGGGGAAGGATGTCTCTTAAATCCGTCTCAGCTTCCTGGGGCAAAATCCTTAGGCCTTATTCAAATTGTGAAGGGGTCGTTTCATTCGAAACCTTCATTCAGTACAGTCGTCATTACATCATGAATTTAATTAATTACAGTTGACATTACATCATGAATTTAATTCATTATCGTGTCTTGAATTGAAGCACCTTTGTAGCTATTCCAAGAGCCCCGGAAATGTTTATTCGCCTTTTCTGGGCAACGCGCTGTTAATTATTTTTTAAAGCAACATCTAATTCATGGCTTTGAAATGAAAAAAGAACCACGAAAAGTATTCAGGGAAATTATTAAATTATTCTTCATTACAATTTTGAAAAATAATAAATAAGACCTTTGCTTTGAATAGGTAAACTACTAGTAAAATAACGATTAGCCTATCCACCTTATATCTAATTGTGATTTATCAGCTCATTCATGCCAACTGTCATTTAATATGTCCATGAGGATTCCCCCACTGAGCCGGTGGACAAGTCGGGGGCAACGTTCCACTTGTGGCGAAGACCAGAGAGTGCAAGAGAACCACAGACGCTCAAGACACAGGCGGAGGTACAATAGATTCTAAGTCCTCTAGCACTTAAGGCGACGTGAAGAGAATCTTATAGATAAGTTCTATGTGCATAACGAGAAGTCGACTACAGAATTTGGACCTGTGGATAAGTTTTCATGGGATTTGGTAAATCTTGGGATTATAGGATCAATGAGATCATTGCCAAGAGATGAGTTTACATAGTTACATAGAATGATGTATTGGAATGTTTAAATTCTCTTCATATTGAATTTGTTTGCACCTATCGTTACAGTGTAGTAGTTTGTGTTCAGATATATTTTTTTATTAATATTGTTTTTTGTTTTGTTTTTTATTCGTAAATGGTTTAATTTATTTGTTTTGTTGGCAAAATCCGAAATATTTCATTGCTTATGGTGCTTAGGAATCATCTATTTCCATATATTTATTTACTATTACAAGATTAAGACTTTTAAACTGATAGGTAAACCCTTATCAGATTTATTTTAAGTTCAGAGTCTCATCAGATATTCCTTATTGTCAGTACCATTATTAGAACTTACGTTCAGAGCTCGTGTTTACAAGCTAAATGTTATCTTTTGGAGTCAACTTCCACTGTGTTAGATCACTTAGAAATCTAATGTGTTTCATTCCGTCAGAACTACTGTTAATCAGCAGAGTTAATCATCTTGGAACGAAAATAACGCTGCTCCTAACGTTATCTTAAGTTGACAAGTGTTGTTATTAACATGAGATATACCAGATCTGTTTGTTGTTGTAGGAACTACAGGGTAAAACTCATCGCTCGTCGGGGAAGCTTTTCCACTGTCCTTCTACAACGCTTATCTCGCTGTCGACGGAGTTTTTGTCTCCTCACTTCGCCTCTCGCAGATTCCCACCACTCCATGAGCAGGGAAGCATCAGGTCGTTTCACTCAATCCCATTAGGGCGGACCTTCAATGAAGCTATGGTTCATAGATTTATCAACATTGATTCTTTAAGTATCATTAATATTAATTGTTTTTCATAACAATTTTATGCGTACAATTCATTTCTTAAATGTTATCATGCTGTGTGTAAATATATTTCTAAAGATTACCAGTGTTTTTTCCTTTATGCTCAATTCATTTATCGACAATAACGTTTTTTTTACAATTTCTTGTAGTTCACTTGTTGTAAAGTATCTATAGTTTTTCTAGAATAATCACAGACCGGCAATTTGCTAAGTATTATGTAGGTTAAAATTTGTCTATATTCTGTTTTGAGATTTCTCATTTGATATTGTTTATAAGAAACTTCACAACATTCAGACATCAGATAAATGCAAACCCCATATAACATATTGGCTCAAAGGAAATCCTGACTTAAAAGGATTATTTTATGAATATTATTTTAAGCAATAACTCATCAGAATATCATAGAGCACTTCGGGGAAGGCAATTAGCTATTTCCAATTTAAGTCCAAAGAGTAGCTCTTATTCGGTACACATCCCGTCTCTTGTAATGTGAGAGAGGGAGAGAGAGAGAGGGTGAGAGAGGGGGGCGAGAAAGAGAGGGAGTAAGGGGAGGAGGAGAGAGAGAGTGAGGGTGTGAAGGGGGAGGGAGAGGGAGTGAGGGGAGGAGGAGAGAGAGAGTGAGGGTGTGAAGGGGGAGGGAGAGGGAGTGAGGGGAGAGTGAGAGAGAGAGACTCTACATCAGTCGGCCCGTTACTGCCGTCATCAACATCAATCATTGGACTTTATCCCTCCTGCAGGCTGCCCACCGCTGGTCCTGCGGGAGGGGATTAGAAAAAAAAAATTTAAAGCCTACAGTGCTGAGGGGTTCCCGTGTTATTTAATAAATATGTTTTTCCGCCCTATCTACTGCAATCAGCATGGCACAGAACATATGGGAGAGGTGGCGTTATCTATCTGGGTCGAGTCCGATTCACACTCTCTGACTATTACAAATTTTACTCCTTTTACTAAATGAACTTTAATCATAAAAAAAAAATACTTCATCATCACACCACCCTAGAAATTATGCATCCTTCGGAGGGAGGCAACCCTTTGCATACTCGGTTCATTGGAAATGATATGAAGTTTCCTGACTAACCTTTGAGTCCTAATGCTCACATTTGCTTGTCACGTAGTGTTATAGTTTAGTTGAGAAAAATATATGTAGGGATAGGTAGGGGATAGGTAGGGATAGGTAGGGGATAGGTAGGGATAGGTAGGGGATAGGTAGGGATAGGTAGGGGATAGGTAGGGATAGGTAAGGGATAGGTAGGGATAGGTAGGGGATAGGTAGGGATAGGTAGGGGATAGGTAGGGGATAGGTAGGGATAGGTAGGGATAGGTAGGGGATAGGTAGGGATAGGTAGGGGATAGGTAGGGATAGGTAGGGGATAGGTAGGGATAGAAAAAAAGAAATTTAAAGGTCACTTAAGGATTTAATTAGCATAGCGGAGGAGCCGGCTACGGTTTTTAGCCATTACTAAATTTTCTTCGCGTTCTGCCAATGTCAAAATATTTTTATTAAGATAGCAATGTTCATAAATTCTTGAATCATGATTCACTTTCGTAAGCAGCTTTTCTAACTTTTCATTAAAGTAATAAGTTTCCATTCCAACAGCAGTCAGAAACTACTAGGGGGAAAAATAGAATCAAATTTATCTTCTTAAATAAATGGCTGTACTAAACCACACGACCAAATTTTATTATTCCAACACTATTACTCAACTAAATAGAATATTAGTTTACCAAATACAACACAGGCCTTTAGATATAATGACCTAATCGCTCCTGATTTATTTTTGCTGTTAAATGAATTGATTGTATTCATTCAAATAAAAGAGTGAAAAATATATACTTTTTTTTACCCTGAAGGCCAAAGAGTAATTTTTATTTTATTTTTTCCGTCACCTATTTTTACCGTTTATGAATTTATTTAAAAGGAAATTAATATGAGAAAAGGGAAGAAGCAATATGGGATGAGGTTGATTTCTTCTAAGTTTCGTCAATATTTATTAAATAATTTTTTTTTTTAGAATTCAATAAATTTTATTAAGATAAAATTTTATCTTAATAAAATTACAATCTGCCTTTTATTAGGCAATGAGTAATTGAGATAAATTTTATCATTCATACCATATTTACAATTCATCATTCACTCGCTCATTCATACAATATTTACAAACAGCTCAGAGGCCCCCAAGTCCACAAGGTTGTTACCTCCCTCGCATGCGAAAGAGGAAGCGGAGTCTTGGGGAGTCCCCCACGCTCCTACGTCAGCCACGTCACTGGATAAGAGCCAGCGGAGGCTGCCCAAGAGCGCGAGAGCCACAGACGCTCAGGACATGATTAGAGAAACTGGCCGTTGCCAGAACTCCCACTATATATTAAATAATAGAGAAAAATTACTCAACTGCACTCGTTGAAATTTGGGCAGCTTTGAAGTAGGTAATGGCGGATGATTGAAAATACGGCCATGAAGATCACTGCATGTCTGTTCAATACGGCTTACTTCATTTCTCACCATTCATATTCATGGAATCGCTCATTGTTCATTTGTCACAGCTAAATATAGAGAGAACCCCCATATAAGTAAGGTATGAGTGCCGATTATGTTGAATTATCGTTAATAATTGATAATAATTAATAATTAACATTTTAAATTCGCTATCCAAGATGGTCTCATGTCTCTTAACACGCAACTGGAGAGCAGAAATACCTAGTTGGAAAAATATACGTTTCATTGAGCCTTCAAGGGTTGGATTCATTCCTTATTCATTTTGTATTTATTTATTTTTTTTCCTTTAAATTTCCAGATAATTATAGATCCTCAGGCGAAACTATTTACAAATTATTTTTGTATTTCCTGTAGCATCGCAACATTATAGACAGTTTTTGCTATTTTATAAAAATTATATAATGAATAAATAAGTATAATGATATACATTATACGTGACTAGACTAAACTGACTAATAAAGGTGATGGGGCTCACCTTTTTGATCAACCTTAAAACTTACATACTAATTCTTAACCTAATTTTCCCCCGACAGTCTGTTGCCATCGATGCGGGAGGGGTGGTGGGGTCATAGAGTTAAACACTGGGTTGGTCAGGTGCTGCAACGAGTCAAAAAACTTGATGTGTCTCCGGCGGATGAACTCACCCACCGACGGCACACACAACGGGTGCAGGTCAGCGTTCTTCAACCTCTCGAAAGAGGTATGTCGGACCACTTTTCGCATTAATCTATGGAAGTGTTGGAGACATTTGGCTGAATTGTCGTACGGTAAATAGCGGATTTAAAATTTAAAAGCAGATGTGTGTGGTACGAAAGAAAAAGACCATATGTGAAAGGCTGGTCCCCTCTCGAATCCGCTCGACGCACCCCATGAGGGTAAGACTTAAGAGCACTGAAGGTGGGCTGATGACCCTAGACAGTCCACTTAATCTCCAAACTAGCTGTGGGGAGGAGTCAAGAGTCAACCACCTCAACAATTCTAATTACTTTCATTTCTTTTTTCTTTTTTTTGTTTCTTTCGCATCACTTTCAGACAAAATTGTTTCTAGTCTACTTGTTTGTTTAAAACTAGTTCATAAGAAATGCAGGCCACTTCTGTCCTCGGAAGCAAGAATGTGTTCAATGCCTTCTATTTCTGTATTACTATGTAATAGGAATGTTTGTGACAATCTTACATATCATTGTGTGTAATAGAGAACTAAATATAGTAAGTCATTCTATACATCCCATCTACAATCGATTCATCGATCTGCAAACAATCTCCTATTTATTCAGTTCAGTGAGTGGGATTGTGTAATAATAAAAAATCATTGTCATATTAATAAATAGACCCGTTAGTGAGAAACTGGATTCAAAATTTAAAAAACAGTTTAGTTTTTATATAAATTATCCAATTTTTCCCAACTTCAGACCCGCCTTGTAGACAGAATGGGCTTACCTTGTTACTAAAGATTTTTTTTCACATGAAAATTCTAGTTTTTCAAACGTCTTGCCAACAATTCACACAACATTTTTCCTAATTAAATGGAGTTTAACTGTGAAAAACTGAATAATACTCATGTTATTTTTTTTATATAATTCTGGAATACTTGTGTTCACTTTCCTAACAACAGCATTTTAGATGACAAATGGACAGAAATTCTTTAAACATAAAACAAACTAACAAAACTGTGATCGACTCATGGATTTGCGATAAATGAACAAAATGGATGGAATTAATTTTTGAACTTTTCTTATTTCATTTACTAATGTTAACAACAACTGAAAGTATTTTTAGAAGATACCCCAGTACCAAATGGAGACCTAGAATATATGTTCTCCTGTATGTTAACTCGAGAAGGCTCGGCAATAAATAAAATCCACTATTTCTACATTATAATAAATTTTTGTGAAAAGAAAAACGAAAAAAAAAAATTAATATCTGCATGTTTAAATGAAACGTATTTATAACTGTCAATTTTATTATTTGGAAAATTGTTTTGTTCTAGTTAGCCTTTTAATATTGAGCACTATCAAACTGAGTTTGTTTTGTTTTACTCTGACAAGTTTTATAGTTGCTTACTCAAAACTAATAAATAAATAAAAACATTTAATAATATCAGTTGCGGATAACGGTGATGGAAGTTGTGAGTCATCAGAGATCGTCGTTTGATAAAATATGATAACGTGAGTAACAATACAGAAGAGGTAATATTCAAGAAGTCAGGCAATTTAATTATTTATCTTATACTTAATAATTTATCTATAACTGGATGGTAGGAACGCCTGAGCTTAACTTTTAACTTATAAAATTGTCAAACATATAATATTTTTTGTTTATATTATTTCTAAGTCTTATTTTAATTTAATTTATAAATGTGAAAATTCAAAAAAATGTTTTTCGGTACCCACGGCAATAATCCTCTTCAATCATGCGTTGCGATACTAATGAAGAAAACACAGGACAATAGATATCAAAAAGAAAATGACAACACAAAAAAGATACACGTTAAAATATACATATATGTAATGAAAGTATTATCTCTTTAATTTGAATTTGCCGAGCTGCTTCCACTGGCTGCCACCAGATGGAGCAGCTATCAGATAGAGAAGGTTATGTTAAGTAACAAAACATGCAAATAGAGTGTGAATATAGAAGTAATAGTTATAAACTGTAATTGTTGTTTCTTTGTTTACAGGTAAGATTGTGTAAATCAATATTAATAATTGTTTTAATATAATATATAGTGAATAAAATTGCTAACTTTGTTTACTTCCGATATTACCAGACTGAAAATTTTCAAAGATTTTTTTACCTTAGAGAGGGGAGATGTAATGAAAGTATTATCTCTTTAATTTGAATTTGCCGCGCTGCTTCCACTGGCTGCCACCAGATGGAGCAGCTATCAGATAGAGAAGGTTATGTTAAGTAACAAAACATGCAAATAGAGTGTGAATAGAGAAGTGATAGTTATAAACTGTAATTGTCGTTTCTTTGTTTATAGGTAAGATTGTGTAAATCAATATTAATAATTGTTATAATATAATATATAGTGAATAAAATTGCTAACTTTATTTACTTCCGATATTACCAAACTGAAAATTTTCAAAGAATTTTGCCTTAGAGAGGGGAGATGTAATGAAAGTATTCTCTCTTTAATTTGAATTTGCCGCGCTGCTTCTACTGGCCCCCACCAGATGGAGCAGCTATCATATAGAGAAGGTTATATTAAGTAACAAAACTTGTAAATAGAGTGTGAATAGAGAAGTGATAGTTATAAACTGTAATTGTCGTTTCTTTGTTTATAGGTAAGATTGTGTAAATCAATATTAATAATTGTTATAATATAATATATAGTGAATAAAATTGCTAACTTTATTTACAGAGAAACTGATTTCAGTTTATTCACCCCACCTTTAATAATTGTCTTACATATATATGAGATTCTAAAGATTTAGTATAGGTATAGTAATCCTCTTAATTCTTATATTGGTTTTATAAATTAAGGATGGTTTAGGGTGGCTCAAAGGACAATTGACCTACAGCACCTTCGCACCAAAGAACTAACAGTTACGTTATAACAGGAAGTAAAACATATTTGCTACATAAAGGACCTCGAATGCAAACAAATGCAGGCAGGACATATAATAACCATTCCTGGTCACTGATAAAACTATCAGTTGTTCCATTTACAGATAGTTGAAGTATCAACGGTAAAATGTGCGTTAATTAAAAACTGTACAGCCTTGGGATGCCATTGGCAGGGCTAGTTGCCTCGCACTGTTTCCGCTTACAAATGTAACCTTTAGCTAACAATTTCTCTCATTAATTCACAGTATTAGCTACCATTTACGTCAACGCGCAAAGGAATCGATTAATCCTACCTACATCGATTGACTACAGAATGAAATGAAACCTGGAACCCTGATACTGATATATTGCTCGAGCCTTGGAGAATGGACAAATTATAGAAATGGAAATTTCTTGTTAGCCTCCTTTCAGATTGACTCTATTACGCTGAGTTGGGATAGAAACAGCTAACGAGGAAAATAATATGGTTTCCTTATGAAGCTTATAAGCCTATGAAGAACTCGCCATTGCAATTAATTACATTTTTAAGAATTATATGGGAAAAAAATACTATCGAGTAACTAAGGAAAATATCTTAAGGGTAGCAATCATAAACCTCCGCGATCTGGACTATTTTCACATTCCCTCAAAGCCAAAAAATAGCCTTAGATATATTTTGTTGTGGAAACAGAAAAACGAGATGATCCTGTAGAAGTATGATCTTTCTTTCTCAATGCACTATCTGGGTATAAAAATGAATAGGCATCTCCATTTCTCTACTCATTTTAGTAATAAAATAGAAAAATTACGGCAAAGGTCTTACCGGCTATCGCACTTCCTAACTTCACCCAACCTGTCGCTTCGTCTCAAATTGATATAAACGTGTCCTCCGGCCAGCTCTGCTGTACGGTGCCCCGCTATTTACCCACTTGACTGACAATACAGCCAAATGTCTCCTACATTTTCAGAATAGGATCATGCAAAAAGTGGTCCGACATACAACTTTCGAGAGGTTGAAGAACGCTGACCTGCACCCGTTGCTTGGTGTGCCGTCGGTGGGTGAGTTCATCCGCCGGAGACACATCAAGTTTTTTGACTCGTTGCAGCACCTGACAAACCCAGTGTTTAACACTATGACCCCACCACCCCTCCCGCATCGATGGCAACAGACTGTCGGGGAAAAATTAGGTTAAGAATTAGTATGTAAGTTAGTTTTAAGGTTGATCAAAAAGGTGAGCCTCGTCACCTTTATTAGTCAGTTTAGTCCAGCCATGTATAATGTATATGATTATACTTGTTTATTCATTATATAATTTTTATAAAATAACAAAACATGTCTATAATGTAGCGATGCTACAGGAAATACAAAAATAATTTGTAAATAGATTCGCCTGAGGATCTATAATTTTCTGTAAATTTAAAGGGGCTATGAAAGAAAACAACAAAAATAAAAAACACACGAGATGAGATCCTACTGCTCAGAATGTTGAAACGCGTTAGCATTGAACTGATTAATATTGGAGTGATGTAATTTCCCAGAAGGTGCTCGTTTGGTAGAAAGAGGTAGAGTGTATTTCGATGCCATGGTTTCTTTGAGGTCTTTCTTTCACACAAGTTCCCCTTACGATCATGGTGGAGTACTGATGCTTACGTCAAAAGTAACCTGACGTCAAAAGTCACCTGAAGTGGTGAAAGAGTATCTGTTGAAACTTTTGTGAGGGGAAAAATAAACTTTGGTAATTAAACTTTACTCAGACTTTGAACCTCTACGATCTAGTTCAGGGATTTGCAGGATGTACTTGAATCAGTTGTTATTTGAACCGTAAGGAAATCTGCATCCATAAAACAGAAAAAAAAGACACTAGACCTCAAAATATCATTTATCAAATTTCTTTTTGTGGCTCACCCACCCGTTATGTTCAGTAACAGTAGCACAACGCATACACGTGATTAAAGTGATATTGTTGTCCTGGCTACCGAAAGGTGTCCTCAATCTTTGAAATAAAATGATTGTGAACATCAGACCCCTAATCTATCAAGTGCCTTGCGCTTTTATCTGAATTCTGAAGAGAAAACATATAAATGATCTCAAGATAATTGTTTGCTGGATAACATAAAATTTTCGTTGTAGTAGTAAAGAATAGCTCAAGCTTTTGACAGGGACTGGCACGCAGGTTTGCTTTACAAGCTCAAAGGATATTTACCGCAGACCCTATTCCTAATCCTACAATCCTACCTTTCAAACCGTTTCTTCCAAGTCCGCTGTGGTTTAGAATATTCTAACTGCTATCCCATTAAAGCAGGAGTTCCACAGGGCAGCGTCCTGGGTCCCATTCTCTATAATCTATACACCGCTGATGTCCCCTCTACTCCCAATACCTTCTTGGCAACATTTGCAGACGACACTGCAGTCCTGTCAACCCATCCAGACCCTGATATAGCATCCCAAAACCTTCAAAAACACCTTGACGAGGTCGAGTATTGGTACAACCAATGGCGAATCAAAGTCAATGAAGGAAAATGTTCCCACATAACCTTTACCCTCTGCCGCAAGTCCTGTCCGCCAGTCTTTTTAAATTCCATTCCTCTCCCTGTGTCTGAGACAGTACGGTATTTAGGCTTCCATCTCGACAAAAGACTGACATAGAACCCACCCACGAGGCTAAATAGACAAGAACTAAACAGACGCTTTGGACAACTGTACAGACTACTTCGAAGGACATCCCATCTCTCAATAAAAAATAAACTACTTATTTACAAAGTGATACATAAGCCAATCTGGACATACGGAATAGAGCTATGGGGGACAGCAAAAAAGTCGAACACCAAGCGCATCAAATCCTTTCAATCAAAAGTCCTGAGAACAATAGTAAATGCCACTTATTACGTCAGCAACAAAACCCTTCACAATGATCTGAATATACCCTATATTCTTGAACTCATCCCTTCCAAGTTCGTAAAATTCCCTAATTCCCTAGCACAGTCATTGCACTGCACCACTCACCCCTATAATCCTCATCGGAGATTAAAACGGCAGTGGCCTCGTGACCTGCTGTAATCAAGTGATAGTGGGAGTCCTGGCAATGGCCAGTTTCTCTAATCATGTCCTGAGCGTATGAGGCTCTCGCGCTCTTGGGCAGCCTCCGCTGGCCCTTATCCAGTAACGCGACTGACGTAGGAGCGTGGGGGACTTCCCAAGACTTCCTCCTTCGCATGCGAGAGAGGTGACAACCTTGTGGACTTGGGGGGGCTCTGGGCTGTTTGTAATTATTGTATGAATGAGCGAGTGAATGATGAATTGTAAATATGGTCTGAATGATAACATTTATCTCAATTACTTATTGCCTAATAAGGCAGATTATAATTTTATCTTAATAAAAAATTGTTGATAGTAAAATAGTAGCAAAGAGGTTATGAGCATAACATTTCCATTAGTAAAAACGAAACTTGGTCATCCGTACAGAGAAGGCCCATGAGCGGTGAGCATATCGGAGATAGAAAGCAATCTAATTAAATTAGTTTTCAATATTCACAATTAACATTACGAGTGATGTTTCAAACTAAGGAATCTCTTGTAATGTTCAAATTAAATTAATTTACAAATATACATTTACACTTCTGGACAAAGACATTTCTTTAACGTGGAATAAATAACACAACAACCAAACCCAGCAAAACAAAAGAAAAAGTGAATTTATCACTCTACTTATTATCACTCACTTAAAGTGTTATAACTCCCTTGTAGGCTCCCAATATCGCATTCTCCCCTTACTTCGTAAAACCAGAAAGCTATTCATTTTTAAGAAGGTTTGTCTGAAGGCAAATCAAGAGTGATAACGCCCAGGGCGCATGCCTCATTTCGACCCCTGCTGAATGCTAACCCTCCAAACCTCTCTATAGGGCCCACTACTAAGCAGGTTTGCCAAAGTGACACCACTGCAAACGGAAGCTAATGTTTATGGTCATATCATTGTTATTTTGGGCAACTACTCCCCATCAACTCAAAGCCCTTTACCATCAATCTTCCATATCACATAATTGATGCCCGTGGTAATTAGTAATTTCTGGTCTCACGGCATATAACAACTTGTTCGGACTTCAAAGTAAGTCAAGCTTCAAAGCACCGCTCTCTCAGTAGTTAGTAAGGAAGAACCCCGTGTTTTTCTGACTCGACATAATTAGGAGGATAACTTTCTATTTTTCCCCTAACCACTCAGGCTGTGACAAGGTTAGAATGACTCAATGCTTTTCTAAATATATACATTCTCGTTTGTGTTCATATCATCATATTGCCTTAAACTCGACATAAGCAAGTTTCTCTTTTCGTTTTAAACTTCTATTACTTACTATACTACTACCCTTAACGGAGTCACCTTATTTTGCAACTACCATTAAGTTATTTTATCTATCTGTGGTTACATTTGTAAAGTACTCATCATAAAACTCAAATTGGTACACTGGCTTAACTTACATGCGTAGTTAGTTGTATTTACTAAGTTCATAAAAAAAAAAGTAGACAGGATTCGTGTTTCTTATAGCACTGGTTCATGTTACAACAATCGTTGCTTTCACAGAAACTACTGCATCTTGCCTCCCGTTGTTTCTTCAATATGATGTTTTTTGGGAAGTTTAACGAAAAATTGAAGACAGAAAAGCAATTAGAATTTCAACCATAGCTACCTTTCCCCAAAAAGTAATCAATGGTAATCGTAATATGAATACATAAACGATATATCGTCTTACAACATCCGGTCATACATCATGTACCTTCATGTCATACCTTCTTCTATAGCTTCTGCTAGATCCGTTATCGATCCCTTTGCTGACATTGGCCGTACTTTGTGACCGCAAACGTTTTTTTTTTTGTATCTTTTTTTTCAATTCCCTAATAGGAGGGATTAAGCACACATTTTGTAGTAGGTACATGTTTCAATATGGATAAAACGTATCTCCAAAAATCTTTTTAAATTCTTAATGAGTTTCTTGCTACCAATTCAGAGTCTCTAGTGGGATAACATTTGGAAATCGCTTTGTTAGGCATGATTTCTCAGTCCCATGGGAGTTTTTCCTAGTCGGTGATATTATATATATAATAGATTCTACGTCTTTTATCGGCTTGTCCGTACACTTTTCGGTCGTGAAGAATTTATAATTTAGTGGTGCATTTATGATAGTATTGTTGAACTATGTACCTGGAGAAGAAGGGTGGACAATATGCCATGGACAGAGGAGAGATGGGCCTCAAGACGAATAGCCTACTAGGACCGGAAGTGTGAGTAGGGTCAGTGCTAAGGGATGAATATGCAGAGCCGACAAGAGCAGGAGATAATCGATTGGCACTTAAGGTAGCTAAATCAATACCTTCTTAGCTCGCTGTGGAGGAGTCAAGGCCGGAAGGGAGCCCCCCCCCCCCCAGCTTCCGGAGGTACATTATACAGGAGTAAGGCCAAGAGGAATTACGATCAAAAGTTTTAAAAAGCGGCAGCAATAAATGTTTCCTTCTTTGTTCGCTTCCTTCGCCACTTGTTGATTTTCTAGCTGATTAAATGGAAGTGCTTCTGGCGGTTTCAAGTATTTTTTTATCAATCGTAGTCGATGTCATGGCAAAGATGTGGTTCCCTTTTCGGTCGCTGGTAATAGGACAGAGATGGGTTCATTTTTGGTTCCACGTTTGGAATTTAAACTTATTAATTAGAAAATAGTAGACCGGAAGTAGATTTTCCAAACATAAAAGATTTAAGTAGTGTTAAAAATTAAAATGTATGAGCAGTTCTAAATTAAAAATACTAACATTATAAACAGTTCAAAGGTGAGCATTTCAAATTAATGAGATATTTTTCAAAAAGAGGAGACTAACTGGAAAAATGAGTTGAATACTACTCAAATGAAAAGAATTCGTGTGATTGCCATTTTTATAAAGATGATTGCCAATTAAACCCCTCAATATAAAATTAATTAAGAATATAAAATTAATTGATTGCCAATTTAATTTCGACTGCCGTTTAATAATATTCAATGTTATGTAAGTTTCGAATTCAGAAACTTAAAGGAAGTGGAGGTTGTCAGGTTACAAATCGAACACTTGCAGATGTAGTTTAGAACTGTGATATTAAACATATGTACACATTAGCTCGCGCTACAAATATTACAATAAACAAATAAAACTTATAACTAACCTGAATCAATACAATTGTCGATAATAAGCGTTGATCATTGAATTAACAAGAGTACTGTTATTCACGAGGTTAACAGCTCGGAGCCTTCTTTTATACTAGCGCGCTCTGTAGGGACACCTAACATATGTGCCGAAGTTTGGCGGTAACGTTCAAACTTACATATATAGTAAATCGCTCTAATATTGCGTAGATTCAATCCCGCATTAAGAAAATAGGGTATGACGCCTTTCCTGTCCTTGTGGCCATACTCTTGGAAATAGCATCCTTACTGTGATGTATTCTTTTAAATATCACAAATACATATTTTAGTGTGGTTATTTTATCATACGGTATATAATTATCTATCGATTAGTTATTTTTTTCCTTCCGGATCTATTGCATTTGTCTCTCGGCGAATATATTAATAAATCCATAGCTACTATCTTATAAAGGACTATTTTATAATATACCCTCTGATCCGAGACATGACACCCCCACCGCTATCGGCACGATGGCAACTCACAAGATCGAGTAAAGCAGAAGAAATGGTTGACATCACGGCGCTTGGCCCACCAACAACAAGCCTCTAAGGGGCACCCTAACTAATATCAGACTAACTACGACTGCACTACATGCCTAGAGAAGACTCTAGGCCCAGCCACCAGTGGACTCTCACCACTGTACCGTAACAATCAACCTCCACCGAGGATTCCCACACTCCTTACTCCTCTCACACCACCTTCAAGCAGGTCCTCCTAGTACAAGGATCCGATCACCCTAAATATTTTATATTTATCCCTCATCCGAAAATTCTAACTAGAGAGCTTAAAAAAAAAAAAAAATATGAGACTAGTTTTTTTTTTCTATTATTTAAACAAATTCTTGTATGATATTTTTCAAGTTAAGTTATATAGCTTCCCCTATATGACGTATTATTTCATTGTTGTTAGACAAAATTGGATTTATTGTTTTGTATCTTATTGTTATTGGGAGAGGACATTGTTTCTTCATTTCTATTTATATTTGTGTATGATAAATTTCAAGTATTGCAACCAGATGTATCGAGTATTCAACGGCCTTGGATGGAATAATTTACTCATATTTGAAATACTGTTGAATAACGGGACTGCCAGCTCGGTAATAATAAAATGGCGGACAGTCCTTGAATAAACTTTTTTACTCGACTAACAAATTATAAATTAGTATTTTTACCGTAACGCTAAATGCACAGAGACATAGGCATATAATTATGTAAATATCATTCAAAAGTGAAAATTTAGTGAATACGTTATAGCATTCAAAAAAATCTAATCCTTGTGGATTTTTAAAGATATAATCATCAACTACCTCGAAATATGCTCATCAGCTGTTTCATAAACCGGAAGTATGAAAAAAAAAATGAAGTTTGAAAAAGGTCAACCCTATTTCATTGACTTGGAATAGTCCACAAGGTAACATTTTAAGCTCTGCATTTTTTCATTAATTAAATAAAAATGAAGACGATAACGCATGACAATTGTCAAATTGTGATATGGTTAATGTTGTTGTTTTGTATAGTATTTTAGTAATTCGTTTATTTTGAGTGACTTAAATGGTGCATAAAAGCTAGTTTTAATAGTAATTTTTATTAATTTCTAGGGTAATTTTTATTTAACAATCATAAAATAATGGTTTACTAATACGCTATGTTCCTAGACTGTTCATATTGTTCGCTCAATTTTTACGTCCCTTTGTTTCGTTTATAAATACTTGAAAAAACTATACTTAATACAAGAAAAACTCCTTTAAATTACAATATATGAAATGTGGAGTCCACTGTATAAATAATTTATTAGAGAACGCTGAGGAAGATACCCGGTGACGAATAGCTGTCACTGGGTGTTATCAAATATTTATTTTTAAAATGATGACGATATTTCATCGTTTGAGGTGTCCGCTAAATTCTGATGTATTTTTTGCCTCGCCGCCGGCAGCGGTGAAGTGAGAAAAATGACCCCAGTGAGGGATGATGTACGGTCTAGCCACTAATCATAGATAGCCCTTCTTTCTAATTCCAGAACTGTCATGTACAGTTCAGGTCCTATGGATACTTGCATATTAGCTAGTTCCCTCTGTTTGTTTGTTTGTTGCTTTTTCCATAACTCAGCAAGCCAACAAAATTACGTGAAACGCCAGAGATACCCTGCATTCTACACTACAAGCACAAAACGAGTACACCCTAACAAATATATTTATGAAGATACCTACATACACTTCGGACAAAAATATAACGCAGACCTAGCCATTTCTGTTCCATCTAAAAATCCATCCTTCCCATATTGAAATTGGTTCGAAACCAATCCTCTGTCCACTCACCAGACAGCAGTGGCCCTTTAGATCCCTTCCCAGAAGACGGGTCCTTTATCCCCCGAGCCGCAAACCTCTGGAACTCCCTCCCTATTTCCAAACGTCACACTCCTTCACTTACTACTTTCAGAGTTCATATATTAATATATAAAGTTGGTTTCATATTACCACCTTTTCCACTATATAAATACAGAGGGGTCCAAAAAAAATGTTTCCACTGTTTAAAAGTCCATAACTTGCAAACTAATTGACGGAGTTGTCTCATTTTTGGTAGTGTAATAGTTTGTAGTTCCGGCAATCGCCGTACAAGCGTTGTATTGCGTTGTTATGTTTTGACAGATGACACAGATAGTTAGTGTTTTATTGTTAGTTGTACCTTGTTACTCGAGTAAACATGGCTGACGTAAGGCTTACATTTGATGAAAGGAAGTCTGTTTTTAAGTGGTATTTTAAGTACGAAAACATTAATGAGGTTCAACGGCAATGGCGAAATGTGTATCAAACAGAGCCACCGACACGTTTAACGATTCGTCGTATTCGAGACAAATTTGAAGCCGAAGGCTGTGTTAAAGATGTACACAAACAACGATCTGGACGACCTGTAACAGTAACAAGTCCATTTAACTGCCATCTTGTGTTAAAACAATTCACTCGCTCACCACAGAAGTCTGTGAGACAGTGTGCCCGTGAAACTGGAGTTAGTCGCTGAAGTGTTCGGCGAATTTTGATATCTTTAAGTTGGACTTTAAGCTACACTTTCACCAAAAATGAGACAAATCCGTTAATTAGTTTGCGAGTTATGGACCAGTTAACCAGTGGATACATTTTTTTTGGACCCCCCTGTATTATTATTAAACTTTATTATGATAAAATTACAATCTGCCTGATTGGGCTATAAGTAATTGTGATATATGATCTCGTTCATACCGATTTACAATTTTCATTCACTCGTTCATTCATACTATATATACAAACAGCCCAGAGGCCCCCCAAGTCCACATGGTTGTCATCTCCCTCGCGTGCGAAGGAGGAAGCGGAGTCTTGGGAAGTCCCACACGCTCCTACGTCAGCCACGTCACTGGATAAGAGCCAGCGGAGGCTGACCAAGAGCGCTATCACTTATTTATAGCAGGTCACGAGGCCACTGCCGTTTTAGTCTCCGAGGTGGATTATAGGGATGAGTGGTGCAGTGCGATGACTGTGATAGGTAATTAGGGTGGTTGGATAGGTTACTATGGAATTTTATGAACTTGAAAGGGATGAGTTCAAGAATGTAGGGTATATTCAGATCATTATGAAGGGTTTTGTTGCTGACGTAATAAGGGGCATTTACTATTGTTCTCAGGACTTTTGATTGAAAGGATTGGATGCCCTTGATGTTCGACTTTGCTGTCCCCCATAGCTCTATTCCGTATGTCCAGATTGGCTTAAGTATAACTTCGTAAATAAGCAGTTTATTTTCTATTGAGAGATGGGATGTCCTTCGAAGTAGTCTGTACAGTTGTCCAAAGCGTCTGTTTAGTTCTTGTCTTTTTAGCCTCGTGTGTAGGTTCCATGTCGGTCTTTTGTCGTGATGGAAGCCTAAATACCGTTTCAGACACAAAGAGAGGAATGGAATACATAAATATTAAGAATTTATTTTAAATACCAGAATAAGACCACATGATTGATTCATTATAATTACTCTAAGGGGACTTAGTCCCAGAATAAAGTTTTTTTTTTTTTTTTTTTTCATTTCTTCATACATTCGTGCACCTTTGGATTTCTTACATGGACTTGAGACAGTTTCATCTTCCGTTGGAGATCACTCAATCAGAGAAATTACAAATAAAACTTCTCAATTATTATTATTTTTCTATTTACTATTTCAAGAGCAATTATAATGTTATTTAATATTGACAAGGCAAGCGTTCCTTTAGGGATAGCTCGGAGGCAGAGAACCTGACCGAATCATTTTTCTTTGGGTAATAATTAAAGCGGTCTTGTCATGTCATGAGACCCTAATAACAATAAACAAAAAGGGAATGTTATTAGCTGTAGCTTTTTTATGTATTCCATAATCATTCGGTTTGATTGTGTAGTAGAGATTAAGTGAATATAATATACACAGCTGATGTATTGATAAGCATAGGTGCGATGCAAGCCCCAGTATCAGAGTGTTATGACAGAACAACAAGGAATGCTATGTTGAATATTAAGCAGTGGTCAGCATCGAAATTTCATCATAGTTGAAGGCACATCTATAACTAACGAGAGGGCATTTCCGTAAGCAGACTTTTCAATCACTCTGGACTCCACAGTTATAAAGTAGCAACATTTTTATAAAAAAATGTATCGATTGCCACCAAGAATCACAGTTATGTTTCACATCCAAAAATAGTGTAAAGTTTTACTTTTTATAAAAACTCACCTACAATGATTAATCAAATTAAAAATCGATCTATCAGTTGTTGAAACTGTTGTACAGTTTCGATTTTCTTGCCCACGATATTTTTTGGACACAAAATTTATTTAAAACCTAATACTCCAACGGTGGAGAACAAAATTTGTATGAATGACACAAAGAAAGGTCCATGAATGAAAGTATAAAAGTTATGTCAATGAGAACTGTACAACAGTTTCAACAACTGATAGAGCGATTTTTAGTTCGATTAATCATTGTAGGTGACTTTTTATAAAAATAAAACTTTACACTATTTTTGGATGTGAAAAATAACTATAATTAAGTATACTTTAGTTCAATAATAGTTTCACAAATAGATTACATCAGTTCATAAATAATGTATACAACTCACTTATGGGCAGCAAGGATGAAATGAAAAACCATTCTCACCTGAAACAAAAATACAAATTGTAAGTTGAAATCGTGAAAAATAATAATGAAGTTGTTGTGAGTAATATTATGAAAAACCAATCAACCAATAGATTGAAAAATACAATCCATTCGAAATCTACAATTACCACAGGTTTATTTACCTTTAAAGATGGAAAACAAATCTCAAAACATCAAATAAATGTGAATAAAGGCGGGATTTTTTTTGGAGTTCGGCGTCGTTTCAGATGTTTTTCTTTTTATTTTTTTTATTTCATAGCCCCTTTAAATTTACAGAGAAATGTATATAATTATAGATCCTCAGGCGAATCTATTTACAAATTATTTTTGTATTTCCTGTAGCGTCGCTACATTATATACAGGTGTTGTTATTTTCTAAAAATTTTATAATGAATAAACAAGTATAATGATACACATTTTACGAGACTGGATTGAACTGACTCCAATAAAGGTTATGGGGCTCACCTTTTTGATCAAACTTAAAAAGGTTTTTGTCAGTGTTTCAGATTTATAGCTCTGATTTTTTTTTTTTATATATAGGCTACAGACAACTTACAAAAATTGCACCGAAAAATAAAATTCATTAAGTTACGTTATTTGAAAAAACCACTAAAACAGTTATGATTTTTAAGATGTTATGACACAATCCGATATCCTTGGGTTAAACAAGGCGGTGACTGTGGCTGTGTGTGGTGCAAGGCTAGTTGGTCTACAAGGAAGGTCGACTCAAACCACTAACTAAAACCATTTCCTCCTAGACGGAATCCAATCATGGAGTATCGATTCGAACAGTTCCAAAATATATTTGCTGAGCACAAAGTGAGGAGCTGTCATCCGTCAGTGTGTACTCATGTCTGCAAGTACTCATGTCTGCAAGTACTCATGTCTGCAAGTACTCATGTCTGCAAGTACTCATGTCTGCAAGTACTCATGTCTGCAAGTACTCATGTCTGCAAGTACTCATGTCTGCAAGTACTATTACAGCTGGAATGATTTAATGATCTCGAATTATACAGGCATACATCGCAACACCTCGAATCGAAAATATTTTAATTAGATTTCGGTTAAAATAAACGAGAAACATGGAGAGAAAAAAATTGAGAAAACGTGAAATGAGTAAAGCCAGTTCTCAAGTCCCAGCTCAGAAATTATTAGTCATTTCAAGTTCGGACTTTTTTCCAATAGGTAAGGACAAATTAACACCATTCCATGCCATATCATATAAAGTCCTGAGAGCAATAGTAAATGCTCTCAGGAGAGCAATAGTAAATGCTCCTTATTACGTCAACAACAGAACCCTTCATAACGATCATCTGCATTCTTGAACTCATTCCTTCCAAATTCATGAAATTCCATAGTAACCAATCCAACCACCCTAATCCCCTAGCACTGTCATTGCACTGCACCACTCATCCCTATAACCTCCTCGGAGACTGAAACGGCAGTGGGCTCGTGACCTGCTATAAATGCGTGACAGTGGGAGTCCTGGCAATGGCCAGTTTCTCTAATCATGTCCTGAGCGTCTGTAGCTCTCGCGCTCTTGGTCAGCCTCCACTGGCTCGTACCCGGTGACGCGGCTGACGGAGGAGCGTGGGGGACTTCCCAAGATTCCGCTTCCGCTTTCGTATGCGAGGGAGGCAACAACATGTCGACTTGGGAGGCCCCTGGGCTGTTTGTAAATATGGTATGAATGAGAACATTTATCTCAATTATTTATTGCTTATTAAGTATTAAGGCATATTGTAATTTCTTCATAATAAAGTTGTTTTAATAATTAAAAAAAAAATATTTACCAGCAATGGCGCGACAATGGAATGATGTTTGGCACCGGTCATCTAACAGCTAACATAACGGAAACATAGGGCTGGCCCGAAGATGCCTTCTTCTCGTTCTCTATAGACCGAACTGTAAACAGTGCTCTAATGCTATAATTCCTTCATCGCAGCACCTCTAAGTGCCTCTGGGTCCAAACTCCTGGACCAAGTTCTTGAATACAAGAAAAACTCGACGGAATAAACAGATAAATCCAAATAGCTGAAGTAGTAGCTAGTAGCCATTAACCAAAAAAAACACACACGCAGAACAATTGCTTATTGAAAGTGGTTCGAGCCGAGTTTAATAGGTTTTTCTTTTATATTAATGGGTGTTAGCTAACAAGATCGTTTGGGGTAAGACAAAGGTTATTTGAGTAATAACCAAGAGGTATCAACTTAAAGTTGACAGGTGCTGTTACAGTGCTTACTCGCTAGCTCCACTGCTACATAAGAAGGATTAATGTACCTCTTGCTCGGCTGAAGAAAGTTCCCCTCATCCGCTAACTATTCCTTGTAGCCGAGAGAGAAAAAGAAGAGAAAAAAGCTCTACCTTAAGCTAACTTTAGTAGGTGTCGCCGACTGGAGCTTGGGAGCAGCTCTGCTTATCAGCCCTCAGTACCCCTGTGGGCCTTGAAGAAAGTGGGACTCTTAACTTCACCATTCGGATGGGGTTTTCCTTATTTTCAGCTCCGACTTTCCTTCAGCTACATATCCATTTTAATGAGTAAAGGCATATTCCATGGCAACTCAAAATATGTTCTTTAAATACTACTTAAAATGCGCTAAGAGTAAACAAAGAAAAAAAATAAACGTAAAGGTGGGCTTTGTTTAACTAATTTCAGGTAATTTGCTAATTTCTCAAGTATTTGATAACATTAACAGCGCCAGCACAAAAATCATGTTTCGAAATTCAAAAGCAGAAATAAGTTGCAAGCCGGTTTCAAAAAGGTCTTCATGCCAATAATAATTCAATGTCCAATTGTTTTATTTGTTTAAAAGGCGATTTATAGTAGCCGATAAGTATTATAAGTTACAAAACACCCAGTAGTTTTTCCACAATCATATAATAAGTTTCGACCATTAAAATCTTTCGTCAATGTTCTATATCTACTACTTCCTTAATTGTTTTTTTATAAATATATTTCCAGCAATATTTATACTACAATTTTCAATGACAATCATGGATCTCACTAACTAAATACGTGAATCTATCACATGTAGATTTGTGTATGTATTGTGAATCATCACATATACATTTTTGTAAATATTGTGAATCTATTACATGTAGATTTGTGTATGTATTGTAAATATATCACATATAGATTTGTGTATGCATTGTGATGTATCACATTAAATTTGTGTATATACTGTGATGTTTCATATGTAAATTTGTGTATGTGTTGTAAATCCTCGCATGTAAATTTGTGTATGTGTTGTGACTCATCACATGTAGATTTGTGTATGTATTGTGAATCTATCACATGTAGATTTGTGTATGCATTGTGATGTATCACATTAACTTTGTGTATGTACTGTGATGTTTCATATGTAGATTTGTGTATGTATTGTAAATCATACATTAGATTTGTATATGTATTGTGAATCCTCACTTGTAAATTTGTGTATGTGTTGTGACTCATCACATTAGGTTTGTGTATGTATTGTGAATCTATCACATGTAGATTTGTGTATGTATTGTGATGTATCAAATTAAATTTGTGTATGTACTGTGATGTTTCATATGTAGGTTTGTGTATGTATTGTGAATCATACATTAGATTTGTGTATGTATTGTGAATCTATCACATGTAGATTTGTGTATGTATTGTGAATCATCACATATACATTTTTGTAAATATTGTGAATCTATTACATGTAGATTTGTGTATGTATTGTAAATATATCACATATAGATTTGTGTATGCATTGTGATGTATCACATTAAATTTGTGTATATACTGTGATGTTTCATATGTAAATTTGTGTATGTGTTGTAAATCCTCGCATGTAAATTTGTGTATGTGTTGTGACTCATCACATGTAGATTTGTGTATGTATTGTGAATCTATCACATGTAGATTTGTGTATGCATTGTGATGTATCACATTAACTTTGTGTATGTACTGTGATGTTTCATATGTAGATTTGTGTATGTATTGTAAATCATACATTAGATTTGTATATGTATTGTGAATCCTCACTTGTAAATTTGTGTATGTGTTGTGACTCATCACATTAGGTTTGTGTATGTATTGTGAATCTATCACATGTAGATTTGTGTATGTATTGTGATGTATCAAATTAAATTTGTGTATGTACTGTGATGTTTCATATGTAGGTTTGTGTATGTATTGTGAATCATACATTAGATTTGTGTATGTATTGTGAATCCTCACATGTAAATTTGTGTATGTGTTGTGACTCATCACATTAGGTTTGTGTATGTATTGTGACTCATCACATCAGATCCGTGTATGAAGATATCAAAAATCTATCACATGTAGATTTTTGTAGGCATTGTGATGTATCACATTACATTTGTGTATGTGCTGCGATGTATCACATGTAGATTTGATTTGTTTACTGTCACTATCGAACAATCCACACACTGGCGGGTAGGAGTATGAGAAATGATTATCCTAGTACTAGCCTGAGAGTACAACCTCTCCCTTCGGACTCAGCAATAGATAATATGATTTACAAAGACGACAAATGCATATTTATGCTTGTACGAGAGGACTCAAGTGGGTTTCTTTACAGGTTTGAATCCATTACGGAATCCTTAGAGCTGGAGTACATTGAGCAGTTAATATAATCTTTGAGTGAGCATTGGGAGCTAAAGTGGAACGCGCTATTCAAATCGGCCATAGTGTGCTGTGTGAGAAGATGTTGGAGAGTGGGGGTAAGCAGTGAGGTTCGTTGACCCTTCAGTCTCTGTTTATTTCTTCCTCGTTGGGGCCTTATGGTTGGCAACACTGCAGCAAGGCCACCACGCTTTTTATTGCACTGCCTCTGTAATAAAATTCACATTCGACAATATCGGCATCTAACGCCCTCGCCGTCCTCTTGTCACTTCAATTTATTCACATTTCCAGCTATTCAAATAGACTAAGAACAGTTCAATTTGTTGAGAATTAATTATAAATGAAAATAACACCGAATAAAAGTTATTATAAGCAGTTTTTAAAACAGTCAAAAGGCAATAGATTACAAACTTTAATTTATTCATATTTTGACCTATTAAATAGAAATTAAACATGATAACAATCGTAACGTATGGGTGGAAATGAGATCAGAAGTCAGAAGAAGTTAAATCTATAAATAAATAAATATGTTCTTAGCAAGGAATTTACTAGAATTATGTAGTAGTAGAACGCTTATGGTGGAAAATCAACTCAAAGCAACCATACCTTATGAGCTTGGAATGGTTAATTTGATTTTTTTTCAAATTATCGAAATTGTTTTCATTATTACAGATTCCACAATAAGGAATCTAATTTAAATATAATAAGACTTTACCTAAATAAGTTCTTATGAATCATACTTTTGTATTCATTAAGTAATATCCACGAGTATAACAATTATTCATACAGAAACTTAATTAGTCAAGTATGAATACCTAATGCATACAGTTGCTTATAAATTATATGGAGAGTTGTAAATAAGTCTTTAATGTAGAAATAGGAAATGAAACTCACTATAAGCAATATATAATAGTTTAATATCATTATTAACCATTTCCACAAACTCAACTACAGGTACTTTTTATTATTGCCTTAAATATACTTTGTATGCATTCATTAAAAATGAATGAAGGAGTAGATAAAAAGTATCGATGGAAAAAACAGAAGAGGGAGCCACCACCCGCCTTGACCTCACGGGTCCCCAGGTAGCGGCCTACATCTGAAGCGAGAGGGGAAAGGACATTGAAATCCTACGTGTGGCCAGCTTAAATAATATCTGCTTATTTAAAACTCTGTAGGACACTAGATCTCATTCCTCATTCCTGTACCAAATCCTCAACCTCCTCCTACAGTTCATTATGTCTCTCTAACCCCTGTACCAAATCCTCAACCTCCACCTACAGTTCATTATGTCTCTCTAACCCCTGTACCAAATCCTCAACCTCCTCCTACAGTTCATTATGTCTCTCTAACCCCTGTACCAAATCCTCAACCTCCACCTACAGTTCATTATGTCTATCTAACCCCTGTACCAAATCCTCAACCTCCACCTACAGTTCATTATGTCTCTCTAACCCCTGTACCAAATCCTCAACCTCCACCTACAGTTCATTCTGTCTCTCTAACCCCTGTACCAAATCACCTCTCCTGTAAAGTGTCCCCTTAGTCTCACTTGTTTATACGAACTTCATAAAATGAGTCAGATTGTTAATAAAACCCTAAAAAATGGCAAATATAATGTCGCATTATAATTCATTCATTCTTTTCCACAGTTTCAATAAGGAACGAGCAACTAATGACGCTATACAAAATCTCAGATTAAAGCTTTGCCTGAATAAATTTACTACACCACGTAAGTTATGTATTGAAATAGAACAAATAGAGACAGAAACCTCTCAAAGGGAATACGAATCGGAAGTTCTCTCCGCCGGCACAATAACATAATAGAATACAAAATAAAAGGTCTCCATGTAATTCAATTGCACATTGAAGAAATTAAATTTATTTTTAATTTTTCTTATCTGAGGTTTTAAGATTCTGCTAATAAATAAATAATTCTGGCAAAAAGGTGAATTTAATATTACAAATAAAAAAAAACTTAAATTAATTATATAAGTGCTTGTCTATAACTTTTGCTTCTTCTTCTTTATTTCTCATTATTCATCTTCAATCAAATTATTACTTCTTCTTTTCGTGATGGTTCTCTTCTCTGTTCTGCTTTAAGTCCAACAAACATTAACTAAAAGAAGTTTTTACTACAATCACTATCTTCAGATAACATGTCTCACGTACTGACCATAACAAGAGTGACGCTAACGCGTTGTTTTTCGTAGCCTTCGCTCATTTGTTTTTATCGCCTTCTTGATACACGGTTCGATAAAACCTTTTTATTTCAAGTTCTTGATAATTGAATTTTACAATATCCAATATCACAGCAATGTGTAAAGCATGTATTCGTGTCACCTCCGGTTAATCCGAACCGTTGCGTCAACGCCACGTCCCTTCGAGGTCGGATTAACGAGGGTACATAAGTGCTCATGTCATTTTAATATGAGCAAAGAATTCACTTTAGAATTGGTGTTATTGTTTGCCATTTTAGCAATTTGAACTCTTTTCTTGCGCTAGGATGGCAATATTTGTACGATCTATGGTGAGACTGTTGTCCAGGTAATGGAAGGAAATGAACTGGACGGACTGGCTGACCCCGTTTTCGGCTGCGAACCGGTTTTTCACAAGGCGGAGCAGAGCAGTGGCAATACCCAGCGAGCACGTGAGTTAGCTGAGGCCCTTTAAAACACGAAGCAGTTTCCGAACTGATTAGTCTATCCTCGTGCCGTTATCCGAGTCTGCACTACCCAATCAGTTGCCTGTTTAACCGGCTAACGACTCATTAACCGCCCCCATTTTACCTCTCCGCTCCAATCGGCATATACCATTTTGTTTTTACAACAGTTCCAACTAAAATCAGCTATTTATTAATACTCCGCTGTGGAGGCTCTAGCAAGTGAACTATCCTGGCTCCGCCAAATACATTTTTATCGAGATGTTAATTATTAGTTACTATTAACAATATTGGGACCAATACCTCAATAAAAATCAAATGCATTCATAATTGTGTTTAATGCAATAACTGAGGGTTTTTTCATGAACAAAAATGTTCCTGATTCTTTTAGCATATGGTGTTGGAGTTAAATTGCGAGACAAACAAAAAAGCCGATCCTTCCAAATACTTGAAATGATTGGAAAAATGAGAATCAGGATGCACTATTGTGGGTGAAAAGGTCATTTTTTCTACAGGTTTATCAGGTCAAGTGACTACAGTGATATAATATTAAAAATAATGCTAAAAGTAGAAGCAACCCTCTTCTACTGTATACCTGCCTCGTGACTACATGGAAGTCACTGATGGTTCCTGTTATTTTTTAAGTAAGCAACCGCATCCCTCCAAGACCTCCCTACTTCCCAGAAATACCCTTTTCTTATACATATATGTCTCAGCTTTAGCCCCAGACCCCACTAGTTCCCACACATTCCACCCAGTATGTAGTAACATAACTCTTAATATTTGTACACACCAGTGTTTTGCTTGTGCTTCATAATAAAGCTTTTCTTTCTTTCCTTTTAAAAGACTCTCCTCTACAAAGATTATTTAACTGTTTGTTACATAATGGTAAGAACAAGTAGAAGTGGCTTGAGCAGAACTGTATACCTGCCTCGTGACTTTATGGAAGTCACTGATGGTTCCTGTTATTTTTAAGTAAGCAACGCATCCCTCCAAGACCACCCTCCCACTTCCCAGAACTATCCTTTTCTTATACATACATGTCTCAGCTTTAGTCCCAGACCCCACTTGTGCCTAGACATTCCACCCAGTATGTGGTAACGTAACTCTTAATATTTGTATATACCAGTGTTTTGCTTGCGCTTCATAATAAAGCTCTTCTTTATTTTGTTTTAAAAGACTCTCCTCTACAAAGACTATTTAACTTACGATGGTGACCCGGAGGAATTTTCGAAGCATAGTTTATTTGTAGACCAAATTTGTTCCTATTCAGCAATAATGACGAAGTCTGAGCTGTTTGTTTCAAGCTAGACGTTCTTCCTTTCCCAGCAAGTAACAGCCAGATAAAGAACAATGGCCTATTTCAAACATAACCTTAAGGACGAGGAAAAGGCTTTTGCCTTTCAAAAATCTTTCGACAGCTGAAGCCACCAGCTTCTAGAGCGCTTTTTCTCAACCTATGAGTCACGAAATGATAGTTCCAATTTGTTCTGGACTCAATGTTACTTTCACGTGTAAAATTTACACTTGACATTTGTTAGTTTACCACTGTAATATACAAACACGTCAGTCTACCACAGAACAATTAAGTCACATCAAGTTACATTTAAACTTGTTAAATAGTAGTACCGATTAAAACTTAATTTGAAATTAAAATTTATAAACTTAAAACATTACATTCAGTCAAGTAAGATTAATCATAATGATTTACAAGGTACGGTTTAAACTTTGCTCCCTAGAAACAACAACGGTTTCAAAAATGTACCATGAAATTTATAAATTTCTCATGTGGTTAAAACATTGAGCGGAATTATCAGACTAAATGTTGTAATCTAGCTCAAACATGGGCTGCAAAAATAACGGTGACTTCATGCAATTATTATCTGCCAAGTTCATCCCAAATTCTCGTTCATTCAATTTCATCTCCTATGCTCATAGGGGTTGACATTGATGCCTTTGATTTCAGGATAAAAAATGAATTCTAATCATTATTGACAGATTTTGTGTGAAAAATGAACTTAAGACTGCAATCTTTATCGTTGATAAATGTTTTAAGTTAGCGTCAATGAACCTTAAAAGTTTTTATGAAAATATAATAAGAAAAGAAGAGGTTGTAAAGTAGGAAAGATATTAAGTAAATGAGATTGACGTTGCATTGGAAAGGAAAATGACGAGGATGGTGATGGGGGGAAAGTGAGGTAAAGTGACGGAAAGTAAGGAGGGAAAAAATAAGCTGTCAGAGGTGACAGGCAGAAAATTAGGAGTAAGATGAACATCATGTGAGGAGTAAGGAGAGTGAAAGGCATGTCAACACTTGTACATTATTTCAGCTATACTCTTACACCTTTGCATATGTCATAATATCAAAGCTACTATTAAAAATGAACCACTACAGCTTTGAGTATTTTTTTTTTTTCATTTTTAATACTCTTTGTTTATCTTGACAAACCTGCCACGCTTACGAGACTTGGTCAGCAGACGGTTCGGACAAACTGCTCAAGAGGAATCCCCTCTTCAGTCTAGAAAAGGAAAAACTCAGATATAAAGTCAAAAACGAGTCCGGGCTTACGGAGTTGAAATATGGGAATCAGCCAAAGACCTCGAACATCACACGCATAGTCCTAAGAACATCGGTTAATGAACCCGACATAATGGCCATAATATCTAGCTTATATATATCCCACCATTCAAGATCACATTTCCTCAAATCACACATTCCATCAAAAACTATCTAACCATCCAAATCCTCTAGCAAGATCACTTTCAATTATCACCTGCCCAAACAATCTTGGAGATTGAAGTGGAAGTGGCCCCGTGATCTTTTATAAATATTTATTCACTCTTAGTTATGGTGCTGCTTGGATTTCTCCCAGCAGGTCCTGAGCGTCTGCGGCTCTTGCGCTCTCCTACAGTCTCCACTGCTGCATAGTAGCGTCTAAGTCCATACACAACATAACCAAGGGGGAGGGGGATCCCCGGGCATGTATTGTTAGAATAAAAATTGTAAAACGGTATGATTGAAAGAGTAAATGTAAAATTGTAAATATATGGTATGAATGCGATATTTTATCACAATTGTCTATTACCCTTTTGAGGAAGATTGTAATTTTCTTCAAATAAAAAATTATTATTGTAAAGTGTTTGCTGAACAAGTAGCTTAGAGCGATCCCCCATTCATTGGCTATAAATAAAGCCTTTATTGCATGAGGAAACAAACAATATTTTGTAAAATGAATAATAACTTGCGACAATATAAATAAAAAGTACTGCTTCTGAGCTATTTACAATTAATAATAATCTATTACAAAGTTATACTTAGTGCTTCAAAAAAACTGTTTGCAATATATGTACAACTATAAATGTGTCCTCGTGCAGGCCTCCCCTTAATGGGGGTGATGGTCTAACTTCCCTGGAGACCAAAACCTACTGGGAAGTGGAGCTCGCGATTTCATTCCATAGTTCTTTCCATTTTTCTTTATCGCGAGCAGTTCTCATCCAATTGGACCAGCGACAGTCTTGAGGACATCACTCCAGCGCCTGTGTTGCCTTCCTCGCCTTCTCTTTAAATTATACGGGATCCATTCGGTAACCTTAGAAGACCACCTGTCATCCTGAATTCTGGCAAGGTGCCCCGCCCATTTACATTTAATTTCCCTTATATGTAGGCTTATATCCTTAACTCCAGATTCTTTGCACATAGTTGCACACTTAATTTTATCCTTTTTCTTGTAGTTTAGCATACTTCTTAGACTGAAGGAAGAACGCAGCTTTCAAACATCACTTTCTTATCTTCCAAGTTAAAGTTACCCTTCATTACTTCTCTTAAGGACCAGTATTTCTGCCAACCTCTAGTGATTCTCCTTTGTACTTCCTTTGTTGCACGATTAGTAAAAGATACAAACTGTCCCAAATAAACAAGTTCTTCCACATACTGCAGTGTTACTCCACTTAATCTTATTTCTTCTTTCGCACTGTTCGTCATTAACATTGTTTTGGAATAATTCGGGATTAGTCCTACATCCGCGCTATGAGTTAGGAGATCTTCCAGCACTTGTTTAAGTTCTTCAATCTTGCCTGAGATCAAAATCATCATCAAAAAGATCATTTGCTATAAAAGAAAGGTTCAAACCAAGCTCTGTGACTTGATAGCACAAATGGCAGAAAACAACAGCGTTCGCTTTAAAACCACTTTTTTTACTTTTTCCCAATTTGAGGACACAATGTCCATCATTCGGGCGGGCTCAACTATCATGGGGCCATTCCTTGATCGAAATAATGGCTGAATCAAACTCTGCTTTTGACAATAAATCCTATTTTAATTTCTCTATAGCCCATTGAAATGGACAACAGTGTGATCCAAACTGCGTTCTTTAAAAACTGGTTGCCCGGGTGACTCATCGTAACATAATCAAAAAGGATAATTGCTATGGGTAAAATAATTATAACCCCTTTATTGGGATGTACAATTGGATGAAACTGTCTATTGAAGATCAAAAGCTGAATTTGAAAATTGTGTATTAGGGTTGTTGTTATGACTGTTCAATTTTGTTACTAAACGATTGATTGATGTTTTACAGGGAAACGCTTCATACAGGAAAGACATTACAAGAAAAACTTAAAATCGATTATGAACGCTTTCCTCGTAATAATTTTTGTACGGCCATTCGCTTTGGAAATTATTGTTTTGTGTGCTTGTTATTGTTTTATTAGCACTCCTTTTCCTACGGAGATAGATTTTTACATTATACAACTTGTCTCTTAAATCACAATCAATCATCAATGCTTTTTAATAATATTATTAATATATATTCAACAGTATTTAATTTCAGTGTAAATCAATGGGAAAATATGAAGGAACGTAAGTGGAGCATTACAATTTTTTTAATAGGTCTGGTACAAATCGTTTATTTAACAATTAAAATTATTTTGTTAAAGATAAAATTTTATTTAATTATTCTTATTAATTGAGGCTTTCAATGACAATAACTAGACCTGAGTTTAGAAAGTATTATTTTTGCAGAAAAAATAGACAAATATATGAATCCATGAATTTATATGAGCTCTATAAAATTGTCATGACAATTGAAATTTCAGGGTTCAAACTAATTGTTTTCACTTTAGGTGTTATGTTTTTTTTTCCTTCATAGCCCCTTTAAATTTACAGATAATTATAGATCCTCAGGCGAATCTATTATATTATAAATATATAGGTGTTATGTAGACGGATGTAACATGGTTAGGAAATCACCAATTTCTAATAAAAACGACAACTAACTAATTATCTCAGTCTTAGTTCAGTCAATCTTGGGACTACTAAACTAAACTCCGTCGGTCTCTGTAATAATAATATTGTGGCGATTCGTTTGGAGTGCTCATTTAAATATTATGCATCTGAACTAAACACTATTGATTACTATGTGTTCAATAGTATTATAGTTCAAAAGTAGTAGTATGGATAGAAATGCACTTTATGATGTATAAGTGAACAAATACCAAAATATTTCACTTACTGCTTTGTTGATATAAGACCTTTCATTATGATTGTTCTCTCTTCTAGACTTAAGTGGAGTTTATAACACCATAAAACTCTATCGAATAAAAATATTGGCCAAGGATCACCTACTGTTGAGCCTGCACTGGTCAGAATGAACCTTGAAGCCCGTATATAGTTCACGCCGGTATACTTTAAAGGATAAGACATTTTTAACTTTCAATAATAACAATATCAACTAGTATATGGTTAAACTACCGTAATAATTATACCCGCGATTTACGATACAAGCACCACCATTTATACTGTAATTAAATTGAGAGAATAGGAAATGAAAAGGTTAAATAATGCCTCCACTTCTTATACATTCAGATCTGTTACAGAGAAGTCTGAGTAAAGACTGACATGGAACCCACACACGAGGCTAAAAAGACAAGAGCTAAACAGACGCTTTGGACAACTGTACAGACTACTTCGAAGGACATCCCATCTCTCAATAGAAAATAAACTACTTATTTACAAAGATATACTGGACATACCGAAGAGCTATGGGGGACAGCAAAAAAGTCGAACATCAAGCGTATCCAATCCTTTCAATCAAAAATCCTGAGAACAATAGTAAATGCCACTTATTACGTCAGCAACAAAACCCTTCATAATGATCTTAATACACCCTACATTCTCTAACTCGTCTCTTCCAAGTTCATAAAATTCCATAGTAACCTATCCAAACACCCTAATACCCTAGCACAGTCATTGCACTGCTCCACTCATCCCTATAATCCTCCTCGGAGACTGAAACGGCATTGGCCCGTGACCTGCTATATATGCGTGATAGTGGGAGTCCTGGCAATGGCCAGTTTCTCTAATCATGTCCTGAGCGTATGTGGCTCTCGCGTTCTTGGTCAGCCTCCACTGGCTCGTATCCGGTGACGCGGCTGACGGAGGAGCGCGGGGGACTTCCCAAGATTCCGCTTCCTCTTTCAAATGCGAGGGAGGCAACAACCATGTGGACTTAGGGGGGCCCTGGGCAGTCTGAGTAACAGATCGTGATGATGACAATAAATAGCAGTTCATTAACTAATATGAATAGCTCACAATCAGCCTTCGGAATAATTCTTTCAAGCAAGGTTAGAAATAAATTACACATTTGATACATAATTTGTATATTTCCTATATCTAGATACATAAATCAATCATTGGTTGTGAGTGTGTTATAAATATTATTCATGTCGATGACCTTTAAAAAGTTTTCCTAATGAAATAAAGTAACACTGTTCTTGGAGTTATATTAATGTTCAAACATGAATATCCCATCTGTGTAGTAAACTTTAACAAGGAAGGTAGCAATTTCCAAATGACGATAGATCGGTACATTCACGGCAGGGGAAAATATTACACCGCCTCCTGAATTATTTCCACATTTCATTGAGAGAGCCGACAATGGCGTACAAGGTCTCGGCCCTTTCACGGGCCCTGGGGTCCTTTCAGTGGCGTCCCTCTAAGGGGAGTGAGAATTAAGTTTTTAGGGCGTAAATAGGCGTCCCTTCGCCTCAAGACTGAACAGACACACAAAAGCAGCTCTTCTCCGACATCCTCCTCCAACGAGGAGCACTCCTAAAGGGAGGGGGTAAGGTTCCTCAAGTTTGCACCAAGAAGAAAATAAACCTTGCTCCTATTTGGAGGTAATGACCCCGTGTAAAAGAGGTAGCGCCGCTTAAAAGGGTTGGTAATATTCTTTCTAAGATTCTTGTCAAGTGCCAAAAACCTTCTAATTTTTCTTGAGATTTGTACTTGTTTAAGGCGAGGCTTGTAATTAATTTTTCTGTTTTGTTAAAAAAAGATACACTTCCAAGAGTTTTTAAACAAAAAAAATTGCTTATTATTTCATACGAATTTTAAAGATTAAAAATTCTAAACCTGCCTCAATTGAGATGGCACAGTTTGCAAAAATGTTAGCACGATCAAACGAGACTCATGATCTGATCATGATGAACCAGTTCTTATTGATCTTAATCGCATAGATTCTAACAGATCAACATTCCATTTTCAGCCATTCAATATCAACTGACATAATAAACATTTATGGATCCATGAGTACAATCCCTTTAAAACTACTGTACGCGTTTAAATTGTTCAAAAAAACAATTTTTTTGACTCGTTGACCCCACCACCCCTCCCACATCGATAGCAACAGACTGTTGGGGAAAAAATAGGTTAAGAATTAGTATGTAAGTTAGTTTTAAGGTCGATCAAAAAGGTGAGCCCCATCACCTTTATTAGTCAGTTTAGTCCAGCCACGTATAATGTATATCATTATACTTGTTTAGTCATGACATAATTTTTATAAAATAACAAAACCTGTATATAATGTAGTGATGCTACAGGAAATACAAAATAATTTGTAAATAGATTCGCCTGAGGATCTATAATTATCTGTAAATTTAAAGGGGCTAAAAAAATTATTCAAATTCGGCTGTGCTTTTGAGCACACGTGAGTTCGTGAGAAATATCGATTATAAACATCGAGGAAGTATTAAGTAAATTATACTAGAAAAAACGTACTTTATCCTAGAAATTATAAAGTGAAAAACATAAATTAAAATTCATTCGCTTTATGAGTCCCATTAATTGCATTTATTATTATTGTAAGAGAGTTGCGATAGCTTATCGATTAAAGAGAACAGGAAGTTATTACTGCATTTATTAATTAATTTTTCATAGTAATGGTTACTTTGAACGAAATTATAAAACTTGGTATATGTTCGAGTTTTAATGTGAACGGAGTATCGCCACATTTTTAAAAGGTTCGTAAATTGTGAAAATTCCACTTTACTCGGTTACTCCGAACTTTGTTTAGCACCACTTACTTTCATAGCTCTTTTACTAACTTTTATCTTTTAAAAAGACTAGGTTTTTGCCCGTGGAAACATTCAAGATATAAAACTATTTTTTCTCCACCCATCTGCAGACTTCATTACTCAAACCCTGGAAGAATTATCATGAAGATTCATAGCGAACACATAGTTTAAGGCACATATCAACTTCTTCAGTTTACCTTGTACAAAGAAACTAATTGGAAAAAGGAATGAGTTATATCTGTAGTGCAAATTCAAAGTTTTTTTATAGGTAATTGAAAGTATAAGTACACTATTCAAATTATAAAGTGAAGTTTTTCAGAAATTCACTATAACTCGAAATTTGATTCAAGGTTCACCTTCAGGAGGTATAATGATTACTTGGATGGACCCACCCTTATGCAAGCAACAAAGCTGTCTAAGTAAACAGGGGAAAAACATGGCGATCTCAAATCCAACCCAACTGTACTTATTCGACTGCACACGTCAGTTGTAAACGGTGAACAGTAACGTCTCAGTACAAATCGCAATTTCTCAAAGTTAAAACAAGGTTTTTGCTTGAAGGTGTGGTATCCTCGGGCTCATTTCAATTACAATACGTAGGATCTTGTTTACAACTGATTTGGGCCATGGAGAAGTTTGGACTGGTCTGGGTTCCGGAGTAAAATAATTGGAGATCCCACTTAAAGTAGAGACGATGGTAGGGGCAAACCAAGTGAGTTTAGAAATGATGGGTATAGTGACCCTAACTACATAAGTGTTAAATCACCCTATACTCTGGTGCATATATAATGTATTGTAATTAGATGTAAAACATGGTAAAAGCCTTTCCTAGTAATAAATCATGGAGGGATCGGCAGTCGTAAACAAGTCACAGAGAGTCAAAGGTCGTCAGCAATAAACCTGAGAGGGAGGGTAAGCCACCTGACTGTCATAAACAGACCCGGGCAGACCTTGGGTCACCTTCCGGCGGTCATAAAATCTAAAAGCCATGCCATAAAACAGTCCTTCAGGGGACGAGAGATCACGTACCTCGGTGCAGGTGTGACATCATAAACATACCCCTTTCAAGCCAGGCTTCGCCCTCCGGTGGGAAGGGGAATTAATATTTAAACCAGGGGGTTTCGTCCTGTAACACTAATCTTTCTCAGTCTCCTCATCTCCACAGCCCCGGGGCCCTGGAAGTAAGTCCACTCAGTCTTCTACTAGTCTACTCTCTCTGCAGCACCTATGAGCCTGTCACCCTGTCACTCAGCCTCCTAGCAGACCCTCTGACGACTTGTACCTATTACGCTGCCGATCTCCCGCCCGAACTCTGAAAACTGGTCTTATTCTTTATAAAACCTCGGTACCTCTTTTCCTGAACACAGTGTATTGTCGGGACAAATCCCTATCATAAAATGGAGTCAGATATTAACGCCGACATGGAACATAGTCCATGTTATAAACTACAACAAACCGCACTTGTCACCAGGGCTAGAGTGATTAGGCACTCCCCTAGTGGCAACCCGACAATGGGAAATGAGCAAGCAAGGGCACTTAATGCGGTATGGACAGGCTTGTTATCAAAGTAACTGGCCAAATATTAAGGGGACCGGAAAGTAATGTCATTTTTTTTACATTAAATTCAAACAAATAAATTGTTAATAAGTTTTTGTTTTTAATCAATGAAGTAATCACCCTCGTTATCAGCAACCTTTTACCATCTATTGTGCAAATTTTCAATGCCAGATTGATAAAAATCAATTAGTTACTGAGAAAAATTTGTGGAGATGACATTATGGACATCATCCAAATTTTTTGCCACTTGTAGCAATCGGAATAAATGGAAATACGATGGCACAATATCGGGCGAGTATGGCGGGGGAGGCATTACCTACCACCCCAATTCATTAATTTTTTCCAGGGTACGTCTAGCGCAGTGCGGTCTAGCAGAATAACGCCTTCTGTTGACAATCTCTGAGCACTCTTAAAATTAAAGATTGATATACTCGATCCAATTGTTCACAGTAAAGGTCTGTATTCACAGTTTGTCCAGGTTTCAGCACTTCAAAATGAACGACCCCGCGAATACTCCACCAAACACACAAAAACGCCATTTTGGGGTGTAAACCTGGCTTAGGTGTACTTCGTGCCGATTCATGCAGAGAGAGATTTTTGGATTATCATAGAGGACCCATTTTTCATCTCCAGCCTCACCCACCATATTCGTCCGATATTGCGCCTTCGAATTTCAGTTTATTCTGATCGCTATAAAATTTGCAAATTTGGATGATGTCCAAAATGCCATCTCCAAATATTTTGCTCAGTAACCAATTGATTGACACTAGGTGGAAAAAGGTTGATGATAACGAGGGTGATTACATCATTGATTTAGTAGTATTTAACAATCTTTATTGTGCAATAATTACAATCTGCCTTTTATAAGGCAATAATAATACAGATAAATGATCTCATTCATACCATATTTACAGCATCATTCACTCGCTCATTCATACAATAGGACATGATTGGAGAAACTGGCCATTGCCAGGACTCCCACTGTCACGCGTTTATAGTAGGTCACGAGGCCACTGCCGTTTCAGTCTCCGAGGAGGATTATAGGGATGAGTGGCGCAATGCAATGACTGTGCTACAGGATTAGGGTGGTTGGAAAGGCTACTGTGGAATTTCATAAGTAGTAATCATAAGTAGTAATCATTGATTAAAAAAACTAACTTGTTAAAAATTTATGTGTTTGAATTTAATGTAAAAAGCCGACACTATTATTTTATCCTTTACTTTGTGGAGGCTTTTATCTTTACCAGAAAGAATGGCCCTCCCTCACAACCAGTTCAAATAGTATTGGAAACAAGTCGGATGGGCTTCATTTATTCGCTATATGGCTGACGACACTGGCTCACAAAACCCCAATGGTAATGTTATCTTGTCAGAAGAAGAACTGATCTAATCTCTCCATACTCCAGTATGAGCAATCATCCACTACATGAACTTGGTTTTGCTCTAAAACTACCATTCGTACATGTGCATTCATACCATACGATTAATTTAGGTTTTGAGGACGTTCACACACCGACTTGCCGTGTTTATGTCACAGGGAGGATTTTCCTGGCTGGAGATGTCAAGTGGAAACTTAACTACCTAATGGCATGTCCTCCATAATTCCATTTTTATTAGTAATCCTTTATTGTGCTAAAATTACAATCTGCCTAAGGCAATAAGTAATTAAGATAAATGCTCTCATTCATACCATATTTACAATTCATCATTCATCACTCACTGATTCATACAATATTTACAGACAGCCCAGAGGCCTCCCAAATCCACATTTTTGTCACCTCCCTTGCATACGAAAGAGGAAGCGGAGTGTTGGGAAGTCCCCCACGCTCCTACGTCAGCCGCGTCACGAGCCAGTAGAGGCTGACCAAGAGCGCAAGAGCCACAGACGCTATAAATTCCATTAACTTGGTCGCTATTCCTGAAGGTGGGATGTCAACATAACTTTTCTCTGAGCCTTGTTTTCGTACAGTAATAAATTAGTTAAAATCCCTGTAGTATCAAGATAAATTATACCTCTTTGTTGTTCAGCTACTTCATCCGTGATAGTTTAGTATGTTTTTTTTTCTCGTCTTCATTTAAAAGTCACTTCTTGTCCCTAAGCAGCCAGCTCTTGGACGTTGTACATCACTCGTACGTAATCTGCCCCCATTGGCTTTTCTTATAGTCTCTTCGTAATAGTTGTTTCTATTGCTTACGACACCGAGTTTGATTCGTTTCCACAATCTTATACAACTGTCAACAGGGTTCTTTTCATTGTTTTCAGAGGGTTACATGGGAACCGAGTTGCATTTGTTAAAGTTTTAAACTAAACTTAGTTTTCATCGGGGAGGTAACATATTAATCAGCTGAGCGACCCACAATGCTGTATATTTGATATAAATGTCATTGTCACCCCCCCCCCCAGTCTACCCTACTCTGCCGAAAACTATGGATTCCACGATACATACTTTATCCATTAGATATTTTATATACACACACACATGTTTCAATACCCTCTTTCACCTAAATCGCAATAATAATGTGTCAAACCATCGACAGGAATTTGTAGTAGAAAGGTTCGCACCCAAATTTTTTGAATAACGAACTATTGAACATATACTTGAAGAAATTATTAAAACTTATTTCTTGTTCCATCCATCGTTAAAAACACAACCAAGTAGTCACATTTTTTTTATATTTAAATTACTAATGAGTAAACACCTTCAATTAATATGTGATAACTCAAAAAATCCTATATGAGAATTTCAATCTGCCTTGAGGCTGTTTACTTTATGAAATGAGCCCATTTTTGACCTGATATTAAATATTAGATCAGATTCTTTTGAAGAAAGCACAATGGTTACAAAACCTTTCAAACTTTGAAGTTGGTAGAGGCCTACAATAGGATGGAAGACAAAAGTTCTAAAACCTTATCTGCATAATAAAACGCATACTAAATGGACAACTTCGTCGCACGAGGCGAAAACCCGCGAGAAATCACACAAACCCAAATCAACACTTTTCACTTTTTCTTTTACTACCGTAGATGCTTCAATAGGGAAAAGTTACACAACTTGATTTATCTCCACAAAATAGGAGGTCTAAGGACTTGTCAAAATAATTCACTAACTAAACTATTAGTATTAACACTTGTCAAAATAATTCACTAACTAAACTATTAGTATTAACGCTTGTCAAAATAATTCACTAACTAAACTATTAGTATTAACACTTGTCAAAATAATCCACTAACTAAACTATTAGTATTGACACTTGTCAAAATAATTCACTAACTAAACTATTAGTATCAACACTTGTCAAAATAATTCACTAACTAAACTATTAGTATTAACACTTGACAAAATAATCCACTAACTAAACTATTAGTATTAACACTTGTCAAAATAATTCACTAACTAAACTATTAGTATTAACACTTGTCAAAATAATTCACTAACTAAACTATTAGTATCAACACATGTCAAAATAATTCTCTAACTAAACTATTAGTATTAATACTTGTCAAAATAATTCACTAACTAAACTATTAGTATTAACACTTGTCAAAATAATTCACTAACTAAACTATTAGTATTAAGTAATCGCACTTAGTATTAAGTAAGTCCCTATAGTCTTATATGTCAGTACCTTCTCAATTCCTAACTGCACAGACGAAGGCTTCATTTTCAGCTTCTTTTGCAAAATGTTTCTTTTGAAGCATTGCCATGACATCTCCTAAGGATAAATAAGTAGAAAGCTGAAATTAAGGCGAGAGCTAGCAGCATACACAAAACACACTGGTACCTCAGCGCCACAGATTTATTTATTTCATTTATTAATAAATATCACATCATTTTAATAATGGCAGTTTCAATATCATTTTTAGAACACGGTAAGAATTGAGTAATAATATTACCTATAAATAAATACATGATATATTTCCCCAAAAAAAAACACCTAAGAGGATTTTAGTATTTGTGATGTTTATTTCCAAATAAACATATTAACTAAATGTTAGCAATAAAATAGCAGCTGATTAATTCGTTAGAAATTGAATTCTTTACAACATATCCTGTACAACATGTGATCAATAATGAGTATGGTCTTTACTAATATACCTCTATTTTGTATCCTTATGTCAGCCATAGCCTTGCAATTTCTGTCTTCCCAACATATGTAGGCAACATAAGTATTTAAGGCCGAGCAAAATACAATTTTCAACATTTCCAGGATGGGATCATGCGAAAAATGGTCCGACATACCTCTCTCGAGAGAGGTTAAAGAACGCTGACCTGCACCCGTTGCTTGGTGTGGGTGGATGAGTTCGTCCGCCGGAGACATTAAGTTTTTTGACTCGTTGCAGCATCTGACAAACCCAGTGTTTAACACTATGATCCCACCATCAATGGCAACAGTCTGTCGGGGAAAAATTAGGTTAAGAATCAGTATGTAAGTTAGTTTTAAGGTCGATCAAAAAAGTGAGCCCCCATCACCTTTATTTGTCAGTTTAGCCCAGTCACGTATAATGTGCACCATTATACTTGTTTATTCATTTTATAATTTTTATAAAATAACAAAACCTGTATATAATGCAGTGATGCTACAGGAAATACAAAATAATTTGTAAATAGATTCACCTGAGGATCTATAATTTTATATAATTATCTGTAAATTTAAAGGGGCTATGAAAGAAAAAAAAAATGTCAACAATCACTAGTTAAGTATGATTTTGATTGTTAACTTTGAATTTTCAAAACATCTCACCACTCCCTTCTGGAGGAGATTACCAACATTTGAGAAGCGCTGTTTCCTTCGTTTTGAACCACAAGATCAAAGTGTGAGATGAGGGATATGACAAACAAGCAACAGCTGCCTCCATGTGTCTTCATCCTCAGAACGGACGCAGGAAACCGATTCAGCATGTCTTTGAACCCACTTTAGGAATAGGCAGGGGAACATTTTATACAACGGCTCAGGAAATGATCAACAATATATTTTATATCAATTGATCCAACAGTTAGTGGGAGTAAGGGGTTTTTCAACTCGTAAATTTATTTATTGGCAAAACTTGTTTATGTATTTTTTTTTTACGATTTCCCCTAAGATAAAATACTAATATCTTCCCACAAACTTCATATCCCCCCTCTCAGACAAGCGTTGACACCAGTGAAACAGGAAGAACGATAAAATATTTGGCAGAGGAAAACATGATAATTGAATAACTGCTTGAATAATAATTCATATATGATGCCAAAGCACGATTTTGAATAAAATTACTTAAGTATCTTTAGGGCTAAAAATGAATACACAAAAAATATACAGTAGCTGATAACATAACTGAATGATAACATTTAATGACTTCATTACTGACCTTCACAAATAATGAAATAAATAAATTAACACTGAGGATAGTTAAATTAAGCTTGATTATGTTGATAATTAAAGTTAGTTAGTGAAACGGTGAGAGCGTAGTATATATAATTGTCAATTTTTTTTTTTTTTCCATCATCAATTTGAGACGAAGCGACAGGCTGGGTGAAGTTAGCAAGTGTGGTAATATAGCCGGTAAGACATTTGTCGTAGTTTTTCTATTTTATTACTAAAATGAGTAGAGAAACGGAGATGCCTATCAATTTTTATACCCAAATAGTGCATTGAGAAAGTTAGCGAGTTCTCTTGCCCTCCTATGCTATATGATTTTCCCTTTTGGAGGGAGAAGATTACGCAGTCGGTCTTCCTGGCGTATAATATAACTGTCAATAAAAGAGACCCAAGCTTTATTTAATAACCTACATTGAAAGAGTACACATTTCAATGTCTGTTATTAAACGTAAATTACCTGCAAAATAATATTAATAAATTAAGTTCTGTAGTAGTACTTATTTTAAAATTTATATTATGAGGACAAAGATATCTTACAATTTGCTTCTCTGGATAAAATTTACTTTGAATTTAATTTTATAAATAAAATGCGTGCTAAAAATGATATGTAAATGTTTAAATCTATCTCAATATAAAAAAGTAAAGAAGGACGTAAGATGATTTGTGAGATGAAGGGACGAATGATGAATGGAATCCTTTATTTAGAATCCTTTAGATGGATGCTTTTCATTTCTACCCCATTGATGGTCTTCATTGTTTTCTAAGGCTCGTTGCTAGTAAATTATTAACTTGAGCGATCACCAGCAAGTCTACAACCCAGACCCTAAACCAATCCTCCCACTGTTTGCATCTCTATAATTGATTCCTCCACCGAATCTTTCGAACCACTTGATAAGAGCGATCTAAAGTTATTTCCAAGACAACTTTACAATTGAAGTGATATCTTGGTTATACTCCAAGCGTTCGCCAATTAGGAATTTTCATTTCAACCTTCAGCACTCAAGAATTCGTAGCCACCTGTTGTGCTTGGGTTCCACCAAGACAACATTTAATACTCATGAAAACTGTCAGAAAAACATTCATTTCTCCACAATTTCGACACTTTACTAATCCCATCATCATGTCCCACCATTTCATTAAAGAAGTTGATTCTAACTGAAGAAAGTAAGGAGTTTAGAGCGTTATAATGACCATAATAACATTTTGACTGGTATAACTTTATCGCTTATATTACAAGTCGTATTTCATTCTGAAATAATTACATCTGAAATAACTAGATATTTTTAGCATGGGTAGCAAGGTGCGACAGCAGGTAACCGTTGACGTTAGAGGGTTTCCAAGTTTTTTTTCCCTCTTTGACTCATAAGGGAGGGGGGAAAACTCAAAGGGATTGAATGAGTACGAACAAAATGTTCCTGAACACTTCTTTCTTGCCCTTTCATAATTTAGACCTTTTTTTTTTACTGCCCTACCTCTAATAAGATTTTAAATGAAAAGAAAATTCACTCAAAACATCTGTAGTTAAATATTCAGTAACAGGAAAATATTACCGGAAGCGACAAAATCTTGAAAAAATTGAAGAAAGTTTAATTATACGTAAACTAATAAAAATAAAATCATTTCTCTAATATTCCAAAATTTCTGAGCGCGTTAAGGAGAAGATTTGTTTAGTCGAGCCGGCTAGCTTATAGAGACTTATAGTCACTTTCTTTATAACTAAATTATGCATAAGATAAAGTGTGTTATTAAAGCAGGGTTAAAGGATGATGTAGCTAGATGAACGGATATGCTATGCGAAACTTCATATTTTCTCATTCTTTTGAAGGCCCTGTGAGCCTGTGGCCTATTTCACACACGTCTTTTCATTTCGAGCACATACAACATACAATCTAACAACCACTGTATGCTGTGTATGGTGGAATAACCAATGGCCCCCCAACTCTCACGCCTAGTTCCTTTTTTTCCTCTAATCTAACACTTCATAATTTGTCATTATGATTCCTACATTTTCTTTATGCAGATTTTTTTTTTTTTCAATTTTATTCTGTTGGTTTATTGACGTTACCGCATATGTACACAGGCCTATTATTATTTATAATAATTTATTTTCGTATCAGCTGGGAAAAACTTGTTTGCAATACCTTTTTTGTTAATCTTAGGGGACAATAACCCAGAATAATATTCATTTCATACAATGTTAAAATGTTACTTACAGCAGATTAAATTTAATAATGCCCATTGAAAAACCCCATTACAAAATATATTTGATTTTATATGAGTAAGGATTGGGCCGACTAGAAGCAGCGAGGTGGGAGAAGAGATGAAGCCCTATAAAAGTTTTGAGGAGCCAGAAAGATACCTTCAAGTCCACTAAGTCATTTATCTAATAAGTAAGGGGGGGCCCTTTCTTATGGGGTCTGCTATGGATCTGTGGGGGGCCCACCTTACTGCACCCTCCCTCAATGTCCACTTATAAACTTTACTAATACATTAATAAATACTTAATATGCGTCCTATGTAACCACCATTGTTGAGAATTTTAATAAATATTTAAATTCCAATCGATAATCTTATGCTATTAGGCAATGAATCTAATCTCAAAGAATTAGCAAGTATTCACTGAAATATTAATTTAAGTTAAAAAAATACAAATAGAAACACATTTAGTCACGATATATCGATCATCCCCTAAGCCTTTATGTTTGCTTAATTTATCATTACAGGAGTCCTGGCAATGGCCAGTTTCTCTAATCATGTCCTGAGCGTCTGTGGCTCTCGCGCTCTTGGTCAGCCTCCGCTGGCTCTTATCCAGTGACGCGGCTGACGTAGGAGTGTGGGGAACTTCCCAAGACTCCGCTTTCTCCTTCGCATGCAAGGGGCCTCTGGGCTGTTTGTAAATATTGTATGAATGAGCGAGTAAATGATGAATTGTAAATATGGTATGAATGATAACATTTATCTCAATTACTTATTTCCTAATAAGGCAGATTGTAATTTTATCTTAATAAAAATTGTTGTTGAAAAAAATAAAATTATCATTGTTAGCAATATTTTCAAGTAATGCAACTGAGTTATTGTCAGTGCGCCTTGGTTCGGCAACTTATTTTGGATTATTTGCAACGATTGCTGATATTGGTATCACTGACTAGGCCATTAACCTTATAATTTCCATTGATAAATGACAAAAGGATATATATAGCTAATTATTCTGTGGTGCATATATGACTTATGTGTAGTGTCAAAGTATAGAAAACCCCAAGGCACTTTTCAATAGAGTGCCGAATAAAACCCGCGGTGGAATACATTCTCGAGAGGTAGCCTGGAAATAAGGTTGTTGTTATTTTTTCTCTTTAACACAAATATATATATTAAAAATTCTATACGATTGATCCACTTGTAAGGGTTGTTTTAATTATTAGCATTTTTACCACTTAATGCCATCTTGAGAAACCGATGTTTGGCTGGAATGAACTAGGCGGACCAGTCTCGGGAGACATGTGAGTCACCAGAAGAGCAATAAAAACCAATAGAACTATAAAGATATAAAGAGTCAGATAGCCCTTAATCCGAATCTTATGAGTTCAGAATTACGATACAACCACTATAGATAAAGTCTACGAAACAATAAAATAGCTATTCGATATAAAAAGACCTTGCCATGTTAACTGACTAAATTTTCTTTCACCAATTATGAACATAATTTATTTTTAGCAGAAAACTTAACACTTAAAGTTAAGATTCTTCGATATTTATTTACTTATTGTTTAAAAAAAAAGTATATTTTTCGAAGTAAAAAGATTCAAAAATGTAAATAGCTGAAACATGGTATACTAATAGTTTAGACGACTGGTCTTCGCCAATAAATAATGAATAATTTAATTGTATTTCGTAAGTGAAGATTTGTTATGATCCTTCTTCTTCTTCTCTAGTGCTCTAGCTTCCCTCTTTAGTGCCTCTCAGCGTAGAGGAGCATCCAGCCAGGAATTCTATTCTTCCCTATTTCCAGCTAGGTTCTTCGACTGTCGGAGGTCCTTCCCCCTCGCCTTACAGAGTCGTTCAATGTAGCTGATATAGGACATCCTAGGGCGACCCCTAGTTCTTTTGCCATCTGGGACATATTCCATAGCTTCAGATCTTTGCCTACTTCTCTCTTCCCTACAACAGTGTTACATATCTGGTAGTAAACTGCATGCGCCTTGTTAATTCTGATAGATATTTCTGCGTCCACCTTCCGTGAAGTCTCTCACCACTTCTAATTCTTCTCCGTTGCAGTATATCTTCCTTCTTTCTTCCAACTTGCAGGATCTTACTTTTGTTGGTATTTATAAGCATCCCTTTTCGTTGTAGCTCTTCATACCATTCCATAACTGCCAGCTGCAACTTTTCCACAGAGTCTGTTATGATCCTAAAGATAAAAAATGGTATATGACCAAATGCATTATAACGTTTAAACTTTTACCTGGTACATTTTCCTATCTAGTCCAGCTTCAAAGCAGTTGCTGAAATCAAATATTTTCAGGGCCTTTACTAACTCACTATTCAATAACAAGGCCAACATTTTATTAAAATGTTAGTATTATTTAAAAACGATTTCATTTTAGGCTATCGGAACATTATAGGTAGGAGAGAAGCAGGAGGTAGAACACAGAGAGGGTGGGCCCTGGAGAAACCCAGTTGGGAGTTGGGCCCGCCCGAGAGAATTCCTAACTCCCACAACCTCTTTGAGCAGCTCTGCCCTTTCTGTCTACATAATCTCACCTCCTTATCTTCACGTCAAATTTACTTATCAGTTGGTAATTTCAAAACTTTTTTTCCAGCTCAAAGGAAAAGGCCATTTCATCCATTTGGCATTTCTTTCTCTACCTGTCTCTTCAACCATAGCAGCTATAAAAATGATTCAATACATATTAAATTTCAAAACTCTATCCAAGATTTAGATTATTCCCACATCGAAAGGCACATTGGGTAATTACTATTCCGAAAAATGAAATTTTGTATTCCAGTAACAAGGACCGCTTATTTAATGTGTTACAGACCTGTTTTCATCTTAACAACCGAGGGGTGTTTTTGCTAAAAATACCGACAATGTACAAATTTTGATTTGTATAAAAAAATATTTGATTTTATATGACAACTGTTCCTCGAACTAACTAGTTTTTCTCAGTCACTTAAACGTAACTAAAAAAAATGAGATTATTATGAACTAACATGATTGCACAAAGTGGTTATGCACCAGTTTTATTAACTGTGGCATAACCGAACGAGGTCTTTTGATTTCCAAATATCATTAATATGTAAATGCGCCAAGGGGTATGAGAAAGGATCCTGTAACGCATGATAACGCCCCTGTGAACCAAAACAAGGGTGGAATCGCAATTTACATCTGGATTTATTATGCATACAATATCCTCTGCAAATCGCCTTTTGATAATTGATTGAAAATATGTAGATATATGATCAAATAGAAATCAGAAAAAGAATGATCGTCTCCTTTTTTAAAAAAAAGGAAACATATACAATTGTTGTTTTATTAATTCAATGGAGATTCCTCGAGTGCTGACGATAATGTTTTCGTTCGTTTGATTGGAGCGAGATAAAAGAAAAAATAGGCAATTTAGAAAGCCCTGCGAGTATCATTCATGTAATAATATTGGCTGAATTTATATCCAATTTCGAAATGTATAATACGTTTTATATGAAACTCGAATGCGATCATGACCAAAAACACACTTAGCTTTCCTCCACTATCTTGTTAGTTGTCTCATTTGTGAAAGTCTACAAGGTAATTTTGTTCAAAAATACTCCATTTTACTTGTAAGACCAATCGCTTGTCTGCTAGTTTATTTTAATTTAATTTCTCTTCCTGTATCCGAGACAGTACGGTACTTAGGCTTCCATCTCGACAAACGACTGACCTGGAACCCACATACGAGACTAAAAAGAACTAAACAGACGCTTTGGACAACTGTACAGACTATTTCAAAGGACATCCCATCTCTCAATAGAAAATAAACTACTAATCTACAAAGTTATACTTAAGCCAATCTGGACATACGGAGCTATATAGGGGACAGCAAAAAAGTCGAACATGAAGCGTATCCAATTCTTTCAATCAAAAGTCCTGAGAACAATAGTACATTACAATCTTCTTGAACTCATCCGTTCCAAGTTCATGAAATTCCATAGTAACCTATCCAACCACCCTAATCCCCTAGCACAGTCATTGCACTGCTCCACTCATCCCTATAATCCTCCTCGGAGACTAAAGAGGCAGTGGCCTCGAGAATTTTGAAGTGCCTTATGTCCATTTTCCAAAAAAAAAAATGAAGCTAAGTGTTTTAACATTTACATTTGTTCGTTATATCTTCATTTTCGAACAAATTGCAACTAATATATTATGTTAGCTAATGTTTGTTTAAAAATGATAATATATCTTAAATATATAAATATCAAAACAGTTAGCTTAATTTTTTGAAAAATGGAAGCCATTTCGCTCATTAAAAATGTGTAATAGCAGCTACATGAGGCGCAGTCACTCACTAGATTAAGCATTCTACAAATCCCTTAAGTTGAGAGCTGAGTCAGAAGTGAAACGGCTAAGGACTACCTATAATTATTTCATCGGATATCTCCCTAGTTACAGGCAGGTCCTCAACATATTTCTTGCACAGCCGTTGGCCAACAACCAGTTTCCTATAATGCATATACCAGCAAAAATGTATTCTTTATCATCAGACTAACGGAGCGCATATCTACTAGTGACATATCCACTAGCAAAATTAACCATACTCAACATGGCAGTTCTAAGCTAAGAATAAATAATTTAAAATCATGGAACTAGTAACAAATTTTTTTTTTCTTTCATAGCCCCTTTATATTTACAGATAATTATAGATCCTCAGGTGAATCTATTTACAAATTATTTTTGTATTTCCTGTAGCATCACTACATTATATACAGGTTATTTTATAAAAATTATATAATGAATAAACAAGTATAATGATACACATTATACGTGACTGGACTAAACTGACTAATAAAAGTGATCAACCTTAAAACCAACTTACATACTAATTCTTAACCTAATTTTTCCCCGACAGTCTGTTTCCATCGATGCGGGAGGGGTGGTGGGGTCATAGTGTTAAACACTGGGTTTGTCAGGTGCTGCAACGAGTCAAAAAACTTGATGTGTCTCCGGCGGATGAACTCACCCACCCACACCAAGCAACGAGTGCAGGTCGCGTTCTTCAACCTCTCGAAAGAAGTATGTCGGACCACTTTTCGCATGGTCCCATTCTAGAAATTTGGGAGACTTTTAGCTGTTGTTAGTCAAGTGATTTATAGCGGAGCAGAGCTGGACGGAGGAAAAATTTATATATCATCAATTTGAGACAAATTTTTCCTAAAGTAACAATTTTTTTTTTTTTTTTTTTTTTTTCTTAGCTCTCATACTTATAAAAATAGGATGTGGGAAAAATAAAGAAAAATTATTTTGGGCTAATGTGCCTTTCACTAAGGGGAGTCCCCCATTTGAAGGATGTATGAGAAGGATATAGGGTGTGGAATGCCTAAAAAGGCGGATGGAATCAGGAAGGTAGTAAGAGTCTACCAAGGGTTGAGGCCAGGGGCACCTAGGCAATGGATTGTAGTCGGCCAGGCCAAGCCTGGCCCGCCCCGGCAGGTGCCTGAAATGAGTCAGCCTCTCGGCCGGAAGGTCGACCCTGCTTACACAGGTAGATGGGGTCATTGTGGCTTCGGTTGAGTCTGCCGGGAGCTCGGCCTCGATATCTCGGCTGGGTGTAGTTCGTTCAGACATCGGGTTCAATGACGTCGATCATCCTCCAGGCTTCGGCGGTCCAGCAGTGCTTCCATCTGACGGGCATTGGTGGTGGTTGAAGGTCGGAAAATAGTGGGTTGTGGCTATGTCTGAGTGAGTCAAAAAATTTGATGTGCCTTCTCTTGATAAAATCTTGAATGGTGAGCACTTCAAATTTTTTATGCATCTCGTCTGCCTTCATTCGGTCGAACGGGGTATGTTTGAGGGAGGTGCGGAGAACTCTGTTCTGAAATTGCTGGAGCGTTTGGAGAGTGTTAGGAGTCAGATACTTGAAGAGAGGGGTCCCATACATCAAAGCAGGTCTTAGGACGCTCTGGTATATCAGCAGCTTGAGGCGTACCGATAAAGCCGGGCTGTAAAGTAGGTGTCCGAGGCTGAAGAATTTCTTCCTAACACTCTTTAATTTCTTGCCGAGATGCGTTGTGAACGACAAGTGCCTACCGAGGGTAATCCCGAGGTAACAAGTAACAAGTAACAAATTCAAAACGGGGCCATTTGTTATAAGCAGCGAATTTATAAATTTAATGGGAGTGAATGATATTGAATGAGTTTTATTCAGTTGTTTCCTTCTCCTAGCACTAAGTGAGTAAATGACCTTTTTGTATCTCTCCCTTTCACCTCATTCCCTCCTCTAAGTCCAACCTCTAAACTTCATTCTTATTTCCTCCTAACTACATCGAATCCTCTGTTTCCAGTCAGTTTCATTAGCTACACTCTTGTTAAAAACTATATTATAGCAGTATATCTAGTTAATAATCTCTAGATGAGAAATATACCATGGGCAAGCTTTAATAATACTATTACCTCACTAGTAGAGTCATTAAATCCTACATTCAAACAATTATTAAGTCACAAAATACTACTTCTTGACTTGTGTTTCTAATCTGCTTTCATCAAATTTATTGCTAAGTGCGAAATAAGTAAGCTGAATAATTATTGTGTTGGCTTCTTGGGGTAGACCCAGCAAATAGGTTTTTATGACGATGAGTTATTAGATGAAGTTTTAAGTAATGGTAATTTCATACAATAGGGAAAGAGATTGTGCAAAAGCTAAAAAGTTGGAAGAGGAAAAAGTTAAAAACACGTTATTACTTTTCGGTATGGCTATTGAAAGAACAATTGACAATTAAATTCAAAATCTTGATTTTGGAGAACCAAGATCAGTGATCGTTATGTAATTAAATATTTTTACTCGCGATCTTTTTAGGCATAATATTAATTACATAAGGATATTTGCTGAGCACTATTGTACAATTGTATTTCTCTTTCAGAGATGTAAGATGTCAGAAGTATTAGCGACAGCTTCCATAGATCGTATACCTTTTCTACACGTATTACATATATTTTTAAAAAATATACAAAAAATTTGTCAAACATTTCTACATTTACTCCATGTCGATGATATAAGCCAGGGTTTTTTTTTAATTTTAAATACCTATAGGAGACCCTAAGCTACCGTACGTTCCATTTGTTTTAACAAATACTTAAATACAAAATCTCATTTAACAAATAGATTTCATATAATAAACTTGATTTAAGTAAAAGTATTTGGTTTAAACCAAATATATATATATATGTATATATGCGAATTAGGTTATGGATTAGTATGTAAGTTGGTTTTAAGTTTGATCAAAAAAGTGAGCCCCAGTACCTTTATTAGTCAGTTTAGTCCAGTCTCGTATAATGTATATCATTATACTTGTTTATTCATTATATAATTTTTATAAAATAACAAAACCTGTATATAATGTTGCGGAACCATCGTCTATTAGCCCCCTCTGGAAATTTAAAGGGGCTACGGGAAAAAAATAATAATAACAATAATAATAATGTAACGACGCTACAGGAAATACGAAAATAATTTGTAAATAGATTCGCCTATATATAATTATCTGTAAATTTAAAGGGGCTATGAAAGATTAAAAAAAAAAAGGGTATTTGGACTGCATATGTATTCTAAATGACTAGTTTGATTTAGTTCAAAGTAATATTTTTTGCTCTGAATACTGAATACTGAGGTATACGATACTGATAAGTCCCGTGAGTAAAAAGCACGTCTGTTTCAGAATCATAAATTGGGGAGTTTTTTATATTTTCGAATATGTTAGGTAATGTATACTGTTTTATTAGCTAGTAGTTTTGATAATAATATGATTCATGTTAGCTAAGAGCTTCATGCTGACAATCCATCCTAACCTGTAAACTCGTCCAGGTTTTCATACCAAGGAGGAAGTCCTTATGAGATAAAAATTTCATTTTTAGTTTACTGTCATCAGCCCATTTAGACAAAGCTTCCAAGACGAATAATAGAAATCAAGTAAGCAACGAATTAAATATAAAAATTATTATACGTAATAAAATATGGAGCCTGAGTGGCATAAGGTGCTGGAGTTTAGGTTCGAGTCGGCTCTGACCGGAACAGAAAGGTGTGGACTCCATAGAGCGAAAGACTATTACAAAAGACTGAAGAATAAGAGAAACGTGAGGTGGAAATAAAAGAGGCCCCAGGAGTGACGGCGTGGCCAATGGGGAGGAGACCGTACCGAAGCAGCGGTAACGGATCAACCACAGAACGGTTCATCACCGGTGGACTTTTGGAGTATCTTGGACCAATGAACATTATCGGTGCCCAATCACCGCCAACAGTTAGCCCAATCTCCCTGAGCAAGTTTAGCAAACCGATGGTAATTGTACGATAGATCCGAACCCGACCTGCACTATGATGGAGTCCTTGCATAGGAGGAGGTGGTAGGATTCTCCAGGCACTTCGAGGGTGCTCTTGGAACAAGGCCAAGTTCACACAATATGGTACAAACATCGGTCATTTGCATGAAAAAGCTAAACTACAACTTAACTTCTTCTGAGCTGTCTATCTGTCTCAACAGCCAGATATATTACGTAGCTATTACAAAAAACAAGTCACCATTTCGTTATTATAATTATAAATACAAACCAGTTTTCTACAAGTTTGCTGGTTTATCCACCTATATTCATCTTGTAGACCAAACATGTTATCAAGAAAACCACTAATGAATTTGGATATTTTTTATTGTAAAGCCGCCAGAGATTCTATCATATAAAATTTATCCTTACAAAATATCTATGATAAAAGAAATTACATTGATTGTTAATGAGAATTTTAACCGTATTGCTACTGAACAAAGGTTTTCAGTATTATTTTGTAACCTTTTTGTAGCGGACTTTTTTGTAACAAACGTACTCATATTATATTAGTACCGGTTGTGGAAGGGTATGATTAAATAACAAATCTGCACTCGTTCCATAATGTGGTTTTTATTACTCATTAAAAGTTTTAGAAAGCTCCAAGCTGTCGTATGATATATTATATGATAAAAACCTTGACTTTGCATATGGCGACAAATAAAATCAATTCAAAATAGTCCATCTATTTAATATGATACTAAACTTAAAAAACACAATAATACATTACTCTCATGGCTACTCAGCCAATCGATAGTATGAAAAACCTATTACATTTATTACCTATAATGTTTATTATTTATTTCTTATATATTTATTAGTTATAAATTCAATGATTTCTTCACTCAGGGTTTGCAATGGGGAATTATTTTAGTCCGCTATTAACATAACTATATGTTGAGTATAAGATAAAACAGATGATAATGTCTAGTAAAAATCAATACGTCCTTTTTTATTATATACTCTTTATTGGGCTATAATTACAATCTGCCTTTTATAAGGCAATCAGTAATTGCGATAAACGCTCTCATTCATACCATATTTACAATTCATCATTCACTCACTCATTCATACAATATTTACAGACAGCCCAGAGACCTCCCAAATCCACTGCGAAGAGAGAGCGGAGCCTTGGGAAGTCGCCCACGCTCCTCCGTCAGCAGCGTCACCGGATACTAGCCAGTCGAGGCTGACCAAGAGCGCGAGAGCCACAGACGCTCAGTACATGATTGGAGTAAATGGCCATTGCCAGGACCCCCGCTGTCACGCGTTTATAGCAGGTCACGAGGCCACTGCCGTTTTAGTCTCCGAGGAGGATTATAGGGATGAGTGGCGCAGTGCAATGACTGTGCTACAGGATTAGGGTGGTTGGAAAGGCTACTGTGGAATTTCATAAACTTAGAAGGGATGAGTTCTAGAATGTAGGGTATATTAAGATCGTTATGAAGGGTTTTGTTGCTGACATAATAAGGGGCATTTACTATTGTTCTCAGGACTTTTGATTGAAAGGATTGGATACGCTTGATGTTCGACTTTTTTGCTGTCCCCCATAGCTCTATTCCGTATGTCCAGATTGACTTAAGTATAACTTTGTAGATTAGTAGTTTATTTTCTATTGAGAGATGGGATGTCCTTTGAAGTAGTCTGTACAGTTGTCCAAAGCGTCTGTTTAGTTCTTGTCTTTTTAGTCTCGTATGTGGGTTCCAGGTCAGTCATTTGTCGAGATGGAAGCCTAAGTATCGTAATACGTCCTTAAAAACAAATATTGGATGACGCACTGGCGTGCTTTATAAGCACTTAAATGAGCTATCTAAGTACTTTATTTAAGCAGAAAAAATACAAACATTAAATTTACAACGGAAATGTAAAAGGACAAAGCGATTAGTTATCTGGATCTGAAGTTTAGGATAAGTTGGAACGAACAAAAATTCAGAAAATACAACAAAGACGCCATGACCGAGGAGTAGCGATGCAGGAGACTCCTTCGCACTAACACAGTCACAATATGACCATGTTCCACTTCCTCATTAGTAGATTAGATAACATTCCACTTGGCAGGGATGACTATGGTAGAGGGACATAGACACCATTTAGCAATAGCCAACGGGTATGATACAGGGCACTGTAACGAGAATTAAACAAAAAATTGGCTACAGAAGACTAACCAAAAAATAACTCGGATGTTAAAATATGGTGCATTGTCCCATCCATATTAAGGAAATATTTCAGACAAATTAGGGAATATTTTGGAAAAAAACGGGCATTGACCTGTATTCTTTAAGAGTAGTCACTTTACGAAACTCAATTTCCCACACTAAACATACATGCAGAACCGGCATTCGGACCCGGGTTTACCTGGTCTACCAGGATCGCTTAATGTTGCATGTATTCCACCTACGAGGGTGGTCTGAAAAGTTTCCGACCTCAACATGAAGATAGCAGCAGTCGTAAATAAAAGCTAGTGAATTTCGTTGTTCATCTGTTGACAGTTACTCGCCAAAGTTTCAGCCATTTTGGACGCGCAATTGTTGTGTAACAGTCGTTTGAGTGAGTCGATGTGAGTGTTTTTATGAAAATGGACAAAATCGAGTATCGAGCTGTCATTAAATATTTGTTTTTGAAAGGCAACACGCCTACGCAAATCAAAGATGAGTTGGATTCTGTGTATAGGGACTCTGCACCATCATTTACCACAGTGAAATTTTGGGCAGCTTAATTTAAACATGGTCGTAGGAGCTTGGGAGACGATGAACGTTCGGGACGTCCAAAAACTGCAACTGCCGACGAAAACATCGCCAAAGTTCACCAAATGGTGCTAGACGACCGCCGAATCGAAGTGAGAGAGATAGCAGAGGTTATGAACATGTCAAAAGAACGTGTTTGTCACATATTAAATGAGAAAGCTGTCCGCGCGTTGGGTGCCACGACCAAAAAGTGTTCGAATAGACATTTCCAACGCTCTGTTGGCGCAGTTTAGGCGCAATAAATCCGCGTTTTGGCGCCGATTAATTACTGTGGGTGAAACTTGGATACACCATTATACGCCCGAAAGAACAATACAGTCCAAACAGTGGACTGCAAAGGGGGAACCGGCTCAAAAAAAAGCAAAAACAGTTTTTTCGGCTGGGAAAGTGATGGCGACTGTTTTTTGGGATAGTCATGGAGTTATTTTAATCGATTATCTACAAAAAGGAAAAAACAATTACAGGAGCATACTACGCATCATTACTTGACAAGCTGAAGGCAGAACTTGCGGTTACAGAGATGGGAGCATCGCTGGGAGAAGTGTGTAGAGTTACAAGGAGACTATGTTGAAAAATAAAAAAAAAAAATTCTGAAAAAACGTCTTGTATCTTTGTTAGGTCGGAAACTTTTGTACTAACGGCAATTTTACATCGTTCTTTTGGCAAAATGGGGCATAACGCGAGATTATTCGAGGACAGTGAAGGAGTTTTTTTGGTTTTTTTCCAGACCGATTCTTAAGTCAAACAAAATTTATGCGTTACTTGTTTTTGTGTGTTCTTCCTTTGGGCCATCCAAGGACAAATCGTGACCTATTTACAATGTTGCAACTGCTACCTGGATGGGCAGCAAGGTACTTTTACAATGCCTTTTTCGAAATGTCATTTCACTAAGCCGTGGGATTATTATAGCCAGTAATAACTATCTCCCAGTTATATACGAGTCTCCGTATATCAAGCTAGCTAGCTGGTAGGCGGGAAGCTAACAGTATTATTAATAATACTTGGATCTATAGCAATAATACAATGGGAATACAAGAATTATAACAGAGCCATAACACTGCCGAACTGTCAGCAGTTTAAATTGCCCCCGCTGTCTTCCACCTATCCAACGTGATGTCGTGCAGGACTAGGAAGGTTTGAGTTTCGATCCTACTAGTTTTTCTGTTCTCTCAAAACGAATTACATTTTCAACAAAGTTATTTATCAAAACACAGTTTACCGATATCTTGTCCACACCCGAATACTCAAATCTAAATCCTATGAACTCCTGGGGGAGTGCCAAGCCGATCACAAAAGCCGACTCATTTAAAATCCTTCTTTCCCTGCCTCTCCTAATCCCCGTGCTGATGTCCTTTACTCCCATCTCATCCCCGGCAACCCAGATCAACACCTAAGGAGGAGTTGGCCAGGTGACATCTTCCAAATCGACTACCTTTTTGTTAATAAGTGACTTCTGTGGTGACTACTTTGGTGATAAGTACAGTGGGTTTGGCTGAAACAGACAGCACTGCTTAAAATACTACTTTATCGATTGCTTGTAATGGTTTTAATAAATAAATATATGTGAAAACCACAAAAGTATTGTGGAGTTTGTTACGGAGGCAGGAAATGTGGACAGACAGAAGTGTACAAGCTCGAGTACAGACGGCGTGGGTGTCCCTGAGCAAGGTGTCCGTTATCGCCTGCAGCGACTGTACTCCTTGGCCGTAGTGTGGCCTTAAGAGGAAACCTGTCCCACCAGAGCTCGGAGTTGATCCACAGCTCGCCTTCCAGTCAATCCCAGCTTCCGAGAACTTCTTAGTCACCCGAGGTCTATAGTCGTCTCTCTATTAACCCACTTATCATAATGTTCAAGAGGGGCTAGTGGAAATTATATTATCTAATTATTCATAACTAGAAATGATACGAAGGTAACAGTTGCATTAGCCTCCTGGGCATGAAGGGTTTTATTGTACAACGTAAACATACTCATTGAATACATAACATTATGTAGGTAGTAAGGTAACATGCCCTATATTTACAATAATTGAGACTATGTCATACTAAATATGAACATATAGATATCCCCATCATTTACTTTAATACATATTGAATGATTAAACGATCACTGCTTAGGATTTCAGATCACTAAAAAGCACCTTTTAACCAATAAATAATTGTATATAGTTATAATACTGATATAAAAAACGGCTTGGTTATTATAACGTCCACAATATAAATTGTCACAATATCATTAAAAAAAGCTATCGCACTCGAAGCATGAATAGCCGTGAGTTAGCTAATACACAGTATTTTTCTATCAATTATACAAATCAAGCATCTACCTCCAACAGGTACAGAAGGGAATACTCAAAACCGAAATCAGCGAACCAGATCACAATCTAGCGGTCGTGTGGACTTAAAGAGATTAGGCTTATATAATAATTGCTTACGGTGTGGAAAAACAAACCATTTGGCTAAGGACTGTCGACTGAAACCTTTCAAACTAACTTGTACGTCTTGTGTCAGCACTGGGCACGTACCGAGAGTTTGCATAAAAGCCCTGTTAAAAACGCAACAAGAAAGCTCCACGCATAAGGTATCAACTGAGGAACCAGACACACAAACAAACTATTATGCCGACCGGAGTATGAATAAAATTGTTTCTGTCAATATTCACCCCATATCAAAGCTATCACAAGATTCGGGAAAATACCAGGTATCGATCGAAAATACTTTTGAAATTGATACCAGTGCTGGCTACACGCTCATACCTGAAACTCAATTCAAACAATTAAAAATAAAACAGCCACTTCAACCCTCAAACATCGCTTTTAAATCCTATACAGACAACGTTTTTCGACCTCTGGGAAAAACAAAAGTAAAAGTGGAATATAAGAACACTGTGTCTTATGAAGACATCGACCATCGACCTTTACATCGAATTTTAATAAATCGACTGTGGTACCTGATGGTGATGCCCTCTTGCTGGGACGAATGTGGATTAGACACTTGCAAATAAACTTACAAGGCATAGACAAAGAGAACAAATACGTAGTCATAATTGTTGCCTTTACTTACCTTTAATTTTGTATGATACTTCTCAAATTCACCAAACTGCATTTTAACCAAAAACACATTCCTACGTAATGAGGATTCCATTTTTAAAATTTCAGGCGGAATCATTTTTACGACTGATATCTTAGAGTTATGGTCGCACCGCTTCATCCCAACAATGGCCGCCTTGACATGAAGCAAAGAAGTAATCATTAGACAATATGCCCCTCATTAGCAATTCCTGTGCCACTTGTGTTAGCAGAATGTGGCCATGTTGACCCGAGCATTTGCTCAGGTATCTTCCTAAGACCTACAGGACCTCAATCTGATCCAGGTATCAAGCCCAGCAGCCTTGCAAATACCCAAGCGACAAAGAAACCGCTTTGACCCTTCCTGTATAATACCCCTAGTATGATCTATTCCACTATGCTGAGTCGTTTGTATTAATTTTGCTTTTTTAAGAAATCTTTACAGTTGTGACATCGTTAATTGTACATCATTCAGACCGCAGATGTCGAACCCGTTAGAAAGTATAGCCCTTCCCCTCGGACTCGGCAATGACCCTAAAGAACCGGGGTGACAAAGCGTGCTGGATCGTAGATTACAGTCGTCGTGGACCGGAACGGCGTGAGTTCTCCATCACCTCAGGCAGATTTAGTTGCGGCCCCCCCCCACAAAACATTCTTAGCATTCTAATTTCGGAATATATACATCGGAAATATTCTGTATTATATTTGTTTATTGTAATATTTATAACACCCGTTGAACTGATATATATACTGCCTAGTTAGCTACACTTTGTATTTAAACATGAAATTAGACTCTCACTACCTTCCCGAATCCACCCGCCTCCTTCAGGCATTCCACACCCTATATCCTTCTCATACACCCTTCAAATGGGGGACTCCCCTTAGTGAAAGGCACTCATTAGCCCAAAATAATTTTCCCACATCCTATTTTATAAGTTTGAAAGCTAAGGAAAAAAAAAAAAAAAAAAAAAAAAAAAAAAAAAAAAACACATGAAATATTACTCAATGGGGGTATAAAAATGGATAGGCATCTCCATTTCTCTACTCATTTTAGTAATAAAATAGAAAAAGTACGAATAAAGTCTTTCCGGCTATCGCACTTGCCAACTTCACCCAACCTGTCGCTTCGTCTCAAATTGATGATATATAAATGTGTCCTCCGTCCTGCTCTGTTGTACGGTGCCCCGCTATTTACCCACTTGACTAAAAACAGCTAAAAGTCTTGAACATTTCCAGAATGGGATCATGCGAAAAGTGGTCCGACATACTTCTTTCGAGAGGTTGAAGAACGCTGGCACCCGTTGCTTGGTGTTCCGTCGGTGGGTGAGCTCATCCACCGGAGACACATTAAGTTTTTTGACTCGTTGCAGCACCTGACAAACCCAGTGTTTAACACTATGACCCCACCACCCCTCCCACATCGAATGTTCACATTATCATAAGAAATGTTATAGCACCAAATTTTAAAGACTTGGGTTGTGAGTTGGGACAGCTTACAACTCAGGGAGTAACGAATGACCAACAAAACAAATACAGCCTAACCCAGAGTGTTGAAGATAAATATTTGTTGAAATTTAAGATGGATTGGATAATTTTTATGAATGATTTTGTGAAATAAACGTCAGCAGACATGCTGATAGACCTAGGAAAGACGGTGGGAACCTTTAACCTGGGAGCGAGACAACAACCAACTATAAAAATGAAAAAAACAAAATCGTAAATCATATTTTTTTATAATAGGTTTTTGAGAACTTATATCTAGAAAAGATTTCATAGTTTTTCATTATTATAGGAATTGGAGTGATCATGTACCATAATCCTGTACCATGACTTTCTCATTTCGAAGGCGAGCTAACCGAAGTTTGTTAGCACTTGGATAGGTGACATACAGTCAGACAGTGAGATGCAAAGGAAGAAAACTCACGCGATCCTTGATATTATAGTCTAATACTTTTTTAGAAAAATTTACAAGGAATATTACTTTAGTTGTGGATCTGTGCGCCTCCACAGCTATAGAAAAATGTAACTTAATTTCGTTTTATATTAATTATCATTTGTTGTGTGGTCCCACTGTTTCGTTAATATTATCCATGAGCCTCTGTGGCTCTCGCGCTCTTGGTCAGCCTCCACTGGCTCTTATCCAGTGACTAAATATTTAGAACTGTCCTACTGAGTCTTTTGTAAAAACCAAAAAACTGTTAGGGTGGTTGGATAGGTTACTATGGAATTTCATGAACTTGGAAGGGATGAGTTCGAGAATGTAAGGTATATTAAGATCATTATGAAGGGTTTTGTTGCTGATAGTAATAAGGGGCATTTACTATTGTTCTCAGGACTTTTGATTGAAAGGATTGGATGCGCTTGATGTTCGACCTTTTTCCTGTCCCCCATAGCTCTATTCCGTATGTCTAGATTGGCTCAAGTATAACTCTGTAGATTAGTAATTTGTTTTCTATTGAAATCTCTTGGTAGAAGCCGAGTCATCCAATGACGCGTATTTCCCTTGATTGCTCTTATTTTATACGTTGGATTCATTCTGGTAGTCCGGTTCTTTATCGAGCGGTTTGGCAGGTCTATGACGTGAGGAACAGTTAATCATCGTACTGCATTTTGGCCTGTATAGTATGAGGATAAGGTATAAACAGGTAAAGATACCTAAGGTAACGCCGAATGAAACGTCACCAAAACTAGAGAATAACCATTCCAAAATGAGACATTTTTATTTATTTATTTTTTCCTTAATCCCCTTGAGTTTTCAATATGAAAATATGAACAATCAATGAACAAGACCTAACAAATTTTTCTCCTCATTCTGCTATGCGCAGATGCATTTGAAGGAGGTTTGGTTACATATATAAGATTAAGAGTAGTTAAAATGAAAAGACATTAATACATTACAAGGTGATGGGGCTTACCTTCAGTTTAAAAATGGGATAAAAACTTACAAACTAAAATCTAAACCTAGAACCTAATACTAAAGCGTTCCAGCCGAGACAGCGTTCTGCCATCGATGGGGGAACGGAGCGGGGGTTATCGTGTTGAACACCGGGTTTGTCAAGTATTGCAGGGAGTCGAAACATTTGATAAGTCTACGTTGGATGAATTCATCCACCGTAGGCAGCTCAAAGATCTCGTGAAGCTCACTGTTGCCCCGCTGCTCGAAATCTCTGACCACGTTCATCAGAAGACAGTGCTGTCGTATACGTCAGATAACGAAAAAGCGGTGCACCATACAGCAGAGCAGGCCTGAGAATGCTCTTGTAGATCAATAGCTTGAAACGCAGTGATAGATTGTGGGAAGTCAATATATGTGTAAGCCATTAAGACTTCGTGCGTGTCTGCTTCCACTTCTTCGTAAAATGGTTACTAAAATGGATGTGGCTGTCCATTTTAATTCCCAGATATACTAGGTTGTTGGCTGGTGAGTTTTGCTGCGTTCCCACAATGTAACTAGTAGGTAGCGGGCTTTTTCCCTTTTGAAAAGAGAAAATGACATATTTATGTCCTTTATGGCTGTTAATTAACTGTTTCTTGACCGTAACTAAGAACTGATGGAAGCATTCAACTTTTTACAGTAAGCACGTATTGATCTAATTCGTCTAATTTAGATGGTTGCCTTTAGTTATATTTTGCTTCATCGAACCAAAACTACAAGAGAGGTACATATAGCATTCATTTTCGCCACGGCAATCGAAGAACCGGCAGATGTAAAAGAACTGTTCGTCCCAACTCGGCAATTATTCGAACCGTTATAGTAAGTCCAGTTACACGATCAGGAACAGGTTACTCAACAGGGCATATTTAAGTAATCGGTTATCTCAAGGTGAAAGGGCGCCTTTCTTCTTTGCATCACCCTTCTATCAAATTTCAGAGACGTCTACTTGCGTCAGTGCTTCTCAACCCTATAATTTAGCTTCTGGCTACTGTAAGCAGTGGTTTGGGTTGCTTAAACACGAACTTAAGAATATTACGTTTGTGTTATAGAGCAACTTGTTTGCAATAGTAACTTGCCCATCTTAGGCAATTTCCTCAACCCATTAAGGCAGAAAAAAAAAACAAAAACTCAACACAAATAAATATCTCAGATGAAGAAAAATGTAACCAACAAATAAGAAAGTCGACCCAAGGAAGTCGGTGGAATGTGAGGTCTGAGAGACTGGGCCTTTAAGTAGAGAAACCACATGATCTCACATTATTAGACAATGGACTGACAATACTTGACCATATTAAAATTAAGGCACAGCTGAAAACTGAAAAATATGAAATAATCAACCCATGTTTGATATATGGCACAATTAGGATCCGTTAACAGTTTTAATGACATTTTGCGACCGTAGTCCACCAAGTTAGATGGTATTAATCAGAAAGTTTGATTTGTAATTTAATATCCTACTCAATGATAAAGGAGAATATTTATGTATTACATATTTTACAACAATCATTATTTTGTTTTGCACCACTTACCAGTGTTCTGTCCCACTGATTACCTACAGGTATAATAACTCCTTCTTTGTTCTTCCTATAGACTTCTTGTGCTTATTTCGTATTTTCTTCTTCCTCCTGATTACTCCTTTTCAAGAGGTCGTCTTGACCGTCTCACTTCCACTTCATTCATTGATGGTTCGTTATTAGGTCACACTTAAATCTTGTTTTTTGGCAATGGTTTTATCTCGCATGAATTACAAGCTTAACGGTAATTATAAACACTGGTAAAAACTTAACGGCTTGTGTGTTGGAATCCCCAACGAAACTAAAAAAAAACTACTAACATCTATATCAGCAATTCATATCTTTACTTTTTAGAATATATTAAATGCTCCTATGGCAACGGACAGTCTTAAAACAAAATAAGTTCTTATGAAATAGTTTTATTTCACCTCCTGTCGACTTAGTGAGGCCAAATATCGCTCGATCGGCAACCCATCCAGTGATATCCAGTTTCACGTTTGATGAGCACCGCTTAATCCGTCGATAACGTTTGAGTATAAATTAATAAAGTTGTGGAAAGACAGAAAGTTTGTCATAAAACACAAACACCAGACGAACATAAAAAGATTCACCTAGCAACCACTTGCGATTGATTTGACGTCATTCCATTGGCTGTTTTCCAAGGCTGTTAATTCAATGTTTCTAGTCCGGTGCCAAACGGGTTAAGGCGAAAACTGAAGTTTTTCTAATAAACGGACAATATCAAAGTAAATATCCATTTATTGTTTTTATATGTTTCATTTGACAAAGCGCAGTTGGCAGAAATAAGCCAATAAAAACCACTCAGAGAGAGCACTGGTCCTAGTATGTAATTTGTGACGCCATGACTCTTTGCGAGAACAAACGACTGCGGTCGTCAGCTGGTCCTTACAGGATCACAGCTGGTCAACTGGCGGCCGGCAGACCTAAAAAATTCCTACTTTCTCTTTCTTACAGGCGCGTAGGGTGAACAATAACTAACTCTCTGCGATCCTTCCCCATATGAAGTATTATCTTGATGCCAGTGAATTTAAATTAATAAATCTCCAGTTTCTATGGAGTTTCTCGTATATCTGGTAAATCTCGTATTAGCTGTCCAAGAATAGCTCAAGCTTTTGACAAGATCTGGCACGCAGGTTTGCTTTACAAGCTCAAACGATATTTACCGCAGACCCTATTCCTAATCCTACAATCCTACCTTTCAAACCGCTTCTTCCAAGTCCGCTGTGGTTTAGAATATTCTAACTACTATCCTTTAGAAGCAGGAGTTCCACAGTGTCCTGGTTCCCATCCTCTATAACCTATACATTACTGATGTCCCCTCTACCACCAATACCTTCTTGGCCACATTTTCAGATGACACTGCAGTCCTGTCAACCCGTCCAGACCCTAATATAGCATCGCAAAATCTTCAAAAACACCTTGATGAGATCGAGTATTGGTGAAACCAATGGCGAATCAAAGTTAATGAAAGAAAATGTTTAACCTATACCCTCTGCCTGTGTCTGAGACAGTACGGTATTTAGGCTTCCATCTCGACAAAAGACCGACATGAAACCCACACACGAGGCTAAAAAGACAAGAACTAAACAGACGCTTTTGACAACTGTACAGACTACTTCGAAGGACATCCCATCTCTCAATAGAAAATAAACTACTTATTTACAAAGTTATACTTAAGCCAATCTGGACATACGGAATAGAGCTATGGGGGACAGCAAAAAAGTCAAACGTCAAGTGCATCCAATCCTATCAATCAAAAGTCCTGAGAACAATAGTAAATGCCACTTATTATGTCAGCAACAAAACCCTTCATAATGATCTGAATATACCCTATATTCTTGAACACATCCCTTCCAAGTTCATAAAATTCCATATTAGCCTATCCAACCACCCTAATTCCCTAGTACAGTCATTGAACTGCAACACTCATCCCTATAATCCTCCTCGGAGAATAAAACGGCAGTGGCCTCGTGACCTGCTATGAATAAGCTGTCCAAGGATGAGAGAATCCGGGTGACCATGTTATTTTATATGGAATCGTCTGTACTTCATGTAGGAATTCGTAAGTCCGACAATACAGAGGTGGCAAGCGGAAGTATCTTTCTATTATCGCAAGTTTTGATTTTTTTTTTTTTTATTGTGCCATAAATCTGCGTTCCATAGTAAAGAGACGTCTCTGGTTTGTTAAGGTCAGCATAAAACTAAAATTGGAAATTGATCTGGTGTAGTGTAAGCGTTACTGATTCCTGGGTACAATTATTTTCTATTCCATACATTGATTTTTTTTTTTTTTTTCCCTTAGCTCTCAAATTTTTAAGATTATGGATAAGGGAAAAAAAAGGAATTTATTTGGGGTGAGCGGATCCTTTTACTAGAAGGACCTGTTTGAAGGTGGAGTGAGGGAATTAAGGATGTGGGAAGCCTCGGTAGAGGTGGAAATGTTGCTGTGCAGTGGTGAGAGTCCACTGGTGGGTGGGCCTAGAGTCCCTCTAGGCATGTAGTGCAGTCTTATTTAGTCGGATAGCAGTGATGGGTGCCCGTCAGATGCTTGTTTTTGGTTGGCCAAGGGCCGTAATGACCACCATTTGGTCTGCTTTCCCAGATCTAGAGAGTTGCCATCTTGCCGGTAGCGGTGGGGGTGTCATGTCTCGGAATAGAGGGTTTTGGCAATGTTTCATCAAGTCGAAGAACTTAATGTGTCTTCTTCTGATGACGGTGGGGACCTCGAACTTTTCGTGGATGTCAGGAGCCTTCATTTCACGAAAAGGGGTATGCCATAGTGCCGAGCGCAGGATGTTGTTCTGGAAGCTCTGAAGTCTAGTTATGGTGCTGGTGTGGAGAAAACGGAAAAGCGGAGTCATACATTGAAGTGTGTGGAGCCTGATATATATAAGAGACTAACATTGAGCCTTAAGTGGGAGTAAAATACTTGGAGAAACCAATCTAAAATTGTTTTATCACCAATAACTGTTTTAATTGTCCTAGGAATTTCATTTTTTGGAACTGAAGGAAGCAGCTCTTTCCCCCGTAATTGTAGCATTGCATTGTGTTAAATAAGAATATACTTTAAAAGGATTTAAAAATGAGAAATAAGTCATTTTTTTACACATTTTCAACATTGTCAATTGTTCACCCTTGAATTTTTTAATATGTTTATTGTATTCTCTAGGGTTTTCTTACTCCTAAATTTATATTCAGGCTCAATTATGAGCGGGGAAAATTTGTAACGTTCCTGATCAGTGGTATTAAAAGAATTAAGATGAAAACTCCAGTCTTCTGGATTCCCCCCACTACATATATGTTTTATTTTATGCTTCGCTCATTGCAACATAAATATTATTATTTATTAGCTCAAATGCGAGGCAAATTGTGAAATTTAACATAAATGTTGTTATATCCAAAATATGTTTTTCTTAAATGCCCTATTGTTATATGTTATTAACCTACTGTTATATGTTAACCAACTAATGTATAAGTTATAATTTATTGTGATCATGCTCATTGTGAAAACTCTTAACTACGACAAAAAAAAAAAAAACACGCTCATAACTACTAGTTTATTCAAAGCGAAATAAGAAAGTTGTATTTCTTGACCGACAGATCTTTTTTCTTAGTCGAGGAAGTATCGTGGTCAGAATCACGCTCCAATAATGAGCAACTTCTCTCCAAGCTTCAGTGGTTTAAGTAATTTGAACAATTGAAGTAATAACAGTGTTATATTAGCGTCTAATTAGCAAATGGAAATACAAAACAATAATTCGTTATTAGTTTTTGTAATCCGTCAAGGAACTTATCGTGGTTGACCACATATCAAAGTTTCACAACCTATGTAATATGCAATAATGTATTCTTGTTGCATATTATCATTCTTAGGAGTCATGTGATCAACCAAGGTGAACTTTTTAACACCCATTGCATTCATGACTGGTATGCTGACCACCACTGCAAACTATGTATTCAATAATTTATACGACTGCATTAGCTAATTTACGCAGGACTTTAATCAGCCCTAAAGCCTTAGGGCCAAAATTAAGTCCCTTAAACAAGTAGGTATTTATTGCACTAGGGTGTAAGTGAAGTTGGTTGTGCCGCGGGAACTTTAATACTTGTAAACTCTACCAGGCAAAAGTTGGAAAAGCCTAGAAAACTAAGGAAATTCCTGGAGATACAAGAAAACGGAATGTTGTGGGTTTGCGGATCAGAGTCACATAATAGCACCATTGAAGCAATGAAAACATTTACAAAATTAAATCATGTTCCTTCATTTTACAGATTATTTTAAGTACAAGTACGTAACAAAAGTAATGAAAATTTAAGATAATGAAATGAGCAGAAATATGAAAGTCTTTTAGTTATACTTTCAAATATTTGCTGTGTTCCAATAAAACTTACTACTCAACTAATTATATAATGAAACCTCTGTCAGTTTGTGTTTCAAAGTAATTTCTATCAGTAGTTTATTGGCAAATATGGAATAATATCTATAAACGACAATGTTTTATTTTTTTTTAATTTAGTTTATATTAATTATTATCATTGTATTTAGTTAAATGAAACTACAACGATAAATTCTAACAAGCAAAATAGGCAAGAGCAAATTAGCTTTACATCTAATTTCACTTAAGCTCTCTTGACCATCGTATTCTCGTTCTTTGCTGTTGATTGTAAGCGCTAGTGAAACATCGCAGGTGAGAAAGTAATCGATACTTCGAAAAAGAGAAAAATCAGGTTTTCAAAACGAGCGTTTGCACAGTCAGAAAAATCAGCATTTCTCAAGTGTTTGTTTGGAGGAAAAAACAGATTAAAGAAAATTATTTTTAAAAAAAATATTATAGTCATTACCGTAAATAATAATTAAAAATTACAGCCATATTGATACCTGGATCAACTTGTAGCTATTTATTAAATAAAAGAACAATATTTCTCCCTGAAAGGTAAGTAAATAAATCTTGAATAAGTTTAAGCTAGATTTTTAAATTAATATTTTTGAACTTATTTATATATCCTGGCAGTATATTCAACTCCCTCTTCCTTCAAATAGTACAATTAACGAAATGTGCCAACACGGAGTAGGAATGTCTATAAGTTTTATAATGCTAAAAATATTATTATGCTAATATTATATATAATGCTAAAAGTAGAAGGGGCTTGAGCAGAACTGTATACCTTCTTCATGAAAGTCACTGATGGTTCCTGTTATTTTTAAGTAAGCAGCCCTCCTTACTTCCCTTACCCCCTATTCCCAGAACTACCCTTTTCTTATACATATATGCCTCAGCTTTAGCCCAAGACCACACTTTTAAACCACATAAACATTGTTAATTTTTAAGACAATAACTGCTTAAAATTTACGCAATGCAGTACTAAGAGAAATCCACATTTGTCAAATTATAATCAATTTAAAAATAATTACCCAAGCGGTTCAGAAAGGGAGGGGAAAGGAAAAAAAAAGACACCACTTGTTCCCAGACATTCCACCCAGTATGTAGTAAGGTGACTGTTAATATTTGTATATACCAGGGACAAGTGTCTTGCTTGCACTTCATAATAAAGCTCTCCTCTACAAACATTATTTAACTAATAGTAAACTCCATTTCTATCATTCCTTCAAACCCGAATCCGAAGTTTCTTTGTAAATCATCACTCCATCCGCAGGATGTTCCTGAAATCGCGATATTAGTTCTACTACAGGAAGTAGTTGAAACATCGCGATTCAAGCTTGGCACAGCCCATTTTCTCAGTGGTCACCAGAAAAAAACAAGTCCAGAACCGATAGATTGCTACCGATATCGAAGTGAAACGTGGCTCTTTCATTCATTTGAGATGGCCAAACTCCAAAGATCAAGGTACTTCTTGGGTATATGTGATATTAAGATACGAATCGTGTGCCTTAGACAATGATCGCAAACATAAACCAAAGAGTCTACAAACAGCTGGAAATGTGAAACTTGCGCAAAGTTGTACCTTCCAGAGCTACACTATTGATGGAACCAAATTCATTAGGTCATACAAAAGGCCTCATGAAAGAGCCAGGCGACTGATTGGAGCAGAATATGATTAATCACATAACAGCATATTTAGGAATACAAGACCTCTGACAACTGTTGCCAAGTCTTACAAACTCTGTACAATTGAAACTATCAACATCCTAATTGATAACATGTCTGAAAGGGGCAACAAAAAGTATGTACAAATTTATTATGATAAAATAACATCAATAACAAATCTGCCTCATTGGGCAATAAGTAATTGTGATAAAATACAGCCCAGAGACCTCCCAAATCCACATGGTTGTCACCTCCCTCACATGCAAAAGAGGAAGCGGAGTCTTGGGAAGACCCCCACGCTCCACCGTCAGCCGCGTCACCGAATACGAGCCTGTGGAGGCTGACCAAGAGCGCGAGAGCCACATACGCTCAGGACATGATTGAAGAAACTGGCCATTGCCCCACTGTCACGTATTTATAGCAGGTCACGAGGCCACTGCCGTTTTACTCTCCAAGGAGGATTATAGGGATGAGTGGAGCAGTGCAATGACTGTGCTAGGGGATTAGGTTGGTTAGATAGGTCACTATGGAATTTCATGAACTTGGAAGGGATGAGTTCGAGAATGTAAGGTATATTAAGATCGTTATGAAGGTTATTTTCGGACTATGTTTCTTTCTTGAACCAGATTATTTTCTTTTATAATGAATAGTATCACTTCATTTTAGATGATATTTAATAATACCATTTTATTTTAATCAGGAAATAAGCCTTATGCTATAAAAAAAATTATATAGATCCAAAAGAATCATAGAGGTTAGATAGTCTATTCCTTCAGTGGCGTGCAAGAGGTCCCAGCATAATTAATTCAAAATCCTATCCAGCTAATATGTAGCGAGATTGGAATTAATGGGCTACGACTCTGTGGATGCATTAGTTCTATTTTAGAACTGTAGGGGCGGAGACCCGGAAGAACACCCAGGGTGCCAACTAGACGTTGGCCCGTCAAAGAGTGTCGCTGAGAAGAACTAACAGATAAATGGCTCATGAGGAGAGATAGAAGAGGTTTGATTTATGGCGAATGCTCGGTGAAGTTATGACTGAGTTCCGTTGTATGAGAGATAAGGCGGTGAGGCCTTCCTGCGTCTCCAGACCTCTCTACCACCACCAGGGTCTGCCTCTCGCTTCTGTCACTTGCAACATTATCCAACAGTACAGTACAGCCTATAGTTAAATAATCTTTGTAGAGGAGAGTCTTTTACAAGAAAAGCTTTATTATGAAGTACAAGCAAAAGCTGAGACATATATGTATAAGAAAAGGGTAGTTCTGGGAAGTAGGGAGGTCTTGGAAGGATGCGGTCGTTTACTTAAAAAATAACAGGAACCATCACGAGACAGGTATAAAGTAGAAGGGGCTTGCTTCTACTTTTAGCATTTTATATAATATTAGCATTATATAACTTATGATACGGTCTGGCCTATGGATACTCATCATAATAATGAGTAATTATTTTTTAAATAAAAGAAACAAAAAATATATTATTAATGCTATTGGATAGTGGGATATTGAGAAGAAAAAAGAAAGATTGTAAATGTGAGATGGAAAAAGATTAACGAATGGATAGAAGTGTTGAGTTACAAAGGGCATATGCACACACACACAAGTAGCGATCAAAGTAAGGGAACTGTGAGTAGGCTTTGAGACGCTTATATTTTTACGGCAGGGTTTTAGTTAGTAAGGTGTGGTATAGCAAGGTCCTAAGGAAGTTTCGGGAAAATACCCATTCTGACTCTCAGCCTAGTGTACCGATTCTCAGCCTAGTATACTGATTCTCAGTCTAGTATACTGATTCTCAGCCGAGTATACTGATTCTCAGCCTAGAATACTGATTATCAGCCTAGTATACTGATTCTCAGCCTAGTATACTGACTCTCAGCCTAGTATACTGACTCAGCCTAGTATACTGGCTCTCAGCCTAGTATACTGACTCTCAGCCTAGTATACTGACTCTCAGCCTAGTATACTGACTCAGCCGAGTATACTGATTCTCAGCCTAGTATACTGACTCTCAGCCTAGTATACTGACTCAGCCGAGTATACTGATTCTCAGCCTAGTATACTTATTCTCAGTATATACATGAGAAATGCCTGAGTCTCTCGACATATCCAAGACAAACCAGAACAGTTTATGAGCCGTTTTAGTTTTTCATTAAGACTCCGAGAAAGAGGGACGCAGTAAGCAATGAGAAATGACGGAGGAGGCAAGAACAGAGAGGGGATGGTAGAGTTTAAGTGTGAACAATATGGAACGTTCGGTGATTCGGGAAAGGTCATTCCATGTTAGGCCGAGGCTAGAGAAGTTACTTGCTGTTCCCAAGCACAGCTAAAGAGCTATTTTAAAGTTTTCTCAGGGCATTGCAAGGACAGAAATACTCTGGCAATCAGGGCCCATTTTTGACGGTTTAATCCAACAAAGAAACGTTAATGAGATAACGATATAAATGGATTTAAATGAATCGTAAAGAGGTTTTATGGGTAAATATTCACAATTCCAAACGCGATTTTCCATTAGCAACATTGCTTAGAAAACCAACATATACAACTAAACATTTTTTGGGCTCAAAATACCTAGTCGTTTTTCACTTTATGAGGTAGTAGACGACTCTAAACCCTAATTCTTTCTTTCTTCCTTAGCAGTAGGAAAAATGTCGTCGCAGCTGATTCCAATCGGGTTCTTTTTTTTAATTTTAGTTAATTCCAAATTGTTTGCACTCAATAAAAAGACAATTTTTAGTGGCCGAAATGGATTGACAAGTTAAATGAACAATATTTTGTCATTATAAAAACAGCTTTATTGTCTTTCCACTGTTGATAATTTATTTTCCCTCTTTATTGAAAAGGCACTTTCGACAGCTAGGATATTTAACTCTTCAAACTCAATAGTATCTTTTTAATCTTTTAGCCAGGGCTGCTACCAGCCTATCCACGCTCCTCACTCTACCACTTTTTTTTTTTAATTAGTTTTCTTTTCAGAATCATTTTTAATAAAAAGCCAAAAAAAACTCCAACCCGGACTGTCACATCTCTGTAAATGTACAAAGTAGATTTTAAAGCTTTACCTGATGTAAACAAATCCATCTCATACACTATTCAAAACTTAATGAATTAATTTTTAAGTTTAAGGAGACCTTCCAAGTATTTAACATATTTATAATTTAGCTTAAAAAACTTTTTCAATTTTCATTGAATAAAAATATCAAATTATTGCATGACACTTGAATTGATTACTTGTTGAAAATATTGTTTAGGTACAAAAGCCTATAGCAGATAAAGGCTCAGGAAACAACTGAGGAAATTTATTGGCTTAGATGGAAACATCACACCGTGTTTCTCGCCAACTATTGGGCAAGTTGAGATTGCTTCCACTAGTTCCAATTGGTGTTGGAAACATATCATTTGTTTCTGTAGTAGTTCCCGGAGCTATTTATATACGGTTACGTTCCACGTTCCAAACATCGAAATTCTAATGGAACAGTACAAACCTAAGACAAATCGTTATGTCAATTTCCAGTCGAAATTCCTGATCTATTACCAGGCATTGCATTAGCACTGTTTTCAATTCTGATTTAATTTAAACTGAGATATTGTGTACAAAACGTGGCTGTACTGAATGTCAAGTGGTTGCTCTGTGTACTAGCCAATTTATTTCAATTCCGCTACAAAAATCTTTGAGAAAGTTCAAGATTATGTTTTGGATAGTCTTCACCGTGTGAGGGTATATACTAATTAGGCAGATGCTCGTGTGGGTTATCTTGTTCCCTTGTCTTGTTTCATTGTGAATGGCTTGTACACCTTTGGGAATTATCATCTGACATAGGAATTGTGGAGGATAGCCGGTGGTTTTTGCAGCAGTAAGTGGTAACTGAATAATTTTCATTAGTAATTATTATTTTAGCACCACTAAATTAGAAGTCATTGTATTTACTAGCCTTCCGTTTAGCTTTGAGCGTGCAACTAGTGATTAATAATGAAGCTGTACATCTAATCCCTGCATAACGCCTCAAGTAATGACCACACGCTAGGATTAATTAATTAGTCAAAGGAACATTGCGTAACCTTGGTGAATCAATTAAGACTGACCCGATGTATATTACTAGTACTAGGTCTGTTGACTAACGGCATACTCTCATAACAGCCAGCAACGGCAAATAGACACAGAAAGTTGCCAGTGAAAGTGTGGATGTTCGGGAACAATGGTTGGCCGTTCCCTCATTAGTCGGGCGATATTGTGTAACATTGACTTTTGATATTGGATTACGTAAAATGGAGTAGACAGTTCGCTTGTTCGCACGTATATCCTTCATTGGTACTGACTATTGTTCAGGCGAGGTCCCACAGCTTTTGCTAATATAATAATAAACCACCGAACATTGCTTACGCTGGGGTCTTCCCATAGCTCTCTCTCTCTCTCTCTCTCTCTCTCTCTCTCTCTCTCTCTCTCTCTCTCTCTCTCTCTCTCTCTCTCTCTCTCTCTCTCTCTCTCTCTCTCTCTCTCTCTCTCTCTCTCTCTCTCTCTCTCTCTCTCTCTCTCTCTCTCTCTCTCTCTCTCTCTCTCTCTCTCCCTCTCTCTATCTCTCTCTCTCTCCCTCTCTCTCAACGTCGTACTCTTCCCTTCAGTTGGTACCAGACGTGTTCAATAGGATTTAAATCTGGACTCCATGGTGGCCACACCAAGCACTCGATCCCTACCTCAATCAGGTAATCATCAACCATGGGTTACAGGCATCAATTAACAAGAATTCCTCGCCGATGTAGGGAGCAAACGTCACTACATGTTCTTCGATTGTCTCTTAAGTACCTCTGAGACGTTAGGGACCTTCCTAGCGCAACAAACCTTTCACTAGGAGCATCAATGGAAATGCCAGCAAAGAACATCCGTGAGCCACCACGAATTGCCACCTGGAGAACCATACGGCGTACCTCTCTCCTTGCTGTCTCCATGTAAAATTACGGCCACGAAGACTAGAGACCAACTATTATCTCTTCTGTAAGATAACTCTCTTCCAGTTTTCCAAAGTCCAATCACATTTTCACGTCTAAACTGAAGCCAGGCCATTTTGTGATCTATGGCAAGGAGAGGTCCGCGGGCAGGATGTCGATCCCTAAGGTTATATTCTTTAAGCCTTCTTCTTACAGTCCTGCTGGAATATGAAACATCTCGGACTTGCCTTATGAGACTTTTTATCTCATTTCCCTTTAGAAGCCCGGACGAGTGATGTACCTACAATCTCCTGGCGACTTCACGCTGGGTGTGTCCTTACTTAATCAATCGTATTCACTTAAATGCTTTACTGGAGCCATTGATCAAAACGCGTTTATAAAGAGAAAGAATGAATGAGAACGAATTTCATGATGTGTGGATTGGATGGATCAAACGATCAACGATCAAAATGATACTTTTTGCGAAAAAGGGATTGAAAGCATTATTCACGGTTTATATATATACGGGGTTATGAAAAAAAAAAAAATTTCTAGTTTTATTCTGTTGAAAAATTCTTTTTGTTTTTCTTATTTACCTTTTACAGTTAGAAATCCAATTTTAAACTTCAGACGATTTCCCCGCTCAAAGGAAAATAAATAAGATCTTCAGATATTTATTGACTCGGGATGATGAGACAATGAAATATTCAAAACGAGTGGCGCCTTAGAAACGAAGTCGCCTTAGAAACGAAGTCGCCGAAGGAACTTTTCTCTGAAAGGAGGAAGCAGAACAAAAACATTGCTCCTTTAACAGGGACGTAAAGTTGTTGAAGGGTGGCCATCGCCTTGCGTGAATCGGCAACCCTGCCTACCCTTCGACCACCATCTTTTTTCCCAAACTGCACCCTACCGTCTTTCCGAGGGCCACGCAATTCCAACCAATCATTCCCATATCCAGGCCCCACCTCTTTTTTTGTCTCTCTCTATCCCTAGCCTATGTTTCGTTGAATTCAAATTAACTGATTATTGTCGCTGACAGGCAAGCTAAAGAGGAGCTCAGAGCTAAGAAGCCGTCAAAGAGGGTATGAGAATCGAAAGAGTGAGTTTAGGGTATGCCATACTCATGTAGAAACTTAGCTATTTATTCCCCGGAACCACAAATGTACATTTAAACTATTTGCAATCCGGTCATAATACCTTATCTTAATAATACAAGAATGATACAAAAGTGTAGTTAACTCTCCGTTCTGCTAACTCTATAACCTTGGGTAATTCATTGAGTTTTTCACAAGAAAGCCAACGTCCATAAACACTATCCTTTTAAAAAATCCTTATCTTAAAGCTGAAACATCGAACATGGCTCTTCACAGTTTGTAGCAAGATTTTATATTTCTATTGAAACTTTTGTTTCTCGTTGTATGTTGTTGTGGCCACCTCTTAATTACAAATAATTATAAGTCACCCTCTTCTCGATCAGATCATATCTATCACTGTTTCCAAATGTTTAATAAAGATTATGATGTCAGTCCGAGTGGGGGAGAAGATAGTGGGGAGAGCAGCCACTAGTGGGGCCACTCCCCACCACGACTAGCCACCTATATATGAAGCGCCCCATAGGGCGAAAGACAGAAAGAAACAAACCGGCACCTTGGACACTTCTCTCTCTCTGCACTGGCGCTTGCTGCTCTACTCAAAACCATGGTCTTTTCATTCATCGGTTTTAGTCTGGCGTTGTCAGACCCTACACCTTCCTAGTGGGAATCTCTGCCTTCGTCTCGCTAAAGCTAGCACCTTCTTGGGAGAGACCTCTCTCTCGCGGACGACGGTTGCCGTGGCCCTACAAACTTACCTCGTAGGGCCTCCCACGGCAATCCAGTCTGCTTCTCTCCGCTTCACACTCGCCTTTGGGATCCGGACGGTTTTCGCCTACCCTTAGACACCGAGTGTGAATTCGTGGTCATTCCAAGACCACACAAACTACCTATAAACCTACCCTGTTCCTCTTGTCCTGAACATAGTGCATTGTCGGGGCACACACCTTCTAAAGATCTAATGGAGTCAGATCAAAACGAATTAGGCTGCCTGCCAACTAGTCCGTCAGCCAGGGTGAAAGACCACAGGTCCACCCACCTTATCTCTTTCTTGTCGCTCGCCGGACGGCTAAGAGGTTGTAGTGACCCTAGCCCGCGGCGGGCGTCTCCTCCCCACTTTGGGGATACTCAGTTATCTGAGCCCGACATATGTATACAAAAAATATTTTAAAAAAAACAAAATTTGCATGTGTCATTGTTATAACAGATATAATATAGAATCTATGGTTTGTTAAAATGTACATAAAGCTATAATAAAGGATACACTAATATCTCATTAACAAAGATTCGAGGTTTAATTATCTTTAATCATACTATAGCAATAAAGTTTTATTCATTTTGTAATTACATTTTTTAAAAGCATGTTTACCTAAAGGTGGCCCATGAAACCATTTGGCCGATTACATGCCAAACATTTATATATACATATAAATTTTTTATTTTAATCAACATTCCAAGATATGGAATGCATTTATATGCATATGTATGGTACACGATGAGCTGTCTTTATGTAAGGGGATATTTAAATATAATGTGTTAGTAAGAACGCCATTGACAACCAGGCAAATGTATGTACATTTAAGATTCAACATCAAATTTATCATTTTCTATAGAAACTAGTACTCTATAATAAACATTGACCTAACTCAAATTAAAAATATGTTAGCAACTAATACAATAAAATTATATAACTCTTTCAATAGGAGAGAACGATAAAAGAATAAAATAGTAAACAAGAATAGCTGAGCAATTAAGACATGCTTGTTGGGAAAAGCAGGTGGTGCAGGTATAGGCCAGGTGGCAAGGAAGTGACCGCCATTCCGGTACCATAAGGGGGCGGTGATGATTAAGGGAAACCCATAACGCTAAGACGTCATCTTCTAGTATACGAATGAGTGAAGTATTTGCGCGAATGGCTGTTGTGAATAAATAATAAAGGGATGTGTTTGTTATAGCTGGGACATTAAAAGGGTTAAAAATAGCCCTACAGAATAAAAGGGCACGTGACAAAAGTTGAGAACAACAACTTTGTTGTCGAGAGTTAGTTCTGGGCAGGAAGTTTTATTTGTGCTTCCATTTAAGCCCTAACTGACCTTAAGTGAGGATTCTTGTACCAGACTATAACTTATGTCATCCCATCCGCACTTTTCCAATGCTCTTGAGCATATTCTAGGTAATATTATCCATTTTACAATATACAACTAGATGCTGCAGTAATATGGACATTTGTACCACGACAAGAAAATGTATTCACGTAATATAGGGAGCAAGTGAAGACATGGCCAGTAAATAAGGGAAATTAACCAACATAGAGCTAGTGATGATTGGATGGGTGATTGATCTCTCCCCGTACGCTGTGGTTACTGCTGTCCCGGGTAAGATAGGACCCATTAACCAACTGGAGGCGGGCAATCAGGACTGTGTGTCTCACCCACCTAATAGGTGCTCGAACTAAAAATAGTTCACACCTGCTCACTCGATCGACAATACCTAACCTATATCATCACGGATTCACTTGAATATATCACACCTGCATACGTATATGCATATAGATTTATTCCAAACCCTGTTTGTTGTTCAGACAGCTTCTCCTAAATACCCATGAATGTGAAATGAATCCAGTAACAAACGAAGCCAGGCGTGAAAACAGTCAAATCGTTGAATTAGTTTGATAACTATGTGCTGGGGAAATGGTTTGATAATCATCTGCAGATTCGCAACTCGAAAATTTATGATATATGAGGCATAATAACATTAATGGATTATTCTTCCTCTTTATACTCGCCACAATTACATATATATATTTCCTGACCTTTACAGAGGAACTGATTCAGTTTATTCACCCCACCTTCAATAATTGTCTTACAAAACGACAATTACAGTTTATAACTATTACTTCTATATTCACACTTTACTTACAAGTTTTGTTACTAAATATAACCTTCTCTATATGATAGCTGCTCCATCTGGCGAGGGCCAGTGGAAGCAGCGCGGCAAATTAAAATATTTAAATTTAAGAGAGAATACTGTCTTTACGTATATATATTTAGTAACAGTCAGACACTTACATAGAAGAAATAGAATATTTACCAAAATTCTGCTCTAAAAACTGTACACAGATATTACATTAATTTTATCTTCAATAACTTAAATACATGTAGGATCCTAATGGTGGGGCAAGTTGGGCTATTTTCTTTAAATATGAAATTATTCCACAGTAGCCTTTCCAACCACCCTAATCCTGTAGCACAGTCATTGCACTGCGCCTATAATCCTCCTCGGAGACTGAAACGGCAGTGGCCTCGTGACCTACTATAAACGCGTGACAGTGGGAGTCCTGGCAATGGCCAGTTTCTCCAATCATGTCCTATTGTATGAATGAGCGAGTGAATGATGCTGTAAATATGGTATGAATGAGATCATTTATCTGTATTATTATTGCCTTATAAAAGGCAGATTGTAATTATTGCACAATAAAGATTGTTAGATTAAAAAAAAAAAATATGAAATTTTGGTATATGCATAACAGGGAGAAAACCGAACATGTTGACATTAAAAAAACTCATATTGCATCTTCAGATCGCATTAAATTAATATAGCGATAGCAATCTTGGATTAGGATTCGTAAATAATGTTGTATGCATTTTTAAAAATGTAGTATAAATGGGGGTGGGTACATTAAGGTTTTATTGGTGACTTAGAATAGAAAAGTTTGCTACTGTTTTGAGGACTTGGGATTGGAACAATTCGATGCACTTGACGTTTGAGTGTTTTTATGTCTAACCAGATTTCAAGTCCAAGACGCTTTTAAGATGGTTTTGTAAATCATAATTTTTAATGACCAATTGGAAAGAGGTACAACTAAAAATTCTCATTACTTCGATAAATAAATAAAAAGTAACATTGACAATATAATATAAGAAAAATATGTGCTAAAAATAGTTAATGGAAGGAGTTATGCCCTGGAAAAGGGTTTCTTAACTCCCAATTAAATGGCAACAACTCCCACCTTTCCCCGAGCATCAGCTCTTGCAACACAATTTTCCTCTCATGATATCCTTGAGTTCACGATATCCCAGCCAAGCCCTTTCTAGTTTTCGTCTAGCTTCTTGCTAGCCAACTGCTTACAAGCTCAAGTCTGTCAGTGAAGCTTAACTTTAATTTAAATTAGCTTTAATTATGTTTATAAAATTCTCACATATATATATTTTACTCTTACACCGCAAAATTTTGAAATACCTAATATTTTTCAATTACATTAACCAAGAACTATTTATTTGCCGAAAGTTAATCATTTTTAATAATTGTATTAACTTATTTCGATACACGTACTGTTAACATCTAGTAGTATTAAGTAGAGACATTATTCGTAAAATTTGATCTAATTACTAAATAACTAATGAAAAGACAAATTTAACTCACTGCTAATCGCAAAAATTTCAACAAATTGCCGCCAAGTCCATGAATATAAGCCTCACCTAAAACAGGAAATACATAAATTAATATAAGTTAAACAAAAATAAAAATACTATGAATAATATTTCTAATATAGATCAAATCCTATCTTAACCTATACAGGCAGGCACAAGCCGAAGTCGACTCAAAAGTCTTTGCGAAAATGACAACCTTTGCTTAAAAACAATTATTCTTAAGTACGAGGCAAGCCTTCAGCAAATATGTCAATTAACCAATTTATAAAATCAAAGCGACTGTATTAATTGCCTAAATATATTCTATGGACCAAACCACCACTACAACTTAAATAGATGCAAGCCCCCCCCCCAACAAAAGAAGAAAAAATTCTAATAAAGAAAACTGAGCGTTAAGATTATTAAAACGTTACCTAATCTCTGCATATAGAGTGCATCTTATATGAACTGCATCATAAAAAGAAGACAAATTAACTCTATCAGCATGATGAGAATACATTATAAATCTCTCTGTTTTATTGCTACTATTAAGTCTGCAACGTAATTACATTTTAATTATTTAAATGCGGCTACGTTTTACGTTAAAGCTACAGTATTAAGCATAATAAGACTTCTCTGTTCAAAAAACTTAGACAATTTTTTAGTTTACTAACTAATAAGAAAACAAATAGACTTGAGTAAAGCATTTCTGACGACCTTATTCCAGCGTTAATTACCTACGCTCTAGATCATAATCCCAGCTTGGATTTTTGAGAATTTCGAAAACAAAACAATCTCTTTGAGATCTACGAAATGAAAATCACAATTTTCAACACTTTACATGACAAGAGCGCTATACTAAATTAGTCGCCTTCCTGCCGCGAAATAGCCGCATTTAATGTCACTAAAAGAAATTAACATCGTTATGCTACAAATAGTAAGCAAGAAATTGTGCAAATGAACTTTACAGTACAGAAGTAAGCTTTGACATTTTCCCGTAAAACGGAAAATACATAACATAACAGTGCATGTATAATTTGAAGTAAGGTAGTTCTATACAATATAATATTATATGCGTCCTACTAAGTTTTAAACTAAACTTCCTTTTTAACTTAAAAAATAAATTGTATTTCGGAAAATATTATAATAATAAGAGAGAGTCGTTCTATCCAACAATGGTTAGGATAATTAATTGCCTTAATTCTATAAACATGTCCTGAGCGGCTGTGGCTCTAGCGCTCTTGGTCAGCCTCCGCTGGCTCGTATCTGGTGACGCGGCTGATGGAGAAGCGTGGGGGACTTTCCAAGGCTCCGCTTCCTCTTTCGCATGCGAGGGAGGCCTCTGGACAGTTTGTAAATACTGTATGAATGAGCGAGTGAATGCAGAATTGTATGAATCCTGTATGAATGAGTGAGTGATTGAAGACTTGTAAATATGGTATGAATGAAAACATTGATTACAATTACTTATTGCCCAATGAGGCAGATTGTAATTTTATCATAATAAAGTTGTTGTTTTTTTTATAATTCTATAAAAACAAATTGCTTTGCAATTAAAACAAATTGGAGAGAGAGATTCTAGAAAACAATAACCATTTAACTAACGGCTTGGTAAAGACATGCTAGTGGGGATCTTGGGAATTCTGAATCTGAATTTGTTATATATTATACACAATATATTTACTCATCAAGGTCACATTACGTCTAAGTTCCTTGCATACTGTATGTATATATAAATTACCTTTTAATTCTCATAATTTCGATTCAACCTATACTATAGAACACCTTTTCAAACGAAACACAAGCAACAGAATAGACAGTTCTCGGCAAGCGAAAAACCATAAATTTGATTTTTGTAAATACCAAATGGTCGAAACAAACAAGTAAATACACTATGCATTAATTTAGAACTCAGCTGCGTCAATTGAAAAAGTGACAAAAAAAGAATGCGCAGCAATATTAGTAAAATAACATTGCTTTGCCACGCATGATAGAAAACTCCTTTTTTTTCTTCATGGTTCATTTCAACCCAATTTTTTTTTCCTTTTTGCTACACCAACCTCTTGGTTAGCTTCCACTGTGCTGTTTCTGGGCTTTTTCAGTCAGTCAAATACCTTAAGTGTCCTCTGTATGGAAATATAATAATGTTAGCTTCGTGTCTTCTACGTAATTCTGTGATCAATTTCCACTTCCACCATATTTACAACATATTTTTTGTTATTGTATAAAAATAAAGGATATGTTACCATTAGCTGTACCTATAGTTATATAATGATAAGAATATTATAATGCTAATATTATATATAATGCTAAAAGTAGAAGCAAGCCCTTCCTACTGTATACCTGCCTCGTGACTTCATGGAAGTCACTGATGGTTCCTATTATTTTTAAGTAAGCAACCGCATCCCTCCAAGACCTCTCTTCTTCCCAGAATCTTATCCTTTTATGTCTCAGCTGTAGCCCCAGACCCTAGACATTCAACCCAGTATGTAGTAAGGTAACTCTTAATATTTGTATATACCAGTGTTTTCCTTGTTTTCATTCATAATAAAGCTTTTCTTTCTTTTCTTTTAAAAGACTCTCCTCTACAAAGATTATTTAACTGTCCATTCGTGAAGGGTAGTAGGCAGTTCCCAGAATCTTATCCTTTTCCTAAACATATATTTCTCAGCTTTAGCCCCAGACCCCACTTGTGCCTAGACGTTTCACCCAGTATGTAGTGACGTAAGTCTTAATATTTGTATATACCAGTGTTTTCCTTCATAATAAAGCTTTTCTTTCTTTTCTTTTAAAAGACTCTCCTCTACAAAGATTATTTAACTGTTCATTCGTGAAGGGTAGTATGGAGCTCCCAGAATCTTATCCTTTTCCTAAACATATATGCCTCAGCTTTAGCCCCAGACCCCACTTGTGCCTAGACCTTTCACCCAGTATGTAGTGACGTAACTCTTAATATTTGTATATACCAGTGTTTTCCTTCATAATAAAGCTTTTCTTTCTTTTCTTTTAAAAGACTCCACAAAGATTATTTAACTTCATCATATCTCCCATTGACCTTTCGCTTTATTTTATAAAAAATTAGCAGACTCTGTGCCATGGCTGTTACATATGTCGTTTCGTCTAATATCAATGTATCCTTTTATTTCATTAACTATTACATATTAATATCAATTAGTTACCTTCCCAACAAAACCTCTAACACTGAGTAAAAGTGATTCATTTGTAATTTGTTTATATGATATTATTTATTACAGATCGGAGCTGATATTCTTATAGAAATATATAGTATACTACGAAGAAGCAGGAAAGCGAGTTGCCCCTTGTGAAGCATGATCCGTTTATTCTGTTTGGACAGATTAGGACGGAGAGAAGTTATTAATGAGAGCGGACAGGGCTGGGTAGGCCCTGCTCTGGTATTAATGCACCTGTTAGTATGGAAGCTGCTGGCAAACTGATCCTTTGGGTATGGCCCTTTGTCAGCTGGCAGCGGAGCAGTTTGTCCATACTCCAGCCTCTAAAGGCCTCGTAATGTTTCATGTATAGCTTTTCGATTTTTCTCATAGGGATGAACCACAATCTGGTGGCTAGCACATTAACTAACAACCCTATTAACTTGTCACTTTTTTTTTCTTTACATATATTTTAATAATGAGCTGGCAAAGGTGTCAAGTTTTTTATATTACATATTAAATTATGACTTGATATTAATGGCTCTCAATACTCAATAGCTCTGTTTTGTGAGCACCTGGACGGAAGTTGCTGGTACGAGGCAAGCCGTTATTGACAGTGTAGAGGTTGTATATTATGCAATAAAACACCTAACCCCCAGGTAAAGACTTTAAATATATGGCGTGTGTATATATAGACCATCTTAGTAATTAGTTTAATCTTTTATTTAGATATTTAACTGTTTAACTTGCGTCATGAAAATTCAAAAGTTTCATTTATATTTTAGGGTATAACCGTTTACTTACATTTGCCATGACAATGTGATCAGATGATTTATACATGGCATGAATATAGCAGCTCCGACCCTAACGCCTACCCCATCGAAATTGTTCGGGTATAAATTTACATTCAACTAGAACTTTATTATGATAAAATTACAATTTACCTGATTGGGCTATAAGTAACTGTGATATATGATCTCTTTCATACCAATTTACAATTTTCATTCACTCGCCCATTCATACTATACTATACCGCTTCCTCGAGTGTCCCCCAAGCTCCTACGTCAGCCACGTCCCTGGATAAGAGCCAGCGGAGGCTGGCCAAGAGCGCGAGAGCCACAGACGCTCAGGACATAACTGGCCATTGCCAGGACTCCCACTGTTACATTCGTATTAAAGATTCGTTTTACATTTGGTAAAATATTGTTGTTTTTAAGATGAAAAAAAAAGTTTTTAAATTCACACAGTATTTACAAACAGCCCAGAGACCTCCCAAATCCACATTTTGTCACCTCCCTCGCAAGCGAAAGAGGAAGCGGAGTCTTGGGAAGTCCCACATGCTCCTCCGTCAGCCACGTCACCAGATACGAGCCAGCGGAGGCTGACCAAGAGCGCTAGAGCCACAGCCGCTCAGGAAATGTTTATAGAATTAAAGCAATTAATTATCCTAACCATTGTTGGATAGAACGACTCTCTCTTATTATTATAATATTTTCCAAAATACAATTTATTTTTTAAGTTAAAAAGGAAGTTTAGTTTAAAACTTAGTACGACGCATATAACATTCCTCTGACAGCCGTGTAACCGGATACGAGCCAGTGGAGGCTGACTAAGAGCGCAAGAGCCATATTCACTCAGTACATGATTAGAGAAACTGGCCATTGCCAGGACTCCCACTGTCACTTTATAACTTTATAACAGGTCACGAGGCCACGCCGTTTAATTCTCCGAGGAGGATTATAAGGATGAGGGTTGCAGTTCAATGACTGTGCTAGGGAATTAGGGTGGTTAGATAGGTTACTATGGAATTTTATGAACTTGGAAGGGATGTGTTCAAGAATATAGGGTATATTAAGATCATTATGAAGGGTTTTGTTGCTGACGTAATAAGGGGCATTTACTATTGTTCTCAGGACTTATGATTGATAGGATTGGATGCGCTTGATGTTTGAATTTTTTGCTGTCCCCCATAGCTCTATTCCGTATGTCCAGATTGGCTTAGGTATAACTTTGTAAATAAGTAGTTTATTTTCTATTGAGAGATGGGATGTCCTTCGAAGTAGTCTGTTTAGTTCTTGTCTTTTTAGCCTCGTATGTGGGTTCCATGTAAGTCTTTTAAGCCTAAATACCGTACTGTCTCAGACACAGGGAGAGGAATTGAATTTAAAAAGACTGGTGGACAGGACTTGCGGCAGAGGGTAAATGTTATGTGGGATCATTTTCCTTCATTGACTTTGGTTCGCCATTGGTTGCACCAATACTCGATCTCATCAAGGTGTTTTTGAAGGTTTTGGGATGCTATATCAGGGTCTGGATGGGTTGTGAGGACTGCAGTGTCTCGGGTAGAAATTAATAAATTTGTGGAGAGGCAGGTGTTTTACTTCGAAAAAATAACGTTTCTGTCTTCGACTCTGCTTAATGATTCTAAGTTATCCGTTTTTGATTCTATCACAATTGTTTCAATGTTATAACCAGTATAAGCATAAATGAACAGATTTGAAATTAATAATCTAGACGAGATCTAATGTTAAACCAAGATAAAAGTCTACCGTGATTTGTGAAAGAGGTTGCCTTGAGATTATGCCCGTGGAAAGAGGATCGACCGAGCGACAAGGGCTGGTGAGAAAAAGGGCCGGTGTAGGGCCAGGTACCCAATAGTCATCCTTCCACGTCAGCTAAGGCGATACCTATCCTACCTCCATCTGCTCTCCCACTCTCTCTCTTCCAGGCCTTTTACCCACTCCCATTCGGGAAGTGTCAATGCAACATGGCAAATCCTACTAGTCAAACATTCCATTTCTCTATAAATGATGAACCACATAGACTTATAGGAACAAACACGAAATCCCAATTACTGTATTAATAGTGACTAACATCTACGCCTGAAGAACGCATTATAAGAGTCTAGCGTAGAACAAGATTGGTAATACTCAGTAACTAAAGAATACAAACAAAATTAATAAGTAGCATATAATTAATAATATAATTAAGTAGCAATAAATGGAATGGATGAGAACATTTATCACTATTACTCATTGCCCAATAACGCACAATGTAATAAAGTTTTTAAATTTATATTTATTTATAAATGGAATGAAGCAATAGTAGTGATGAACTTATATGTAACAGTTGATTGTTACAAAGACATGCGCCAAACGAAATATGAAATACAATGCTAATTTGTTATAAAATAATATAGTTAATATCTGGACATGGAAACTGATATAGATGTAATAAAACGAAAAAAAAAGACTGCTAAACTTGATGGGAAAAAATAATAATTAACAAACTATGTGATAATGATAACTTACGTTACGTGTATGTCACTCCCACCTTAGTAAAGCATAATGTTTGTTATTATATTTTAAAAAATGTCAAATTTTTCATCATCCTTCATCAGGCAATCTCCGTACAAACTCTTTCACTTATATATATATATACTCATAGTTAACAATACAACGTCGTCTATTACATTCAGACTTACATAATGCCATTCCATAGAAGACTGAAATGACACACTGACTGAAAGAAACACGAGAGCTGCAATTTGCTACATAAATAAATTAAGTATTTAAATAAACCGAAAATATCTTTGGAAAAAATAAACATAAAGAATTGACCAGAACCAGTCCGAAAATAGATGGCTCGGTTGGTAAGAGCGTCTGATCGATAATTAGATGTCGACAGTATTTCAAATAATTGTGCTTCCTCAAAAAATGAGCTTTTACAATGACGATGTAGTGTTTGAATAATATCTGTTGATAACTTGTACCTAAGTAGGAAATATTTTGATTGTAAACAAACAAATTTGTATCTGGAAGAACGATCTTGGTGGTGTACTATCGGAGGAAATCCACTTTTGGTTTCTTCTCCAACATTTCGTAATGCAATTTTCACCTCTTCCTTTACCACTGGTACCGTGTAATTATCAAGATTATATCTGCAAGAGAAGGTACGTGCTTCGAGGAGAGGCAGATGGAAGACTTCAAGTCGGGTTTTGGAAGTTGTGATTAGCGGATTCGCCACCATTAACATATGATTTATGGATTATACGCTCAGTCAGAATACCTATAGAGTATTTTTCATACAATCATCTATGCGGACACTTTTCAAGATGTCCCTCCCACCCAACACAACACGCTTAAGTCCAACTAGAGGGAACGCCTCGCCAGGAAACATAAGAATAAGAATGCGTCATGGAAAGAACTATAGAATACAGACATAGAGTATCACAATACTCCAACTGAAACCTGAGATGAGCGAAAATTACACTATGTACGCGTCAGAACATACAAGATAGCAGCATTCCGGAATCCTCGTTGGCCTTTTGAGAAAGGGAATTCTACCGAAACAGTTCTCTTAAGAACGTCAACAAGCACTACATAAAACCGATAGATGACTTAATCAGTCACACATTTGTACTTGCCCAACGAGAACCATGAACAAGTAATAGTGATGGCCCAACGAGAACCGTGAACATGTAATAGTGATGGCCCAACGAGAACCGTGAACATGTAATAGTGATGGCCCAACGAGAACCGTGAACATGTAATAGTGATGGCCCAACGAGAACCATGAACAAGTAATAGTGATGGGCCAACAAGAACCGTGAACATGTAATAGTGATGGCCCAACGAGAACCGTGAACATGTAATAGTGATGGCCCAACGAGAACCATGAACAAGTAATAGTGATGGGCCAACGAGAACCGTGAACATGTAATAGTGATGGCCCAACGAGAACCATGAACATGTAATAGTGATGGGCCAACGAGAACCATGAACAAGTAATAGTGATGGGCCAACGAGAACCATGAACAAGTAATAGTGATGGCCCAGACGAAAATAAGTATTTTCTTCCACGAACTAAAGAATCAGAAACAATTAACCGAAGCACAACTGTAGGCAACTAAATCGAAGAACCACCATGACCATGACCAGGGAATATTATTGATTATTGGCAAAACAACGAATATACGAATAAATATTCACTCATAGATTTGATTGGAAAAAAATATTTATTAGTTCCTGCAACCTCGGTGTCTCATCCGAGGTAATTTTCTCTCAAGGCAAAGATGAGATAATCAACGGAATGTCCACTGAAAGATGAAATGAAATTTCAAAAGTAATATTAGGTTATTGGAGTGAACAAATTTTGAATAATTGAGGAAATTTCTATTTTTTATTTTAACTTCTCTGTATGAATTAGAAGTTTATTTTTTATTTTCACTCTTTATAATTCTCTATTCAGCTACTTTTTACTGCAAATTTTAATAACAAAAATCGTTTTCATTTATATTCTTAATATGTAAATTAAAGGTATTGCAATGCATGGTATACACGTAGATAAAGGTTTTAATCTAAATGTGGTGCAGCGAGGAGCAATACGTTGTAAATGGAATAATCTATTTTAAAAAGTAGATAGAATCGATTGTGAGGCACTATCGATAATCTGTCTGAATCGACCGTGGAAATATTAAATTAGACAGATATGCCAATGAGTGGTGGTCACTAAACTGCTGACATTTATACAAGATGTCTTTGCCATTCTATAGACAAGGGAACAGCGACAGCAGAAATAGACTAATGAAGGCTACCTCTACGAGATGGGCATGGTAAAATATTTTATTAGAAATGATATGTATGGAGAAAAAGGACTAGATGCCCGCATTGAGTGGCCAAAGCTATAAAAAGCCGATATGTAAAGTATATGTGGAAGTTCGAAATGACGCGTCTGTGATCGAGGATACGGTCAATCGAGGTTTAAAAAATAACAGGAAATATGAATGGATTGAGATATCGGTTTTGGCTCATTAAATTACATGAAAATCTAACAATCTTCTTTGTTCAACCAAATCCCAGCTAACTAACTACTAGTTTAATAAAAAAATATCACTACGATATGAAGGAAAAATAATATCAATGATGGAATACTGCATACCGAGTAACTGAAAAGACAAAAACTACATCAGAAGAAGTACAGTTTACTTTCTGGTCCAAAGAAATCGAACCAAAACAGAACTTAACAGCCCGAGTTGACAAAACCCCAAAGTACCCTGTTACACCCACCAATAAGTTTACACTCCCATTTCCGAGCTTCGACACCTGACAATGACAAATGCCCTTCTCATGACCTTATAAAATAAACATTTCAAGATTTTTCCTTTGAAAACTATAATTATTCAAAAAAACCTTGATTCAAACAATATTAAAATTCGAAAAAAAGTAAAATTCTTGTCGCTACTTTCAACAAACCCCTTTTGAGTAGGAGCGGTCACTAGGCGGATAGTGTTAACTTAATGGCGGTTTAACAGTTTGTACTGATTGCAACAATGGCTCACTTGATATTGGCTTCTGTTATAAGTTATGTACAAAGTATAAATTATAAGTTGAAGAAACCAATAGCTCGTTACGAAAAAGTCAATATGTTGTTTGTTGGGCGGATGATCCGAAGCAAGTTAACAGGGCTCCCACTCATTTATTATTACTTTTGTACTATTATAAATGCAGAGACGCTCATTAAATTATCTTTGTTTAAATATTTTACAAAGCTCTAAAGTGAAACAATCAGGGAGGAATGAAGATATTTAAGCAATTAACTGTCTCGTTTCCATATGATTCTAACTACACAGCCACATTAATCATTGTTAATTACATTTTAGATACTATATTCAGTTTCATCATCTTCATTGATTGCTAATGATTAATACAGGCATAAATTCCTAATTATTCTTTATTAGCATGGCTATAGACCATGACCAATGGAGTGACGTTGTCATTGATGAATGAAATTAAAAGGGTTATTTTTTTCTAGGCTGGAAAATTTAATTTTTTATGGAGTTCGTTAATATTCTCATCACCTTCAATTGTCCTTGAGCAAAGTAAGAACTATTTTTACATAAACCTTACTCAAAATCACCATTTATTCACTCCTGTAACTAACATAAAGCTTTATATTATTTGATATAAAACAACTTTATTATGATGAAATTACAATCTGCCTTAATAATTAATAGGCAATAAATAATTAAGACAAATGTTTTCATTCATACCATATTTACAATTCATCATTCACTCGCTCATTGATACAGTAATTACAAACAGCCCAGAGGCCTCACAAATCCACATGGTTGCTGCCTCCCTCGCATGTGAAAGAGGAAGCGGAGTCTTGGGTAGTCCCTCACGGTCCTTCGTCAGCCGCGTCACCGGATACGAGCGAGGCCGCCGAAGAGCCACAAACACTCAGGACGTGATTGGAGAAACTGACCATTGCCATGGCTCCCACTGTCAAGCATTTATAGCAGGCCACGAGGCCACTGCCGTTTCAGTCTCCGAGGAGGATTATAGGGATGAATGGTGCAGTGCAATGACTGTGCTAGGGGATTAGGGTGATTAGATAGGTTACTATGGAATTTCATGATTTTGGAAGGGATGAGCTCAAGAATGTAGGGTATATTAAGATCATTATGAAGGGTTTTCTTGCTGGCGTAATAAGGGGCATTTACTATTGTTCTCAGGACTTTTGATTGAAAGGATTGGATGCGCTTGATGTTCGACTTTTTTGCTGTCCCCCATAGCTCTATTCCGTATGTCCAGATTGGCTTAGGTATAACTTTGTAAATAAGTAGTTTATTTTCTATTGAGAGATGGGATGTCCTTCGAAGTAGTCTGTTTAGTTCTTGTCTTTTTAGCCTCGTGTGTGGGTTCCATGTCGGTCTTTTGTCGAGATGGAAGCCTAAGTACCGTACTGTCTCGGATACAGGGAGAGGAATCGAATTTAAAAAGACTAGTGGACAGGACTTGCGGCAGAGGGTAAAGGTTATGTGGGAACATTTTGCTTCATTGACCTTGATTCGCCATTGGTTCCACCAATACTCGATCTCATCACGGTGTTTTTGAAGTTTTTGGGATGCTATATCAGGGTCTGAGTGGGTGTATATTATTTAAAGAAAATGATAAATTGCTTAAAAATATGCACAATTAAACGTTTAATTTATATAGATCAGGATAATAATAGCAAAACAAACATACGCCTAACAATTGTTTACATTTGACTTTATCGACATTAAAAAGAGTAATTAAATTCCCACTAAGAGCGATGAGTAATGGATTGATTGCACAGCGTTTCATGGCAAGCACCGAACTGTGAAAGAAGCAGAATTGAATTGTTTCTCATATGAAGAGTTGACAATGATATGAGGGAAGAATGAATGAGTTTTGATTACAGGTAAACTCCCCATTGTCCTAATTAAGCTGCAAGGCGGAGTAAATGCAACGAGGTTGAAACTGAGCCATGTCCGAAATCCCAATCAGCTGTGGCTGGCTTCAAATGGCCAACAGCCAAAGCCAATTATCACTCGCATTTCACAATGGGTCTTTGATTTTCATTAAAGCACGTGTTTACAACATTCCAACCTCAATTTGTACTTCATCTCGTCAAATCGAACCCACGACTAAATCTCCCTAGTCTTCCGTTTCTTTTTAGATGAACAATTGCTCTATTAGTGAGGAGTTAATCTATATAATTATTCAACAAATTTAGATTCCTTGAATTCATAAATTTATACTTTCGTTTATTTCTCATTGACACACTAGCTATCGCCTCTTATTTACGTATAATTTATCTAGTTCTTACTCATACTTGTATTTATTTCTAAACTACCTATTTCATAATAAATATTGACTGATAGAACATTCAAACTGAATAAATTTTACAATAGAACCATAATCGATTTCGGAAAAGGATATCGGTAATGGACAATGTTGCGGCCACCTCTTAATTATGAATAATCAAAAGTTCCCCTCTTCTCGAATCATATTATACCTGTCTATGTTTCCATATTTGTTGTTAATAAAGATTATGACGTCAGTGAGAGTAGGGGGAGGAGCTAGTGGAGTGGGGGCCCAACCGCACACCTTCCTAGTGGGATTTTTGTCTCGCTAAAACTAGCACCTCCTTGGGAGAGACCTCTCCCTCGCGAACGACGGTTGCCGTGGCCCTACAAACTTACCAGTAGCGTTCCCACGGCAATCCAGCCTGCTTATCTCCGGTTCACAATCGCCTTTGGGATCCGGACGGTTTTCACCTACCCTTAGACACCGAGTGTGAATTCGTGGTCATTCCAAGACCACGTAAACTACCTATAAACCTACCCTGTTCCTCTTCTCGTGAACATAGTGCTTTGTCGGGGCACACACCTTCTAAAGATCTTATAGAGTCAGATCAAAACGAATTAGGAAGGCGGCCAGGGTGAAAGACCACAGGTCCACCCGCTATATCTCTTTCTGGGCGCTCGCCGGACGGCGGCTAAGAGGTTATAGCGACCCTAGCCCGCGGCGGGCGTCTCCTCTCCACTTTGGGGATACTCAGTTATCTGAGCCTGACAGACAAAAAATACAAGAAAAAAAAGAGGTACAGCAATCAAAACGACTGACGACAAGATGATAGGAGGAATGAGGAGGGAAAAATTCATTCAGACGACGCTAGTGAAAAAGTCATCTAAAAATACAAACAAATAAGCGATTTTTGTTTTTTATCTCCTAATTTTCTCAAGTAAAGGAGAACGTTTACTTGTTCTAAAATCATTTTACCTAAAATGTAACTATTTATGTAATGGACGGATTTGTATATGCATAGCTATGTAACATAACCAATTACGATTATACCAGGGAAACAATATGTTTTATTCATGTCACGATAATCTTAGAGCCTTGTACAGGAATAGTAATATGCCTATTTGTTTTAATTTCAAAAAGTAATGAATTCAGTTTATAATGGTTATTACTTTATAAAATACAGCTTAGGTGTCTCTACAGGCGCCTACAATAAGTAATTTTATCATACAAAAATTTCATGTCCTCACTAGGAGGATGAATGCTAAAAGGTCCACGCCTAGAGCAGGAAAGGACACAGGTGTGACTGTGATGAGCCAGCTACCATTAAAGGGTTAATGTAGTCTTTGAAAAATGCATTTAAAATAGTACAATGACATTTGTATTCATCCTCCAAGTATCTTATGTTCCAGCTAACTTCTCCATCCAATGGAAATGACAAGCTACAAGACAAAGGTGGATGAGAGCATGTTATGGCGTGACAAACGAGTCATAGCAGTCTACCAAAGAAGTGACTGTGGCTCCAGAACAAGGGTAACCTCCGTCTTTAGTCCAGATCAACTTTACTATTTTACCTTCTGTAACAATTAACGCATTACGAAAAAAAACTTGAATCATTTTAATATTGAGAAGAATAAAGTGTAACGATGTCAATGTAACCGTGCTGATAAGTGTTCATTTTAACTGGAAGGAGCGAGGGTTCAAAAAAACCAAATGTAGTTGGCGAAAAACAGATGATAGTCAAACCAAAACGTTTATACATTTATATTGTTGTTTTATCATTTTCGCTTCGGCTAGGAAAATTTCCAAATATGACCTAGGATGGTTTATAATTGAGAAGACGACAAGTAAGATTTATTTCTATTAATGTATGATTGTATGGTAAGCTTGAAACATATCATTAAATTTAAAATATCCTGCTTTTTATCTTGTCTTCAGTTAAATAATATTTGCAGAGGAGATTATTTTAAAAGAAAAGAAAGAAAAGCTCTATTATGAAGTACAATCAAAACACTGGTATATACAAATATTAAGAGTTACGTTACTGCATACTGGGTGAAATGTCTAGGCACAAGTGGGGTCTGGGGCTAAAGCTGAGACATATTGTAACATTCATGATATTTGAGAATAAAGACCAGGAACCCTCACATCTGGTAAGCATTTTCCCTTATGCTCCTAGGAGTGGGGATGAGATAAACCAGCAGTCTTAGCCCAACCGTCGAGAGGAACGGACTTAGCAAGCTCCCGAATTGGCGGTTACCATACAGGAAGAGGGGAGAAGAACCAACAGCAGAAAGTAACGTTGATTGGATCACAGGAATATCATCGATTGGGTGATATTAATATTGTTTTTATTATGGATCCATTAAAAGAAATGGAGCTCAAATTCGTTTTTGTAATTAGTAGTAATTATCCTAATTTAAAAGGAATTGAATATTTTTTTATACTTTTGTCAATAATCTATGTTAATTATAATTATTTGTTATAACCATTTTATTTGAATATATTTCACAATTCCTAGTTTCTCAATTTATTAATAACTAGAACATTAGCCTTGAGATCGGGCGATTTAATCGGGATAAATTCCTATGTCAAAGACATAAAAAAAATTTGAATTAAAGATCTCATGACGGACCTGCCAAATTAGTTAAGTTAAATTGATCAAATAAAGTAGAAAGGGAAATGGTGAAAAAAGAGGTAGGTCTCAATATACGTATAAGAAAAGGATAAGATTCTGGGAAGTAGAGAGGTCTTGGTGGGATGTGGTTGCTTACTTAAAAATAACAGGAACCATCAGTGACTTCCATATAGTCTAAAGGCAGGTATACAGTTCTGCTCAAGCCCCTTCTACTTGTTCTTAGCAAGATTATAAATATTATATATAAACTTTCCATAATGCAGTTTTTATTGCGCTATATCTCTTTATATTATTTACATAAAAATTTCATACAGCATCAGAGGTAAAGAAGCTATAAAGAGTATAATTTTTTTAGTGAAAGTGAAATGAAGAAAGAAAGGCCAGGTTTCGGTGGCTGCCTACAAGCCATACAAGGCCCGTATCACCTTGCACAGATTGTGTTCCAACTACTTACATTTTAACTTCCTTATAATCTCCAAATCTTCCTAACAAAGCACAGATTTAATAAAATTGACAAATATGAGTCATGTATAGTATAAGTGCAATAATTATTAAATTACTATAGCATAATTAAAGTCTTTTTGGCGGACATAGATAAATTGGTAATAAAAACATTATTATAGTGATGTCAATATGAATTATAACTTAAGACATGAAAGGCGAGTTTTCTGCATGTTGCCAGCCTTTTCAGGCTTGAGTGGTGACGATAAGTTTAGGTAAATAACGCCAAGAAATAGTCCCTCCCTTCCTATAGTGAGAGTCGAACCCACACCATTCCTGTCCAAGGAAACCGAATACAACTCGACTGTATACATCTCTGTTAGACATCTCTGAGAGAGTCATGACAGACACTACCACCTCAATCAAAAGTCACGTAAAAAGCGTATTTTATATGGATAAGAAGATAGACTTCCTTAGACACTCAGGTATAAATGAGAAATGTCTACCCTGAGGATTAGTGGACAAGAGGCTGGACTGTCGGAAAGCAGTGCAAACATTAAACGTGGCAGGAAAGCTCTCCAAAGCTTTCTAAAAGACAATGGAACAGGAGACAGGGCACTAGCCAGCAACATTGGCTTTGTGAGCGGCTAGTAAAACCTTTCAGAAAGCGGTTTTACTTTTAAATTATTATAACTTATTTTTGACATAATTACAAATAATCATTTCCAAACATTATATGGTTCCTCTATAAGGAGTTTACTACACAACCTATAAACCGAAAATATGTAGCTACGCTTTAACAATGTTATCTAGGAATTTCTATAAGAGCAATAACTTCACTACACTTGTTGACTTTTCTTAAAAATATTTTGAGGAAATTTTGACTTTTGTCATGAATGCAGTTTCTTGCCTAATTCTTAAAAATAACCAATATCGTTCGCTATTAAGGGTTGCCCCCCCCCCCACCAGTACAGAAATGCTCGTATTCCTATGAGATGGACAAAAATGTTTCCTATTTCATGTTGTTGATATACGAGTATGAAATTAGTTTTTGTAATATTCGGAGTAACGTTGTAATATTGATTTAGCAAGGATATCAATTCGGTACACAGTAATGAATGAATAGGGTAATGAATTTAAATATAATATCAATCGCATGTGCGTTGTTTTATTATTTATTAGTAAAAAAATAATTAAATATTGTTTTGTATATAATTTGTTAGAATTTTATTCCTGTGTAGTCTTCAACTCATTTACCATAATGTTTTCCATAAAGTAACTCTGCACACATTTCTTCGAGGTTAAAATGAGCCCAATATCTTGCCTTGACCTTACACAAGACAGCTCCTTATCCTTCACAGAACACATCAAAACATGATTTACTAGTATGGAGCTCCACTTCAAAAACCAAGAACATAAAACTTCCAGAGAAGAATCCAAAACCTAGGAATGGTTATCATCAACAATTACCCTAGCAACACAAACATAACCACAATGCTGACGACTTACAACGCCCCACAATTCAACGATTTGCCCGTTCACAAACAGAAAATTATAACCAATAAAACAGTTGGTCGAGAAAATCCACCATTTCGGGAGATTGGCCACTACAACAAAATTTCTCTCAAAAGTTACATTTATAAAATAGCGAAGCATGTACTGCTAAAACTAAAAAACTTTTAAATTGTAAATATTTCTATTATATTGTTTTATATAGCAATATATTATATATATATATATATATATATATATATTTACTTAAGTAGGTTTTTATTTTATTTTTCCTAGTATTATAAAAAAAATGAGACATATATCGTGTTTTAAGCAATACGATTTAGATGGGGAGGTTAGCGGAACATTCAAAAACAATCTTGTAATAAGTTGTATCGTAGATGAAATGGTAGATAAAATTTTCCTATTTTTATACTTCTTATTATTATTCTCATTCGGAGTGTGAATATTTGTTGGGGTGTATCTTTTTGGCGTGCTTCCCTTAACAATATTAACAATAGAATCTCTTTGTATTATCTTCCGTCATTTCTGTCAACTCCGCCCATATCTTTTGCATTTCTCAGCTTTTTTCCCCTGTCAGTATTTTAAATTTTATTCTTTACTAAGATTCATGGTATTTAACAGGAAGACTCCATGCGATGGTCTATAATCAACTAAAGATTGTTAATTAATTAATGTTTAATAACTTAGAAAAAAAAAGTACCCTGCCAAGTTCTAGTTGGTTTTTTCCGACTTAAAATAATAATGACATTTCCATGAAAAACGTTTATGTATTATTATTATTATTTGTTCCGGCATTTGTGGCCTTATTTAACCTTGCGCAGTGGCATTATTGTAACCGATGAAGTTCTACTGAGGTGCAATTATTGCTTATTGAAACGTTTATGTAACAATCATTTATTAATGGGTTGTATGGAAATTTGAAAACCTTAGAATGTGCAAATATTAGACGAGAGTAAAGTGTTCTCAGCAAATGTGTACCCTCATACTTATACGCTAAGCTAATATTTGAAAGTACCGCAAATACTAATTCACTGAATAGAGCTTCTAGGTATTTGTACAGTCAGAAGTTGGTATACATTTAATAGACGTCATTATAATTTGTGCCAAGAGATGAATGACTCAACTAAAAGCAATAATTTTCATCATTAGAACAAAAATTAAACATTGGCAATCCCTCACGTTATTTTGAACAGTAAGAAGATGAGCATTCCCACCACTAAAATTGTCCATATAATTAGTTAAATAACTTGGGCAAGGCACGTTTTAATAGCAAATTCAAAAAACACCCGACTTATGTGAATTTGTAATATATAAGATGAGACGATGGAACAGAATTAAGTGACTACAACCACTTGTCAACTACAAATCAGACAGGGATTCCAGTGTTAGCACAAATTGTATTTTTCAGACACGCCAGTTCCACAAGGAGTAAAGAGGAGTCGAAAAAGTGATTAAACAAGCAGGAATCTCGGCGGAGTGGAGCAACAAGGCATGGAACATGGAACGGGGCACAAGATGAATTTTTAACATGGAACGGTGACACGGCACTAATTCCATTACGGAAAGTCACCTGAAGGAACCTTTTCAAATATTCACAGCCACCTCCCTCTCGGCAACTAACGTCACGTGTTATAGTCATTGACGTTCATTTCCATTTATCGCGCAGATCTAAGGGCTAGAACTATCTTGCTACTCAACGAGGCGTAAATACGCCAGGGGAAATAGCGGAGAGCTATCACGGAAAAAAACTGTATTCTGGAAGCTGGAGCTGGATAACACGCAGCTATGTCTAATAAATAGATAAAAAAGGTTGGATAAATATTGAAACTTCTTTATTGTGCTAAAATTACAATCTGCCTTATTAGGCAATAGGTAATTGTTCTCATTCATACCATATTTACAATTTTCATTCACTCGCTCATTCATACCATATATACAAACAGCCCAGAGTCCTCCCAAATCCACATGGTTGTCACCTCCCTCGCATGCGAAAGAGGAAGTGGAGTCTTGGGAAGTCCCCAACGCTCCTCCCTCAACCGCGTCTGGATTAAGAAAACTCAAAAAAAACTGGCCATTGCCAGGACACCCACTGTCATGCATTTATAGCAGGTCACGGGAGTTTGATATAATGAAACAAAGTCGACTACAAATCCTTGGTATAGAATAAAAAAATAAAAAAATTATTTTGGAGCTGATTCACCAATGAATAAACCAATTATAAATAAATTCTATTCCGACTAAGAAAAAAGAACTAGAAAAAAGGTTTACGATTCTATAAAAGTAAAGATCCTTGAAATTCAAATATACAAAATAAATAAATTGAATGAAAAAACCTAATTTTTTCACAGGAGGGTTTTTTAGCATGTCCATTTATGTTTTACTTTCTGTTTGGTTTCGTCTCTTTCAGGCATTCTTAGGACTGGCTATAAAATGTTATATGACAATCTATCTATGTAGCCAATACCTACTTTATATAAATACCCATTGTAGCGACTGCTAACTCCATAAGATAAATCACCCTATACTCTATTGTATATATATTGAAAATTGGTTATAATTTGTTGTAAATTAATTTAAACAAATGTAAACGTTGTAAACAATAAAAGACGCAGCTCCAAATAAACTAGTTAGAGGCTGGAAGGGTTAGAAGGGGTATCGGGCGACCCAGACCAGGCCTGGGGCACTTCCAAGCACAAAGCACCACCGCAAACTGGGATATCATTGGCCACAATAAGGCCCTACATGGTTGGCTACTAACGAGCCACCGCTGAGTATAAATAGACCCGGATTTTTGCCTGTAAATCATTCTAACAACGGCTCTCTAACTGGCGGACTTGCAGCTGCGCTGATGTTCAAGGCTTGGCCTTATCATTTATGAAAACCTCTGGGCCTCTCTTCCTAACCTCACTATGTTTTAGTCCGGCCTTGTCAGACCCCACACTCTCCTAGTGGGATTCTCTACCTTCGTCTCGCTAAAACTAGCAGCTCCTTGGGAGAGACCTCTCCCTAGTGGACAACGGTTGTCGTGGCCCTGCAAACTTACCAAGCAGTGTTCCCCACGGCAATCCAGTCTGCCTCTCTCCGGTTCACCCTCGCCTTTAGGATCCGGACGGTTTTTGCCTACCCTTAGATACCGAGTGTGAATTCGTGGTCATTCCAAGACCACATAAACTACCTACACTACCTACCCTACACCTCTCCTGAACATAGTGCACTGTCGGGGCACCTATCAAATATGGAGTCAGATAGTAAGACCCGTCATGAAGCAATTTTCCAGGTCATAGCTTAACCAACCCTCACTTCGTCACCAGGGCTAGGGTAACTAGGCCCTCCTCGTGACGACCCGACAGAAACGGCCTGCTAAAAAAAAACTTTTTTTAACTGCTGATCAAACTATAAAAATAAATAATAGAAACACAACAAGCCATCCACTAAAAACATTGTATGTTGTATTGTACTAATTATTTACTTATTTAAATATACAATTGCCTCTTATTAGAGTTTTTACTATATTGTAAAAATATATGGTACCCTCTTGGAAATTAACAAGGTAAACCTAGTCTTAATTATTAACTATTAATTAATCGTTTACTAAACTGCCATTTAACGGTAAGCCATTAATTATATGTTCTTGTTATCAGGAGCGGACATACAGACATACATGATATATCAAAAGGTTATCCATTAAGAAATTTGTAAAAACCTATTTTCACCGACCTCGGGCTAACAATCTCACAACTACTCTTCTATTCAATTATTAATAAATTACTTTCGCTCGACGTTGCGCGATAATTAAACAGTTTAACTAATAGAAAGTAATTATAATAATTGAAACTGAACAACATTTGAGCAAACGACTAGAAATTGAATGAACCCTCATAAAACGATGAAAAATTGACGAGGGGTTAATTACAGCCATTAATTCTCACTGACAAGATAAAAAGAACCGTTACTTACTCGTAGTTATCATTTTATGGAATTAATCATTTAATGCGCCATTATTTTTAATAAAACATAAACAGTACGACATAAATGGACAGGAGATTTCGTGTATGATGAATGTTTAAGACAATTTGGTGTAGTGTCAAGTTTATAAAGCATTAATAAGTTTGATAACAAACTAACAACTCTCTTTCATCAAGCTAAGCCCATCTCCGAAATATTTTGCTAAGGTGATGGAGAAGACAAGAAATGAGGTAATAACGATATGGCTGGAATGGTGTAAGAAAAAGCGGCATTGTGATGCAACAGTTAGTTATATCAGCGAAAGGAATAGTTGTCGGTTTGGATGCAGGCCCGTAAAAGGAAGACAGGCCACGAACCATTGGCTGCAACACGACCATGTCTCACGAACCCGACATTTCCACTCCTTAACCCGACCCTAATAGTACAGCTTCTACCTCTTTATAGCCGAAGCTAAATATCCCAGTTAATGACAGCTATAGGAGGTACTGCAATAAACTATATTCTTTCAAGGGACAGTTATGCATCTTAGACTAGAATCATATAAGAGGGAGAATCTAGCACACAGCAATAACCGAGAATCCCTATTTTACAATCCCTCTAAGTAAAAAGAAGTAAAATAATCATCACTTCAAAATAAGTGCTAACAGTAAGTAGCATTCGCCAATCCACCAGGGCCAAGGTACCCTGAGGGCTGTTAGAGACAGAGGACACGGCTGAACTTAAGTGTGTAACAGTTTAGAGGAAAGGGAGAAAGAGCAAACAATTTCAAAGCATAAATACTTAACACCATAAAAAATTCAAAATGTTTTTCATCAGAGAAAACTACAGAAAGTGTGGAGTGATAATTGGGAGGGCCGTGGCTGATGAGGAAGCAGGCTAGATCTGAACTTTTATGCTTTTGTTTTTGACATAACCTGGTTTATAGTCGTACTGTCCATTGCCAGAGTCACATTTTAGCAAAGAAGATTTTCTCAAAAGTGTTCCCTTTTGTTATTTGCTTTGAATTTTGCACCGATATGAATTCAATCGATCAAAGGAAAGTGCAGCATTGGTTTGAAAAATTTCGGTCTGGTGATTTTTCCCTGCAAAATGAACCGCGTGGAAGACCCGAAACGTCTGTGAAAATGATGCTCTGAAAGCATTGGTGGAAACGAATCCAACTGTTTCTTCAAGGGAACTTGCTGCCAGAATGGAAGTTGACCATACAACAATATTGCGACATCTTTCTGAAATTGGCAAGGTGAAAAAAATGGATAAGTGGATACCGCAAGAACTAACCGAGCGAAATAAGCTGGATCGCTTGAACGTATGCTCATCATTGCTAACCCGATTTAATCGATTATAATTAACGCTCGGCCGCATACATCGTACAAAACAATTGCGAAATTAAATGAATTAAAATATGAAATTTTGCAGCACCCACCTTATTCACCGGATCTTTCACCAACCGACTTTCATTTATTTAAACATTTAGAACTGTTTTAACGGGCTAAACAGTACGAAAATGAAGACAGTCTGAAAAATGGCATATCAGAGTTCATTGATTCTAATGATCTGAATTTCTTCAAGACAGGCATCTATGCATTAAAATCTCGTCGGGAAAAGTGCATTGAAGTAAATGGAGCATATTTTGATTAGATAAACAGCTTTTGGAAAAAGATATGCAGTTTAATATATTCACTTAAGAATCCGACATTTCATTCGCACCAACCTAATACAAACAAGCAGTAGTGAATAATTTCAATCAGTGATGGCCGAATGAAGTTAATATTTTTGACTTTGCTTATTGTATATGCCTTATTGTTGGCAAGTTTGTGAGCTAGCCGGCACAATCCAACCTCTAGCTTCTCAAGACGTAACCGGCGCAATTTTCTGGCGTTTGGGGACTTCTTAATTTTTAAGAGCCCTAGCGCAAAAATTAAATCATCAAAAATTTACTATTACTGACAACTAATACATTACATCTTCAAAAATTTACTATTACTAACAACTAATACATTACATCTAAAAAAAATTTACTATTGACTCAGTTTTTTTTTAAGTAATCCAATTTTATAGGCGTGATCTTTTATTAGGACTGGAGGGACAAGGTGATATAAAATGGATCGCGCACGACCAGTATTTCTGTTTAGTTCGGTAGGAAAAAAAACTAATGATGAATCCCTAATGAGCTAGAAGGGAAAATGGATAGAAGTCGGAAGGCTTTCAACTCATAGATAACCATCTCGCCATTATTAATTACCAATATTATATTATTTATTTTCATTTTATGTTAGATAGCATAAAAATAAAATTAATATCCATTTATTTATATGCAGGAAAAGAGGAACAAACCCTACAACTAAAAATACAATGGACGCCTCTATGTATATCCTTCCTAGTTCCATTAGACCCAACACTTTTCACTATATTACTATTGCTACTCATTACTAATTTTCTAGAAACCTTACATTTTACTATCTAACAAATAAAGTCAATGTAATTGGTATCATGCAGTCGGGAGATGGTGAATTTGTTATTACTCATAGAAAATTATCTTGTATTCTCTGGACTTTAAGGATGTCAGTCCGTTGATTGAGGTCGGAGGAGCATTTAATAAATTATTCGGTAGTTTAGATGTTTTGCGAAGATATGAAAACAGCAATGAGATGACACCAATGTCTTTTTCTCTAAAAAAAAAATGATGTGATGGTTAAGGGTTAAGCCTTCAGCGAAAATTACGCTAAAATTTCCTATATTAAGTAGTAGGATTATTTATGGCCAATGTTTAGTGAATAGTGATATTGCACTTGAGGGTAATCGCTTGAGTTGATACAAGCCATACAGTGCAGGCAGGATCAATCTTGGTCCGCGCGGGTGCATTTAACGGAGGGAAAGGGAATTGATCGTTCTCCTAGGATTTGAAGGGAGAACATTCGACCCTCAAGCAGTTACCTTTCACTACCCCGTATCGGACCACCTTTCTGCTATTAGATTTTCCTTTAGAAACCATTTAATGTCATACGCAGGTGAAAACTGTTCAATCTAATGTCATTACATATAAGGTTAGATTAGATATAATAATAAGATTAGATTTAACGGAGGTATCACACAAGATATACCACAACCACTTTTGCATAAGCCAAAAACGATGCCGCTCTATTTTTATTCTAGAAACTGTATATTGCATTCGTTCTCTCATTCACAGAGCATTTCCAATATACATATACACATAGCCTGGGATTCGTCTCAAATGTGTCCCTATGGAGAAGGAGGAAATGATTAGGGAGATCGTGGATGATCTCAAATACTACAGCAGTATTATCGCTAGATAGTATTAGTGAAGGCTAATGTGAGCGCGAGAACCGCAGACACTCACGACATGAGGGGATAAAACTAAACAGTGTCAGAATTCCCAGAGACGCAATTTTCACAAAAGATCTCAGAGCCACTTTATTTCCGAAGGCGATTGTAGTGCTGGAAAGAGATCTTGCTAAGGGGTTTGTAGTGCTGGAAAGAGATCTTGCTAACGGGGTTTGTAGTGCTGGAAACAGATCTTGCTAAGGCGATTGTAGTGCTGGAAAGAGATATTGCTAAGGGGTTTGTAGTGCTGGAGAGAGATCTTGCTAAGGGGTTTGTAGTGCTGGAAAGAGATCTTGCTAAGGGGTTTGTAGTGCTGGAAAGAGATCTTGCTAAGGGGTTTGTAGTGCTGGAAAGAGATCTTGCGAAGGGGTTTGTAGTGCTGGAAAGAGATCTTGCTAAGGGGTTTGTAGTGCTAGAAAGAGATCTTGCTTAGGGGTTTGTAGTGCTGGAAAGAGATCTTGCGAAGGGGTTTGTAGTGCTGGAAAGAGATCTTGCGAAAGGGGTTGTAGTGCTGAGATAATTTTTGATGGAACTTTCTTTATTTTGAAGAAATGTGATATTGGATAGTGGGAAGAGCGAAGACATTATAGATGGTTCTACAGGTGATGTTTAAGGTGAATTTAGTCATGTTTTAGGATGCGTTTGATGTTAGAAAGATTTGCCGTCCCCCACAGTTCTGAGGATATGATATTGAAGGTGAATAAAAATATATAACATTATACTCTAGTCCAGTCAATGTATGACCAAAAGGGGGGGGAGCTGTAGATGACATGGAGGGAGGGGAAGCATTTGAGTTTAAAAATTTGTTAGGGGTACTTAGGAGGTAAACATACTAAAAGTCCCCCATCCCACCCATGCCGCTTCATGGTGAGGGGATGTGGAAAGGTCCCTTTTTTCGGGTTTTTTCAATTATATCTCAAAAACGGTGTGTCCCATCGAAAAAATAATTATATTAAAAATTAAAGCTAACAATATTTTCTACAAGAATGTTTATATTCATTTTTTTGTTATCTGTTAATGTTTTCGAGATACTTCCTATCAAAAATCGACAATTTTCAGAAAATTGGTTTTCACCTAAAATCAAACTTGTCTTTTTAACTCTTTCGTTTTACAAAAAAAAATTGAATAGGATAGGAAGTTGTAGCTAATTTTATTTTGTACAAAAGTATATAATTTTTACTAATTTATCTTTAACAGGACAAAAGTTACGGCAGTTTAAAATTTTCTGTCGAATTTCGTGGTCTTATGTTATTACTGGTTATTTTTGTTCTTCGAATTTATATTAAATTTTGCATTTTTTGTTGATTCAAAGAACTATTAATTATATAAGTGATTTTATTGAGAGAAAAATACATGTATAAATTATCCTTTTTTTATCGCAAATAAATCCCAGCTCTACTCATAATAATAATTGTTTGATTATGAAATTAAATGATTCAGCAGCCGCATATATCTATACAAGATGTATACAGTCCTAATTTTGTTACGTACATATACATATATACATATTGAACATTCATAACAAAGAAAGGACTGTATATATGTTTGACAAACACCCAGCAGAGAACTGGGCACTCGCGTGTTATCATTTATCAGAGTGCCTTATCAGAGTAGCCTCATGGTTAAAATCCCTTAACACCCCCAGGTGGAGATTTAAAAAGTACAATTTTAAAATCCTTCATGCTACGAGAAGGGGTTAATTTTCTATAAATTTTGATGTACTACTCCCTCCTGGAATAAAACCTACACCGTCAAAGCCAAAGGAGGGTGAACATTTCATTATTACGTAAGGAATGTAAAGTTATAGAATAATTGTAAATGATCACGGATAATATAAGTTATGTTATGTACTTGAATTGTAATTGTTGATATTTTAAATTATCGTGCCAGTTTTTATTTCAGTTAAAATTAAATGTATCATTTGTAATTACCAAAGGTGTATTTTACATATTTACATATCTTAAAATATGTATCTATTTTCTAAGAAACCCTTGAAAAGGTATGTTATGCCAACTATTTCACTAGTAATAAATAGAAGTTACCCTCTTCTCGGACCAGAAAACACCGACCTACCAAAAATGACTTGGATAATTTAGCAATCCTGCTAGTATGTCTATAGGGATGTATTAATATTTTGTAAACAGGTAGTATATCCCTTCGCTGTCTTCTTTAAGGTGCCTTGGAAGGTACGTTTGAAACGTATCAAGGAGCATTCACAATTCACCAAAGAGGTTTTGATTGTAATATCTGTGCCTTCTTCATATAAGTACATCCAGCCCTACCTCATAGCAGTTGTAGAGCGTCAGTTTTTCATATTTGTTTGCTAATGTGTTATTACATTTGTTCAGTTATTTTCTTTTCTACGTGTCCATATGAGTCTTTTGTCTAAGTTAATGCCAAGATATTTTATAGACTCAGCCACTGACATTATGTATCCGTTAAGATATCTCACAATTTATAAAATTAAAATTTGTTTTTCCAGAAGTAATAGTTGTGATTTAAAAGCTCATTTGTACCCCATACAGAATTCCACCCACTTAATATGTACAGACCTTATGGCCCCGAGAATTCCCCCAGTGACCTACCACCTAACTCTCCCGTTTCGCTGCGTGGTAAAGACCAGAAACAGAGCAAGAGAGGCACAGACGCTCTGAAGATAAGTGTTACTGGATATGGGGAAGTTTTTATGGAATTTAATAAATTTAGTGTTTATCTGATCAAGGACTGTTAAATATCAGTTAAGATGGGAATCATATAATGGCTTTCAATTTCATTTTCGTTAACCATCTTTCAGTATACTCGTCTAGATACTGTTGAAGAATTTGTTATTAAATTATAAGAAATTTTCTCTAATTTAAAGTGAAATGTATTTCGTAAGCATAAGCTGAGGATTTGTTATTACTTGGGCTGGCTTTCCTGACCATTGATCAGTGGAAATCCGAGCAGATTTTCTGGCTCTGTGCAAATAAATGCGTAGTTGGCTAATTTGTGAGCGATGGAAAGGTCATTAGGGGCATTGTTCTCCCTAGCTCCAATCTATCTTTTATTGTGCAAGGACCAACTGCCAGTCCGTTTATATTTCATCTACACGCCTTCCGACAATGGTCCCCTTTCCGGGGCCTCTTGTTTCTGTCTGTTCATTTCCTGGGCTGCTTAGTCCTTCTTGAGTTATCGCCTACGTTCAGCGTACTCTGCATCGGGCTAACGTACCTCCTTCTCACAGTAGCAAAATAGTCGCTCTTAATCATTTCCAGTTTGCCCTTCTAGGCTAAAGGCTGTTTAGTGATTAAGGAAAGAAATCTTTCTCTGGCCCTTCGTTTTAAACAGGCATTTGTTTGCTAAAGAGGACGAGTGATGGTCTAAAGTTGTCCTAAGACCGCATAGAATAGATGAGTTACAGAAATATTAGGTTGGTGCGTATGAAATGTCGGATTTTCTTTAAATGTGAACGTTTGTCTCCCTGTTTTTGTTATGCTTTTGTTTTTGACATGACCTGGTTTATAGTCGTACTGGCCATTGCCAGAGTCACATTTCAGCAAAGAAGATTTTCTCAAAAGTGTTCCCTTTTGTTATTTGTTTTGAATTCAACCGATATTCGTGTAATTTTCTTATATGAGTATAAACTTGGTAATAATGCTGCAAAAGCTGCACGCAATATAAACCAGGCGTTTGGGGAGAATACTGTGAACGATCGAAAAGTGCAGCGTTGGTTTGAAAAATTTCGGTCTGGTGATTTTTCCCTGCAAAATGAACCGCGTGGAAGACCCGAAACGTCTGTGAAAAATGATGCTCTGAAAGCATTGGTGGAAACGAACCCAACTGTTTCTTCAAGAGAACTCGCTGCCAGAATGGAAGTTGACCATAGAACAATATTGCGACATCTTTCTGAAACTTGGCTTCTTCATTATGAAAACCTCTGCATCTCTCTTTCCTCACCTCGCTACGTTTTAGTCCGGCGTTGTCAGACCCCACACTTTCCTTTGGGAATCTCTGCCTTCGTCTCGCTAAATCTAGCACCTCTTAGGGAGAGACCTCTCCCTAGTGGACAACGGTTGTCGTGGCCCTGCAAACTTACCAAGCAGTGTTCCCCACAGCGATTCAGTCTGCCTCTCTCCGGTTCACGCTCACCTTTGGGATCCGCACGGATTTCGCCTACACTCAAATACCGAGTGTGAATTCGTGGTCATTCCAAGACCACACAAACTACCTACACCACCTACCCTATACCTGTTCTCCTGAACATAGTGCATTGTCGGGGCACATACCTATCAAAAATGGAGTCAGATAGTAAGACCGTCATGAAACGATTGTCCAGGTTATAAACTCAAACAACCCTCACTTCGTCACCAGGGCTAGGGTAACCAGGCACCCCCCCCCCTCGTGACGACCCGACAACCATATATTCCAAAACACCATGACAAATTATAAACGATGGTGGTGTCCATTAGTTAAAAAGATAAGTTAAAATGAAGCTCTATCACATTCTGCCCTTGTCTATCCTGCAGGAAGTAGCGCCCTACGCCCAGGCTTAAGTGGATTTAGCTCACTTTTCTCAGACAAGAGAAATTAATCACATGAGAGAGACCAGCCTCTCTGTCTGTAGTATTACTCCGCAGATTAAAAGTTTAAAACGATTTTTAGTTATACGAAAAGGGAAATAAGTATGAAGATCGGAGGATGTGGATAAAAAGTATGTAAAGCCACCTTGCTTACAGGTACATGAGTACAATCCTACAATGTTTTCTTTTCCATACACATCCATGTATGAACTTGTACATACGTAGTATGTATAAATATGTTAAAGGCGTCCGAATGGTATTACATATCAACAATATATTGATACATTGCATTGGTGTTTACTATATTATTATATTTTGAAATGATCGATTGTTACCAGCGCAAATTTTTCACCAGACCACTCCTCCGCCCCCCCCTTTTCGAAGCCCTGAGCACAAAAGGGCTCGATGCGGCAAACAATAAACCTCTCATCAAGTTAACGGCTGCGCTAATTGAATTTTACCTGAAAGCTATTTTTTCAAAGCTGAAGATATTTTCTTTATTCAAGTCAATAAATTAAATGGATTAAAACACCATGAGGAGATGAAAGTGTTCCTAAGGGACTAGCTAGCTTGGAACGATGTATTCCTACGCTGGAAAAGAAGGAGGTAATTTTAATCTAAAATCGTGCCCTGGCTGGAATCAGCGGCCCGAAAAACATACAAAAGGATACGATATGCCCAGTGATTTTGAAACAACTTTGCGTTTTAGAAATGTCGTCCAGCTGGGTTCACAATTCCGCACAATATGAGCAGGTGGTGTACATATTACAAGGTTATGATATCAGAGCTAAAGATATTTTAAAATGACACTGAAGAAAGGGAACATAAAACACATTCCAGCTCCGGCACTGAAATAAATATTTTTTCTCTATTTTAACTTTCGATATATATGTAAAGAAAATGTATTTCTTTAATCTGAATTAGCGCGCCGCGCCAACGTAGATAATGCAGGCGTTGAAGAGAATGATACTAGCGTTATCAGCAGGGAGGTTACGTGAGTGATAGGCCAGCAGTGAAAAGTCAAATTTTGATTTTGGTTAAACCAAAATATGGAGTCATTCTTGCCTTAAAATAGTCAAGTCCCTTCTTGTACTAACTTAAAAATATATTTTTCTAAGGGTTGTTTTTTTTGCTAAACTGTTTAATAGAAATATTTTAAAATATTTAAACAGTAAAATTTTAAAGTAAATTATTTTCAAGATAATTTTAAATGCATTACAAACTGTTAATTTAAGATGTAAGTTCAATCAATCATAAACATTTTCCATTTTTTAATTATTTCATATAGGTGGAACCCAAGCTGTTTCAGTCTCATTTATTTTATTGTTCCTTTCTTTGTTTAATTAATTTGTACTGGGATTTATAGTAATAAAATTGCCTATACCTTTTTAAATCACAATTTCTTTAATGCTATTGTATTATTACAGCTATAAGTATGTACATAAATTCAATAACACTATAATAAGCATGCAATATATGGGGGGGGGGAGCACGTTTTCTATTTTACATGAGTGTGTAAATGTTTTAATAAGTTGCACTTTCAAATGGCACTAGGATATTCGGCTGTTAAACAATTAATGGATTGTAAGAAGACAATGTAATGTGAGGACAATCGATTTTGAGCCACTATCGATATCCGGTCATTCCATCCCAAAGTTCCGGCTCTCTTTTTTTAACCCCCTTCGCCCAATAATTAGTAAGATCTAGACCAATGTAATTATATAACACAACTAACAATTAGTCATACAATCGTATTTACTTATTGTTAGCTCACAACTACGCATTTACCTTCTCCAGCATCTTTTCTTCACTGAGGCCATAACATAATCTACAACATTATATTATCATTTTAATTCAAACATTTTATCTTTAAATTCAACTCTTGCAATACGTCCATGTGCCCTTTTTCCGAAAAACTCTTTATTCACTCCAAGATGATCTCAAGAATATCCCAACAAAATCTTATTCGAATCAACAAATATATGACGTTGGTACGACTGTCCTTATATGCCCTTATTCAAAATACAATCCCATGTGATCTGAAGCATGGGATGAACTTTAAATTTTTTTGAATACAGAATGGCAACCCTTTTGCAATAAGCTACAAAACTTATTTCAAGTTATTAGAGAAACAAATTTTACTTTTACTCGCCCGAAGACTTTTGTGATTTTTCCTACAGAATGTGAAAAATAAACTGAGTATAAATCCTTCAGATATTTGCCTCTAGGAGTACAAGGTTGACAAAAAAAAAGGATGAAAAGTATCTAAGGCAATGTATCTCTTAAGCCAAATCATTCAATCAACTAGAGTTTGGTTAGGCGCAAAACCTTCCTTTGTCTGAACTTAACCTTGGTAACCATTTCTACAAGAGACTTCTTTGGCTACATATTTTTAACCATACGTGTTCACGAACAATGATTACACGTTCCTTCAATCACAGGGGAAGGGCAGAATCGAATTACGGTGCCACATTTCGGATTAAATGAATTATCAAGGAGCTCAATGATTTCCTCTCTCTAAACGAAACTGTATTTGTACCTGATGCAGCTGGAGGACAGAATAAAAATGAAATTATAATGTGGTTTTTTTCATAGCTTGAAAAAACACATTAGGTCGTCCTTACACATTTTCGGCATGAGTCACTAAAACTAAAATGAACAAAAACCTTCAAATCGCCATTCCATCCAAGTATCATATTCGATTTGGACAAAAGACTTGGTGAGTTATTTCGAAAGAAACCAACAACAAAAAAAACGTACCTTAAATAGCTCAAAAATATGTAATTTTAAAATATAAGAAAAATATATGTGCTTGCTTTTAAAAGTTATAACCCATGACACCAGTAAAATCTTTGCTGATCTGACTCTCTATCCCTTAGGACAAGTGCTTCTAAAGAAAAATAAGATAGACGATGCCCAATCTCTTCTTGGCTACGTTTCTGTCGAAAGCAGGAGGTTCTACAATGAACTGTTTGAAGACCTTGACATTCATGTTGCGGAAAGTGAGGCAGCATGAACTGATCCATAGATTTAGGTTTTTTAATAATATATATTCAATGGCCAGTTCCTCTAATCATGTCCTGAGCGTCTGTGGCTCTCGCGCTCTTGGTCAGCCTCCGCTGGCTTATCCAGTGACGCGGCTGACGTAGGAGCGTGGGGGACTTCCCAAGACTCCGCTTCCTCCTTCGCATGCGAGGGAGGTGACCCTTGTGGACTTGGGGGGCCTCTGGGCTGTTTGTAAATATTGTATGAATGAGCGAGTGAATGATGAATTGTAAATATAGTATGAATGATGACATTTATCTCAATTACTCATTGCCTAATAAAAGGCAGATTGTAATTTTATCTTAATAAAATTGTTTGAAAACTGAATAATATATATTTTTTAACATGTATGTGTATATGTGCTAAGTTTTAGCAACTTGAGTTATTTAATAAAAAATTATATTGTGACATTAAAAGCATTAAGATTAATTTGTCCATTATTATCAGAGCAATGCCATTCTTGTTGGCAAGGTGTTTCAAACTGTTTTCGGATAATATATACACATTTTTTTTTTTCTATACCCTTCATTTAATATACACAGAGTAACATATTCCAAAATATGGAATCTTTACATAAATTCACATCGTGCTAATTATATTTACTGTACATTTTATATAATGTTTGTGCTTAAAGAATTTTTTTTCATGAGAAGCTAATGTAAAGAATACAAGGCGTGTCAATATAGAAAGTGGTAGTGACTAATAATATTGTAATAGGCATATATTTATATTTTAATTGTTAACTGTTACAACTTTTAAATTTTGACTGTTTAAATATTTGTTTTGTTGTCATGAGGAAGAGACGTGGACACAGAGACAGGGAAGCAAATAAATACATTTAAATATAATTATTGGAAGTTGTGAGGGCATGATTGCAGACTAAGACACAAGTTGAAGCCACTAATTCAATTAGTCACCTAGCAACTCCCGTAGATTTTTTTTTTTTTCGATTGTATCAATCTATTCAATGAAACTTTACCACTGCATCCGCCGGAAACACATCAAGTTTTTTTACTCGTTGCAGCACCTGACAAACCCAGTGTTTAACACTATGGCCCCACCACCCCTCCCGCATCGATGGCAACAGACGGTCGGGGAAAAATCAGGTTAAGAATTAGTATGTAAGTTAGTTTCAAGGTTGATCAAAAAGGTGAGCCCCATCACCTTTATTAGTCAGTTTAGTCCTGTCACGTATAATGTATATCATTATACTTGTTTATTCATACATAATTTTTATAAAATAACAAAACCTGTATATAATGTAGCGATGCTACAGGAAATACAAACATAATTTTTAAATCAATTCGCCTGAGGATCTATAATTATATATAATTATCTGTAAATTTAAAGTGGCTAAGAAAAAAAAAAAAAAAAAAAAAAAAATACTACTGGTTAAGACCAATTAGATACATGAAAATACTATATAACTTATAAATGTCAATAAACAATAAATTTCATTTTAAAAAACATTATCAAAGCATGGATAATAAATAGATAATAGCAGAATTTCGCAACATGTTCTCAAATAAAAATAAAAATAAATTGTTCCCAATAACTTCCTGTATTTTAAATTAAAGAAAATTTAACGATGACCTAAAAAAAAAATTAAATATTCTAATTTCTTCGTAAAAACATAAAAGTGGATTTGAAGACTGAACCTCGTTATTTTCAGGAATGCATTAAGAAAGGAATTGTAGAGCAACGCATGTGTGCACAAACACACAGAGTCGTTAAAATAAAGCAATTTTAATAATAAAATTACTCAATTCCCTAATTAAAGTCTCATTAAATTATAAGAATTCAATAAAAGAAAAATTGATATAGACACAATTCAAAAAAGTTTCAGATCAGTTGGTGACAATGAATGACGGAAGACCATTCTCATACTGATTGAATTAAGATGGAATCATCTAGATACCTTTATGCTCTTAATGTCAGCACACTATGCTTACTATGAAATAGATTATTTACGTATTTAATTAAATTTCATGTGATTTAGTCAATTTTTTGACAATGACAATTAAAAATCCAAGACGAACCAGCGTACGTTGTTGAATCGGTATGTTACGATCTATAAATGAATGTATAACGTCTACATAATAAAATACAAATTAGTTTTACTAGATAGAATAATAAGGAATCCATCCAATGGACTAAGATGAATTCATAAATTAATTACGAAACTTGTAAGTTTCTAGGGTTATATAATATTTTTGCATACAAAATTGGTTGCTACCCTCGTTTGAGTAAAAAATAGAAAAAAACCTCCTCACCATATGATTTGTGAAAAATATATAATATTAAATCGAATAGGTTGATTAATATAAAATTATCCTCTAGAGATCTATTTAGCAGTGTTTTTCTGTGGAACGTATGCTAATTGAATCAACTATGGCGGGAATTCTTACGCTGTCATTAGCCATTTTACATTTTAAATGTTTCTTTTTGTTCAGTCTCATTAATTCACTCCGCCATGATAAAACTTTAAATAAACAAGAACACTGATTTAGCCTGTATGACTTTCAAAACTGCTTATCAATTTGAAAATACGCGTAATGAACCATACCAATAATTTGATTTTTTTAATGATTTATTCATAACCATGGATTTCTGAAATGTACTCGATCACAGCCATTAACTAGCTTACAAGAAAATTGAAAAATTTCTGAAAGTTGATATTCCTTAAACAAAAGATCATAACAAAGAAAAACAAAAGAGGGAAAAGGAAACAAAATTTCTATTTTTCGTTATAAGGTTAGAAATATTCAGTTTAATATTTCCTTATTTTTACTAATTTAATATCAACTTACGTTATTTCTCATATTGACGACAGCAATGCAGTAAACCAAAAAAAAATTAAACTCCAGGATAATTTGACAGATTCTAGGAAAGCGACATATAACTCATTAGAAATGTAAAACTTTATACCACCTAGATAATGAATATTACTTTTAAGAAGTATGTCTACACTTTTTTTACAAGGAATTTACATTAGTTATCAATTATCACTTTATTTACAAACTAACCGTTACTAAATATCTTAACTTGAGAAAACTTATATCATTATAAATAAAGAAAATTATCTATACTACAATATTACAATGATCGTAAACATATAAATTTTACAAAATTGTCATCAATAGTTAATAAATAGAAAAAAATGTTAATTTATTGTATTATGCAAGTAAACTACAAGAAAATCTTTCTTAGATCTATTGAACGCTTTCATCCTGAACGGAAAGTGTTAAAGAGACCGTATGTGAATGGTATATGTTTAATTTTGATATGTGACAGGTATGTAGAAGACTGGTAAAGGATTTCATTAATGTTAATATTGGTAGTCTGTTGGTGTTGATAAAAAAGAAATTAATTTGCCCTTGTAGTGCACAGCATAAAACACAGCCTCCTCGACTGTCAACTTGTGACTTTTTATTATTAGTCGTAGATATGAAAAAATAATAATTATGGTGTACCTTATGTTAGCCGATCCTTTGACTGCTGCTGGCAAAAGTTGTAAAATAAGCCCACAATAACACAAACACTCAAGACACAAGACGAACTGAGAACAACTGACTTTGAGGATACGGTTAAGCGTGAACCCTGACACTGCCTGCCAGGGACTGAAGGGGGAACCGGACCCCCTCCACGCTAGTGTCATCCCCACCACTCCCTCAATCTTCCCTATTTCACGAGCATTCATACTTGTACACCTCCAAGTATAACGAAAATGTTCTCATTTTTGCTCATAACTTTAAAACCATTCACCATTATTATTATTATTCGAATAGCTTTATTTTTTTAATCTTATTAAACATTTCCTACAATTTTGATACTTTTGGCGCTACGTTTTGAGGCGAGTAGGAATTGAAATTGTGAGACCGAATGGACTGTTTGATATATGCGTCGTTCTTTTCGCTTTTTGCGCTTTCATTAACTTCCTTCGTCTTCCCCCCCCCTTGATGTCTTTTGCCACTCTAAATACCGCCATAATAATACGAGATAGATTAGCTCCAATCAACCCAACAACCCTGTTCCAAAGTACCAGGATATCAAAACTCCTAGACATATAAGCTCTCTCCCTATCTTTGTCTCTGTTCGAAGAAAATGGAATGAGGAAATATACTAAATCTCCTGTGTACAAAGTGTTCGAAGGTGTTATGTTGCTACATAAAGTTAATATGGAGGAATGAGCGGTCATTTGTGACAGTTTTGTAGCATATGTCAAATCCAAACTCAAATTTTTCGTGTTTGTTGGAAATTCCGAAAAATATACCAAACACATGGAACGGCCAAGGATATCTTGCTTTTGAAACTATTTTTAAGGGGGTACTTTCCGTCTCGGAGAATTCCTCGCTAAAAATAAAATCCGATTAAATCTCTACACTGGTAAGAAGAGTCAGCGATGCAAACATATGGAATGTAAACAAGCGAGAGATGATAATAATCGAAACGGTCACAGGACTCGATTGCAGGCGAAGATGTTGACCTTCTGGTCTTGACAAGTCTCTTTAATGCTCAGAACGTTCACATCACAAAGCCAGGAAAAATCCATTCTATCTCGTATCGAACAATTTTTTGCTGAACATTTATTGTTTTTCCTTGCCGTAAATGGATGCGACACAACTTGTCAAGTTGAACTTCATCAATACCTCAATAAAGAATCCTGGTTTGTGTGACATTATCCAAGTATTTTAAAAACCCTTAGAAGGAAGATATTGTTGAAGGGGCCAAAGGTTTCTTTGATGCTTGATGGAAAGAACATGTACTCATTGGAAAAACTCAGCTATAGACATTATCTACAAGACTACGGCTAACAGTGCCTCACTGACGACGCGGCACACCAGCATTTACTCCGTCTTTCCTACCAAGTACAACAATGGCTTGCCCATGAAAAACTACCGGAGACCTGGGGATAGAAAACATCCAATGATGGACTTTGGATAAAATTACAATCTGCCTTTTGGGCAATAAGTAACTGTGATCAATGTTCTCATTCATACAGTATTTATAAGCAGCCAAGAGACCTCCCAAATCCACATGGTTGTTACCTCCCTCCGGAGTCTTGGGAAGTCCCCCACGCTCCTCCTTCAGCCGCGTTACTGAATACGAGCCAAGAGCGCGAGAGCCACATACGCTCAGGACATGATTGGAGAAACTGGCCATAGCCAGGACTCCCACTGTCACGAGGCCACTGCCGTTTCAGTCTCCGACGAGGATTATAGGGATGAGTGGTGCAGTGCAATGACTGTGCTAGGGGATCAGGTTACTATGGAATTTCATGAACTTGGAAGGGATGAGTTCAAAAAAAGGGTATATTAAGATCGTTATGAAGGGTTTTGTTGCTGACGTAATAAGGGGCCTTTACTATTGTTCTCAGGACTTTTGATTGAAAGGATTGGATACGCTTGATGTTCGATTTTTTTACTGTCATAGCTCTATTCCGTATGTCCAGATTGACATTAGTTTATCTTTGTAATTTAATTTTTTTTTTTCTATTGAGAGATGTATATTGTTCTCTACCTATGGACTGTGTGGAAAACCATCTTTGGATGAGGATGAACGAGATCAAGATGATCCTGGAACTCGGGATTTTCAAACTTTCCAAGACCCAGAGCAATCAGAATGTACATATTATTATTTACACTTTGTTCGATTTCAGTTCCTTTCAATAATGTTATATAAAAACTTAACGTGAGCTCAAATTTGTCGATTTTGAAGATTCTTGAGAGCCCGGGCATTTCGCAATAAAATAGCTGAAACTATTTTGATTTAAATGCTATAGTCGTGTACCTTTATCCATTATGCTTACAAAATAAATAACGTTATCAGTATTTTATATAGAAATATTCTTTTTCATCTTTTTACCTAAAACTTCTTCCGGTTCCTGTCTTTTTTTTGGACAGAAAAGCCGATAAAGCTGTGAAAAAATAAGAAGCCCTAAGAAGCCCAATAGAAGGTGAGAAGTATATTTTATTACGTAAATAACAGAAAAAGTGATAAAAATTTGAACTTAATACAAACATCAAGCGACAACTGAAATGTCCATGAGCGCATGCTCCTAAACGATACTCCAGACGAACAAAACATGGAGTACAAAAATATAAGGAATTTACTCTTGCTTCAATTACTCTTGAGTATAGGTTGCTTTTTACAAAAAAAAAAAAATGCATGCTTTTCATGTTATGTGAGAAACATCGAAAAAAAACCTATTTTTTTGCATAGCTTTTTTAATTTAGTTAAGGTGGGAAAGTTGAGATTCGTAGTCATCACCCCAAAAACGTAAATGAACAAATTTTGAGAATTTCTCCAAAAGTTTCCAGGTAATGTACCAAATAACTGGACTGCTCTTCTTATATAACAGATGTTCATCATCATCATAATTTTTTTTTTTACCCAAAAGCACATTTTAAAATATTGAACCAGCCGCGGGCTCCATTTATTTCTTCAAGGTAAGAAATAGTTGAGCATCGTTAATCATAAACATAATAATAAAAAAAAGAATATTTAATTTCAAAAATACTACTTTTAACAATACAAAAAAGATTGCTTTGCCGATTCTTATCTATAACAAATAATTGTTTAGTAATGCATACAAAAATTAACAAGGATTAAAAATGTTTTGTACAAAATATAAATCTCAAAGTTGGTGGATCATGTTATTGGTCATTGTGTATTAATGATTGTTATGTTTTATTTTGTTATGTTCTGTTAGATTGTTGATTGAAAAACTACCGGAGAAATGGGGATAGAAAACATCCAATGATGGACTTTGGATAAAATTACAATCTGCCTTTTATTGGGCAATAAGTAATGTGATCAATGTTCTCATTCATACAGTATTTATAAGCAGCCAAGAGACCTCCCAAATCCACATGGTTGTCACCTCCCTCCGGAGTCTTGGGAAGTCCCCCACGCTCCTCCTTCAGCCGCGTTACTGAATACGAGCCAGTGGAGATAACAATTTTGGATAACAATTTATGTTTTATGATTGTTGGTGCTAAGCAATCCACAATATGTTTGTTCATATTTAAGTCGTGATCTGTACTTTGACTTCATGATATTTATTGTGGAGCAATCATTTTCACACCGGTGTGGCTTAATCACTTTTATCTCTTGCGTATGTTTGATTAATTTCTAACGACAATAAATCATCTAAGAAGAGCGACAGCGAGATCGATTGTTTTAATTTCTTTGAGGTCCACTTCACCTTTTGAAAGAAAAATAAAACCGACCACCCCCCCCCCCCGGGTGAAAACAGCAATTGACCGTTAGGATTTTATGTAGTAACTCTACAATTGTCTTATGTAAGAACGTGAGTCCACACTTATTGAAAATTCTCAGGAAGGTAATTGTTAAAGCCCGATACTCATATTTTTTCAATGGTTTGATGTCGTGTGTTCATAATATTGACCACAAGTGTTCTTGTTTTTTTTTCCTGAAATTGACATGAGTGATGCTTTTCTTACATTCAAATCAAAGACGATAAGAGAATTTCAAAGGCGTTCCAAAACCTGCTGTAGCGACCGCTAACTACATAAGAGAAATCACTCTTATATATATATATACTCTATTGTATATATATTGTAAACAAATGTAAATAACATGACCAAAGTATAAATCATTGTAAATGTGTTAAACAATAAAAAATGCGGGGTGCCAATTAGTTATATGAGCTGTGACGCCAGCTGTCAGTAGCCAGGTATATAGAGGCACCAGGGAACAAAGCCACATTATTGGTCACAACAATGGCGATGATGATTGGCTGCGGGCAAGGCTAGCTGGGTATTTAATCCTGTAATTTGGGTCCTGTAAATCATTCTGCTTGAAACTCTGAAACTTGACTGCTTCTTTATGAAAAACCTCTACATCTCTTCTTCTCCTCGCCTCGCTACGTTTTAGTCCGGCGTTGTCAGACCCCACACCTCTCCCTTGTGGACAACGGTTGTCGTGGCCTTGCAAACTTACCAAGCAGTGTCTCCAGCGACAATTCAGCCTGCCTCTCTCCGGTTCACACTCGCCTTTGGGATCCGGACGGATTTCGCCTACCCTCAGATACCGAGTGTGAATTCGTGGTCATTCCAAGACCACACAAGCTACCTACCTACCCTATACCTCTTCTCCTGAACATAGTGCATTGTCGGGGCACATACCTATCAAATATGGAGTCAGATAGTAAAGCCGTCACGAAACGATTGTCCAGGTTGTAAACTCAAACAACCCTTGCTTTATCACCAGGGCTAGGGTAACCAGGCACCCCCCTCGTGACGACCCGACACCTGCATTCATTGCCGGGCTGTCATAAGGTGTAGTGGTTAGAGTAAATGCTATTTATAACTGCTTGTAGGTGTTTATAGTAAATTCCTTATCCTTAAGCTTATATGATCCAATTAATTGTTCTAGTAAGCTGTAATCTTAGATAAATGTTTGAGAGGGGGGCACACGGTTCATTTTCAAACACTCATGAGGGCTGTATTGAAAGCTGAGGGTTGAGGTGACATTCGTGTACGAACATAGATGTCCGATAAAGAAATGGGCTGTGTGTGAGCACTCAGGTTTGTTAGTAATTCAGCTGTGTAATACACAAATACTATCTTTAAAAATTCAAGTCAAGTTTGATGCATGAGTTGTGAAAATGATACTATTGACTCGTTCTATTTCTCTTTATAACAGAAGTCCACTAAAGACCCAACTCAGTGTTATTGATGTGACATCAAGATATTTAATTCGATTCCCCTACTTGATAGGACTATATTACAAGTAATTGACCCTCCATTATAAGGTTATGCTATTTTTAGCATATCTGGGTCATCGTGTAAATACTATTCATGCCAAATACTATTGTTAATGGGCCACTAACAGATATAACTCCAGAATGATGTATCAATATATCAAATATTTTTGCAAAAGTATTTGTTAAGTCATGAAAGGTAGAATTCAAAGCTGTGTAAATTGTGTGGATAGCAGTTTGAGTAACTTCATTGATAACATTTTAAGTACTTTTGGTTTGTATTATAAATATAATTGTATATGTAATCTCAAAATAAATGTTAAAATTTACTTTTCATCCTGTTTGTTGGGGGTAAAGAGGACACAGTTAGAGCTATTAAGCTGCATTCAAAAGTGTATTTTCAATTTTTCTTCTGAAACATCCAGAAAGGTTAATTATTAATCAATTATATGTAATTAAAAAAATAAATATTTTCTTAAGAATAATATCAATTTAAAGATCATGGCATGCTGATTATTAATGAATGTGCAATATGCGCTGTGACTTTAGTTTTAGTTTGATACTATTCTTACAAAGAGTTATTAGAAGTATTAATGAAATTGTTTTTGCAACAGCAAAGAAACCCTTGAATGTATGATGTATAAGATATGAAAATAGTGCTACACTAAGAACAGTGGTAAGCACAGTAAAGGATTAGTTGTTAGGGTCTCATGTCCTTATGTATTCTATTGCTACATACAAAACGTAGCTATGAAAAATTTCACTTCTTGAAATCTACATAATTATTTTTATACCAATACTTCTTTTATATAAAACTACTCTAGGTCTAGGTGAAAGATTACAGAACTGTAAGAGTATTGATAAGTGAGTGATAATATTTTATCAACGGACCACGTCTGCTACACCCTCCGGACGTCTTGACACTCAAGAAATATAAGCGCGTATGTTATGTCTGGATAGGAACGTATAAAGGGAAAACACACTCTTTATACCACTATTATATTTAATGAACTGATACACTTTTAATAAATTAGTTACGTTGATTCGTAATGAACTGAACAACTAAGAGAAGGTAACACGCGAGAGCGGGATTAGACTGGCTCACATAATCGATACTGCAATCGATACACAACAGTCTCCCACGCTAATTAGAATAATTAAAAGAATAGACATATTATAGTCTGCTTAAATCAGGTGGTAAATTGAGTCACATAGTCTAGCAGTTTTCCTGGTGGCCTCCGTTTTCTGCCTGATCGTCTCAGAATGGGTTCTGGCTGGACCCTCGGTTGCTCATGTTGTTGCTGCGGGCGGGTCGATGGTCTTGGACTTGGATCTGGCTGGACGTCTTCTGGAAGATTACTTCTTGGTTCGTCATCATTGGTTGGACTCTTGGGTGGTAGAGTAAACATCACTCTCTTCTTGGGTTTGGCGTCGCTCGCAATGAAAAGCAATTGATTGATGTGCCTCTTCAGGCTATATCCACTAATATCGAGTCTAATTATGTAGTGAAGCTTCCCAATTTTTTGGATTACAGTTCCAAGTCTCCATGTTGGTTTGCCAGTGTGGGGGTACCACCTTGCTTGTATGCGATCTCCCACGCTTAGTTGACGTGTACTACCCTGAGTGGTGCTGGAAAGAGCTGGTGTTTGTGGAGGTGGTTTCAGCAGATCTAATTGAATCCGTATTCTACGTTGTAGGTACAATTCCGATGGTGATTTCCCACATGCTAGCGGGGTTGACCTGTATCGCATTAAGATTTCTTGGACTTTTCTTTGGAGAGGTAACGTAGAACTAGTCATGGCCTGTAATTTCTGTTTAAAGGTCTGAATATTACGTTCTGCGATTCCGTTGGTGGCGGGATGGCCTGGGGCTATGAACTTTTGTTGAATGCCATGGTGCGTACAGAATTTGAGAAATGTTTCGCTTTTGAATATTGTTGCGTTATCTGAAACTAGGACTCTTGGTAGGCCGTGAGTTGAGAATATATCTTGAAGGTATTGAATGGTTGAATCTGTTGTTGGTGCATTCTTGGAGAAACGGACTTCTAGCCAGCGGGACTTAGCATCTACTAAAACGAAGAAGTGGTGGTCTTGGAATGGTCCCGCATAGTCCATATGAACCCTATCAAAATTCTCTGAGGGTTCATCCCAGTGATGGATGGGTGCTTTGGGGGGATTTTTTCTAATTCGTACGCATTCCTGACAAGCTCTGACAAGATGTTCAATGTCTTTATCTAGATTTTTCCAGTAAACGTATTGGCGGGATAACTGCTTCATTTTTACAACCCCTGCATGGGTGTGATGAAGTTCATTAAGAACTGCTTGTTGTAAGGACGTTGGAACGACTACTCGTTGTCCTTTAAAAATTATGCCGTTTTGCAGGTAGAATTCCGTGATATTATTTTCGCCGTTCAAAAGGTCTGATTTTATTCTGGTTAGTTGCTCATCTCGTGAGGTTTCTTCAGCGAGAGTTTTATAATTGAGCGTATCGTTGGAAATAGTATAAATGGTTTCGTTAGAAGTTAACGAGACTTCTTCTTCAATATTTTGTTCAAGTTGGGAAATATTTTCCTGTATAGAGGATCTTGAAAGGAAATCGGCGTGTACATTTTCTTCTGCCTTTTTATGTTCAATTTGGTAGTCGAAGTTTGTGAGCCAGGTTGCATAGCGTAGAAGTCTAGCGGACGTCATTGCTGGAATGTGTGCATTCTCGTGCAGAATGTGGGTCAGTGGTCGGTTATCGGTATAAAGGATAAACTTTCTGCCATAAATATAATAATAAAATTTTTTGAGAGCAAAAACGATAGACAAGGCCTCTCTGTCTAGTTGGCTATAGTTCATCTCGGTTTTGGTCAATGAACGTGATGCGAAAGCGATAGGTTTTTCTATGCCATTTATGGTGTGTGAGAGTACTCCCGCTACCCCAGTTGGTGAGGCGTCGCAAGCTACCGAGAGAGGGAGGTCTGGATTGAAAGGTGTTAAGACTCTATCACTAGAAATTTCGTTTTTTAATTGAGTAAAGGCTGATTCACATCTGAAAGACCAGTAGAATTTTTTATGCTTTTGTAAAAGCAGTCTCAATGGATACGATAGTGTTGAAATATTCGGAATAAATTTGGCATAATAGGTCACCATGCCCAAAAACCTCTTGACGTCGTCTTGATTTTCTGGTCTTGGTGCCTTCGTAATGGCCGCGACTTTAGCCGGGTCTTTCGAAATTTTGCCTTGTTCGAATACATAACCTAAGTATTGAATTTTGGTCTTGAATAGCTCACATTTTTCTCTATTGAGGTGCAAATCGAATTCTTGTAGTCTGTCGAGGCAAGCAATCAAATTTTTATAGCAGTCCTCTCTTGTTTTCCCATGAACTATGATGTTATCAAAGTATGTTGTGACCCCTCGTAGGCCTGCTAGGACTTTGTCCATGATAAGATGGAATTCATTTGGCGCGGTTTTGATGCCAAAAGAGAGACGGTTAACCGTATAGGTTCCTTTGTGGGTAATGATCGTTTGAATCTTTGCGCTTTCTTGGTCGACTGGGACCTGGAGGTATGCTTTAACTAAATCCAGTGAGCAATAATACGTTGAACTATTGAGTGCTGTAAGAAGGTCGTCAATTTTTGGTATAGGATAATGTGCGTCCTGAAGTTGAGGGTTTACCCCCACCTTATAATCGACACATAGGCGCACTTTACCATTGGCCTTGGGGACGACTACTAAAGGGGAAGCCCAGTCACTCTCTTGGACTTTCGAGATGATATTTTGCTTTTCAAGTGTCTCGAGTTCTTGCTCTACTTTTGCTTTCAGGGCTTGCGGTACTTCTCTAGCCTTAAAAGCTACGGGTTTTGCGTTGTTTCGTAATTTAAGGGAAATCTTGAAGTTTTTGCAGCAGCCCACAGTTTGTTGAAATATCGCCGGGTATCTGTTAAAGATCACATTTTCGACGTTAACAGGAATTGTTGAATGTATGGAATTATTATTGATTTTCCCAACATCAATTTCTTGCAAATCGATGTTTAGGTGTCTGATCCAGGAACGGCCCAGAAGTGGGGAAAACTTATCTGAAACGACGTAAAGTGTCTCTATTGAGTTTATGTCCTTATATTGAACCTCTACTTCTACTACTCCAATGGGTGCGAAAATACCTGAGGTGTAAGAGCGAAATCGGATGCTGGTATTTTGAAGTTTCTTGTTTAGGTTCAGACGATTAAAATTTGATTCATTTAAGAGTGTTTGTCCAGCTCCTGAATCCACTTCAAATTGTTGAATTATATTGTTGATTTTTACTTGAACGACATACTTCTGTGTGTCTTGATCCTGACTGTTAATTTCATATATTGTGTACTGATCATGGAGGAATGAATCTTCTTCTGAGTCTACTGCCTGCACTCCTTTTTTCTCTGACATTAATCTTTTTAGACACACTTTTTCGACATGCCCCAACTTTCCACAGTATTGACATTTTAACTTAGTCGAATCAACTCTGCAATTTTTTGAAATGTGATTATTTCGGGCACATTTTAAACAAAGCCCTTCAATTCCAAGGTGCTTCAAATTAAGGCGTGTGTATCTTGAATTTGATTTATCTTTAGGTTTTGCATTATAGTTATTTTGACTCCTACTTCGTGGTCTCGAAAGTCTATGTACACTGTTTGAATTATTTTCTGTGGGTATATTGAATTGCTGACTTGCCTCATTTGATGCTTCTAAGGTTTGTGCCTTTGAGACAGCGTCAGAAAATGTTTTTGAGTCATCCAAAAGAAGTTGGTGGCGTATGTCTTGGTTAGAGAGGCCTCTGATAAACTGGGAGTGTAAAAAAAGGTCTGCCACAGACTTCTCACATTCACATTTAAAGCTGCACGCAGGGACGAATTTTCGTAATTGGGTGACAAAATCTTGGATAGATTGGTTAGGTGCTTGTTTCTGTGACAAAAATTTATGTCTTTCAACTAAAATATTTTTTTTTTCGGTCAGTTGATCGTCAAGGGTTTTAGTGATTTCATCAAATGTTAATGTATTGAGTTCTTTTGGTGCTACTGATAGTTTGAGCAATTCAAAATATTCAGGGCCAATGCTATTTAAAAGAATCATTTTTGCTGAGGCCTTGTCTGACGATAAGCCTTTTAGGGCAAGAAAGTTATCAAACCTTTCTTTGTATTGTTGAAAAGTTTCCGTGTTTTTATCAAAAGTATCAAACTTACTTACATTATGTTGAGGAAGTGTTGAAGAAGAGCTTTGATGTATGGATGAGAATTTTTCTAACATAATGGAAAATTGTTGTTGTTGTAGTTGCAAGAACTGGGCGAATTGAGCAGGGTCCATTGTTCCAGGTTGACAATAAAATTTGAGATTAAATATCACTTTTCTCTGTCTTTATCCTCGTCGCCACTTTGTTATGTCTGGATAGGAACGTATAAAGGGAAAACACACTCTTTATACCACTATTATATTTAATGAACTGATACACTTTTAATAAATTAGTTACGTTGATTCGTAATGAACTGAACAACTAAGAGAAGGTAACACGCGAGAGCGGGATTAGACTGGCTCACATAATCGATACTGCAATCGATACACAACAGCGTATAAGTACAAATTTAATTTCACTCTCATCCACGATGAAATTTCTCCTTACCCCACTTCTATCTGTCTGATACCGGCGAAAGAGCGTGGGTGTCTACGCAAAGGTCAGAAGAGTTGGAATTTCGAGACTAAACCCCTCAGTCAGTCCGTAACCTCCATCTCCTCTAAGTATTACATTGCACCAAGTAAACATTCAAGCTATATATCACCCATATCCATGTGACTGGCTTATTGTAATTATTATACATTTCCATGACAGTTTTAATTATTTTAATTTGTAAAAGTTAAATCTTTACTAAAGTTTCAGTAAAGATTCGAGTTCTAAAAGTACTCAACAATAATTGTGTTACAGTAACTATCGATTATCATTTTCAATACGATATATCTAAACATCCCACAGGATGTGTGTGTGGGTTCTGTGAAGCCTTCTAAACCAGTAGATAAATTGACAAAATTTTAAACGGATACAACAATTAAGAATATGATGGTTTGGAAGGGGGGAGGACCTCGAAGTCTAGAGACCTAAGTCATTATTCTATTGTAAAAGAAGATGTTTTGAGGTAGTGGGTTTCTTTGCACCCTCCAGTTTTGCAGTAAATTAGTGATTTTTATATGGTGCTACTCACTCATTCCTTGTCAAGTGTCTGGGCTAGTAACTTTTAATTTGCTCTCCTGGCATAAGGTTGACCATACCAGTCCTCGATCGATCACATTCCACAGCTTTCATAGGAAACGCCAGTTCCGATGACATGGTCCAGGAATAAAGTATATTATTCTAATCTACTATGCAGTTTACTTCCACAAACCAGTGGTATTTGACCTTTGCTGGCGTTATAGTCACCGCAGAGCTTAATTCATATTTGTTTATTGATCTGACTCCATAACATCTTAGAGCGTGTGCCCCGGCAGTGCACTATGTTCAGGAGAAGAGGTACAGGCTAGGTATTATAGGTAGTTTACGTGGTTTTGGAATGACCAGGAGTTCAAACTCGGTATATGAGGGTAGGCGAAAACCGTCCAAATCTCAAAGGTGTGTGAACCGGAAAGAGGCAAACTGGATCGCTGGGGGAGATGCTATTAGGTAAAGTTTGTAGGGCCCCAGAGACTGTCGTCCGCATGGAAAGGATCCCTTCTAAGGATGTGCTAGTTTTGGCGAGACAAAGGCAGAGGAATCCCAGTAGGAAGGTGTGTGGTCTGACAACGCCGCACTAATGATAGCAAGTTTAAGAATATAGAAGTGTAAAGGTAACTAAGAAAGACATGTTTCGAGCAAAGCAACAAGCGCCAGTGCAGGCAGAGAGAGAGAGAGAGGGAGAGAGAGAGAGAGAGAGAGAGAGGGAGAGAGAAGTGGTCACTTCAGGTGTCTGGTTCTGACTGTCTTAAAAGCTCAGAATTTCTACCTTACACTCTATACTGACTCCGAACATTTATTGATAAAATGTGGAAAAGTAGGCGGGTGTCTTCTATTTGTTTGTGGTGGAGAAGTTGGCACAACATTAATTACTTATTATCTTATCTTCAGTAAATCGATCGTCACACTAGGACATAACCTCATTCATTCGTTCACTCTCTTCCTCTCTCCGAAAACTATTAAAAGGGTTTAAACTGTTTCTCTCAAGCGTGCTCAGTCCGTAACTATACCTGAAATCCCTCAATCAACTTTATTGATATCGAAAATGTTTTGTCAATAGCTTCGTTATAATCTCAAATAATCTATTCCGTACACCTTTTAAGTCTTCCGGACATCCTAACTGAAACCCTGTAAGTGCCATTTTTATGCCAATCACTTCCAAATTTACCATTCCTTTCGGCCTTCAAACTTTGAAACGAACTTAAAACATATCGGACTCATGTTTTCAATGGGTTGTCCAAAATCACATTAACCAAACGTTCCGAAGACTAAATGCGTTCTGATAGAAAATAAATCACCAACTGCAAGGCTTACCAAATTTTTTTCCCATCGACAACACTCTGGCTTGGAATGGCTACAGCCATCTCATGGAAACTCTTCGTGTTCTTGATCCAACTAAAACAACTGTGCTACTTTCCCTCTAACTTTGACTATTGTTCCCTTGTGGTGGTTGAACTTGATGTAACCTTAAAGAAAAGGCTGAAACTAATGGTCAACGCATACGTTAGATTCGCACTGAGTTGCCCCTATTCTACATTCAGTTATAAAGGCTCACTCCATACCATTACTACTCTCCACAACAAACTATTTCTCACCCAACTACCTTTATACCTCCCCATATTAAAGACCAAAGCAGAAGTCCATTTAAGCCGAGCCCAGTTCCGAGAATCCATCTTAATTCTATCAGTGAGTTTTCCATACTTTCCTTCGCAATTCCCCTCCAGAACTCCCTTTGCCTCCCCATCCGTCAGTCTACTTCATTGACTACTTCCAAAACTAGAATGTTTAATTATTTTATAGCACAAACTGATGATGTCTTTATTTGTGAAATTACAATTTACTTATACAGCATTAATACATTTTGAGGTCTCGGAAGACTTTGGAATCCACGGTATTGGAATACGGGTACATGATAATTGAAGGGACTAATACAAACGGAGAAGGAGGAGCGTATAATTTTATAACCCATACAATATGTTATGTGTCATGAGAGGATAAGATCCTTCCCATTAAGAATAATGTTTGATTACATTTTCATGGCAAGACCAGTAAGGTCACTGTGAAAAATGGATAGTCAGGACAAGAATCCAACGACACCTCACTGTCTAGAGGGTTATCGCTCACATTTGCTTAAAATAAGTCTTATTAAATTTAATTGGAACGTTTTTGTGGTAAAATAACATCATAGAGCAAGGTGTCTACCTCTTCAAATGAATTAGTAGTAGCGGTCATTGGATATATGATAACATCAGCAGTTACTGAATTTATAAGTATCTAAGAGCAATAACGAACAAAACCCGAGAGCATACATCAAAAGTGTAAACAGTGCTAAAAAGTTTTTAAATAGCATGGTACGTAAACGAAAAGTGGTTACAAGGTAAAATCCCAAATGTTTAGGCATTTTACCCTTAGGCCCTGCCATTTCTGCATAGTGGCAGGCAAAATCAAAAGGCAACGTTTTCACAAGTTGTCATAATTATTTGAGAAACCCTCGAGGAAGAATTCTCCCTCACCCGATCCATTTCTATATTTCCTCCCTTTATGTTCTACGTCCTTTATTCCGTTTATACAGGTAAGTTTAAAAACATAGACTTGAGATCATAATTTATATAACAAAATATTAGTCAGTGAAAAAAAAAAAATATATATATATATATATATAGGATGTAATAGAAAAAAATGCAAAGCTGTTGTATTAACTATTCTTAAAAGACAATAATTCAGTCTTATAAAGGCTATATAGACGTTGTTCAATTGAAAGCCCTTTGTTTAAAGGTCACTTACATGGAGAAACCAATTGATAAAAAAAAAAAAACATATCTCTTTGTATCTTCCTTTTTTGTTCGTTCCTTCATGAACGATAGCCGAGTTGCTTATAACACTAACATTACCTTTTCACAACGCACATTGGTCCGTTTAATCATTGACCAAAATGCAGGTTTCCGATCGTAATGATGTTAAAATATACAACCTCACAGCAGGGAAATCTTTACCTCAGGTAAATCTTTATAATGTAAACTAATTACAGTTAGCATTAATTCCTAAATAATCCTAAACTTCTAAATCTCTCCAATCTAAATGACACAATATTTATTACTATAGTTTATGTTTTTTTATTTCAGTGGTTAACAGATAAAAATAGAAGAGAGTTGCTTAAACAAGATATAGGTATGTACAATCAAACTTATGTAATACTTTAAATAATACTGCTTTTATTGTAGTTTTTATTTCCATTTTTCTTTTCCTTATACTATTGTAGATCTACGAAAAAGGATCGAACTTGTTCAAGACTTTGAAATGCCAGATGTCAGTAATTGCTTACGGGTGTCCAAAGATGGTCATTACATCCTTGCCACTGGAATATACAAACCTCGAATCAGGTGTTATGAAGTGGATAATTTGTCTATGAAATTCGAAAGATGTATGGATTCGGAGGTCGTAACATTTGAAGTTCTTTCTGATGATTATTCAAAGGTAAGTCATAAATATTGCACCATATGTCTATACAATACCTCTCCTAGTCATTTACAATTGTTACCACGATCATCTGAATTCCTCATGCCTGCCATCCATGCAATTCCATTTGCCTTATCAGGTATAACAAAAAATATTTAAATAATTTAGGATACCTATGCTGTATATAAGTGTCGTAAAAGAATATTATTATTTTCAAAGGCGCAATGCTATTGAAGAAGAATAAATTTGCTGTAAAAAAAAATGTCTGCAAGTGATGTACTTCAAGATTTAGCATTACAAATGGCAAGAGAAGGATCTTTGGTGAAAAAGTTGTAAAGGATTTCCTTTGTGTAGTAAGATTGCTGGCTGTGTCTAGTCCATTGGAATGTTTGCCAATTTCAACCCGAAAAATAGGCTGTCCAATAAAAGGATGCCCAAATAAGTTTACATAAACATTAATTACAAGATAATTATTGACAAAGGCTTAAAGAAGAATAAATTGCTTCATCCTCCTCATCTGACCCTACGTGTTTTAACAAATTGAAAAATGCATCATATGAAGTATATTGCCTGTCCTTAAATTCCTTGAAAAGCATGATATTCATTTTCTCTGTTTTAAAGAAAACGTAGGGAAGTAATGGCCTGATCACCTGGCTAGCATAACCGTTTGTAAAGACATGCTATCTCTTTGTATTGCACATTATGGTATGGTATTACTTTATTGGTATTGGTACTGTTATGGTATTATTTTAACTATTATAAACAGTATTCTCTTTGACAATTTATAATTATCTAATTCAGCTATCATGTGTACCTCATAGATGGTTATTATTAGTGACATTTTGACTATTAATTACATTGTTTACTAATGTTAGCAGTCAAAAATTAAATAATTGTATAGTTCAGATTAATATTATCATTTATATATGAATAATGGAAATTTCAAAATTAATATTTTAAACTGTTTTCAACAGACTAGCCTAAATATTTATTTATAATAGTATTTTTTTTTGTTATCTGTTTAGCTAGTTTTTTTGCAAAATGACCGTCATGTAGAGTTTCATGCTGCTGGAGGAATTTATTACAAAATGAGAATCCCGAAGTATGGGCGAGATATGAAATATCACTATTCATCTAGTGATTTATATTTAGTTGGTTGCAGGTAAATTTGGTTTATAAGTTTGTTAAGTGCATCCACCCCAGAGTGTTATTAAATTTACAATAATTTGTATGATTTTTTTTTTTCTAATTATTTATGTTCGTTTGGTTTGTTTAGCCAAGATGTATATCGTTTTAATCTGGAACGAGGACAGTTTTTGAATCCCCTCGTAACAGAAGCATCTGAAATCCTCAAAGTTGCTATCAACCCAGTTCATGAACTTATTTGCGTTGGTACAAAAGAAGGAAAAGTTGAAGCTTGGGATCCTCGAGTGAGGAATAAAGTGGGATGTCTCGACGTAGCAGAAAGCTGTCTTACAGAAGACACTCAGTAAGAAAATTTTTATTGATGAATTTAATTAAGTAATAAGAGGCGTTTATTTTATGTTTTACTTCTTAGCTATTTTTTAACTATTTGTTTGTGAAAAATATGCTCATTTATTTCATTAAAAATTGATGATTATCCATGAAACTTAAGTTATAAATATTATTATATACTTTTACTTTAAATATATTTTATTTACTATTTATTATTAGGTTATATTAACAAAAATAAATCTGGCAAAAAGATGAATTTAATTTTACAAATAAAAAAAAATAAACTTATATTAATTTTATAAATACTTGTCTATAAATTTGATTCCTTTTCTTCTTTAATTCTCTTCATGCTTTAAACAAATTAATACTTCTGCTCTTCGTGCTATTTTTCTTCCGTTCTGCTTTAAGTCAATAACCACTAACCAACAAAGTTTTTAAGTTTTTCTTACTCTCAATCTCAAGCTAATAACATGTATTACGGGCTGATCCCAAAACTAGAGAGTAATAATGCTCTGTGTGTTTTTTATTCTCACAAACAACAACTATATTATCACAGGCTGATCCCAAAACTAGAGAGTAATACTGTGTGTGTTCGTTTTGATACCACAACAACTATACTCTCTTTTGTTTTTTCCTCCTCTCTCAATTGTTTTTGTTGGCCTTCTTGATTCAAGGTTGTGGATTAAATATTTATATACAAACTCCACAATATCTAATATCACAACAATATAATAATAATAATTACCATTTTTTAACAAATCAAAAACTATGTTATGAGATGAGGCTTATATCAGACCATACAGTCATCAACATTACACTAGATATTGTTGTTCTTGGTAACAAAAAAAAAGCATTGGTGATAGAGATAGGCATCTCTAGCGATGAAAATATTCTTAAAGTTGCCATTGAAAAAATGATTTTCTGCTTGGGACTAGACTAACTTTATGAGTTGACGTTCACAAGGACAGTTATAACATCAAATAACCGATTGATCCCAAAAGAAACTATTTCCTCTTTTAAATACTCGAGCTTGACAGAATATTTAAACAGAAAGTGAAAAAGCTGTACTGCTCGGAACACCCACGATTGCAGGAAAGTATCTAATAAATAATAAAGTGTGGGTAGGTGTATATTCCCACCAAATGGCTCACAAGTGCGAAGTTTGATAATAATATAATTTGTGATTCTATGATATAGTTTATGAATATCTTGTTTTTATTCAATAATTTATTTATATAAAGTATTTAAGACATAGAGGATGTCTGCCAGTTTGGGGAAGGCAAAGAGCCAATTTAAAAAATAAAGTAATGACCCTGTAAAACCGAGGAATTGGCCACTGTTGCCTATTCTATCGAGGACCACTCTCTTATATTTAAGAATGTCAACATAAAATTTATTGTCTGCCTAAGGATTAAAACGATATATTGTTTTTTTTTCAAAGCGTTTAAAGTTAAAAAATGCATATGATTCTGAGATTTAGTTAAATAAGCTTGTAAGTAAAGTTTGGGTGTATTGCTCCTCACATAAAGATAATTATAGAATTCTTGGCATTAGATATTCTAAATTTTAATATTTGCTGCCATTGGTGTATTCTGCGCTTGGTATAACTCATAATCTCTCTTATTCGTATCCTTTTAATTGTATGTTAAGTGAATTACAATTTAAAAACAACTAATTTTATTTTATTTATAATCTTGCACTTTCAGAGTTGATGGGTTTCCTTCAGTGACGAGCCTACAGTTCAATGGTGCACTAACAATGGGAGTAGGTACGGCAACTGGCCAAGTGTTACTTTACGACCTCAGGTCTGATAAGCCGTACCGAGTAAAAGATCACATGTACGGGAATCCAATATTAGATGTAGTATTTCATGAAGATTACGTCCTGTCTATGGATAAAGCCGTTGTAAAAATATGGGAGAAAGATAATGTAAGTATATTTATTTCATAGAATCATACATTTTTGGCTATAGTAATAACTAGTGAATAGGTAAACAAATATTGTACAATACAGCAGATATCGGGTCGAGTCATAAGTAACTTCCGATGCAGCTAAGTAGAATCTATTGTTCGTATCTACCCGCTATGAGTTACCATAACAACAAGTTTTTGTTTTCACTATATAGACGAGGCTTCAGTTTATCTTTTGTCAACTGTTTTGTGTGATACACGTTACTGTTTTTATTAACCTCTGAAATGGAGAGTCAAAAAGTACATATTTGTAATGCTTTGGGAATTTAAACAAGGCAATAGTGCTAGGGTGACAGCTGAAAAAATATGCAGTGTATATGGTGAAGGACTAATAACTGATCGGGCAGTTAGAAATTGGTTTATAAAATTCCGTTCTGGAGATACGACCTTAAAAGACGAACCGAGGGCAGGACATCCTTTCGACTTTGACAACAACCTTTTAAAGGCAATATTGGAGCAAAATCCACATCAATAAACAAGAGGTATAGCAGAAAGGTTGAATATATCACAATCAACTGCTAACCGCCACCTGGAGAAATTAGGGAAAGTCAGCAAGTTAGGAGTGTGGGTACCTCACAATCTCAGTGAACGGAATAAAGAAGATCGCATGTCAATTGCCCAACTCTGCTCTCACTGGTAAAAATTGAGCCTTTTTTAAACAGGATTGTAACAGGCGATGAAAAATGGGTTACCTATGACAATATAGTCCGCAAAAGACAGTGGTTTGATAAGGATCAACCACCCCCTACCAAATCCGAAAGCAAACATCCATGGCAAAAAGATTTTACATAGTGGGATTGTCAAGGAATAATTCACCACGAGTTGTTGAAGTCAAATTTAACGATAACTGCAGATAGATACGTTCAGAAGTTGCAAAGACTGCAAGAGAAACTCCATGAAAAGCGTCCTGCACTCTTCAATCACAAAAACGTCATTCTTTTACACGACAATGCGCGACCACATACAGCAAGGGTGACTCAAGAAAATATTGTTGAGCTTGGATGGTCTGTTTTACCATATCCACCTTACTCCTCGGATCTTGCCCCGACAGACTACCACCTTTTCTGTTCCTTACAAAACTTTTTGAATGGAAAAACCTTCAATTCTGAAGAGCAAGTCAGGCAGGCTGTCGAAAACTTCTTCCAGTCCAAACCAACGAAATTTTACTAGAAGGAATTGATAAACTGCCAGCAAGATGGGAGAAGGTTACAGATAATAGTAGAATACATAATAAATTAATATAATTTTGTTATTTAATGAGAGCAAAATAAATGTCTGATAAAAAAAACGGAAGTTACTTATGACTCGAGCTAATAATTATTTAGCATTTTCGTACCATATTAATAGTATGAAATAAAAATGTGGGCCACAGGAACTCGCACTAATTGTTTAAAATATACAAAAATTACATGAAATGATTGACTTTCTAAATGTAGCTTCTTTCATTTCAGGGGAAGTTGTTTACCTCAATAGAGTCAGGCGATTACACCTATAACAATTTGTGCCATGTGCCAAATTCAGGACTTCTGTTTATGGCAAATGAAAGTCCTAAAATATACTGTTACTACATTCCAGTAAATATAATTTTTTATTTAGAATAATTGTTTTGTTACAGTCTTAAATAAGTAAGCTTATTCTAACATCTTGCTACCACCACATATAAATACAATGAAATTTTATTTCGATTGCAGTCTTTAGGACCAGCTCCAAGATGGTGCTCCTTCTTAGATAATCTCACCGAAGAATTAGAGGAGAGCAGAGTTGAAGAAATTTATGATGACTATAAGTTTGTTACACAAAAAGAACTGGAAGAATTAAATTTGTCACATCTCATTGGTAAGACTTCTGCAATTCCATTACGAAACATTGGATATAACAACAAATCAGTTATAGCTGCGAAAAACTCGAGCTCTATTTGGTACTTTTGGTGGAAATGTCTATTTTCATGCCTCAGAAAAAAAAAAGAAAAATTATGTTGAGGAAAGTTTCATTAAAATGATCTGAAATACCCTATAGCCCAGTGGTCGGCAAACTCGTCATCCAAAGGAGCCAAATATAAACAATACTTAAGGTTTTCTTTAGTAGACATTTTTATGAAAATAATTAGAATTAAAAGTACACTCTTTGCTAAATGAGCTTGCCTTTGCTAAATATCTCTTAGTTTAACTAACGGTACATTAAATAAAACTTGGTATCATACTTATATAAAGATAATATTTATTTAAAAATATAACAAGTTAAATAATATAAAAGGTATCCTTAAAAAAAAAAATACAAGTACTCCACTAATGTGGATAATGGCCTTGCATTTCCTTTAAGGGTCAGTCAGGTTTGTATGTTGCTTTTAATTTTAGGCACAATTCCAAGTTCTCATCGATAAGCCGATTTCTTAATTTACTCTTGATTAAGTTCATGCTTGAAAATGATTGTTCGCATAAACATGTAGACCCAAATAAGGAAAGAACAGCAAACGCTAGTTTCTTCAGTTGATCATATGAGTCAGAAATACTATTTCAGGTGTTAAAAATCAACATATCTTCCCTCTCCAGATCTTTCAAAGCAGACCACTTGTTCTGTAAACTTAATTCTCATTTATTTGTCTCCAATAGCTCTAAATCGGCATAAAGACGCTCGAATTTGGAGCTCCGCAATTCTTTATTTTTTAAATCCAGCAACTGCATTTCAAATCTGACAATATCAATATTAAAGGGTGAAAAATTTATTTCTGTTACCGTGGCACCCAGAGGTTTATTAACAAAGGCTAACGCCGCTTTGCTGTTTCTAAAGTCTTTGAACCTGCTGAGATAAGCTTCCTTCATATTTAACAGTGTTGTTCACAAATAGTAAATGTCAATATTAAACCCTTGTCCTTTGAGTGGCAAAAGTTCCTATTTAGGGCCTGTAGTGGAGATAAATCGCACAAAAAGAGAAACTTGCGCTGTGTCATTTATATCACAAGACTCATCAACTGCTATTGATAGAGTTGAGAACAATTTGAGATTTCTAAAAATGTGCCTCTTTTCTGTAGGCTTGCGTTTCAAAATGTTTACTCGTCTCTTACAAGGGAAGTTAATAAATAATGTTCCGTGCCTTCACTAAACATTTTGTGAAAGAGCCGCAGCCAAAGAATCAAAGAGTCGCGGTTTGCCGACTACTGCCCTAGCCCATTCCTTCGGAACAAACAATTTTATTTTTATTAATACCCTCAACATTCTAATTGTCAATCTCACAATTAGGATTGAGAAATAATAAAAAAAAACCTTTTACTGTTCAACATTATCTTATACTCGGGAGGATATCCTTCACTTTTATGAATACGGGCATGTGGGTTCTACGTCATTCTCCATGCCTCATTCAGGCATCCTACGCACAGAAACGAGCTGAGAAAAAACATTTCCTTTCACTTTTAAATATAATAAAAGATTTGTATACATATGGATTGCAGGAAAGTTCCAATTTTTGTGTGTTAGAATAATGTGAAAGATGAGTGATGTAAAATTTGACATCATTCACAGTCCTGATGACGCCTCGATTAGGCAAAATGTAGGTAAATTGTAAAAACAATAATAAAAAAAATTGGTAAGACTAGACTGTAAAGATGAAAAAATATTGTTTTTTCATCCAGTGGTTATTTTGAAATAAAAGTTTCTCTTAGTAGAGTGTTTACTCTTTAGAATATTATTACATCTTAAGTGTATTTATCATCTATTATTTGAAACGATGATTGTTTTGTACATTTTTTTGAATATATTACTGTACAATTTTTTTTAGGTACACCTATGCTTCGTGCTTATATGCACGGATACTTCATGAGTATCAGACTGTACAATAAAGCTAAATCTCTTTCGGAAGCATTTAATTATGAAGAATATAAAAAGAAGAAAATCAGAGAGAAAATTGAATCTGAAAGGGAGCCCAGAGTTAAGCTAAAGGTTATTTATTCTTTTTATTAAAATTATGCTTTCTAATGTTTAGTTCAATTTCAAATTTTTTTTCATAAATGGCTATAACGTATTTTCAGACTCTTCCTAAAGTGAACAAAGATCTGGCATTGAAACTAATGGATGACACGAGGAAACCAAAAAACAAGAACGGACCTTCCTTATTAGAGGATGATAGGTTCTCGGCACTTTTTGTAAATCCAGATTTCCAGATTAATACAAACACTGAAGAATACAGGTATGAACTAAACTTTTTTCGGGGGGAATATTGTGTGTACTACATAGTATGCAGTAACCCTCCATGATCGTATTGAGATGGGTTTATATTATTATTGTTATTAATTAGATAGCTATGATGTACAAAAAAATAAGTTTTGGTATCTTACCTTTTTAAAATAATTACACTTCACGCATAATTACACACGTCTTATTATACTGAAACTGTATTACATTGGGTAGGAGGAGGATACAAATCGATTGATTGAGCGAATTTAGCATTTGTGATTTGGACATGTGGTTGCTTATTCTTTATGCTGAAAAAATCACTGGATGGAAAATTCTTCGCTTTTCTTTTCCTGTGTGAAAAATTTTTTTAGAAATTTTGGAAAACTTATTTTCATCAATTTTCTATAACCATTGGTTTTTTTTTTTTATGAAAATTTTATTTTTTAACTCTGAACCCGAATCTGTTGTTCAAAATGTACACCTTTTTCCTGTTGGGCTAGAAATGCTCCTTATTGTGCAGGCTTAGAAGAAATTTCTTTTGTAAAAAAAAAGTTGATAGTCATAAGAGAAGTTTGTTTAAAAAAAACAAAAATTTGTAAAAATCCAGTTTTTTACCTGTCTAATTCTTGTTTGCACGGCATTAGAACTAATTCATACTTTAATTTTACATTAAACTAATTTTTTTTTAAATAGAAATGTTCCTCATTGCATCGCATTCTGTTAAAGCTGTTTTTTTTTCAGTATATTTTACCAAAATACACACATTAGAATGTTATCGTTTTAAAAAAAAACTGATTGGTAAAACCTAGTTATTTACTAAAGTTACATTACAGTTAGGATTGGTAATGAGGTGGAGGATATAAATAGATTGAGCATTCGATTGAAGCTGAACTGATTTTGATGGTGATTGTGAATTCAATGACCGGAAAATTGTTTTTGTTTTTTCCTGTGGTTTTGGTTTCATAAGCAAAAATCTGTCACAAAAGAGTTATATTTTCAAAATTTTCTCCTGTTTTTACACTAGTTTTTTATTTTCTAACACAATTGAATCGAAAGTTTAAGTGGACAAAATGTTAAACAAAAATTATTTTTTAATAAGTGAAATTTAATTCAGGTTAAAAACCAAAGTTCTGCTTCCGCAATAATTTATAAAGTAATTAATCGATAAAATTGTTTCAAAATCTTGATTATTGTTTTTAGTCAGTGTTTATTGCGCTCAATTAATTATTATTATTATTATATAATAAAATTGAATGGCTTGTTATATAACTATTAAGTAAATATTTCCATTATTCTAGGCTTTTGAATCCAGTTATATCAAGGTTAGACAAAGGGAAGAAAAAGGAACTCGAAAAAGAATTCCTTCAAAGCCAGTTCCAGCCTGTTGAGGTAAAAAAAAATTTATTGTACTTAATAATTTAAAAGATATATATATTTATATAATCACTTAAAAAATTGATTATTAAGTTGAGTCAAAAGTGCTACAAAAATACTGTTGGATAGCAAATATTTTTTTAAAATGCATTTATTTATTTAGCAATGTTTCCTTCAGCTTCCGGCTGTTAGTATAAGGTAGCTCTCTAATAAATAAATATTTTCTGGCATATTAGCATTTGTAATGTCCACCAGTGTGTGGCATGAGATAATTAGGGATAGACATGATATTTGGATAGCAAAGAAACTCGGCATTTTAACTTACACATCCCGTCTTGCTAAGCTTGATTATTTGTAATGTAATATTTTTGTCTTTTTTCATAAAGGTGGAAGAGGAGCTGGAAGGTAAAGCAAGCTCTGACGAGAGCTCGAGTTCTGATGACGATATGGGTTGGGTGAAAGAAGTGAAAGCAGAGCACAAGAAACTGAAGAAAGAAAAAGAAATAGAGGAGAGAAGAAGGTTGCTGGAGAGTGGTCCCAAGCTTTACGAGCTCAAACCTGGTGCTGTTTTTAACCCTGGTACACATAGGGTACAAGAAGATCCTCTCGCCGAGTGAGTATTGAAATTAATATAATTGTTGTTTGTTTATAATTTCATTTTACAAAAACATTACTAGAACTCATGGAACCCTTACATATTTTTTTTTTTTTTTTTAGCTTGTCAATGGATCAAAGAATTAAGGAAGGAAAGACGCATACTATAAAAGAGTTAAATTCTGGTAACAGAGAACTTAGTTTTACAGTCCAAAGGGTATGAATTATTATTTACTACTTGAATATAATATGTACAATGATATGATAAACATTTAAGTTGAAATAACTTTGTGCCCCTTATTCTAACTTAATTCAATTTTGTGATATCCTGCATCTTCTTGTTAACTGATAGATAGAGATAATACCCCAAATCCAGGACTTCTAAGTTTTTTTGCTAAGGTTGAATTATCAAACACTAAAAGCAAATTAACTTTAAGTATAATTGGGATACATAGGCTTGCTGCACTTACGATAACAAATCTCCTTTTGGTACAGAAATTATAAATGCATGAAATTCACAGGTGTAGCCAACTAAGGCTTTGTCTTGAAATTCGGTCATTTTTAGAGTATAGCAGTCTTCAATCTGACATTAAATGACTATCACTAATACTCTTAATTGTAAAAAAATTTATTTTGTTTTTGTTTTTTAGAAGAAAAAAGGAGAAATGGACCCTGAGAGTATTAAAAAACATCGTGAAGAAAGAAGAGCAAATGCGAGGCGTCCTCCTACGAAATTTAGAATGCCTTCTAGAGTACCTCGTTTTAAAAAAAGAAATTAATGTAGCAATTGTAGAAATAACTGTAAATATGTACATAACTGTTATAATATAAACATTTATAATTTTAAGCACCTTTTATTACACGACTCTAACTGAATATATTTATCAATAACTCCGTTATATATTATTATGTTTTTTAAAGAAATTAAATTTATTTTTAATTTATCTTTAAATTTTTCTTATCTGAGGTTTTAAGGTTCTGCTGATAAATAAATAATTCTGGCAAAAATGTGAATTTAATATTACAAATAAAAAACAAAAAAACTTAAATTAATTATATAAATACTTGTCTATAATTTTGCTTCTTCTTTATTTCTCATTATTCATCTTCAATCAAATTAATACTTCTTCTTTTCGTGAATTTCTCTTCTATTCTGCTTTAAGTCCAACAACCATTTACTAAAAGAAGTTTTTACTACAATCACTATCTTCAGATAACATGTCTCATGGACTGACCATAACAAGAGTGATGCTAACGCTCTCGCTCTGCTGTTTTTCGTAACCTTCGCTCCTTTGTTTTGATCGCCTTCTTGATATACGATTCGATTAACGCCCTTTTTATTTCAAATTCTTGATATATAAAGTTTATAATATCAAATATCACAACAATATATTGGCCTTTTATCAGATCGAAGTATCTCTAGAATAAATTTATGGTTATCCCATTATAATGGACACCTTCCCACTCTACCTGTTTTACAAATCCAATTTTTTTTTTTCACTTTTATTATTTTTTTGTATCAAGCAAATACAGCATAAATTTCTTTTATGGTTAACTCATTTTTGAACATTATAGAACTAAGGAATGTGTCGGGGAAAAAATTATAGCTGCAAACTTCTCACCCTTCTGCGAAGTCATAATCTATCCCTGTCACTTTATGTTGACTAAAGATAAACTAGATAGGAACTGTCCGCCAAATCCAAGTTATTTTACAATAAATACATGGTTTGTTATAATACATTTGGTAGCATTTTGAGCATATATGAACTTTAATCAAAAAGTAACTAGAATTTTTGTTTATCGTAAAAAAATTGTATTTATTCATCGATAGCAATTTTGTCCCTATCAAGGTAATACCCTTCAGATATAATATACTTGTGCCAGCACTTCTCGATATAGCTCTTAGCTCCTTAAGCGATTCTTCTTTTATCTCATCAATGGTGTCAAAAGGTTGTCCTTTCAAGCTTTTTTTTTTAACTACGGGAACAAAAAGAAGTGGCAGGGACCCATGTCTGGCAAATACGGTGGCTGAGGTAAGACAACAGTTGTTTTTTGTAAAAAGATTATGAACAATTAGTTAGGTGTGAGCGCGAGCGTTATCGTGATGCAATTTCCATTGTTTTGCCACAGTCATGGTCGTTTTCGTTGGATCACTTCATCTAAACAGCGCATTTCTTCCAAGTAATACACTTTATTGACCGTACAACCTTATGGCAGGAACTCATGATGCACAACGCCATCGGAAAAAAAACAGTGAGAACCTCCACTTATGATCGAACTTTTTTCGGTCTTGATGCCGCTTCCATTGCGAAGATTTCGCCTCTTTTTCCATGTCATGCCCATGTTTCGTCACCTGCTATGATGCATTTAACAAACTCTGGATAGTTGGTTACTTCCTTCAGCAATTCTTTGGCGATATCCACGCAATGTTTTTTTTGGTAGAAATTCAACAATTTTCGATCGAACTTTGCTGCCACACATTTCATACCCAAAACTTGGGAAAAAATCACTCGACATGGTCCAAATGATATATTAACTTCAACAGCAACCTCTCTAATAGTAATTCTGCTTTCGTCCATTATCATTTTCTTAACTTGATGGTCGTTTATTGAAGTGTTAGGGTGCCCAGCACGATCAACGTCTTCAGGGCCCTCTTTGAAACGTCCATACCACTCATAAACTCTTGCATTACTCATGATAGATTCACCATAAGCCATTTTCAACATTTCAAAAACTTAGCTGCACTTTATTTCATATTTTTGACTTTTTTTAAGAGAATGCCAAAACACCTAACCTTAGCGACTGCTACTGAAAAAGTAAACATTAAAAATAGCTGCAAATTTCAACGTATTTCAGAGACTTGTGTACCAACATGATTAAAATTTACCATCTGAATCATAGCGCCCGCGAATTATAAAATTCTCGTTACTTTTTTTTTTTTTGATCAAACGTCAAAAAATCAAGACATATAACCATAACACAAAATATTGCCAATATATAAAATATAAATTATTGCTAGTACGGTCTATGAATGGAGCCTGAACCATATCTTCCACCTGTGCGTGGAACATTGTTAATATTATAAGTTTCCACTGTTTTTCTTTAAGTTTGTTTGATTTAGATAATAGGTTAAAAATAAAAAAGGCAACGAGTTGTCTTTCAAGAAAGTAAAAATTAAACAGAATCAGCATGATAATTTATAAATTTTATTTATACAATAAAATAAATTACATCACATACTGTTAATCAACTAAAGTAATTTTTCTTACAAAATATTGATATTTAATTATTATTTTACAAACCGCCTCTTTATTATATTTTTAAGTAACATACACTCAACTAATTCTAGTTTAGGAATGCAACAGATCTAAATATCAGCAGTTGTTCAATCACGCTGTTTTATCGGACATAAATTGATTTGCTGTCCGCTATTCCTAATCCTATAAAATTGCACACTAATTTAATATAATAATAAAACAACACATACAAGAAAAATCAGTCAAGTATTCCTAAAAATGATTAAGGAAAAAATCAAATCTAAGGACTAGACAGCTTGGAATTCCAACACCTAACAATCAGTGCCTACCAATTAGTCCGAAAGTCTGTTTTAATACGAGTAAGAACACAGCCTCCTATCTTATACATACAAATTAAATACCTTTAGACAAGAAAGTTTATTTAATGTAAATTTAATATTTAACAAGAATACAAACACTACATAAGCTATTATACAGTTAATTAACACAACCAACACATATGTACAAATAATACACAAAACTAAATACAAGTTTAATAAACAATACATATTATTAACAGAATACAGTAAAATCTTTTGTAAGGGTCAGTCAAGTTTTAACGTTGTTATAAGTATGCGGAGTTGCTTCTTAATAATATAATTACGAATAGAGTAGTGCTTCTGCTCGACTGAGTGAACCATGGCATGCTGTGACAATTTCTTTCTTCTTTTTTTTCCCCCTCATTTATGTTCGTTAAAGAGAAATTTTACTGTAATAATTAAAATTTTATATTTAATGAGTTGACAAAACTATATAAAAAAAAATTCACCTCAGTTTATTATGTATGGTGTTTTCACCGTAGTTATCACCAATATCACAATAATTTAACATTAAAGGTGAATATTATTAATAAATATTGCATATTTTTATAAGATAAAATAAATAATAACATGGAAAAAATATATAACATTAACAAAAATAAACCCTAGGCTTATGAGTATATCACATTTCAATTATACATTCAAGTATACAAACATAAATAAACATTATAACAAATGTATTAAATATGAACTTAACTATAAATATTAGTCTAACATAATACTTAAAGGACTCGTAAACTAAAAGATAGATGATGCAATATAAATGTTTTTATATTTGTCTAAAAGTCAAAGAATTTAAGTAAAAACATTTAAAATATGAAAAATACCTGATTTGTAAATGATTACAAATGAATGAAGAAAATACCTTAAAATTATTAAGCATAATTTAAATGAGCGATTACCACATAACATTTTTGTCAATTTTCTGAGGATATTTATACATTCAAAAATTGTTAGTTACAATATTATGAAAGAGCTTCGCATTTACAAATACGTTCCATAAAAGTGGAGTAATACCAAAAATCAACTTTACTACGCATGATCATGGTAATTAATTAATACAATCATCCTTGATGGGAAACCATTTGCAATAAAGTTTGCTTTATATTGAACCTAATATTTTAACAATTTAATGCGACGAGAAGTTGACCTGAGAATTCTCGTCGAGGAGGCCTTGGATGTACTATTTTTCTTTGCTAATAATTCTTCCATTGCTGGAGTACAAGGCTCACCGTTTAATAGAGAACAACTGCAATGAATAAACATTAATAATATTACTATCATCTAAACTAGATAATTAAATATTTTAATTTTATAATAAATAATTACATAGATGAATAAATGTTGCTATTTATCAGATGTATTAGATAAGTAATCTGATTGAGTAGACAGTACTTTGGGTTATAAACTATTTGCTTTGAGGCCTAGACTATTTTGCGAAAGGATATATACTCTGCCTTGCTTAAGCATAAGGTGTATGTTATGAGTCTTGAGATGAGAAGTGATGTGAAGTGAGTTAGTTAGCAGTTGCGAAGGAAACAGTAAACAACTTGAGTCAAAACTAGTAACGATGTTTGCAAAATATGAATACAAATTTGTTATCATATGTTATAACGGACTACAATAATATTAGAGTTTTATGTACTTCATGGGTGATTTTGTTATTTTTTAAAATTTTGACTTATTTATTCAAAACATCAGGAAACAATTTAGATTTTATTAATACAATTTTAAAATCACATTTTTACTAATTGACTTTTTATACCATAGACCTTAATAATTTGAAATAAATATCCCTAAAAATGTATTACGTGTAGCCATTGAGTATGATGACTTGATTACAGAAAGTACTCTGGCGAAAAATAAATTATTCGTTGACAGACAATACTGACACTCGCCTATTTAAGAGGATAGAATGGACTGGAAGAGACTAGGCTAAAAAATTAAGAGTATCCAAATTGATGGGAATAGTATTCAAGAGATTTGTGGTGCGGACTTAGAACGAGGAATCAAAAGAGGATTTGGTAGAAGATTTAGATATGAGGAGGTTAAGGTTATATAACTAAAAGGTTTACTTAGTACAGATAGACATGGCAAGAAGAAAGGTAAAATAGGAATGTAATATGTGACTATATCTACGGATACTGAGGACAAATCTTAGAAATTAACTCATAAGTTGTTTAAGTCAGGCAGAGAGGCCAATAAACACCATACAGTCATCCATTACCAAATGATGAAAAAATATGGTATGCTTCTCATGCAATAATTATCAATGTGTGAAACATGAAATGAACTAAAAATATTGTGCCATCCATTAAAGAAACCGGTTAGGGTTGTAACTCAGTAAAGCCCATAAGCAATTGTATGAACGAAGTTTGTTACTATATTTTCATATTTATTTGTTTAATGTTTGTAATAATTATTATAATAATATTTGTTACTCAGTTTTATTATAAATTAATACCTGTCACTTCTGCTTCTTTTAGAAGAATCTGGAACTCTGAGCTTTCTCCTTTCAATAACTTTTAACATAGCCGAGGTAGGATTACTTAACGAGCTCAATCTTTGTTTCTTATTGGAAGAGATCACAGGGCTGAAACAACAAAAGCAATCGTATAAATGTATATTACAGTAAATGTAATATTTAATACATATCTGTGCATGGAGATATGTAATAGTCACATGTACATGTGTTATATTTATTCATTAATACAAAATTACAAACCTAACACTTCTAGTGCTGAACAGAAAAATTGACGATTTTCTATTTTATTGTATAAATAGTATTGACATTAATCACCATAAAATATAACAGAAAATTAAACTTTGTGGAACATCTAACATGGCATTTCTGAAGAGGAATTCAATTACTTGCCTCAAATTTATTTTGAGTTCACTCGCATTGCCGATGGTCAGGCATCAAGTGAGTAACGAAATTGGCGTGTTGTTAACGACAGCATACTGTTGTCCAGCACTTAAAGGGTTAAAAGTAATGAAAAGTGACAAAAAAAAAAAAAAAATTAAAAGTTACCCAAGTGTTGTAACTTCTTTTGCTTTTTCTTTTTTAATATCTTTTTCCGGGTGGCCTGCAAGGATAGACGTCCAGTCGAAACGTTTTTGTCTTCTTTTTTTTCCATTTCTATCAATAGCTCTTGTGACTCTAGGACTAATGCTAAACAAAAAATAAACAACTTACTAAATACTCTCATATGAATCATTAATAATAATTTCTTATTTCTGATGGCCGAGTATCAGTGGCTTCGTCATTATTTTTATTACAGCAAAACTTTTTCATTAGAACTCAACTGTATTTTTTAAAACAAATACCAATAAACTATAGAATATGAAAATAGAACATAAAATAGCAAGTGACAGGACTGCACGAGTGTATCTTATATACTTATTAAATGATTGGAAAAAAAATGTTCCAACCAAAAATAATTATTAGCCAAAGACAAAATATTCCGACATAAAGAAAGCTCGATGTTGCTGTGATGAATAACTTTCAGGCCTAAAAGATACAAAAATAACACATACTTCAAAATGTTTAATACAACAATAACAGTCTAAACATTATTTCAAACAAGATTAATTGATATTGTTACAAATTGAATTGCTCCCTGGGTAGGCAAAGCCTAGTTTTTGCTATACAACTATTAAGGAAAAAAACAATAATGATAACAATATACATCATATTACTAATAATACTTACGTATTATGATTATGGATGGCGCAAGGCTTCCTACTCCCGATGACAAAAACTGTTTTTTTTTTCTTAGTGATAAAATTTTCTCTTTCATGGGCTCTCTATGTACAACAGAACACATTTTATAAGAAAAAATATATATATATTTTTTTTAATATTAATAAATACCTTAGTATTACATATTTAATAGTATTAATTACCTGTTTAGCTTTTTTATCAAGTTTTGCATGAGAATCAAAGGTTAATTTGTAGTCATCAGCAAATCCAGCACTTCTAATTCCTTGAGAAAACAACTTTTTACAATATGAATAATCAGGATCCGAATTGTAGTCGAGCTGTGAAACATACTCCAAATATTCTTTAATAATAGCAATACCACAGCCTGAAACATGAAATATATATAAGTAAAAAAATATTTTGTGCTTATACGTTTAGCTATCCTAAAAGTAACGATGTTTATTTCAAAAAGGGTTTATAAAGTACTGTCTTATTTATTAATTTAATTTAACTAACAGGAACATTACAAGTAATTTTACAATCCTTTCTAGCGAAGGCGTACGGTCAGGTGAAGGCTAATTGCTAATTGTAAATACAACACATTTAGCTTTCCAATTTAAAGAAGATTGTGTGAAATCAGATGACTCCTTCAAGCTATTAGATAACTATAAACAACTTGTTAAACCCAAAATATTTATTTATGATAGAAGTTCAAATCGCTCTGCCATCTTTAAATTTTTATTTCTTTTGCCAGAAATGAAAAGGAAATCCAATGTATATTTTCAAAAATATTTCTAAACGTGTAAAAATGCGTATCCTGGTAAAATCTGTCAATAAACAGGCAATCCAACACTCTGCGCTTAAAATAATTTATCTAATATCGACACTTATTTGATTATAATAATCAAGGAGCGCTATACCTGGAATATTTTTAGAGGAGAACATTTTATTCAAAAATTGATCAATGTTACTAAGGGCTTCTTCCTTCATCTGAGTGACAACATCGCTGAAGTTACAACCTTCCCACGGAAGTTTACCACCGAGCCAAGCCACCAGGTTATATCCTAACGATTCCAAGTCGCTTCTCCTTGAAATAACTGAAAATATTCACAGGTTACATTTTAATTTATTACAATAAATCACATAAGTAATAATTTACACTAGTATTACATTAGGTCGGTGCGAATAAAATGTCGGATTCTTAAGTGAATATATTAAACTGCATATCTTTTTCCAAAAGCTGTTTATTTAATCAAAATATGCTCCATTTACTTCAATACACTTTTCCCAACGAGATTTTAATGCATAGATGCCTGTCTTGAAGAAATTCTGATCTTTAGAATCAATGAACTCTGATATGGCATTTTTCAGACTGTCTTCATTTTCGTACTGTTTAGCCCGTAAAAACAGTTCTAAATGTTTAAATAAATGAAAGTCGGTTGGCAAAAGATCCGGTGAATAAGGTGGGTGCTGCAAAATTTCATATTTTAATTCATTTAATTTCGCAATTGTTTTATACGATGTATGAGGCCGAGCGTTAAATCAATTAAATCTGGTTGCAAAGATGAGCATACGTTCAAGCGATCCAGCTTATTTCACTCAGTTAGTTCGTGCGGTATCCACTTATCCATTTTTTTCACCTTGCCAATTTCAGAAAGATGTCGCAATATTGTTGTAAGGTCAACTTCCATTTTGGCAGCAAGTTCCCTTGAAGAAACAGTTGGATTCGTTTCCACCAATGCTTTTAAAGCATCATTTTTCACAGACGTTTCAGGTCTTCCACGCGGTTCATTTTGCAGGGAAAAATCACCAGACCGAAATTTTTCAAACCAACGCTGCACTTTTCGATCGTTCACAGTATTCTCCCCAAACGCCTGGTTTATATTGCATGCAGCTTTTGCAGCATTATTACCAAGTTTATACTCATATAAGAAAATTACACAAATATCGGTTGAATTCATATCGGTGCAAAATTCAAAGCAAATAACAAAAGGGAACACTTTTGAGAAAATCTTCTTTGCTAAAAAGTGACTCTGGCAATGGACAGTACGACTATAAACCAGGTTATGTCAAAAACGAAAGCATAACAGGGAGACAAACGTTATCATTTAAAGAAAATCTGACATTTCATACGCACCAACCTAATATTATTGATGTATATCATCAATAATAAAAATTATTCTTTAAATAAACAGAGCTAATACCTCAGCACACTAACCATTTTGTCATAATCCATACTTTAAATAATGCTAATGTGGACTGGAAGAAAGTCTTGTTCAAAAATGAGCAGAGAAAAGGAAAATGTTCAAGTCAGTTCAGGAAAGGGCGCAGAGAAGGGAAATGAGAAGATTCCAATGCTCAAGCTGTTTGACGAAACAGGTAGAGGGTCATTGATGGGGAGGCCTATCTTTGTCTTCTTGTGATCTGCCAGCTCTAGCAGGGCGTAGCGATGTTAGAACATGAACGGCCTTGCACTCATTACTGTCTAACTCAACCTATACACTGTGGGAGTCGAACACATTTTATTTCTTCTAAATCTCAACACAACATTCTGACTTGAATCACATATCAAACACAACAATCTGACTTGAATCACATATCAAACACAACAATCTGACTTGAATCACATATCAAACACAACAATCTGACTTGAATCACATATCAAACACAACAATCTGACTTGAATCACATATCAAACACAACAATCTGACTTGAATCACATATCAAACACAACAATCTGACTTGAATCACATATCAAACACAACAATCTGACTTGAATCACATATCAAACACAACAATCTGACTTGAATCACATATCAAACACAACAATCTGACTTGAATCACATATCAAACACAACAATGTGACTTGAATCACATATCAAACACAACAATCTGACTTGAATCACATATCAAACACAACAATCTGACTTCAAGCGCATCATCACATGTGAGCTATCCTTAAAAGGCGAGATTAAACTCATAACTTTACTTGCAAACCTAGCTGACTTCACGCTGGTACTGACTGAACTGAATAGGGGCGATTTCTCCATCAACATCAATGATCAAGCTTAATCCACAGTAGGTCAGATTTTTGAGTTGACATATTTACCGTCTAATCTATATCAGGTTATTTCGATACTTATAATTACCAATCATACAAACAAAGATGTGAGAAGAGCTATAATTGACAAGCCAGGAAGGGTCTGTGTTATTCGTATTATTCGAATGGAGAAATATAGCGACCAGCGAGTACTCAGATTATTTGGAAGAAAAGGACTAAATTCTTGAAGAAACCAGTCAGTACCTCTTTGAGATTGTGCTGAGGTGGGATATGTTAACCACCACAAGAGCAACCCAAAATTAATATATTAAGGTTGCTTTCTTATTTTCTCTAGTTTATTTATAAATCCAAGTACCAAAACAACACATCGATAACATTATTGATATAAATATTGTTGTGATATTTTAATGTTGCGATTTTTGATGGTGCTTTTGAAATAAACTCGGAATTAGCGAGCATTGAAGAACGTAATAACGATCCATGGTTTATGCCGATGAAAGTATGAACGTTTTTATTGCCGTTATATTAACTATTAATATTTATAATAAAAATAATATCAATAATTAATATAAACATTTTATTTTATAAACTACGTAAATTAAGCAAAGTATAAATATCCGAAACAACTGGCATTGAATAACCAGTTGAAAGATCAATAAGGCAGCGGAGAGATGCGTGATATATATGAATACTTAGAAGCAAGAGGTCACACTCTCTTCATCTTGGAACCGGCAGAGGACGAGGCAGCATGAGGAGGAAGCCCAGGTAGCAACCCACGAGAAGGCACGGTGACTGCTGCCTCGTGGTGCATCAGAAGACCGGCATGAGACTTTCACCCGCCACGCATCAAGAACAAGATGCTAATCCGAATCACACAATAGAAGACGACCATCGAAGAATATCACAAAGAAACACTGGCCAGTATTAGTATCACTTTACGAATAATTATAAGGTATCATTTTAATGATAGATTTAATAGTATTCTTTTATTACGTACGTAGTTTATTTGTATAGTAATTTTAAATCAATTTGTGTAAATAAACAATTATTCCTTTTGCCAGAACTTTATCCTATTTTTATTAACAGAACCTTGAAATAACGTAAAAGTTAAATATAAAGTTATAAATTATATGAAAAATATATAATTAAAATATATATACATAATAAATATTTGAATATTTAATGCTTATTTAGTATGTCTGTGATCCTAACTCAGATTCAAGTTACAATTATCTGTGGCTAGATCTCCCAACAAAACTTTTTTCAAAACTTCTGGATTGATAGACAAAGATATATATTAAACATGGCTTATTTTCTAGACTAACATTGCCATTTGCAAATTTTAGAAACCATGTTTGAGTAGGACACCTTGTACTTTTATTTCATTCGACATTTCCCAAGTTTTAACAATATTTTTCTACTAATGGCACTGAATTTAGCTAATTTACAAACTTACTCCTCATTATAAAAAATCCTACCTAAGAGAAATCAATTGAAATATTGAACACTCAAGTAATGAGTATTAAAATAAGAGCTGTAAATAAAGTTTAAGTTTTACTAAGTGAAGTTTTGTTAAATAATTTAATAAAAGTCACTAAACAGAGTGCTCTAAATTTGAACATATTTCATAGATAGCAACATGAAGCTTTCTAACCTCCAATGTGCGCGTCTCTTCCAGAATACTCCAATGTTCCGACGTCTGCCTTTCGCCCATCGGGGTTATACTCCTTGTGGGTTCCATCTCTATATTGAAATCTGCACACTAAACCAAAATCGATGAGGTACACAGGAACATCATCTCCCAAAACCATATTCAGAGATTTTATGTCTGAATGAATGTAGCCTTGGCTATGAATATACTCGAGAACATCAATCTGCAATCAATTTTACTTTATCAGAATACTAATAATACATAATTGATTTGTTTAGTTCTAAAGAGGAACGACATGTATAGTGATAGCATACATAGGAGGAGCAAGATTTATTGGTAAGTAGAGGAGAGATGATAACTGAGTGAGTTAAGTCGATTGTCATTTGAAAAGAAGGAGAAAGAACGTCCAGGTTAAAAGGGAAAAATCAAGCAATTGCATCGGAAAATGATTGATCACATATAAACTAAGTCTGTTCATAGCATTTGAGTTAATAACGCATTTACATGATCAGAAGATTGGGTACCCGAGAAGGAAGTCATCGAGCAAGAATAAAAACATAATTATAAATTAATATTGAATAAACAATAATATTTTTGAGCTAAGAGTTGAATCTTTGGGACCATTGACATTTTAAAATAAACAAATGCATTTAAAATATTTCTCTTATTTTAAATTACTAAATTGTGTAGTGAGAACAATACATTTAATCCAGTATTATTAATTTAATGGATGATATAATTAGAAATTCGGTAGAGGCTAAGACCAAAGTCTAGACTAACTAGACTACAAAATTTAAGTGTCAACTAAACAGCCAAGGCCCTGATCCAGGTGACAAGGAAATTTGGAAGTCAGGGTCTGTTTTTGAGCCTTTTCTTGAAAGGAATGGTTCAAAGGAGTTTTTACTCTTTACTTGCGTTTTTGTACTTTTTTCACTACCTCACTTACATTTCTCTTTCAATTAAAATCAAAATTGTAATGTTATGTATAACAGTAGAAAGTTTTTGGAGTTCTTTGGCAGTTTTCAAAAAAAGCAGTTGATGTTAATAATTTTTCAGAAATTCCAATTTTTCAATATTTGTTCCGCTTAAGCTGCTACTGTGGTTCCTAGATGGTTATTTTTAATGATTATGGTTACCAAACTTGATTGTACGGAAACTGCGCAATCATTTAAAAAAATTTTACTTTACACAAACAACGATAATAATTAACACCAATGAAAAAACATGTATTGCTTTATCAGCTTTCAAAGTTGGTTTCGCGGAAAATTAACAAGCTGACAACTTTATCATGTGTTTATTATAACTTCTTTACAACTTTCTTCAAACTAACAGGAAAAAAAATAATTCAATACAAAAATATAACTAATAACCATCACAGGTAATTCCAAAATGCTTCATTTAAAAATAAAAAGTAGATAAGTATTTCTTCTTCTTTTTTTTAACGTACTTTTTAAATAAAAATAAATTCTTCTGCACTTTGTTTAAAACAATCTGGTATCAGTGCAACATCACAGTCATCTCGCCATATTGTGAATGTTAAAAGGTAGATTTAAAAGGGAGCATTGGGGATTGTAAATTGGGTTAGTTTCTTTTTTATTTGTCTGTGATGTTAATGAATGAATGGCATCACCATCATGTGGGGGACCACACATGAAGAATTTTAGAGTTACTCTACAAAAGATATGACGCACGGATCACAAAAACTGCCGTAATACTAACACCTCTTTGCATTTCCTGTAGTGGGAAAGTAACACATTTTGCAATTTAGCTAACTTGCAGATATCTGCACTTGCGACAATCTTCCTATAGTAAGACACACAGAAGACCGACCCATTTGTGGAATAAATCAAAATGGATTATTTTGTGTGTCACTTTAGTTGCACTTGAGCAATACGAACATCAATTACAAAAGTTGTACTAATAATAAATAATTTATTTGTTTAAATTCTATTTTTCAAAGGGAGCTAAACAAATTCAATTTATAAAATTATACTTACAACATATGAAGACAGTGTAAATGCTGTTTTAATATGAAACCTTTGAGAATGCTTCATAAAAATTTTATAAATAGAATCACCATACTTAGGAAGTACAATAAATCTCATTTTTTCTCCCTTCATGACATGGGATCCAAAACCATAAATTTTTGGCATCCCTAACCTTTTAATTCGCCTTGCCGACATCCAGCTATTAACTTGATAAAACAAAAACATAGACATTAGAAAACACATAAAAAAAGATCATTTACAGTTATAAATAAAATACATAATGAGATGTTTAAGATGTGATATGATGCGGGTTGGTTGTGGGTCATAGGTCCCACCTCTTTTACAACACAATAGTCCAATTGTACTCCAGTCTATTCATATAGTTCATTATTTTTTTAATAAGAATTGCAATTGAGAGTAGCAATACAATTTATGTACTTGTCTATATATTTTTTCTTATATTAGACTTTTATTATTTGCTTTTCTATTTTTATTTCATTGTTCACTGTACATATCCAGAATTGGCCGGCACCTTCCTTGGTTTTAACTCTTATATATTTAGCTCGAATGTTATTTTATATGTATTCAGTTTTTCATTTAATGTTATATTGTATCTTACTGACTTGTTTATATATATTACCATGATCTGGATTTTTGATTTTCCATAATCCACCCACCATCTGATATTTTCAATTTTGATGAATTGAAAATACCGAACAAGTGACCTCTCCTTTGGCCAATGAGAGTGAGCCAGGTGGTGTTGAGGAGGGAAAGGTTAGTTTATGCCTAGCATGGAGTAAAAGACATACTCCCGTTCATAGTGATCGGTTAATTTAAAGTTATTGAAGAACAATTCTACAAAAGAATAAAGAATATTTTTAATATTAACATAGTGGTGGGGGCCGCTTCAAGAAAAAGCAACGACTTTGAAGAATCATTGGACATACTAACGACCAGAGAAGAAAAATAGGAAACGAGGTATGTTGCAATATATGAAAATCCATGCAATTATTATTTATATTAGGTATTTACTGTATAAAACTCTCGAACCATTCATGTGGTATGAAACATTTAAAATAGTAATGTTACGCACAAGAGCCATAGTGAACTCTTGAGATAAAATGAACTAGATCATTGTTAAATAAACTGTTATTCTTTATATCTTTATAGATGCCCTTTTACCTCTTAATAAATAAGAAAGTATAAAAATATATTTTAAATAAAGCGGAATTACGAAATTATATCTTAATTCTGTTAATGAGATTAATATTGAATTAAAACTAACTATAATTTCATATGAATAAAATGTAACTTACTTATAGCTTCTGTAGCAGCTCTTAGATAAAAATTCATCTCTACGAATAATGGTCCGTTTCTATGTGGTTCCTGTAAATAATTTATAAATTTCAGCACTTACAAAAGATTCAGATTTTATTTTAATGATCAGTTCATTATAAAGTAAAATAGTCATTCCAATCCGAGAAGAACTAAATATAATATCTTAAGTAAAATACCCAAGGTTACCTAAGCAAGACTAATTTAACTCAGATCATTTGATTGCGTTTTTTTTTGAACAAGGTGAGATCGAACATTTTCCCTCAAAAAATAAGATTATTTGTCTCTTCAAATCTTATGATGCATTAGGCAGCTTAAATTACAAAAGATTGAAACATTTTGAAATCTAACATAGACAAGTCAGTCAAAATCTCGATGTTTTAGCTTAGAAAGCTAGCTATAATAATTTTATCCTTGACTACACAATTATATTAGTCAATATAAAATATATCAAATTCATAGTTATACAGAAATATGCTAACATAGCCTTTATAACAAACATATTTGTCCATAAGAGCTGAATTTTTTATATCTTATAGAGCCCTAGACTATGATAAAAAATGATTTCTCAAACTTGATTTACAAATTGTGGTGCTATAGGAGGGCGAGGAAAATCTTTGTTAAAAAAACTAAAATAAACTATAATTGGTTTTCGGGAATAGATTTTTTGAAACATGAATTTTACTAAATAATAATATCAATAAAAGTTTAAAACTAAATTATAACTATTCGAAAATTATCACAAAAATAAATTAAATGTATCCTTACCATTTTAATAACGTATTTCGCTTCAGATCCAACCGGTTTAGTAATGTCATCCGATGCTGAAACAATATAAGGTAAGGGAACGAATAAGAAAGAGTGAGTACATGATATATCAAAAACATGTTTCTTCATTATAGATCTCAACCTCATTATTATCACTAGTTCAGCCATAAATCAGATTAATTTTGACTTTTTAAAATTGTAATTTGGAATAAACGACGCAGAAACCAAAGAAGCAATATTGAGATACTTGAGCGCTTGCGAGTTATTCTTGAAACTAATTGAATTATAGCAGAAAAATTAAATTTTAAGGCACCCAGCTTCAGCCAATCCTTTAATAAAAAGGTTGATTTTTAATTCACTGAAACAGGAAAGTAGGCATATACCGACGGTGAAGTTTAAGCCTCTTACATGCTTTGTGAGTATATAATGATTACCCCTTTACTGGCCTGTTTTGTTCTTCCTTAAAATGATGACTGTTCATGATGAACAGAGTTGGAGACAAATATAACGATGTCTCATACAACACCACATTGGAATTCATGTTGAAAACTTTCTCCTTTGGAAGAAAAGCAATCATAGATCCGTCCAAGTATAGTTAAATCAACTTTAAAGAACATTAACCAATAAAAACATCCATACAAGAAAACTACCAATGAAACAATGCATCACAAAAATTAGTCAGTGATAGTCTATGACATCTTCACGTTGAACCAAATGATGTACGGTTATAGCCCGAAGACAGACAATTTTAAACTATCACCTGCAAAACCAGAGATGGTACCCCATAGCCTAGTTCCTTATCTAATATTCCAGGTCGCCAGGAAGTACTTGAGAATATGATCAGCCAACTGTAGATAAATAATTGTACCTGTCACCAGATAATTTTAGCACCATAGGCAAATATTATACTAAAGATAGGAAAGGTCATTTTGACTATCCATTTGTTAATCAGTTATTCACTTCAATCATAGCCTTCCTATCTGTCATATTTTATTTACAGGGTAAAATTACTCAGGCTTCCTATGAAACTATATTTTATATAATTTTAAGGTTTAATAACCTATAAGGTTTTGTATATAAGTAACTTTATATGATGTAACCGTTCACCACATTGTGACTGCTGTACGAACAGAGAGCTAAAATAACTCCTGACAATATAAAGGGGAAGCTGACAACAGATAAATTTGCCGAATCATTCCAGCATCCATAGAATTCACCTGAACCATAAGATTTATTTTATCTACACTGAGCTTTAGACTTCTGACAATCGCTAAACTTAGTTACCACCAATGCTATCTTGTAATTAAATTTAATAAAAAAAATATAAATTCAAAGTTTTACCTAAGTATATGTCACCAAATGCACCAACGCCTATAGACTTTCCAATTTTCCATTTCTTTTTTGTCACATCACTCACAACTTCACCACTTCTGATAAGATCCGGTATCCGGTAGCCTGTAATAGGGTTTCTTTTTCTTTGCATAACATTTTGTTCCACAACTAAAGGTTGCCTTGGAGCCATTCTAAAACACTTTATTAAACTCAAGAGTTATCAAAACACTACTAAAAGTGAGCTATAGCAAACAAAAGCTAATATTGTATTAATAATTACAAGATAAAGATGTATAAACTAGCACAAATGAAGTAATAATAATAACTTGGACATAAATAAAAAAAATCCGTCAAAAATATCAATACTAATCTTACCTTAAATGTTTTCTAACCTTCAATCTACAACACTCAAGAATAGAAAACACCAGACCAAATCAGAGAGTAGCATTAGTTTCTCAATATTAAGAGGAAAGTCCGTGAAACCAAAATAGGATCTCCACTTTCCACCATTATATTATGAATTATATAAGCTTTGATAATATTTAAAACAATAAAAGATATTTTAAAATATATTTATTGAGTGAAAATACAATTATTCTATAATAGATTGATACAATAATGTATATACATAGATTGAACACAAGGTTGGAATGACATCCAGTTTATCGATATATGCATTGTTCATAGCTTGACAATCCACTAATTTGCTAATCAATGTAATACATGCACCATCAATATTAATCGCTCTTTCTAAACAGTACAATTCATATACGCAATCGATCACCACAAAGATCATGGCAGGTCAAAATATTTAGCAGATAAGGTACATTCTTTTACAGACAGTTGTATCTTGTTAATTAATAATACAAAATCACTCTATTATAACATTTCAAAATGAAATACTTGTATAGATAATACCGAAACTTAAGTAAAAAAACAATAGATTGAATGAAATATAAGTTGTAAAGAAAATAACATCGCACATTAAGATTTTACACACATAAACTGTGCAATTAGTTTCTTTTTTCAATAATTAATACAATCATATTCATCTGGACAAAAAACATTGAGAAGACTAAGAAAAAAAATGTAACTAACGCAATTAATAATTAAAACAAACAAAAAAGAAGAGGTTTACTTACAATGTATTCACTTAAAAATATATGTAAAATACATAATGTGCAAATAATAGACAAATAATAAAAGATCAATAAACATTTAAAGAGATACCGACCACATCAAATATCTTCGAATACCATTGGGCAGCCCAAACTATGATTATAAATATTGTACAAATATATAAAATGGATGTGTTGAACAATAAACAACAGTAGATTCAAACCATAACTGTACGACAGGCAAGCTATCCCCTGAACGATATTACACCAGTGCAGCCGCCATCCAATACAATCATAATCAAAACACCAAAGAGTATATAACCCAAAAACAAAGAGAACAAATTTAATTTTAAAAAATACTTTATTCTGGGAGATTGTCCCCTTAAGAAGAAACAACCAAATTTCTGGTATTATAAAATAAATTTATACAAAAGTGTACATACGATAAATAAACATAGAAGCATCAAATCTCTATTACTAAACTTAAGATGGTCATTTTATCACAGTCTTAAGTACTACTTTTGGTATGTAAACCCTCTGTTGTAAATCTAAATAATTATTGGTTAATCAGAAAAAAATAGTGAACCCGGCACTTTGAGAATACGCTTTATACGCTCTTACCACCTATTCTCTAATTGTTAATGGGTAACATTAACCCCTCAAAATATTACAAATCGTTTTTCAACGTTCAATATCTCAAAATTATGTTCAGAGCTAACTTCAACGCCATTTTATAATTTATTGTAAATAAATATCCTCGTTTGCGTTTAAGACTATAGGCGGTGTGTTGTTAAATATTTAATTAGGGGAGGATCTAGGTATTAAAGAATATGAAGGAACGAATAGGCAAGATATCCGCAGTCTGCAGAAGATGAAATAACCAACACAGGGTCCAGGATAACATATAATAATATAATGTACCTGGCTGTGACGGTTCGCAGTAGGAGTGTTTTGTGTTTGCTAGAGAGGCAAGGAAAGAAGCCATGCACGACCTAGTACTCAATACACGGACAGTGAGCAGGCTACAATACTCTTATCTCTTCTATACATAAGAAAGGAAGCATAATAGCAGATACTATAGATCTCCCTCGGTCATTTCAGTTCATAAAATGCTCTCTAACATTCCATTTTCAAATGCTGAGATCCTATGAGAGTTAAGTACATTGTCAGTTCTCTTCTTGATGCAAATCATAGAGAATATCATATACAAGCATAAGTTCTGTTTGTAGATAAGGCTATGGAAGATCTTAACATCCCATTAAAACTTATTTGCCTTTCACAACTTAAGGTGACAGCTGTTGACATCACTGCCTATATCTAGGAAGATCTCGTATACAGAAAGATTCTCAGACATGTTCCGAGAAGAAGGGTGAGGCAAGGTGATACTTTAGCACTTCTTTTACTAGAGAAAGTGTTAAGGGATCAGATTTACAGCCGACTGGCTCTATTTCCAATAGGACTCCTCGCATACTCCGATGATATCGACATTGTAGAAAGTTCCTTTCCAGACATCTTGGAATAATTCCTAGTCTTGTTGGAATTAGCAAGGAAATTTGGTATTAAAATGACTGTAATAAAGACCAAACTAATGATTAAAGGTGAGGAGGTATGGTGGATGCAACAGATTACGATAAAAAGTTGAAGCATTCGTGTATCTCTGCTTGCCCGGTGCGTTATGTGAGCATTGAAAAGAGCATACGGTTTTCTTGAACTCATCTCTACCGAATTTGAAAAGCTCCAATGAATAACCATGAGGAAATAGGAGCTTCTCGTACCGTCTGTACGTTGATTCGGCTACTGTGCAGAAAACAATGCTCTCCTTTGTAATTGAGTAACCAGCCTAATTTACTTTAAGTACATGATAAAAATTTTTACCTCGTAGCTGGACTCTATCTATAATCCTAATAAGACGATGAGAAGAGAATCATTAGCTAAGATGGGTTCATATAAAGGAAGGGAATGAATTACACCGGTCACATGCCAGCGAGGACGGGATAGCGAACCACGAACGAATGAAAATGTCCTTGTCAGTGAACGACCGATTTGATCGACTCACTGTTGTGTTTTTGCCGATCTCTTTGTTATTGTTGTACCCTGATCAACCTTCAATGGTCATCCTATTGGATATGTTCTTGCTTAGATTTGTTGATGTTATTTAGATGTTCTCAGTCCTCAGTTAGTAGTCAATCTCATTGCTCACAAACACTATTGTTAACATTTCATTCAGTTTAAGACATAACTGTTTATTTCATTCTTGCTCCTGTCAAAGTTGCTTATTCCTGAAGATTTCATTTAGGTTGAGGCTTAAGTCGTGAGGGCTATTTAATGTTTTGATAATAAATTATGAATCAGTCATCAAGCTTAAATCCAGTAAATGTTTTAATTTTTTAGGTTTATAAGTGTATGCATTGAATAAATCATCTTACCTGTAGTTAATAACTGAATTTTTTAATTATTATAATACTAAGCTACCATGTCGTTTTCATGAAGTCAAAACCTTTAATTAATTTTAGCATTACTTATTATTCCTTGCAGATTCATTTAAAGTTAGTGTTAAGATGCATTACAGATTAGCAAAGTATTTCCTTTTTTGACAGCCTTACATAGTCTAGATATGAGGTTTTTGCTTTATGATAACAATGTATTTTGCTCTTTCAATTTAAATGAAAAGTGGCATGCTTAAATGGCTAATTATCTATTTTTTAATTAGGCCACCGTAAAAAAGATATGTACAACACATTTTAAAAAGGACAAAACCAAAGTTCAACCGAAAGTGCTTACATGCCTCACTCAAATACTAAACATTGCTATCGTAGAATGTGCCTTACGTTCAGGAAAGCAGGCACACGCAGAAGACACTAAAACAGTTACATCAGATATAGTCCAAAAAATATTAACTCAACTAGTAAGTCGCACAATTATTTCATTTAATCATTAAAAGTTATATCAATTATAAGTAGCCCAAAAAAAGTAACAATAATAGGATTGGGGGCTTAAGGCCCAAGACCTTCGGATAGCGATATTTCTCATCTGCTGGCCAATTCTTGTCCGAGCAAGAGCTTGTTCAGTATGAAATCATTTTAGTTCATCGGATATTTTTTATTATTAGTTCTGTGATCAGATGGCAAAATGTTGTCACTTTTCCTGATAAGAGATTTTTTCATATTCCACAGTCTTTAAGTACTATAAAAAAATATAAGTATTAGCCAACTATCATTGGTAACAAGTTCACTCATGCGAAACAACTCTGCGATTTTTCATAACACTATAATACTTATAGACTGTGGAGTGTGAAAAAATCTCTTGTTAGTTTAAGTGTCATATAACATTTGACATCTGAGCAGAGTTATGGGCCCACATACCATTTGGTGTTTCCTCTGTTGTATTATTTTAATTGATTGGTAAAGTTAAACATGATTTAATTATACTTCATTCTGTTTTTAGTTATTTGATTTGTGATGTCTTTCATCTATGCTATGAAATGTTATTTGCTTGAAAGAAACCTGCAATTACAATTAGATAATGAACTATTTGTACAAATAAAATAAATAATTTAAAAATTGTAATTTGTATTATTATTTTCCACCGACTCGTTTATTGAAGGATAGTTAGTTGTTATATAATACTCAAATTATTAGATTAAGGATTTATATTTTCAGGAATATTTCTTAAAATAGTTGTGAGGATGTCGGTTTCAAAACCAAAAGTATAGTATAGTTACACACACTATTTGCTGCTTATAAATAAAATACCCTTGATGGAATCGTTTCAAAACTAGAGTTAGCTAATTTAGAAGTCATTTTTAGAATTTTAAGCAAATAGAGGCTACCTACTCCACGAAAACTGTAAATTAATTGTAAAATAGCAGTCCAATGGTTTGAGTATCAATATCATCATCAATTGCCATTAACAGCGTAACAGTGGGGAAATATTAAGAAGATGACTAGGGGACATACAATTTCAAACAGAAGTAGAGCAAGGATTATTGATGTGTTTTAACATGGAGATGGTACAATGAAAAATTTTGGATTATAACAGGATGATTAGTCAAAAATAATCTTAAGATTATTAACAGCAATGATATTTATGGGACTATTTAAATAAAAAGATATGCTTTGATACTATTACAATAGCCTTAGTATTTGTTGTGTTAAATATGAGCTTGTTCAATTGCTCTGGCAAAAATACTTTTGCGATTTTCCACAGCTCGAAATAGGTTGAATGGAAAGTAGTAGGTTGCTCATGTAGATAGATATAGATTCTGGAGAAAGAAACACTGCATGGAACATGTGAGAGGTTCCTTTTCTTAGAAGGAAGGAATCGCAAGTTGCAATATACATCATAGTTCAGAAAGGCATGATCGAAACCACCACATTTGATAATCGGAGGTTAGAGGAAGGAGCTATGGAGATCAGCACCATTGAAAATGCTTGGGAGCACACCAGGAAGATAAGAATTTAATATTTTTCTAAGAGAAAATGAGTTGGTTGCCCAGCAATGGTAAAACAATCAGTATCTTCTATATGGGGAGGGTTATAGTCGTTTGTTTACAACTAATGTACATACCATAAAAACGGCATTTAATTCCTAATTAAAGATAAAAAAAATATAAATACACTACATTTAATAAATTTGAGCTTGTTATTAAAAATATAATGGCTACAATCTTAAGATTGAGGCAATTAAATCTTGAGCTCCAATTATAAAAAGTTTTTCTGCGATTGCATGAATTACTCTGATCATCTAATTTATTGAAATTGTTTAATAACAAAAAAATGAAAACCACATGAGTATTTATTTCTTTTTATTCACATAATTAATCACATATATATAATTTTGAATGGTTTATAACCTAACGAGACCAAACATACTCTTGGCCTTTTTATTTTTGTTTCAGAAAACAATTTAAAAAGTGACTACTACTTTAGAAGAGGTCAGTGAATAAATTGCACAATAAGGATTATCTGACGACAAAAAAAGTTGAAATGAGAATTAAATTTTATAAACAATTCTTAATTTCTTAAAACTAAAAAGAAACCCCTTTTTTAAAGGAAATAACATCAAATACAATAATTATAAAGAGTAACTACATACATTTAAAAATATCTACATTATTAAAAATTACATTATTAAAAATTACATCATTAGTTCGTATAGTAAACTCTTCCATGATTAAAATACTGTGATAAGTGGAAGAGAGATATGGGATGTTGAGAATTACAATGATCTAAGTCAATATTTTTATAAATTACTCCACATCCTTGCTTAGATTTATAGTAAAGTGAGTCGCAAATTAACCATCTCTTGAAACAAGATGTACTTTACTAAGAATCTTATCCAAAACAGTCAGCATTTTGAGGAAGCGAGCACTTGAATAACATCCATTTTGGAAACGGTTCATTTAATGATATAGTTGTATGGTTAGACCATACAAAGGGCTCTTAACAAAAGAATATAACATTTAAAACACAAACTTGTTATCGCTACATTAACAATCTCTAAAAAGATGAAAGGAATGTGCTTTAAATATTTTAAGTTGAACCTAAAACCTAAAAACTTACACCCAACAACATACAATACATAGAAATAGTAGCATTATTATGCACTTGATCAATTAGTGAACATGATTGTGTTTACCAAAAAAACTATTGCTAATAACAATTTGTAGTAAGCGTAATAGATTGGTTATTATGCCATTGCTACAGGCATTTGAACTTCATGTTCTAGAAGCTCTTTATAATTTACAATATTAAGCTCATGGGTATGCTTCCCCGCAAATTCCATGAATTTCACTTCTGGTTCAGCACTTCTCTTGTAGACTGTAAAGAAAAATCATTTTAAAGAACATGTTTAACAATAAATATTAGGTAAACAAAAATTTTTTTAACATTTATAAATACCTCCAGTAACGAGCTTTTCAAGTCGGTAAATGGGTAAACCAGAACATTCTTGCACAATGTATGCACCTGAACTGGCTCTATCTTCAACAGCTGGTGTGATCACTTGCATCGTTTCACGAAGAATATCAGTGTTAACTTCATAATAACCTGTTATAAGGCTTAATTTATCAATTAAGTCATTGTATTAGTTTAAACAAATAAAAAATTAATTACAATGTTATAGGGTTAGAATAATAATGTTATTTCTAGAAATTAGATGTATGGTTTCATGAAGTTAGCGATGTCTTTTGGGTCATCCCATGCAACTTCATGTAAAATTTTATGTCTAGGTCTAACAAGGTACTCACAAACAATGATATGAACAGACCGGTTTAAAAAAAAAAAAAAAAATGAATCCTTAAAAAGTAAAATATGAATAGTCCATCAAAGTCATAGTGGCTAACTTTCATGTTTCAATTAGTAACCCTGCTTCCTTCCTCAGTACATACAGCGCCTAAAATTAAAATATTGAGCCACAGTAGCAGAAGGAGTAATAGCAGCACTCTCTTTTGCATAAAAAAGTAAGTCTTCTATTTCTTAAAATATAATTATCAGTTATTTTTCAAAAACCAACACGCAGCCTCTTCCAACTTCCCAGAAAATAACTAGATTCTCACAAATTGGTAGACAGTAGAATTACAATTGTTCAATTACGAAAAAATCAAGTACTTGGCATGTTTAAGAGAAGCAAATCTACAAGTAATTTTTTTGTAAAAGTATAAATCTAGAGCACAACACCTCCAAAGAGATAACAACAGTTGGGATTGTTATTAGGTGAAACTAGCGTCATTGGCACTAAGCTATTTCTTTTCCAACTTTATTTCAGTTTTATAAACAGAACTACTGATTTATTCAAATATCTAACCATAAAGCAAAGATTAAGAATATGAAGCTATTTATAATAAGTGGTATTTTTTTTAACCTAAGCAACAAAGCAGTAATTTTCCAAACTTGCTCCACTCTACTAGACCATAAACACAGTTTACCATTAAATTAAAATTATGAATTGGAAATTTATCTTACCATCGTTCATTTTTTTCACTAAATCAATTAAAGATTCAGGAGGAAGAACCAAGGAACGGTTCAAAGGCATGACAAAACAACGATGACCATCAGTGTCAATAATACCTGTCTTATCCTGCAAAAAAAAACAACCGTATATAACAACAAAATTATGAATAAATCGTGTAAAAATAAGTGAAACAAGTAGTGTATTAATATTAGTGAATCGTGAGAATGGTCGAATAATTGCTACTCGTTTGTTAGTTCCCTCGGATAAACTATTACTTCTGATATCCCTGCCTTGCGCTACCATCCAGTGTGACCAATTGTCAACACCTCAGAAATAAGAAAATAACCAATTTTTTTTTTTTTTAAATAACGGACTTGCTTTTGCTAACTTATCATTTAAGAAAATTACCTTTCAGTTAGGTTAACTAAGAAAAAAATAATTTTATTAAACGTCTATTCGTCAATTTATAAACCATTCAATCGCTTGGGCTGTCGATTATTGTATATTTGTTTGAAAATATTTCTCAATATGAACATAAGGAAATACATAAATATAAAGCCAAAGAGCTATGTCGTCAAAATAAAAACTAATAAATATATATAACTCACAGCACAGACTGATTACAGTATAAAATAAACTAGAAAAAACTAAAAGAAAATACCACATGAGTTTTAGGCAACAAGTGTAAAATGTGTCAAGCCAGAAGTACATCGAGTGGTTATGGCATCATACAGCTGGTCGGTTAAAGCAGCAACTAAACTATATTCAAAAGGATTTTTTTTCTTAAACCGAGTAAAAACTTTAATGATTTTTTTTTTTCCCCTTCATAGCCCCTTTAAATTTACAGGTAATTATATACAATTAAAGATCCTCAGGCGAATCTAATTACAAATTATTTTTGTATTTCCTGTAGCTACTTTATATACAAGTTTTGTTATTTTATAAAAATTATATAATAAATAAACAAGTATAATGATACACATTTTATGTGACTGGACTGAACTGACTAATAAAGGTGATGGGGCTCACCTTTTTCATCAAACTTAAAACTAACTTACATACTAATTCATAACCTAATTTTTCCTCGATAGTCTGTTGCCATCGATGCGGGAGGGGCGGTGGGCGTCATTTTTGTACATGGCGACTTTATGGTACAAAAAAACAAAAACGACTTTAATGAATAAAGCATAAGGCTGCATTTTAAGAAGGTTAGGAATTTACAACTAACAGGTATGGGTAAATTAACAACAATAACTGAGGGATATAATTATAATTACAGGACACATGACTGGGTGATAGGGCTCTACCTCTGATTACATCGTGGGAGGGACTTAACAAACTTTCTCAACTTAAGGTTCCCTGTTTATCAAACCAAATCATTTGATACGTGAATCCTTTCCTTGCATCTAGAGGAATTTGAGGAGGTACTAGTGGATTTTACCGGTTGGCAGGGTGACTGAACCTCACATTGGGACAGGGAGCTCCTTGTCCTCTCCGAGGCGATGCATGGACTTACTCACTAAATACTGAATCACTGTAAGTTAAACAACTCAAAGAATCGGCAATTGGAATTATCATCTGCTGTATTTGATTTTTAATTTAAATTATAAAATTTGTGATTGAAGCTTGGAATGTACGGGCATTATTAGCCCCTTGACATACAATGACGTCTGGGAGACGTAATTCATTTCATGTGTGATTGCAGACTTTGACGTCTCCGAGATGGTAAGAACTTTCTTTGGGAAACCTCACACAGTATACTATTAGGTTCTTTAACTGATGCAGTCGTGCCTTGATCCTGTTTTGTTTAAGATGTTTTCGATGTCTCAACAGTACCGATCGCATTGGCTAAACTAGTAAACGACGCATGATGAAAGCGGTATCAGTACAGTACTGACCTCGCACGACGAACACCATAGTACATATTTGAAATTAGTAAAAATTAGAAATAGTGCTCCCAACATGTCTCAGTTGGATGTATTATATGAAAGTGACGATGGAAGTGTATTAGATTACTCTAGTGATGATAGTGAGACTGAAAATGGTCAACAATTTTTATACTGTTGAGTATTCAAGTGAAACTATTCTATTCGACAAAATTTGTGTAAACGTGCAAGACCTATTTCAAGCATTGACGAATTTGATGTACCAGAGGATGAATGTGATTGGAAAGAAAAAGAAAATATTGTCAATATAAAACAATTTACTGAAACTGCAGCCATGAACTGCTCTGTTCTACGAAGATTGCGTACAAATGCAACACCTCTGCGTGTTTTCAAACAAGTTTTATGTGATGACTTTTTTCAAATAATAGTCAGAGAAACGAATAGATATGCATCACAAATGGAAATGGAACAAAATACAAAAATGAACCAGGACTGGTATCCACTAACAAATGATGAAGTTAGAGCATATTTTGCATTATAATGTTGCAGATAGAAAAATCTAAAATAGATATGTATTGGTCAAAGCGAAAAATAATAGAAACACCCATATTTTTGAAAATTATGCCTTATAAACGTTTTTTTGGCCATATCGCGCTATCTTCGCAATATATATCCCGCATTTTATTTGTATGTCAAGGGGTTAATTATATAATTACTGTTATATTAAACAAATAAGAAAATACATACCATTTTAAAGTCATGAATAAATTTGCTTCTTCGTCCTCCAGAAAAGTCAGGTACTGTAATTTTTTCATAGTTGCTATCAATTTCAAAATCTTCATGAAAGTATTTCTCTCCTTCATCTAATTCGGTTTGCTGTAAAATTAGGCTCATTTAGAAATTATTAATAATGCCATAAAAACATTTCTAAAACTGTTATGAACATTTTTACCTTTAAAGGAGATGCTATTTAAGTTAATTTTTTACAATATATAAATTTGTAATCGCATATGCAACCATTGATTTATACTTACAAGAGATGTAAGGTCATTTTCAAGATTTTCAAATTCCTGGTCACCGTGCCTTTGGAGAGAGTATGGAATATTACAGCGAAGGTGGAACTTTTCCATCTGTAAAATGAATAGAAGTTAGATCGGTTGATTTTAAGGTTTTGATGATTTTATTCACCCATGTGTATGTTCTGGTCTTTGTGAGTCTTCTGTTGAAGTTAGAGGTATAAAATGAAAAATATAGATATGAGATATAGATAGATAAAATATGAGTATCACTAATTAATTAATGAGTTATTAGAAATATATACATTTCTGCAATTTGAAGTAGTGTGTAAAATTTAAGATCTTGACATCCCGACTAGTAACATGAATTACATGTTATGTGTATGTCGGTTATGACAAAAAGCCATTAATAATGCCAATAAAAACCTTTTCTCAGCTTTTAAGAAACCCTTAATTAGGTCATGCATCATACTTGACTTGAATATTGAAGATGTAACATACCTATGTACGTGCTGTTTTTGGATTAATTATGCAATGAATCAAATTTATCTCTTCACATAATTTCTTTACATTTTGTAATGTCATTTTTAAGGAGTAATTTGAGAGAAGGATTATTTTGTTACATAAAATATTAAATGATATAAAATAAATTATAAAAAAAGTTAAATTCAAACAAGTGAATGTAACAGCTGGGAAGCATGTGAGTAATTGGAACAGCTGAGAGGAACACTGAGAATTCAGGTTGTAAGAAATACTTGAAAGGAGAAGTGGTTAGTTTTCAATTGTTTAGAATTGCATGAGAAGAGAGGTGTTGATGACGATTTGTTGCAGTTTGCGGATGGTCAAACAAATTTGATGCAAGGGTCCTCATAGTCCATATTTCGTCACACTTTGTATCCCTTCATACAGGAATTGAGGCTGCATTATATTTAGAGAGTTAGGATCGACCAAAAACAATACTTGGGCTGGAGGCAAGACAAGTCGAGACGAAAAAATTGTGAACAGCTAAAAGTATATGTCTTATTTTTATTTATTTTATGTAAGGACCCTCCAGGTTTAGAAATAATAAGTTTAAAAGTTTTATTATTTTTTATATTAGTAAACTAACAAAATATTACAATTTATTATGTAAGCCGATAATAACAATCAACGTCATGAATAGAAGAGGTCAAAATAAATATTAAAAAAAAAGAACAATTTTCTTTACAATTGTGGAGTTTGTTTAATAATTTCAAAGCCTGTGAGTTTATGTTGACAGTTCAAATAATACAATGCCTTTTGTACGATAAAGTGTATATTATTATCATGACAGGTTTCTGTTAAGTTTTAAGAGTAATCACTAATGATTACACCAGGTTCATATGGTTGTGATAATGATATAATGAAATATTTGAATTTATTGAAAATTGTCTTAAATTACACAGGTAAAAGAAAAAATATTTATCTATCGAGCAACACTTCATGAAATGATAGGGCCTTAACAAGTGTTAAATTACAAACCAGCTGAATCCATTTTCACAAATTTTACAGGAGAGACAAAAAGCAATCCCTAATTACATAAAAAGTAAAATATTGTTGACAATGAAAACTCTTGGTTCTTTCCAACACATTTACTCAAATTCAAATGCTTGAATTGTGGTTGTTTTTGTTCTTCCTGTAAGTAAAATTTCTGAACTTGGATCGAGCTGGCTTTGAAACTCAAGTTGTATAAACATTATTATAATAAACATTTGTTAAATAGCACAAATATCTGTAAGTACATACTTGGACTCTGACAAACTGCTTATACAAATATAGACCGGTGACTATCCCACAGCTCATAACTATCAGTGCGGTGAGGAATAGACATGCAGTAGACGCAGAGCGAACTCTACGCTCATTGCCACCAATGTCTCCTCGGAAATCTCTTACAAGAGGAACGGCATGGATTCCTGCTCTGTCAGGCTGTAATCAAATCGGACATGAAAGATTGAAAAAATAGTTAAACTAAAAAGAGTAAACTAAAATCATTAGAGGTTTTAAGTCTTTAATTAATTAATTTTACAAATATACATACCAAATAAATCCAAAAGTACATTTAGTTCAATTTGAAGCAATTATATAAAATTAAAAGTTATAAAATATAAGATAAATATGAGCCATTTATTTTGAAAGTGGCCTGGTCCATTTTCCAAAATAATCAAGCCAATTGTTTTAATATTTGCATTTCTGCATTGTATTTTTATTTTTAAACAAATTATAACGGATATAATCTATTGGTCCTCGCTGGTGAAGTAATATTAGTTACAATTAGTTTAAAAATGGAAAATGGACTTAGGCCGCTTTCATATTAAATGGCTCAAATTAAGTTCCATTCTATTGGACATTACAATGACGATGGATTCTATATAGTAGATATTTATGTAAACAGATATGCTAATGACTAATGCAATCATCCCAGGAATACTCCGACCAATAATACGCTAAATCATTTTTCATCTGGGGTTCTGGAACATTCTCAGCCTTTTCAGACTCGTAGTTTAAACTGCTCATATCATTAGAACAATTTAAATATAATAGATATTGTACACCACAGGCAACTTAGATTTAACAGGAAAAGGTAGCACAATATATCTAACAGCTGCCAAGAAAATCTGCACTAGTGCTATAAAACCGAGGAAAATTCAAGAATTATATAAAAAAAGTAAACAAATATAAATTATTCTTTATTTAACTAATAACATGCATGACATTAAAAACCAATAAAACTCTTCAGTCTCTCCACAATATTTTTTTCTTGGCTCGGAAGTTTTTGACAACTCTAAGCCCTCAGTTTTATTCTCACAATCACTCATAAAAAGTCTAAATAAATTTAAAATTTCATAAAAACGGCAAAGTTAGATCATAGATGTTACATCTATAGTCTTCAGATGGCAAACTATCAGGCTGGTGTTGGTTGTGGATGAATAAGGACAAATATAACCCTTAAGTCTCTTCACAATATTTTTTTAATTGATCGAAAGAACCGTCTTTGACAGTTCATTGACACGAATGTTTAAAAAAAAATTATTTTTTAACATTTCATATTTAAATAAAAGTGTCTTTTCTGAGTGTTACTTTTAATAATTATAATGTCCATACACCAACATAAACTTTAAAGAAGCAGAGGGAAACAAATGTCTACAACATATTAGGCAAAGCACTAAATAAATGAGACTAAGTTAAGACAATATCTCATGATTAGCACCGTATAGATGATGACAATGGTTAAACATTGTTAAACTTTACCGATTCCCAATCAAACCTGCACACAACTTTAATTTATTTTTATTTGTCACATATCTAGTAGTTGTCTAAATGATTTTAACTAGAATAAGAAGTATGATATTGGGAGATGACAATGGTTTCCGTGGATATCAGCATCAGCTAAGAATTACACTGAGGAAACTGCCCCCCCAAAATAAATAAAATAAAATAAAAACTGTTTAGACTTTGATCGCAGATATCAGTATATCTGCAGCAGGGTTAGATTTTTAAAAGAAATCTTAGTTTTAAGGTAATGTTCTTCCTTCCTTTCAAGAGTTGGTGGTTTAAAATTAAAGCTGGTATCTGAATCTCAACAGAGGATTGTCGAATTAAGTGTAATAAAAGAGAATCTAAGTTGAATGAAATTTAATGTTTTAACAGCCTTCTAGTACTTACTGTTTCCCACAAATACCCATTTTAAGATAAACAATACAGTCCTTTACAACTTTTATTAATGGTATCTCAAAAATGGCTAATTGAACTCACAATATTTAAATTAAAAGGAACAATTATTATAGAACATTCCATAAGCATTCAAATAGTAAAAATATTTTTAACAAAAATCAGATTTTAAAATTAAGTTAAGGTGATTTTTTTATGGGCATGGCTATATTTCAAAACACAAAGATGTTAAGGAATTGGTATATTATTGAATATCAAAGAAATTATTAAGTTTGGGCAAAAAATGAGATCTTTAAGAAACAATTGTACTAAAATCTACCCAATGAAGACAACACTAGCTACTAATAAAATGCACTTTTTTGATAAGTTAATTTCTATAATTATTTGCACAGTACATTACGACAGGAATTTCATTTTTTTATCTGAAGGTTGTGCACGTAACTGTAAACAAAATATATGTTAATGTAACCTGATAAGCTGATTACCAGGGAAAGATATTTAATAGTAGCTTCATGAAGCAATTTTTTTAATATTATTATTTCATAATAAATGTAAGTTGTCTCATGTCAAGTATTAAACAGTTAGCTACTTAATACATTTGTTACAAATGACAAAGGCCAATTTCTGCATTTCAGTAAGTTAACAAGGATCAGTCTCCAGTTGAAATTAGTATCAATTTATATTATGTCATAGGTTGTTTAATAAAGTTTTATTTAGATATGAGATAGTTTTATACAGATTTGTAAATATTGTCACTGTCATTTTAGCTTTGGGGTGCATATATTCACATCTTAAGAATGTTAGAGATAACACTCTCATCTGTACAGAAGAATTGGGTATGAATGGGTCAGTTCTATTAATAGTTTTGAAGGGAAGTTGTTTCATTCCATCATATAACCCACTCCATACCAACCACTCCAATAATGATGAAATTATTTGTCTTCCATTTTCATTATACTAACAGTTTTCTGGAAATACACAATGAATACAAACTACTGTAATTTATCAAAAACAAGAGAATTTTCTCAAAATTAAGGTTATATCATGTCCATTAATACACGTAATGTAACAAAACAAAAAAAATTAACCACAATAAATTTTGCAAATGTATATCCAATTGAATATACAAAGACTATGCATGTATTCATTTCTTTACATTTGGCTGTAACAATTAAGAAAACCAGATCAAAATATTTAAAAAATGATAAATATGTGTATGTCTTGGAGTAGAAAAAAACCTGATTTCCACAAACTGTGTTAGTTAATAGATAAACTTAATAGGTTTCTGTAATTATAGAATTTGACTGAAATCGTGAAGTATTTATAAATACTTACTATACAAACTAATCTAGTATTATATTTCCGATAATAAAAGTAAGGAGAAAAGTTATTTCCTCTGATATTTTTATTGCTACTAAAAGAATTCTTTCACTGATTAAAGCTCAAAAAAAATAATAAATTAGAATAAATGAAGAGTAATCTAAAATTTTCTGACTATTACTTCCTTTAAGGGAAATAAGACAAGACATAAGAAGGTATGGAAGAAAGAACTGTATGATTGTATGATGAACTAAAAATACAAATTACAGTATCAGATAAAACACCAAGGACATAGCGTAAGGCAGAGAAAATGAAAATAATATCAGATCCAATCAAAATGTAAAACCAAAAGTAACAATAGGCAGAAATGCTTTAAAGAAAAGTACAGTTGATAATATTAGAAATGTACAACAAACTACACAAGATAATTAGCTATCTAGAAGATAGAGGCAAAGATTAGTAATCACTAAGCAGATAAAAAGTCTTTTGACAAGCATGAGCCCAATTTATTTTTTCTTGAAAAAAAAACCTTAGGACACATCAATCATTGATCATCTGTAGAGTTGAACTTATTATTAACTTAAGTTTACAAAATTATGTTTGTCCAACTAAAATGATCAATTTAAAACAAATAGAAGTTAAAGTTACATATTAAACTATTTTTAAAAAAAAAAAGTTAAATAGGTAAAAACCTTCTGAAATAGGAAATGAAACTTTTGAAAAATTGTTATGAAATCAAAATTATTTATTTACAAGATAATTTCTATATATCAGCGAAACTTTTAAATAATTACAAAATCCTCAGTACTATTATAATTAAAAATGTATCATGTATTATCATAGTTTTCTAGCTAACGTTGATCATTTAAAATTATATAATTCCCTCATCACTTTAGATTATTGTTATATATTGATAGTGGGAGTCCTGGCAATGGCCAGTTTCTCCAATCATGTCCTATTGTATGAATGAGTGAGTGAATGATGACTGTAAATATGGTATGAATGAGATCATTTATCTGTATTATTATTGCCTTATAAAAGGCAGATTGTAATTATTGCACAATAAATAATAATTAATGTAATATATTGATTAATCAATTTTTCATTTCATTACGATTGTTATCATGAGATTATTTTAGAGGCGATAGGATGTGGTAATGATAATCAATACATAAATTTAAAGATAAATAATACAAAATAGCGCAATTACTCCATAATTTACCACTTTTTACACTCAAATTGACAACTGTCGAATCATTTACACAAAGCTCTTTAGTCTTAAATTCCATATAATCAGAATGAGCATAGTCTAACATACCAAACAGTAACCATAAAACTTTAATTGGACTAATCACTAATAATTAAATCTACAAATATTGTCTGCCAAATATTAACATTTCTGTTTTAAAACGTAAAGACAGTAATTTAATAAATCCATTAGAATAAAAAAAGGTCCATATAATGGATGAATATTAGCTGGTATGTTGACATATTATTATATGATATAGTTATGAAAAATATTAGCACAGAAAAATATCTTATCACAATATACAATTTAAAGTATAATACATTGTAAATACTATAATAAGATTTTTACAGAATTAATATTACTTTAATATAGTTATTAACATTTTATATGAGTATTTAAGCATGATTCAGACTAAATAAAATTTTTTTTTTTATTTTTCTGTCATAACTGTTAATTGATTATTCAATGTAAACTATACTTACGAGGATATCAACTGTTATATCATCCACTAATGGCTTTTCTACTTTCTTCTCACTCAATGGCTTAGTAACAATGGTCATTTTTGATCCTGTCACAAAGTTAATATCAATTCAATTTCACTAATTGCAAACACTAGCCCGCAGAGAAATGTCAACCATCTACAACAGATGACAAGTCAAAGCCTTCCATATAATGCATTCTTAACAATTCTATTTTTAAAAAACTTTATATAATTCATAATAAAACTACAAGTATTACTATTATATTCTTTAAAATGTTTAATGCAAATAATATGTATTAATCCTGTGTATGTACTAATGATCATTTGTTAAAATGTTGGTTTGAATATAAATAATAAAAAATATTGAGGTAATTAATTAGTTTATTATAAAAAAATTAAAAGGATAAATGGTTCTATATTGAACTTGTATGTCATGATGTGTATACTTTAAGTACATAAATACTTTAAGTTTGATGACCTGGTGCATTGATATTGATACGTATTGATCCAAGCTCCCAGGAAAGGGTTAAATCCATAACTTGCCCATTTCCTTTTCACCTATCCCTCTCCTTTAAATTAATAAATTATTTATTACCACTCAACAAAATTAGCGGAGATAACTCATCGGTAAGGTTAAATAATATTGCAAAGAAAAGTGGCTAACTAACATGAAGTGAGGATTTTGACAGCACTGAAGTATGCCTGGATTTGTGACCTTGGAAACCTTGAACTGTTTAATATGCGATGCGATCACTGTATAAGGTGACCTAAGCGATCGGCAAGAACAGTTTTTTCGTACCCGAAGAAACGCATTAACTTAGTTACGGCCTAATTTTAGTTAGTTTTTCCCTCTCGGCACTCCACTGTCAATGAATGCCATTGGATTGTTGATTCCATTTCTTCCTCATTTGAGAAGAAAGCGTATTGCTTGGGTGTATTGTATGTTTGCGCAGACCATTGATTGAGCATGGCTCCTAGGGTTGCTTTGTAAATTCCAAGAATGCTTATCATATCTCTATATGATAAGCGCCTACCACATCGGCCTCATTCCTAGGGCGTGTTGGCCTCCCCAAGGATGGAGTCTGCCTCTTCGACTTTTGCTGATGACAAGGTCATTCTATGCTCAATCCTCGTTTCACTAGAGACCCTTCTAGAACCTTTGCTCTCCAAATGAAGATTCAAATTGAATGTTGAAAGGTCCTCTCTTGTCACATCCATCCTCTGTTATGCAGTTTTGATCTTCTACCAACCCATTTCTGCCAAATATCAGACCACCTATCTTGGACATATTAGACAAGCAACTCAAATGGGGCCCCCACATCGCTTCCAAATGACAAGGGACTAACAGACGATGTAGATTACTTCTTCGTCTCCTGGACAAACGCTCCAAGCTAAGGAAAACAATAAACGACTATACTTCAACCTACCTGGTCCTACTGTATAGAAGTTTAGGCCAGTGCCAATCTTAAATATATACTTCACATCCCATCCTTGCAATCCCCAATCCTCTGACATATAGCTCCATAGTGGTCCTTTCTGGGTCAACATCCATATCCTGTTCTCTAATCTCAACTTCCCTTTCCATCTACTAGCCTACTCCCATTCCGATACCAGAATTTCCATTCCTGTGTCCCAGATCACCCCAATCATTATGCGAATGCTTTGTCCTCCTATCTAATGGTACTCATTTCTAATTTTTTCAGCAAAGGCAAGTTTGTTATTCAATTTGCAAGTAGGTGGACATAGTAATGGAACAGAATATTAAAATTAGATTCACATAATTTTCAGGTGAACCTACCTGGTGCAGCACTTGACATAGAGATAAGGTCGAATAGGGTTGTCTACTTTTCTTCCTTGTTTATTCAAGTACTTACTCATTTTCTCTCACAAGGCTTTGTGAATCCTGTCCAGACCAATCTCCTACAAAAAAAACCATATGATGGAATTTATAGCTCTCTAGATAATAGTCGGGAGTACTAACAACTAGGCAATAGAGCTAGTGTTGAAGTGTAATGGTGGGATTGACTAGATATTTTCAAATACAGTTACTTAATCAAAATTTAGCAAAGAGAATTAGTTTGCTTATACTATGTATTGTATCCTTGAAGGAGTCATTACTAGAGAGTGGATTCACGTTATCATTTTTTTTTAAAGCTTAGAACAGTATTTAACCCGTAGAACGATATATTTTGAATGATGTTCTGTATTAATTTAAGCCATATTTTTCAAATTATTGGTACAGATTTCATCAATCAGTCCATTTAGTAAGAATAGAAAAAAATATCAAAGTTTTGTGAACATTTTTATTCAGTAGAGCATACAATTTTCCACTCTCATTTCAGTATTATCCTTCACTATATCACATATTCATTAAAAAAAAAGGACATATTTTGAGTTTAGTATAAATTAGCCCCCCCCCCCAAGGTATTACCATATGAGAGTGAGCCTTTTTAATTGTAGGCATATATCACATTTAGAAAAAGTATCAACCAAATAGCTGCTGAATGCTAAAAGTGACTGTTCAGTTTAATCGTTTTCATGCCTCTAGAAGAGAAGAGAATAGAGCAAACGATACAGATGCTTAGTATTATCCTTCAGACAATAGTTATATTATTATGTTTACTTGAAAGCATACAAATCAAACCATGTGCGGTACATATTAAAGATGAGCATTAATGCTCACTTAGCTGGATCTACACCTGCAATATTTAAGTTGGATTAAAGATATGGAAGAAAATTTAGCAATCCAACCTTCAATACTGGCAGATGATCCGAGTACCTGCATGTCAAAATACTGCGAAGAGGTGGGGATGTCGACAAAAGCTAATGGTTCGCAATGGCTGGAAGTTCTGCCCCTATCAATATCTGTTTTTATTGGCAAAAAATGTTTACTTTACTTTAAGGTAAGCGTAATGTTAACTGGTAAAATTGTACACATTCATAAACATGGTGAATGATAATTTAATATTAAATAGGAACAAAAAACAAACATGACTCGTTTTGACACTATAATCATTACTGAAACGATATAAATCAGTTGAATATTTAATGAGAAAGTTTTTTAAGACTTTTAATTCAATGTGAAAAAGAAAGCAGATCTGTTACCTACAAGATTCATATTATTTAAATTAATTTTTAAAATAATCAATATATTAAATAAATGAAAAATTAGGGTTTATACAATATCAATTCAAGAACGATTTTCTATTCATTGTAAAAAAAATTCTTTATATTCAGAAAAATGTAATCACAAAAAAATATAATGTAAAATAAATGAGGATGACAAAGCAAGAATTGAAATGTTTATTTTTACAAAAATTTGATTGAGGAAAAGACAAGAACCCATCTAAAAATGTATTTGTGTCTAAATGGGCAATGGATAAATGTCTATGAATTCCTACTATTATACATACATATATATCTGTATATATATATATATATATATATATATATATATATGTATATATGATTTCTAAGCGCCCGTACATGATACACACACGTACATTAACAATCACAAAAATGTTCATAAGTAACCAGAATTGAGCTAAGAAACATTGAGAGAAAGTTCCAATTTGGAAGGTTTTAAATCTAAGTATTTGTTTTTTTTTTTATTAATATCAATATACAAAAAACATTGCTTTTTATATTACACATCATTGTAAACAAATACAAATATATTCATTAAAAGAAATAAAAATTATTTAATTAAGATAAATAAATGAATATCACACAGTCATGAGTTATATACTTTGGAATATACATGCCAAATCGCTATTTAAGGAACCCATAATATAAAGACAAGCAAATAATAACGTTGCTCTATTAACTAAACTATTAAATCTTTAAATTTAAAGTCATTTACAATGTCAACAAGTGATACATCACCGATCACTAAAATAATTACTCATAAAATTCAATTGGAAGGATCTTACATACAAAATGTGTATATAATTTAGTTCATATTATGTATTGAATAAATGTTCGTGATGAAAAATATACATATATTCGCATCTGCTTCTCGATAATTTATTTAATTAATAAAAGAACCAGATGAGTCCGTCTTTAAAACTTAAAACCATCACTAGGAATACTTGTGCTCGGATCAAACTGAAAACCTCCTTCTGTCGATGTTGGAACTAAACTCACTTCATCTTCAACCTATAGTAAAAGATAAGAAATATTCAATTAATATTATATACTACCACTTTATATAATTTACAATAATAGAACTATAATATTATTCTAATTATTAAAAGAATCCTCAAATATAAGCATTTTGCTCATAATGAAAAACATATCCCCGCAAAAAACAGTTTCTGTACAGACTATCTTCCTAAGTCAGCTACCTGCTTTATCTTCCAGCGTAATGTTTTTCTGTGATTGCCTTAGTTGGGCATTATTTTTGAGGACCTCATAATCAAACATTTTTTTTTGTCATCTTCCCTAATTATGATTTTCATGAACTGGCTTTGAAACGGGCCCTCCTGTATCACCGCATTGACTAATTGCTATGCCACCATGAAATGCAATTGTTATTTTATTTAAATAATTGTCATTGTTCCTATTTAGAGCTGAAAGGTGTGCTGTTCTGTTACAAGTTGACCATTTCTATATTTGAAAATTACAACTTAAGCACTAATTACTTTAAATAAGAATAACATGTAAGTAATGTACAAATGCAGCATAAATAAATAAAAAAAGGACTAAGGTCAGTCCGATTTTCAAAGCAGGATTTTTATTGACAAAATTATCTTTTTTTACTAAAGGTTCTTTTAAGAATAATCATATTCATTAATTAAAAAAAAAAAATTTTACTACCTCTGAGAAATATTGCTCGATAATATCATAGGCTAGTTTGTATATATCCACGTTCTCGTGGCTTTGAAGTTCCTCAATTTTGTCTAATCCTAAAAAGTAAAAATTAATTATAACAATAAACAAATATTACATTATATATTTTAGTTTAAAATTGCTCACTAAAGAAAAAACTGATAGGAACAGATGATTCAAACCTGGGAACCATCTGATTCCCATTCAACTTCGATATCCTTCATTAACTAATGTTTAGTCACTATTTTTTTTCTTTAACCAATAATAATTAAAATATTGGCAATGAATATAATACACAATACATTCATATAAAATTCTTTCTTATGCTTTTAAAACTGCGTAACTAAAACAACTCAAGTTACTGTGCAAGTTAGCATTTAAAGCCAACATCAAGCTTATTCAATAGAAGCTAATTAAACTCAAACAACACAAGTAAATAATTTTGTTGTGTTTTCATCTACTCAATTCTCTAAAAATAATGAACTGAAACAAAAGTATTAACGGAGAAAAAAACTCATATTTTTAAGAAAAATTAAATAGCCTATCATTTAATATAAAATAATTTACCTCCACATTCTTCTATTGTGTTAGCTAATGATTCCACATTAGGGAAGGACATTTTGAGCATGTTGTTGATTCCGTCTAATACGACATGAATAACTTGATTGTCCTGACAATTAAGAAGAGCACAGAATGGCGGAATAACACCTTCTTGTATAAGCAGAAGAACTTGTTCACGATTTCCGCTGATGGTTAAATTACTAATTGCCCATGCTGCTTCCCTTTTCGTTTGGAATTCACCCTAAAAAAAAAAAAAAAAAAAAAAGGTTGAGCTTTATGTATGTACATTAAGTTTCTTACGCTAAAATTTTCAGGAGTGTACTTAATTATACTTAAACAATAAACCAATACTATGAATTTATTGATAATATGCGATTGATTGAAACTGTTAAAATAATTTACATAGGGTATCTTTTGCCTATCAATAAATGCCCCTGTAATAAATTTATACTTTTTAAAAACTTAAATTATAAACTGTCCAATAAATATATTATATTATATATTTAGCAATTGTTCTGATGGGGGGGGGGGGCCTTTTTCATTATCATTTTACTTATACCAAATATATTAATATATTTTTCAGTGGACAATCCTACATTAATATACATCTAGCTAAAGAGCTCCTATAAATAAACATATAGCATTTGAACTTGTATTTATCGCTGAACATTGTATTCCAAAAAAATATAGCTTAAAATTAGGTTATCTTAAAAATACATTATCATCTCAATATTTAAAATAAGTTTGTATTTTGAGTGATAAAATAAGGAATCTGCCACAACACGTACTAAACTATTGGAGCTTGGTTGGGCAGTGATGTCACATCCCCCATACAGCCCCGACCTCGCACCATCGTATTATCATTTATTTCGAAGTCTACAAAACTTCTTAAATGGTAAAAATTTCAGTAATAACGATGACCTCAAATCGCACTTGGTTAAGTTTTTTGCAGATAAGGACCAGAAGTTCTACGAGCACGGGATCGTGAAGTTACCAGAAAGATGGCAAAAGGTCATCGAACATAATGGACGATATTTGACTGATTTAAGTTCATTTTTTGTATAGAAAAAATTGAGTTTTATTTCACACTAAAAAACCGAAATTACTTTCTTACCACCAACCTTAATAAATTAGAAAATAAACCAAATATATATTACCTTAGACAAGTTATGAATTATCTTTGGTATTAATCCAGCATCAATTACAGCCTGCACTTGATGTTGATTACCAGCTGTTATATTTGATAAAAACCACACGGCCTCCTGTAAATAAACAGTTTGGTATCACTAAATGAAATTCATGGCCATAGATACAAGAAACTTTGAAAAGCATAACACCACCAAAGTTGGTACAACGTATATACCTTGCAGATCTTTTCTTTAGGATGAGACAGAAGAGTGGGAAAATGAGAAAGAGCATCACAATTCAAGACAACTTGAGTTTGTTCATCTGTTCCTGTCACGATGTTACCTATAGCTCTAAGAGCAGCTGTCTGCACCTAAAAAAATGAAAGGAGTAATAATTTAATTAAAAATATCTCATTAAACGGAAGAAAAAATAAAATAGAAACATTTAAAATGAAATTATTATAACCTATAATAAACTCTAGTAATCAACTTACTTTTACTTCTTTGTGCGAAAGAAGCGGGATAAGACTAGGTATGACACCACTGTCAATGACCATTTGAATTTGCTCATTACCACCATCAGTTAAATAGCTGAGAGCCCAAACAGCATCAACAAGGATCTACAAGCATAATAATAAAAAAATTAAAGTACATTAGTCTGGAAGAAAAACTTATAAAATAAATTACTCTGTTGGGTCCATGTACACATGAGGAAAATTAAAAAGAACCAACAGCAAATTATTAAATAAATGAATAATTACCTAACAATTACAAAATGGGCTAATAATGTTCCCTAACAATTCTAACCAGATACACAATAATAATAAGTTAAAATATAGGGATCATTACCGAAGGGGAAAATGAGAAAGAAAGGTTGGATGAATAAGGAAAAAATAGTACAAATAACATAAAGAATATAATAAATAATAGCAACACTAATGAACAGTTAAGATTGACGGGGGATAAGGTACTAGTAAAATATGGGGAGTGATTAATATTGGAAAGAAATGAGTTACAAAGGTTTGCAGCATCAAGGTAAGGAGGATTTATAGTTATGATGTTACATTGGGAGGTTCACGGAAGCATTGGTGACGGGCAGAACGGTATAAAAAATAACCATCCCAACTCAAAGAGTAGTGATGGGAAATGCTCTGCAGATCCCGAGTTGAAATCTGAGAAAACGATTCTCAAACCAAACCTCAAGAGGACACTACTGCACATCACAAAACCAAAATAAGGAAAGACAACAAAAGTGATTAGGAGTTAGGACGTCTGAAACTGCGGGGCTGAATTGAGTCTAAATCGGCACTTCTGCGATTCAGACCTCCAACATGTTTCCGGAGAATAATGCAAGTCTAAGTGATAGATTTTGAGTCCCATCAAAAAGAGATTTTCAGAAACAATATCACGCAACATTGAAAATCTAAATGTGTTCGAGGGAAATTTGGTACATGGTTGTCAAAGTGTTATTGCTGTCTGACATGGTTTTTGTTGTATTTTATATTTTTTAATACGTGGATGACTGAAAATACTTAAAAACTAATTGGAGATTGTTAAATTAACAACGGCTTGTGGGATATCCACTACTGAAAACATGAAAAATGACAGGCATTAAAAGTTAGGCATTGTAATAGAGGACCAAAAAAAAAAATCACACTACGAAAAGCCAGTTTAGTTTAGGCGGGAACACAACAAATTAGAAGAAAACAGGAAGAGTGGGGGGGATTTTCAGGATACGGTTTTTCGATTGATTTGAAGAAGTGGGTAGGAAGGAAGGGAGGCTACATTTAAGATAGGAATGTCATTTCTCCGAATATAATCTCAGTTTGAGAAAAGAGAGCATTTCCGATTTGGTTTGGTTCCAAACAGTTGGATTGGAGCTCACTGGGAGGACAGACTAGATAAATTTGGGTGTTGCCGACATACAGATGGTATGAGTAGTGTTGAATAGGTAATTGGATGTCATTGATGTAGGTGAAGAAAAGAAATGTATGATCCTTCCACTACACACATACGTGCATAACCGTAAAGAAATATTTCGACAGATGTTATTGTTTAAATAAATCTACCCTTTTTTAAGTGTGTAAGTTAAAAATAGAGAAGTAAATACAGATTTAATTTTCAAGAGATTCACATGTGGGTAATAAAAAGTGAATAATAACAAAGCTAGACAATTAATTACATTAATGTCACTGTGATGTATGAGAACATTCAAAGCTGGAAGAATGTCAGAAATCGTTTTGATTGGTGGAGCAGGATCCTTGTTCCGACATAGATTGACAATAACCCATGTAACATTCCTAAGAAACGAAATAGGAGTTTCCTGCTTGATGAACGCCAATAGCGGAGGAACGACTCCGAGGTTTATAACATAATCTCGTAGTCCTGGACCATCACCAATAATGTTACCTGGAACAAATAAGACTTAGTTAAAGGGATACTGAAACTTTTTAAAGTTGTATCTTGGGGACAATTCTAATGAAGTTACGAGATAACAATGACAATAATTTAGTGACCACCAAAATAAAACACCTTTAATGTAGCAGCACTGTAGGCTTGTTGGTCTTTGATTGAATCACTAAATTGTTATAACAATACTTAATTCCTATCAATTAAATTATTAGTTTTAGTGTATTCACTATGTAATATGGGTCATAAATTAATGAACTGTTTTAAATAAAATTTATTATTAAGATTATTAAATAATCTTAAATAATAAAATATCTTTGTCACAACCTTTGATTATGTCTTTAAAAACATTTAATCTTAAATAGCTTTTTAGCTGAGACTTGAGAAAGCTCATGTTAAAGGAAAGGAACCAATTTTTTTTGCCACACTTCTTGAACTGTATATAAGCCAAAAGTAAATAAGCATTATCTGAAGAATTTGAAATTTCAGATTAGTGATTAATTTATTTTTTAGTGAGACTATACATACCACTACTATATAGATAATATGAGGAAACTCAAAAGAATATACTACGCTAAAATTACCTTGATACAATATTAAGTTTATAAGTATTATTCTTCAATAGTCCTGAATATCTTTGAATTTAATTTAGATTGCAATGTTGTGGTGTTGCATTGCAGCAATATTTTAACTAGTTAACTGAAATATAAAACAAATAATGCACAATTGTGATTTTTTTTTTTGTTTAAAAAAAATTTTGAGAAACGACAAAGTTTGATGTAGAGGTTAACCGGTGATTAGAATATAAAAAAAAAATCCTATTGATTAAAATGATAAATACTCAAAGAAAGAAAATACGTAATGTCAAATGGGCATCTTACCGAAATAAATAAGCACTTACCAAGAGCCCAAACAGCTTGTTCACACACTGTCTGATGCACTGAAAAAAGTAATTGAAGAAAGAGAGGGACCGCACCAGCAGCGACAACGGCTTGTGTTTGCATAGATGTACCAGATGCTATATTCGTCAATGCCCATGCAGCCTCAAATTGTAATGTCGGACTGTTATAAAAAAATGTTATTAGTGAAAAAGATTTCAAATTTGCCATATTGTTAAAAAGTAGTTGTTTATATAATTTGCTAACATGTTAGCTCTAATTTATAGCTTATAAATTAAGTTAATCTTAACCTTTAGGTTAGTAACTATTTACAATTACATTTTTTAATGTTTTACCTAATATTAAAAACAAATTAAAGATGGAATGGTAAAAAGAAACTTAACAATTAAAATGATATATATAATATGTTTGAAATTAATTTCATTAGCTAGAAAATAATTTTGTCTTACACACTTATAAATACATGAAAGGGAAAAAAAAAAAAATTATGTACACATACTTTTCCTGGTTTTCTAGGCATCGGACTAGTATTGGTAGTATGTTACTAGCAATTAGGGCATCAATCGGAGGGTTGCGATCTGAAGACAATAATTTCCTTGCCGACTGAACTGCTTTTAATTGTACCTCTTGGTCTGAACTGTCTGCTTCAGCAACTAACTCTTCTAAATTTATCAAAGATAGGTTCCTATCATCATCATCATCTGGAACATTAAACAAAATTTATTTTTAATATCGAATTAATTTCCTTTAACAGAATACACATAAATAATGGAATGTTGCTTGGACTGGATTGTAGTATTTTTTCCCCCCCTCTATTTTATCACAAAATAACAAGGGGTATCGTTGAAACAATTTTAATTATTGAGATTATGATGAAATGAAATAAAAAACACATACCTACTAGAATAGTACATGTTATTAGTCATGGCGATGGTTAGAATAGACTATGTCAAATATGAAAACCTGTTCCAGGGCTCTGGGAGGTTGACAACACGCCTCGACTTTGAAATGCATGAAGAGGAATGTTAAAGAAGAAGACAAAAGCAAACATACACCTTGACCAAAAGGAATCAGAATATGATAAATAATAAATCTGTAATTATTCTGGGACTGACAGATCCTTGGAATAATTAAAAGAGTGTTAAAGAGCCTAATGTATGCGCTAATTTACTCAGGATATATTAATAAATAAGTATGTAAATAAACCAAAGAAAACAAAACAAAAGCTGTAAGCTGCTAAGGGTCACTATGGTTTTTACTCAAAGATTTGACCTCATTGCAATACCCTTAGTCTTCTCTGTATTCAACTTGAGCACGTTCTCAATCGAGGTGGTGCTAAGGTACAAATTATGTTGCCAACTTCTTGGGATTTTTGTCTGAAGTAATAAGAGGCGGTTATTTTCAAATTGAGACCGAGACAAATTTAACGTAAAAAATTATTTTATTAAATAAGATTTACAAGTAAAACCGCTTAATTTAAGGATAAAGGTCAAATTCTTGTGTCACAGTAATGAATCGATAAATAACTGGGTGAAAAATATCAACTTATAACCAGTACTTGCAAACATACAAGTCTCTTCAATGGTTTCTATAGGTCGATAAAAACGACATAATTAATTGCTCCAACTTTATATGCAATAGAACACCAGTAACCATTGCATAAGAAAATTGTTACATTCATATTATTTGCTAATTTGAAAAAAGCGGTAATTGAGATCGAGTGCCCTACAAGTAATGTGAATTAAAAAGAAAAAAAACTCAACATTTTTAATAGCAATATTTACTATCTAATGAAAGTTTCAATTTTTTTTAAACTTATCAATAAATTTTTATTTTCCTTCAAATTTTTTTTTGTTTAGATAAAAATGAAATTTTTTGTTACAAGTGAATAAAAAAGGTAGGGAGGGTTAATTTGTTTGAGAAAAACAAAAAACATGTCAACCGAATTGATTGTGTAATAAGGAGTGAAAACTGTTGAATAACAAGCATCAACAAGAAAAGAGTTAGTTGAGAAATGAGCTTAGGTTGATGAAAGGGTTGTTAGGTTTTCAACAAACTCGGACCTGATGCAGACGTAGATAGTATGTAGAAACGTCTCCTATTAATAAATTTGAAGAAAACCTGGCAACTATCAACTTAACCTTATCTACCAACAAACCCATCTGTGGTGTCTATTCACTTAGTTTCCTCTTGACACTTATAACCATCAAATTTTAAATCTAGATTATATTCAACTACTAAATGACATAGAAATATTTTCCTATATCGTTGCCCTAATAAATAAAATTTAATTTCTGTTTTTTTTTTTTTAACTGTAATTAGTCATTAAAAGTTCTATTGAAATTGTATGTCACAACTGTAACTCAACTCTTCCTGACTTTTCAAAAAGAAGTGATATTTTGCAAGTTAGTTCAATTTATATGATGATAGCACTGCAAATAAAACTAACCCCATGTATGGTCAAAATAAACTTGATATTGGTCAGATTCTTAATTTTGAACTTTCATTACACAAAATCATTAAAATTGTGTCCGTGAACTCTATGTGTACATATATATTCAAATTTTTTCAACGTCATGGATAATTGGGACTCAATTGTACATTATTTAATAAATGTTTTTTCCCTGTTTAAAAAGCAATAGATCATAATAGATATTAGTTTAAAATGAAAATTAAAAAAAGTAAAATAAGATGTTTGATGGTTAATTTTATTTGGACAGGTGACTCCAGCCTCCAAGGGAAAATCTTTAAATGTCACACAGTCCTAAACAAAAAATTTAAAAATATTTCAACTCAAAATCAACCTCTCTAAAACTTAGAATTTATCACTCGAGCTTACAAATTGCATCAGGGACTACCTAGCAGAACAGAAGGAAAAACATTTCTACAGATATCTACAAATCAATTAAAGAATGGTTGATAATCTTACACACTTGTTCAATAGTGATTACCTCAACAATGATTAATAGTAAATAATACAAGGTAAGTATTAACAGTGTCATGACCACATTCTTCTTGTTCTTGATCCTCTACTTTCGCATCTATTTTTTGCCACGAGGAACAGGATACTAATATTTATAGTTAATTTGGTACTGATTAAAAGAGGTGATTTTATAAGTCGCAAATAATATTTTCAAGGCTCCAAAAAAATATTTTAATTCAACAAGCGCTTTTGACAACTGTTTGTTGTCATCTTCACATTTTTTATATGTTAATAAAAAAAATGTAAGGGGCAATACCTCATGAAGAGGTAGGGCCGACCCAAGGTTATCCCATTAGTTGGATGGTGACACCAAGGTGCTAGTGTGATCAGCACTAAGAGTTTCCTCTCAACCTTAAATTTGGTTTTCTTAATCGCATTCGCTACTTCTTTATTCAAGAATCTTTTGATTTATTCTCACACAGGCTGAGTCAACCTCAGACCCACCCCCTACAGAAAAAATCTTTGGGTGAGCTAAAACCTGGGTCTCCTCACCTAGAAGAGATGCTAACCACTAGACTAAGTGTATTGGTCTATTACTTTACTAGGTCATCTTCAGGCTACAAAACATCGCAAGACTAGCAATAGTTTTCAACATCTATAATAAAATAAAATAAGTCGTCAAACTCTTAAGATACTGTTAAATTACAATAAAACTTACCAAAACCTTAAATTGTTCCTTTAACAGTTATAAAATTAATAGTTCAAATAATAAATAAAATTTGTATGCAAGTCATGTGAGCAATGAGCGTATCTCAGTTGTTCACTCCTGTTCCATTAGAAGGATTAGGGTAGGTTGCGCAGAGGTGGAAAGAGGGATGAACCCACAGGCTCAACATCAGAAAAAATTTAGGAAACCCCTCTAGAGACAAACAATAAAAATCTTATACAAGTATCTCAGGTTATTAAGGGGTTAAATAGATAAATTAAGTCTCACTCACATTGTGCTTCCACCTACATAGGCCATGCAGGAAATTGCAAACCCAATAAATGGATACAAAGCAATAGCATCAAACTGCAGGGGGGGGGAGGTACATTGATCTTAGAATTAATAGAGATCAAATTAGAAAAGATGATGAACAAATCAATATAAACATACACTCAGAAGATATAAATGCATGACCATAGGCTCCGCCCTAGTTCCTATTACCTCCAGCGTACAAATGAGGTAAACTTATAGCTGAAGTGACTGGCATATACATTAAATTTATTATTTCAACTAATAGTAAATACATTTTGAATAATAATTGTATAAAGAATAATCGGCGGTGTTTGTTAATATTATTGTAATTAAACAGTATAGAAGTCTGAGGTACAATATTTTTATTGTAATTAGATGTCTTTATTATAATTATGACTTAGATTATACCAGCCCATTTTATTCTATTTGGCCCCTTTCAACATTTAAAGTAATCTATAACTATTTTATGGGACAATTTTTATTTATACAATTATCAGACCCAACTCAAAGAACATGTTTTCTTTTTATCTCCTGTAAAATTTCTGAAAATGAATCGAGATGGTTTTGAAACTGATTGTGTTGATATGTAGTGCCATTGCTAACCTTTTGGTGTTTTGTGGCATATAATAATAGGAGTTATCAATTATACTTATTAATAGAACTATTTTGTAGAGCCTAGGAAAATGTGATTCACAAGTAATATTTAAGGAACTACATCAAGCTCATAACATCTACCCTGAATAATTGGCTATGCACAAGTAACGTAATAAAAAAATGATTTAACTCATTCGAAACTCGTGTTCATTAAAATTTAGCGTGCATGACGTTTAACAACTGTACCTGTGGAATCAACATTTGGCACGTTCCTTCTTTTCAATAATGTTTCTTCCCTTTTATTTTTCCTTAGTTCAATAGTGACTTCATTTCTCCTTCGGCGCATCTCCTGCAAACAGCACTTATTGAACTCGGAAATATAAATGAATCACTCTATAATTAGTGAACCATATATGATTTAAATCAAAAACAAAAATAACTAATGGTCATTTTTAAAATACAAATCATATTTCAAATAAATGTAAGGTCATAATATAATTAATCCTTCCAGGAAATAATTTGTTAAATGCCTTTAATTCATTCTACAACAGACAGTCTGACAGATTGATTATTGAAATTTTGTATTAAATAACTTACATCCTGATCTTTTCCTTTGTTCTTGAAAACCTGCATTCGGTTTTTAAGATGTTGATCGGACGCCATTCTTCTTGACGACCCAAAAATGCTTCGTCTTCAGAACACCGGGCAAATATTTCTTTTGAGGATGGCTAATCCCAGTTGTCTGTAAGAGCTGAAAGAACTGTCTTTACTTAGTCCGAAATTAAACATAACAAGGAACGTCTATTAAATTCAGTTTAGAATCAGGAAAAGTAACACGTTTTCGGAAAATTGCATGTGTAATAGTAACAAGACAGTGACGTCTTGATAATGAGGCAGGACAATAAATAATATTTAAAATATTATGAGCTACGCAATTAAAAGGGAAACAGTGACAATAATAATCAAAAGAAAACTATTTAAAAGTGCAGATCAATATGATTACTTATCATTTAGCCAAAATCAACCTAAATCCATCAATTACTTGAATACATAAAATTATCTAAATTTACATTATTTAATCGTTCTCATTTTCCTAATTTTAATTAAACATATCTATTTCTATATTATTATCAATGAATTTTCATAATTTTTTTAAGGGTTATTACCAAAGGAATTTATCTGGTATAAAACTGTTTAGCAACAAAGATGTTACCTTCCCGGCTTTTGTCAGCCTACTCTTACAGGATTTTAATTGAATATTAACTTGTATATAACTAGGGGAAACTTCGGGATTTGTGTGCTACAGTTCAAAATATCAAAAAGAGAACCGTCTTGTTAAATAAATCTGAGGAATCCTATAACATCTTTTGAAGGAAATGTCAAAATTAGTGTTTCTGTTTTATCATTGTTAGATCTGTTTATATAATTAAATAGTTTCTTATGGGTAAATATATACATTTTTTCTCGTGAAATTATCTGTAATGGGGAAATATTCCAGTGATTCAGATTCTTCAGATAATCACAGAAGAAAAAAAGTGGGAAGGTCACGAAAAAGGTAATATTTTTATTTATTAGAAACATGAATGGTTTATTCTAACTTTAACTTATAACACAGGATTGCAGTGCAATTATGCTGCGATCTCCCAACTTGCAAATTTTGCCAAATTTAAATATATTTTTCTGGTATAAAATAGTCAGAATGGAGGGAGTAATTCTTTTTTCTTCTTCCTTGATCTTTGTTTATATCGTCATGTTTGGTTATTAGAGCAGGAATTTAATGGTTCTCCCGAACTCCCCTAGGTTGCCGTAGTTTGATTGAAAGGTTGCTGAGCTGGGGCTATACCAGCCTGAAGATCATCATCTTTTCTCTTGAGAACTTGTCGTAGCTCTCATCGGGATTGTAATTTGGGTGCAGGCTGCTCCATTTTCGGTCAATCCAAAGCCTCACTTCTCCCAGTCCGAAAGAGAATGTCTGAGGTCAAAGATTACCATCGTTGGTAAGTTGATCTACATACAGTAGCCCAGTGCCCACTGTGGACCCACACTACCACAGACTAGAACAATGCTTTCCAGCTTATTACTTGATAATTGCTCCCATTACAGTTTACATTTAGATCCTAAAGACTCAAGAACAGAGAGTGCTTCTGTTGGTATTATAATTTCAGAATTAGTACTTATTTTAAGGGATTTCAGAAAGTTTGATGCCTCTAATATTGACAACTGCTTACGTATATAGCAGGTGAGAGAGTGCCTGTGTCTTCATGAATCCATAGGTAAGGTTACCACTGAGAGCCCGGAAGTGACCACGGGCCATGGTGTTCTGTGTGCCCGATAGGAATTCACTAGTGAAACATTTTGTACTGTATTGTAATATCCGGGGGTTGGTCCCTTTCTATTAATTTCTATCTTTGTATAGAGGGAAATATTTGGTATTTTCAAAACAATATTTTAATCATAGTAAATTGGTACAGTCCACCAATGTTCACGCCTTATTTGCTTCCAAATCCTCTCTGTTGCTTAGAGCCAAAAATGTTTGGTGGGGCTAGAGGTGCCCCCGGAACCGCGAGAAATGGCCTCAAGAATTCAAAGACGACTCACTCACCAGGACTGTGTAAAAAGTGCTATGATAATGACATGGTCAGGATTAAGGATGTGTTGTGATTTTCTTTGGTATTGGAATGTGGAGAAAATCAAAAGCTTGTAAGGGTAAGGTTGCTTGCTAGTCCTCGAAGTAGATTTTTCCTTTATTGGGATTGTCGGGCTCAGATAACTGAGTATCCCCAAAGTGGGGAGGAGATACCCGCCGCGGGCTAGGGTCACTACAACCTCTTAGCCACCGTCCGGCGAGCGCCCTGAAAGAGATAGAGCGGGTGGACCTATGGTCTTTCACCCTGGCTACCGGCCTAGTCAGCGGGCAGCCTAATTCGCTTTGATCTGACTCCATAAGATCTTTTAGAAGGTATGTGCCCCGACAAAGCACTATGTTCAGGAGAAGAGGTACAGGGTAGGTTTATAGGTAGTTTATGTGGTCTTGGAATGACCAAAAATTTATACGGACCCCAAAGGCGAGTGTGAACCGGAGAGAAGCAGACTAGATTGCCGTGGGAGACGCTACTGGTAACTTTGTGTGGCCATGACAACCGTCGTCCACGAGGGAGAGGTCTCTCCCAAGGAGGTGCTAGTTTTAGCGAGACGAAGGCAGAGATTCCCACTAGGAAGGTGTGGATGGGGTCTGACAACGCCGGACTAAAACATAGCGAGGTTAGGAGAGGAAGGAGGTCTTCGTTGTTGCATCCGTACTGGCGAACCTCTTCCTCCCTTCTCCATCAGATCTTTCCTTAGAGTATACTTCATACTAGCGTCTCTAGATGATGATAATGAGTGCCATGACTTGTTGGAAACCATTAGGTTGGTCTCTTTTTTCCAAACATACTCCAACTGGTCCGTAAACTTATACTTTGTTCAGATTCCTCAGCTTCAACACCTATTGCTTACCTTCCGGGTAATTTATTTTCATTTTACTAGAGTTTGAAGGCATTTTGTGTTGGTGGAGCGTCTGGTTTGTGAAATAGTTCTTTCTTTGTGATGAATGGCTACTAAGAGAGGGGGTATCCAATTAAAAACTGTTTCTTCCTCTTGCGACAAGGGTTCTCAAGAGCTCCAGCACAAGCATTGTAGGTGTTTTGCCATTTCTGAGAGTTTTTCTTTTTATTAATTCCAATAGATTTTTTAAAATTTAAATGGACACTAATTTTTCATGAGTACTCATTTATTTTTTTGTATTTCAGATCATCCAGTTCTTCCTCTAGTAGTAGGTATTCTTCACGCAGTAAGAAAAGTAAAAAGAGCACTAGAAAATATAAACGTTCAAGAAGTCCTGAAAGGCACTCAAGGTTTGAAATAATTTAATAACATCCCTTTTAATCATTTCTATTTTATTTACTATATTTAGCTATGTAAAAATTGATTTTTTTTTCGTTTGTTTATAATTTAACTTATAATTGCGGATCCATTTAACGGATTCATACTGCTAACAACTATTTTAAACGATACAAAATACTTAACTGAACGATGTAGGTAGTTAGGGAATTTGAAAACTGTCTTAATGTGTGTTAATTGTCAGTTACTATCAGTAACTCAGTACAAATTATCAGTAAACTCTAATTAGTTGGCATATTCTGGAACAAAGATAGGAAGGTCATTGCAAAAAAAATCCCAAAAATTAATTAATTGTGATTTTAATTTAAATTTAAATTTAATTTAATGAAACCCCTGAATTGGGACAAGCTCTTCGAGCTGAAGCTTTACAATAGAAAGATTTTAATTTATAAGCTTTGCTTGATAATGATTTAATTGCAAAAGAAGCATGTTACCTTAAAGTTTGTCAGCTGAATTACTTGAAGAGTAATTCATGACACTCAGGGTATATGCTGGCAAAATGCATGTGATCCGTACATTGTTTCTTGCAAGACTTGTAGTGTGCCCTTTATTTTTGAGTACAGTTTGTAAACTACTTCCTACTACAGAGGATCATAAGGAAAGCATCAGTTCTGGAAATGTTATTACTTTTGGTGATCAGTTTGTGGGATTTCATTCGTTACAACTATCGTATCTATAGTTTTAAAATTGCAACCACCCACATCGTCAGTTAACTCGATATCTGTTACAGGGAGGCTTGCTACAAAGCACTGGCTGCTTGACCCCCTCAGTGGTCCGAAATAGCTGATTTGTTGAAAAAATTAAAAACAACTATTATTTTTTTCTTTTCCTGGAATTAGTTATTAATAAATACTCAGTAATGTGTCCTTGATATATACAAGATTTCTGCAATAATACAATTTTTGTATAATTAATTACATTTTATAACATTTGTATGAGGTTTTTCCCCCAAAATTATTTATTTAAATCCTAATTTTGTTTACTTCCTGGTGGAAATTTGATCTGCCTTTGGTTTTAGGCTCGTTGCGAAATTTATTTATGTGAGATCTTATGTCACAAAGAGCTTGTGGTAGGTAGACATCTTTGTTTGTCAAAATTCTACTCCATTATCTTGAATTCCTGAGTCGATAATCTTTATTGTGCACCTCCTGTGCCTCCTTGGTCAACATCCCTATGGGCAACATTGCAGCTACCACTAAAAGGGCCAAAGCTTTTTTAGGACTGAATCCTGAGGGCTTTTCCTCATTTGGCTGTATTGACTTGGATGCTGATGTAATTAACCGCTGTAAAAAAGTTTCTTTTAGGTAGGTGTTTAATTTTTGATTGTTGACTTGGTATGGCAGATTCCTCGAAAGGCTTTTCAGGGCGTCCGATTTGGGTTTTTAGTTCTTCTAATCTATCAATATTGCTTATTGTTCATGTTTTTTTAGCCAATCTTCATTTTTTTCCATTTGCTTCTACTTCTATACATCTACGATTAAAATATGGCAAACATATTCTGCTAATTTCATCCAGGTGCTCTGGTGCCGGTGTTAGATAAGAGAAATCATGACAAGGAGAACTTGTCTAAATAAACAGTAATGAGAGACTGAGGAAAATAAATAAATATTTTCGGCTGGAGGATTAGTGAGTTTGTTTACTTTTGAACACTACACCCTTTTCCTACTTAGAGTTGGTATTATTGAAATATAAACAACAGGTGCAACTCAAAACTATCAGATGGTTTAGATGAGAGTATAAATACTATTTTCAGGCGAGAACGAAAACGGAGCAGGTTGGAGGTCAATAGTTATAGTTTACTAAACATTAGTAGACATTCATAGACATCCATAGTAGACTACTTAAAAAATCTCTAATTTCTTGTAAACAAAAAAATTAAAATTAAGATAGTGTTGACCATATTTAAGGCATGTTGTAAAAACTTAAAATAATAAATAAAATTATGAATTTGTTTTACTAATTCATAATAATTTTTTTATTCATGATTAGACTAAAAAAAATTATTGGTATGTAAGTGGTGAAGCTTTTTATCTTAGAAATAATGTACCTTTCCATATCATGGGAATGTATTACTCTACTCTTATGTATTCAAAATACTAAGTCCATTTGTAGTTTCAAAAATTTAAAAAAAAAAATAGATTTTTTTTGTCTCCTGGACTACTATGCGCCATCAGTTTTTCAATCGGAAGCAGGTATGAGGTCAGTTAAAGTGATTCCTGTTTTAGGAACACATATTAAACATCTTATCAAAATTTCAACTGTAATTTTTCTCGTTAAATAAAATGCTATATTTAGCAACTTCAATTTTCATGTATAAAGCAACGGCTTTTGGAGCACTGACCTGAGTTGTATATTCAGATGAGGATTGTCAATCATATAAATAATTGTTAGCCGTAAATCCTTCCGTTGAATTGATCCGTTGCCAGCTCCTAGTCTATAACACAATACCTCAAAAATTGGGCTGTGTCTTATACGTAGAGCAGGTTAGAAAATTATATTTCATCAAGTGTAATCGTAATTTTAAATATGTTTGGCATTTATATTATTATCTGAAGAGTTTTTTGGACTTTTTCTTGACAGTGGTAATATCGGTCCATGGATTATTGTCATCTTGTTATTTTTATTTTAATTTCATTTAATTAATTATTTTTAAATAATTGATTTCATAAAATACTATGAAAAATATTTTGCTTCTTATTTTTTATAAACTTAATGAATGATGCATTTAAGAAACTAAATTTCCATTTTTGTGGTGGCAGTTGTAAGGTATTTGTTTTAGAGTATAATTGTATCTAATTAAGTAATTCATTTTTATTTTTAGGCGCGGAAAAAGATCTCGTGATAGATCTTCTTCTAGACATCGCCAATGTAGACGAAGTGAAAAACACTCTTCTAAAAGAAGATCGAGATCAAACTCTAACAGATCATCTTATTCTCGAAACAGAGACAGATCTTATTCTAAAGAACGTAGAAAAAGTCCATCTATTTCAAAAAATAAAAGGACCGATTCGCCTACATCAAAATTGAAAGATAAGAACAGTCCAATTTTTGATAGTGTTGAATTATTAGAAAGATTAAACAAAGCTGCTTCTGAAGCATTGTCTGATAAAAAACTTGATAATTTGTACAATGGTGAGTTGCTATTACATCTATATACGATATATATGTATATGCATATATGTGTATATATGCCAAAATTGCTCAATGGCAATCAACATTTCATTATCATTCATCGTACCTTTTATCTGTAACAAAAGATTCTTAGATAGGATATCAGTATTATGTATGTTTCCTCTCTAAACTTGAACCATAACATATGCACCTAAGTAATCAGAATATATTTTATTTTTACCAAGTTCTTTTTTGTTTTCATTATATTTCTCTAGCATAGGAGGATAGACTTGAGAAGGTTATTTACAATTTTGCTGATAAATACAATTAAAACGATAACTGCTTGGTCACTGAATCTGTATTGTACATGTTTACACTGCATAATAGAGTCTTTAGTTTAAAACAGGTTTGGGAACTCCTTTTCCATCAGTGAATGAACATGTATACACCAAGTTAATAAAAAATCAATACATAAAACTTTAAATAAAGCTTATGTACTTAACGAGCCGCACAATCATCTCTATTTCAACTTATGAAGTTAGAATTGTTTCATTTAATTTTTTGCCAGTGATATCAACAATTTTTAATTATACATATTATATCTTGGATTTCACTTATCAACTTTTAGTTATAAACTTAAAACCATTTAAATTATATTTCATTAACATCTTTCTTTTATCAACCGAAGCCATTATCACTACAAATACATCCACAAGATGGTCAATATTTCAGTATAATAATATACCATATTTTTTTTCTAATTGTTATTTACAATATTATTTCTATTAGCAATTATTAAGTAATCAAAAGAAATAGCTAGCCTAGGAGTCAAAATCAAAATTTATTACTGAGCTGTCAAGCGTATATCCAAGAAGTGTATCTTCTTCCAAATGAGTTTCAGATACTCTTCTTGATATCATAGCTCCATAGTCGCTTCTGATAAACATTTTTGTGCCAACTTTACCACGGAGAAATAGAAGTTACCCTCTTACGGCATCAGTATAAAGAGATAGGACTAGTTTACTATCCTGACACCGTGAGCGCTTACCAGGGGCACTGGTTTAGTCAGCCCTGATTGTCCAGAATAACAGCCTTCCTGATTGGTTGGAATAAGCCATATTTATCCTCTCATTAGCTGCGTGCAGAAATCTACCAGCCTATGTATAGCAGCAATTCCGAGTTTTTTTATTCAGTAGGAATCAGGCTCTTTAAGTGAACACTGCTCTCTCTCTGCACCTCTCTTCTCTATTCCTAACCCGCTAGGTTTAGTATCGGTGCTATCAGCCTTCCCAGGCAACCAGGAGTTTCCTGGCTTCTGCCTGCTATACTAGCATATCCTTGGAAGGGACCCCTCCATGCAGACAATGGATGGGGCTACAAAGATGTATCTAGTCATATCTCCCCCAGGAGTCTATTCTGCCTCTTTCCGGTTCACAGTTGCCTTTGGGATCTGGAGGATTTTTGCCTACCCTCAGATACCAAGTGTGAACTTTTGGTTATTCTTAGAGCATGTAAATTGCCTGCAATACCTAGCCTGTACCTCTTCTCCTGAACATAGTGCACTGTCAGGACTCACATTCTTAGATCTTATAGATTCAGATCAATAAACAAACGAATTAAGCTGCCCGCCGACCAGGCCACCAGAAAAGGTCAAAAACCACAATTTTATCTCTTTCTGACGCCTGCAGACAGTGGCTAGGTCGACAAGAACTTCCCCTGGCGAGTATGCCCGAAAAACATATTAAATCTTGATTGTTTATAATTTATTCCGACCCGTTGTGGGTCATTATGATACAAGTTTGACAGCTCGGTTGGTTACACTCTGAAGAAACGTGGTCTGGTGTTATTTTTCTCTTACCTAATAATTGTAATATATTACAAATTTTTAATATGTCATTATAAATTATTGATGGAATTTCAGAGAATCAACCTAACAGGTTTAATGCTATCAATGAAATAAATTCTCCTTACTTCCTTCAAAAAGAGTTCAGCTCGAAAGATCGTAAGGATGAGTTAACAGTTGTGCCTGAACCTACGGCGCTCATCTCATTCAATCATGTCCAGTTAAAAGAGGAACCAGGAAGCCTACTTCATCCAAATGTAATTATGAGTATTATATATAGATTTAAAAAAAAATACTTATATGTTATGGGGGCCCCAACCCCTATTTTACCCTAGTAGCAAAGGTCAAAAGTTAAGGAATAACATTTAAAAATAATATTTATCATTATCATATGAGGAGGTACACAGGTGGCCTGAAAAGTTTCCGACCTCAACATGAAGATGATAATAAAATAAATAAAAGCTTTGTTAGGTCGGAAACTTTTCAGACCACCCTCGTATAACCAACCCAGAGTACTGTAAGTCGCGTTTTCTTCATTTTGAAAAACAAATGGTTTTACTAGAGTTATTGTCATAAATTTGTGGCAGGAACCGATTGAATATTGGAGTGAGGTTTGATTAAAGGTAATTGTTAAGTGAAATTTGTCTAAATTATATTTTTGCTTTATTTTAAACATCTGGAAATGACTTCAACCTTTATGCAAGTAAAATAAAAACAATTTTTGAGGTTGATGAAAAATTGAAAAAGTAGCCAACTATTGAGATTGTGACTTAGTACTCGTTTAGTTTCTAAGTTTAGCCCTTCTAGATTCTATTTCAGGACTTAATTAAAAACTGGTGAAAATGCGACTCGCACCTCTCTGACTTTAACCCCCTCGTATTATTAATTTATTTTTTTAGGCTTTTATAGGTTTTTTCAAAACCAATTGTGAGTCCCCTGTTTAAGCTAGAGATATGAAATTTCATATGGAAAAATATGAATATTTTTTTTAATTTGCAATCCCGATTCCTTGATCAAGAATATTTAATTTGTTTTTTTTAAATATATTCAGAAAAATTCATTAAAACCATCAATTACAATGTGTTTGCAACTTTAAATCAACCAGTTCTTTCCTATCAACTGATTTTTTTAAAGGCAAGATATTTTGCATGGTAGTTACTTCCATTTAATGCACGGATAATGTTAAAGATATAAGCAACCCCATGAAAATTACTTGACAACCTGCTGAGCAGTCTTGGCTTCCTTCAACAGTAATCTCCAGGAGTCTGATTTTGTACAACTTGCCATCCTGTGTTGAACGCCTATGTTCCTGTGGGCCCACAGTCCGACAAATAAGGATCCTCGGCCTTAAAGTACGTCTCATAACTTTCATTGCATTAGGCTCTTTGAACAACTTGTACACATCTTGTTTGCTTTTTCGTCTTCATTCGCCTGAAGAACATGTGTCAAAGAACTTTCCTTTTGAATATTTGGAGATCCCTTTTAGTTATTATCCAGTTTTCTGATCGGTATATAAGAACTGCTGTGATCAGTGTATTATATAAAATTATCTTATTTCTGTGGTATGCCCGTTTTGTGTTTGGTCATCAGACAGTTGTTTGGAGGACCAGATTAAACAAGAAGCATGAGGTCTCAGATTTTTTGCCTCAAATGTGCACAGACACTAACAAGTTTTTGGGGAACAATGCTCACTTGTCTCCCTTTCAAAAAACGTCTGCGAATGCACAGGACTATAATGTGAGAGAATTTCTTGAAAAACAAGTAGAGATCTAACTGTGCATTGGATGTTATTCTATTATAACTGTTATTCAGGACTTAACCTCGTTGTAATGATTATTATTTTTTCTCGCACAACCCAGAAAAATATTTTAAGCAGTTTTTTTCGGAGTTAAACTGAAATTCATTTTTGTCTTCCTACTTTCAGAAATTAAAATGCCTAACAGTATAACTATATTGATAATTTCAATTTAATCTAGTCTTCTATCAAGCTGTCTTAAATGTACACATCCTCGTATCTATATATGTTTATGTAAATTAATTTTTTTCACTGTATATTGTTCAATTAAGCTTTAGTTTTATTATAATTCTTTATTGAGGCAATATCATCAGAACGGTCAATGTTGCGCCTGTTCAGATATCATCAAGGGCTACAATTACAAGATATATAAAATTTTAACATTACAAATTATATATTATTGTCATTAAAATTTTATTTTGTATTATATATATTTTTGAAATTTTAGTCCTTGATGATCCGTGAACATTATCAGTTTTTATGGTACAGGGTCAATAAAGAATTACAAAGAGCTTAAGTTTAATTGAACAACCTACAGTTCCCTGGACAGATTATAAAATGATCTATAATTTGTATATATTTATTTTTGCAGTTACTTATTGAAGATCAAAATGATAAATTAAATCGCTGGATAAGAAAATTGTACTTAATAAGACAAAAATTCCTTCATGGTGAAGTATTGTTGCTTGAGTAATAAAAGGGAAGGACATTTATAAATATAAATTGTACAAATGATGTAAATATTTATTGTATTGTATTTTATCTTTTTTTTTTTTTAAATGTATAATGTAATAAACATATATTTAAAGAATAATTTATTTGTTAAATTATAGAATATCCTTCAATGAAAATATTCTAATTTTAAAGCTGGATGTAGTTTTCAGCCAGGTTATCTGCCTAATAATTAGACAATTTAGTATTTCGTTTGTATTTATGTTGGATTGATTGATTGCAAATGCAGTTAAATCAGGTTTTGTTAAGTGGTGTCTTACTATCACTGATATTACCTGACGCATCGATCCAAAAAAATCGATAGTAGTAACAAATATTTTATATATAACTATATTATAACTGAAAGAAAACAACTTTCTAATAGCAGGTGTCGTATCTGTAATTTTATTCAGTAAAGCATGTTCACCATTTAATTTTCAATATTTCATTAAGAAAAAATCACTTCCACTTCAAACCTTTTTCAGAAGCTATTATGATAATCGCTGATTTCTTGTCCACTGTTAAGGACATGTATGTGAAGAAAACATAAGTTTTGGTGGCCAAGGTTAGCCTTAGTTTGTTCAGCTAAACAGATTTAATAAGATATTTTAATCAATGTTTTGTTTTTTTAAATTCGATTAATAAGAGATAATAATGCGGGACAAGCACTTCCTTAAGAGATAATGTACTTTAATTTGTTTTTGTTATTTTAATTTATTTACATATTATTCTACTATTTTCTTTGTTACTTTTAATAATAATCATTATTTTAATTATTTATAAAAAAAAAACTTTATATTCAAACTTTTACTTTATCTCAGGGTTCTGTTAATTATTTTAGGAAACTTTTGGCAAAAGGAATATTGATTTTATTATTACAAACATTTACAGCTAAAAATTTACATACAAACATAATCACGTACTTATAATTTCGTATTATGCTGGCCAGCGCTTCTTCGCGTTGGTATCCTCGTTGTTCATATCACTCATGCTTATTCTGACTTGTCTTCATGATGATTGAAATTAAAGTTGTCGCATCTGTTGAAAAGTGAAAAAGGACTATATGGTGCCAGCTTTGGTACGCCACCTTCTCTCACTGTGTCTGACTAACGACGAACGACCACTCAGGAGGTTCACTACTGACTGACGACTTTCAGGAGGTTCACTTCCTCTGCTTCTGTCCGATGCCTTCTTGACCTTCAATCTCAATTTTTTCTGAGATTTTTTACATAAGCACCATTTTAAAATATCATAACAATATATGAGGGGGGTGAGAAGCCAGGGTGGACAAGTAACATTTCTATCATGTTGATAAATTCCTTGAAACTCTTAAGTCTGGTCTGTCTTAAGTAATATAATAGTTAGAGTATTAATATATCCCTTGAATATTGAGCAATATGCTTTTGAAATAATCCATAACTACATTTATAACTTGTACCCCCCTCATATATTAACAAGGCATGAAACAGATGGTAGGTTATGAAAAAACAAAACATGATCTAATAAATAATTTTGTGCATTTATTCATTAAATGCTATTTTATTATGTTTTCCTGGCATGAACCATTTGTATGAAATATAATAACAAAACAAATGATATACAAAAAATATTCTATAAACATGAATCATCATTTTATTAGGCATTTTAATAATATTAAAAACTTTGGTTAAAAGAAAATATAATGAAGTAACCATATAACATTATTAAATAACATTATCTACATAGCTGGTTCTGATTAATTCAACGACTTTGAACATTCCCATACTGTCCATCTACATTTTTTTTTTTTTTTTGACATTTTACGTAGTTATCTTCAAAACAATATTTTTGAATACCTTCTTTATTAATTACATGTACATTTATATTACAAAGAACTGATGAATAACTGGTTGTTTTTAATTTGAAAATTTTATTGTGTTTTTTTCAATGATTTATATTTGAAATATTTTAAAAATAATAATAAAGAACATAACAAAAGGATTCAAAGACCATTTCATCAGTATTATAAATAATGCTGAAGACTAAAAAAAAAATAAAGTCAACACCATACACCAACACAGTTAAATTTTTAATGAGAATATAAAATTATGTGTCATTGCAACAGCAAATCAAATTCTTGGGCTAAGGTTTGCATTTAATTAAAAAAAAACAAAACACGTGAATACAGTTAATAAATATAAAAATTAGAACCAATTCGGAATAATAAGCTTTCAGTAATTACGAAAAAAAATTAATCCATACATCTCAAGATGTAATAATTACAAGTCAAAGGTGCTCATCTCCTTGGAATGTACAAATATTGCATATAAAAACTAATTCATAGTATTTATTTCTAGTAAAATTAAAGACTAACTCAATATATAATTTAAATAATGATCTGATTGTAGCTAGACTCGGGAAGAAAGTCAGGGTTCAAAAAAGGGTCAGTATCCATGATTGTCTCGGAACTGAATTTCCCATTCTACTTCCGATTAATGAACATAAAAGTTTAGATGGGAGTTAAATAAAACTTGAGATATTTAAAAAATAAAATTCAGCTTTCTTCCGGTTAAAAAGGAAAAATTTTGGTTAAGAATAAAAAATTGTTTAATACTAACTATTGAACTCAATTTTGTTGTATGGAACTGAGAATTAGATAACTCATGAGTTATCAAGATAAGCACATGATCAAGCAGCTGAAATGAGATATTTGTGCGTAGGATAGTTGAGAAGACTAGAAAAGGCTGTATCCTAAATTATAGAACAAGAACTATGAAGTATCGGTGATGAGATTTTTACGACCTATTCAAAAATAACAGGTTATTCAATGACCACAACTCAACCTTTTAAGTTACCTCCACGGTGGTTGATAATTTTGTGGATTCAGCCCTGGGACAAAATAATTATCATCTTTTAGATATTGTTCCTAAACAGGATACAATAATGACTCAAAAGATGGAAAAAATTCACTGTGCGAAGAATGTTGAAACCTGAGATTAACAGAGCTGAAATCTTCAAGTACCAAATATTATTTTATTATATATTTATTGGGAGATACCTGTGGATTATTTGTTGGGTTAGCGGCTTTGGTTGATGACACAAGTATATTAGATTTTCATCAATTTTTATTAGTAGCCAATATTGCGACACTGCGGTGAAACACAATCTGCTACAAATGTGACGAAAATCTAACTTTTTTCAATAACCAAAATAATCCATTCATATCCAAATACGCTTTGTATTTTGAGAACAAATAAGGGCTCTAGAGAAATGAAGTCTTAATTTTTGAGAGTGGTAAAGCTTGGGGTGGTTTTCAGAAAAAATATTGTGATTTAAAATTGATCTAAATTTTTTGGTAAGCAGTTAAATTTTAAGGTTTCTTGTAAGATCATTTTTTATTAATAACTGAATAATTCTTCTTTTACATTGAAAATTAATAATTGTACTTTGTTCTCATATATCTATATTTTATAAACATTTTCATGCAAGTTAAAATATCTTTATGGTAGTCGGAAGACTTCGATTGTAACGGACTGAAAAATATCAAAAAGTTATTAGAAGCAGGGGCTACAATCAGGTGAAATACCATAGCATATATATCTTTGAATCTATCCAGCTATTGTTCAATGGAAAAGTAAGAATTAAATTTTTTTTATCTTCCTTCAAATGAAATATTTCCACCTAGCCAAGTTACACAATATTAATACCTATAATGATTTTATATACAGAAATGTGAAATTTTTTGGGGAGGAAATATTTTGAATTTGAAGGATTAAAAGGGGACATATTTTTTCTTGAAATGATAATTCTAGTAACTTATTTCTACTATAAATGTATATAGATTGAGGAAGATAAAAAAATATATAACTCTCTTAGTCCCTTTCGTTTATTTTATTAACGAAGATTAAAAAAAACCTAAAATTTCTATTACTTGCTACCTACCCTTTTAAAGACATAAATACCGATACAATCCCAAAATTGATTCATTGATGCATTAAAGAGAAAGCAGTCCCTATAAACCAATCAGTCAGATTCTTTTTCACATTTAGTATTTTTCAAAAAATTACTAATTTTTCGAGAATAAAAAAATTCATTGATACAAAACTATAAGATAAACATCACTGTAATAAGTTATCTAATCTTTTATAAATCATTGATAAAATCTTAACTTAAATGTTATTGTCAAAAACTCATCTTCAGAAGTATAACTAATCAACATATCACACAAATTATATATATTTATATTTTTTTTAATAAAACAAAACATTGAAAATACACATGCTTGCTAAATGGATATGATAACATTTAAATATGTTAATTTTTTTTTAGTTCACGATAGGATGGCAACACTTCTCCTGGGAGCTACGTTTCCAATTGTATTTACATTATCTACACTCGACCATTTTTTAAGTCCATTCTTGAGCAATTCTGCAGTTACCCTGTCTTCACAAATACGAGACATAGCTTCGAGCTTTTGGGCCCTTTCTTTGCTTAGCGGTTCCCCAGGAAATGCCAAGTCATTTGCTTCGGCTAAACTTCTTAGATCAAAATAGTATTTTGCATAAACACTGGAAGGGACGTTGATATTAAACTGTAGCATTTCCAGAAATTGTCTTTCGAGTTCATTCCTGAAATAAAATTAATATCAGACTTGTCCCAAAATTTATCAATTAAATAACTATTACTTATAATACAGTACAATCTCGATTATCACAGGTCATAACAGGGGAGAATATTCGTGGATAACAAAAAAACACATTTTTATACTCTAACTTTAATGTAAATAAACTAAAAACACCAATTTTCAACTAGATATATTTTTATTTGTACATATTTAAATACATGTAGAAAAAAATAAATAAATAAGCAACTTAATTAAAATATGTTTTAGTCTGTTACCAGTTTTTGTTTCTTACTTACAGATAATATTTTTCTAACCTCTGGTTTGATGCTTCTTAAAGCCATAATTTATCCATATTCAGAAATTCCATCTTCAAAATAGGTGATAAGCTCGGTCAACTGGCTCTAGTGCTTGATGTGTCACTTTTTCTATGGTCGAATCAAATGTATCCCGCCTCAATGTTAAAAATATCATTTGGCTAGTGCGAGGCTTGCTTCACATTCCAATGTTTTTGAAGGCAATCTCTTTCCTATGCTTCACAAACAGCGTAAATTGCATATCATGGATTTTACACGATTTTCTTCAAGAAGAAAACAAAGGCTATCACACCTTTATACATGGGCTGAATTAACAAAGTTAAATTAGGGTGGTAGATAGAAGAGAAAAATTAGCCTGGCATCTGTCTTTAAAATTGATTCACATTGCCAAGATGGTGCCTAGTCCAGGTCCAATAAAAGACCAGCCTTACTAGTAAGCTCGTTTTTGCACTGATATTTGCGCACATAGGCAACAAAATTTCTTTGATTCATTCAAAAAAAAAAAATGGATAATCGAGTTTGTACTATATGAAACAGCATAAATGCATTAATCAATAACAGTATTCTATTCATACCAATAATAATAAACATATAATGTGCTTGGATACTAATACTTAAATTAACCTTATCTATACTAATAAATTTAAACCCTGTTAGTGCCAGACAATGATACTTCATTGCTACAAACACTTACGAAAAGTACTGAAGATAATATATCATTGCTCATACAATGATGCCTGACGTGCGATGACGCAAAGAACTCAAAGTAAATTTATAAGATGTTATAAAAGATTAAATTCCATTTTGAAAATCCTATGCTGGATGTTCCACGATTTAAAAAAATTTTTTTCAATGTTTAACTTTTTATTATAATCAATGATTGATAACTTCATTAGTAATACACATTTATTCTAAAACCCTATTAAATTACCACTTGGTTAGTTATTCTTCGTGTAGGTAAATTTTTCTGGTCAGCAAAAAAGGACTGTTACATAATTACTTACTAGATACTTAAAAAATAATACCATAAGCACTAGATAAGTACCTAGAAGGTGAAATAACAAAATTATTTATGGAAATATACTGAATATGAATAAATAGGATATACTAATATAATCATAAGTAAACATGAACTGACATGTCTTCAACAGTAATATCTTTCAGGATCTGGCAATAATCTACATTCCATACTGCTTGATCATCCCACACTTTCGAGGCAAGAAGAATTGCTCCTAATACGATTCTTTTCCAATTTCCAGGAGTAATGTCTACTTCAGCATAAGTTAACAACCTGAAAATGTATCAACTTGTTAAAACAATTTGTATTTACATATTACTCTTTTTAGTATGGCAAAAATGGGACAAGGGTTAAAAATAATCGGTATTCATGAAATACTAATATTTAAATAATAAATAAAAAGGTTTTAATAAATAAAAATATTTAGCTTTCAAGTTTTCTTCAGTGACAGAATCAATACAAAAATTAACGGTGTTAGCAATATTCATATGCATTCGAAAAATTGACGAAACATGTTTCTTCTAGTTCATAAAAATAGAAAACAGTGCTGTCAATTAAGACTTAATTTATAATCAAGAGTGATGATGCTTTTAGACAGATGACTTCCATATTAGTATAAAATTAAATTTATCAGGTAAATATTTGAAATAAATTGATTTGAATTTGAGACCGTATTCCAGCAGATCTAATAACCAAACAGTTATTTTTTATATAATAATTAAATTGTAATAGATAAATTATAAATAAAAAAATAATTTTAGACGCAACATGCACACAACATATAGTGGGATGTTACAGAATATCCCTTTAAAAGTTTAGATTAATTTGTCAGTATTACAACCTCTGACAAATCATATGCAGACAGATGGAAGACAATTCCTCCGCACCTGTTTAATAGTAAAGCCTCTATACTTTCAGGCACCATGCACTAATCATAATAATTAAGTAAAGAGATAACATATTTAATCAAAACAAGTTCACTTTTGCTCTTAGAACAATCTAATAAACCATGAACCATATGCTGTGAAGGATTGGGGCGCAAAAGTTGTAAATAAGGATCAGACACGTTTCTTATCAAATTGTTATTCCTGGGAGTCTTATATGTATAATAAACTGGATTCGGGGATATATCAGTAAACAAGATGTTTGAACTACATCATTACTCAGCAGCACCTACAACTGAAGGGAACCTCCCGGTCCCCATCAGCCCCCACAAGTGGTAAAGCTGTCTTGCATAACCAATACTTCGATAAAGATGTTAAATATCAGCTGGATTTTTAATTGATGCACTAAACTTCACAAGCCCGAATTAAAGAGACTATATCCCAGAGTCAAGCCTTAACCACAGATTAACAGAAAGGAAAGGCGTACTTGATTATTAACAATGCACTGGAACGCAAATGACTTTTAGCAAAATACCCCTTTATGAATTGTTGTAAACACTATTCCTTCTTAAAAAGGCTGGGACAGGATATATATATTTTATCAAAACTAGATTTGCCTTTCCACAAGCCACACTGGTAGCGAATAATACTAATTATAATTACTAATACAGTAAGACCCCTCATTCATTCAATTAGGCTTTTGAAACATCTGTGATCATCCTTTCCTTTCTGTTCGAGTCATTAGTAAGGTTAGTCCTTATTACAACTTAAATCCAACATCTTTTCAGTTTCTTCATTTCAATGTGGCTGTCTCAAATCTTTTAGTATTATAATTGCAGGGCAAGGTTCCATTATTTTATTTGGTTCTGTTTTTCATCCACAAGACAAACATGTCCAAACCATCGGATTTATGTTTTCTGGGGGTTGTCTTCAATCCAAATATTTCCAATTTATCTTGACTCCTGTTATTTGGCAGTTGACATGCCTACCAATAAGCTCTTGCTGTGGTAGGTTAAAACCTAGTAATAATGCCTTATTTAGATGTTTGCACCTTGACAACTTTTGTTTTAAGACAGCTTTACCTTTGCAATAGGTTAATTGAAAATAAAAACAAACCTTTTTTAAGTATCTTCTATAAGTAAACAAACTATTGCTAATTGTGAACTCTAATTAAAAGGTTCAACAAACCCTAGTTTATGAATAACAAGAAGAGCTACTAAAGAAACGCATATCCATAAACACTTAGAAAAGCAAGTAAGTTGTTCTCTTCAGTGATTAAGAAAAAGTTGGGGTGTTCTGTGACTTGACAGAATGTTAGGAAAACAACTGTTAAATTCAACTTCGAATGATATATACACACATATATCTATCAGTTTCCAGAAATAACCAAAGCTGTCTTCTGTCATCTTCCTGACATGTTATAAATTTTTAATCATCAGTGGTCGTGATCCATGAAGTTTTACTGTAGTCTGTTGAGGATACAATAAAGTCATGTGATATGCTAGCAATAATTTTTTAGGGAACCATCCTGCTGAGGGGAAGGGTGACACCTTTTTAGATGCAGTTGTATGGCAACGACTTGGGAGTCATGAGCTGTCTATAAACTGATAAACAAGTGAATCATTATCATTACAGACTTTACACTTATCATCCTATTCTAAAAATATTAAAAAAATAAAGCCTAGGATTCGAGCATTCCACATAATTTTCATATTTACCTTTCGAGGTAGACTAGAGTTATGATGGCACATTCTGCTGTCAACTGTGCTGAATTAAATAGTGTTCGGATAAATTTATATATTTGCTTATGTTCAGGATTATGTAGGTCATAATCTTCTGGAACACCATCTCGCTGAAATCAAAATCAAAATTATTTCATATAACTAAATACATGAATGGTGAAATCTATAGCAGAGACAATGAGGCTCCTCGATAAAAACACCTGTCACATACACAAGTTACCGGGCAGGATTCCAACTCAGCACTTTGCGATTTCCAGTCGCAAGTCCTTGTATCAAGGTCAACCCTTGTTCAAGTGTCAAGTATATGACAAAGAAAAAAAATGAGTAACCGCTATTAAAAAACTCACTGTTAATGGATGCTTCCTTTCATCGAATATTTCCATAAATCTTTCAGATGTTCTATTCTTGATATGGTAGTAAATAGCTAATGATACACACTTGACAGTGTTCTTTAAATTCGGCTGTGAAACGGTGCTGTCATCTAGATAAATGGTAGAACATGAACTGCTCTTTTTTAAACCAGATCCTCTGACATCAGCTATCTATTAACAAAATGAACAACTGTCTTCATCATCGTTACAATGACCAATTAGATAAATTCGTACTATATCATACTTACATGATTCTGACTTTTTTTTCTTGAAAGCCCATCTAAAAAAACATTCATTGATTTATTAATTGAAAAACAAACATTAATATTAGACATTTTAAAGACGGCTTACTTTCCATGGAAACTTTGGATCGTTCAAGGAATAAAGTTCCTGCTTTAGGATGTATTGAAGGGTCCGTATCCCAGTCTTCAATCTCTCTCTCACTTATATGTTGTAAGTTACCGATACTCTCCTCTCCTTCGGGCAAGTATTCTTCAAAGTGTTGTACATCTTTCTTCCTCGAAGGTGGGGTAGAATATGCACAACAGCTATTCTTATTTCCCATAACTTAAGAAAGGTTTTTGTTGTACTCATGTATTGACCAACTTTTTTATCTTAGTAACAGAACGGAAATATGGGCTGTAGTAATATTCAAAGGCATTGCAGTAGTAATATTGAGCATGACTATAGATTCTTTTAGAAACATTATGTTAGAAAATACAAGTTAACATAGATAAAAGTTAGGTTAGAAAGTGGATGTTTACTCATGGTCTCTTAAGTGATGTACATGAATTATCCATAAAATTAAATGTTTATTTAACTGGAGTTTGAGAGCACAAAGCCATGAGGACATGGGGTAAACAATGACAGTTAAAATAGACTTTGTAATCAGACATCCGCCCACTTCAGTGTTTCAACACGCCATTTACACTGGCCTTTTCAAATTAAACTATTTCCATTATGACACGACATATCACCTATTTATAATTTTATTATTGTTATTTTTAAATACTCAGGACAAATAATGAACCATTATCGCTTCATACTAATATTTATTTATTCACCTGCGAAATAATAATATGATGTAATTATTTATATTTTAAGGATTCTAACGGCCAATAATAAAAATTAAATATTTGACAAATTTATTTTACTGTGCTAGATTAAACAAAAAATTGAAACTAAATAAAAATTTGTACAAGTTGGTAGTCCTAATAAAAATTAGCATACGGAGAGCGCTTGCGCTCTTTGTTGTGTGAGGGTAGTTTCGGCAGGGAACTCGTTTTAATCCCTTGGTAAAAATTTCCTTGTTGAAATGACTATAACAATTGAAAATGTCGACATGAACATGGACCAGGATGAAGGGGACGTGGTTCCGCCAAAACCTGAAGTGTAAGTTTCTAACAATAACTCGATCTTCCAAGTGCTTTATTCGCTGCTTTTGACACTGGAACAAGGCAATCTATATGTCATAAACTTTATTAGTTTCTGAGGCAGCAATGCACATCATCAGCATTAAAAAAAAAGAGAAAAAAATCTGTTGCTTACTACTAGTTTATTGTTTCATAAATTCATTAAGGTGATCTAACTTGAGTGAATATATATATTTATGGATTAATTATTCATTCCTGTAAATGGCCCAGGTACTCAATATGTCTTCAATGTTCATCATTTCAAATCATGGTCAGTGAATGGTTACATGTTATTATTATAGAATATAATAGTATGAAGGTTGTTGCAATGTCATGTACACTGGATTAAATCACTGTTTTATAAATTTGATTGAATGTTTTTGTTTTCTTTAATTTATCAACCGGAGTTGAGCTATATCTAAAAATGTTGTATTTGAATAGATCTTGAAACGTGTGGTTGTATTAAAGAGCTGTATGTCTGCAGGAAGCCTATAACAAATATGTTAAACTGGTAGAAGGGTAATGAAGTATTAGTCAAAGGATTCTGACAGTTAGGGGTTTGTTTTCCATTGCACCCACTACAGTGGTTTCACTATTACTTGGTACATTTATAACTAATTATCATTTTATTTTTATAACCTCTGTGATAGGAATTAAAAATGTCAGCACGTTCACAATTTATGAAAGCAGAGATCACTTAAATTAGAAAAAACACAAATTTCTTCCTCCAAGAATCATGTTTAATCAAAAATACTAATCAGAAGAACTTTTTGCCTAAATATTCCATGAAATGTACCTTGGCTGGCCTCTAGATTTATCAGCAATAAGTTCATATATCGTTAGTAAATAAAAAAAAGAAATGATCGTCATCAATCATAAGAGTCAGTTAACAAGTAAGTATCGAGTAGAATTCAATAAATAAGATGAATAACAAAATTTTGGTATAGATATTTAATGCCTGTAATTCATAGGCATAGTTATGTAAACTATTGGGTAGAATATATTACAAATGATTTAGTCAGGTAATTTAAATGCGGTACTAAGATAAAAGAGTATGAAAATGTGTGCTTTCATTTGTGATGACTTATCACAGTTAGCAGCTTATTGCCTCAAACTACTGCCAGTTCAGCTACATCACTCTTTCAACTATTCTTTACAGATTAATCTAAACATTTACCGTGTGACAAAACCCCTATCACAAACAGTAATAACTTTCCTCTAGTATTTATATTTAACCAATCCCATCTAAAGCAAAATTAGATTTAAATCATTTTATTCATTTAATAAATTAGTAAAATGAAAAGTCCTCGTGTTATTTCTGCTTAGAGCATTATTGACTAGATTATTAAACCAAGTGCAGGTGAATAATATACATTGTCTTAGCAGACTAAGCAGGGAAGGAATGTCAACCTGGACTGATATTAAAATAAGGAGTAGAATAGTAATCATCTCAAATGTATTAATAAAAAAAAACATGTGAAAATCATATCCAGTAATCCATATATGCAAACACAGTTTTTTTTATTCATAATTTAAATCTAAAAATTATCAAGCTTGTTATTTATTTTCATACCCTTTTATTAAAAAAAAAAAAAAAGTTACATTTTTAAAACTATTACAAAATTTTATATGATAAGCTATTTTAGATACTCTATTTTATAGATTGGCGGAAGAGAAAAAGGAGCTCGGAAATCAACAGTACAAATTAAAGCAATATGGAAAAGCCTTGGTTTATTATTCTGAAGCTATTGGTAAGTTGGCTATTCATAATTTATTTTTTTCTGTTGTCGGTAATCTCATTTATTTTTTATGTATTGCTCCTTATTTGTTATTACTTATAGTGTAATGGAAGAGTATTATAATTTATTAGTTAAAATATAATGTTTAACTAATGTTATTCATATTTTTTTACCGACATTTGAACAACATATTTTTAATTATCTATTCTTGGGTTAAATAACACAATTCTGACGAACAAAACAGCTGCACAAGGTTTTTCTTGAGGCTTTTCAGTTTTTGGCTGAATTCGAAAATGGCCTCTGTTCTTTTCCTTCACGTACAGGTTTTTTGTTTTTTTTTCAAATGTTGAAGAGAGTTTGGATTGAAAAAACACCAGATTAATGAATAAAAACAACAATATTTACAGTCAAAGCTCCTTATTCATGGGGGATCCGTTCCATAAGTATACCGCGAATACACAATGGTAATGATTATAGGGTATATATTCAAAGGTTACAACATAAGAAGAAAAAAGCAATTTAACGAGAGATTTTTTACAGTATCATTATCAGGCTTAGGCGGGGGTATTTAGGACTTAAGTATTTTTTTCTTGTGTGGCCACTTTTAAATGGTCTTTCAATTCAGATTGATATTCGGCTGTGGCATTAACAATTTGCCTTTTAAAAAGATTTCTTTCTGTGGACAGATACAATTTTTTGATAAAATCACAAAGCTCATTTTTCGTTTGTTAACCTTCACTCACTTTTTTAAAGTTTAATGTCACCTTTTCAGCGCTTGCTGTAGCTTACTCTTCAATGGAATGGGGATTAAGCATTTCTTCCAAGTTGGTTTCAGTCATAATCTTCATCTTGGGATTCAAGCAACTCTTGATTGTTACTTGATTCTATCTGTTCGAAGCCATTCTCAACTTGAGCAATGTTTTCAGTTAGTGTTTAAATTTGCACAGTTACTTCATCATTACCGATTGTTAGATCAACCAATAGTTTTTTCCAATAGTTTTTAACCATGAATCCAGCTTAATTTCAATGTGTATGGCTTCGGTTTTTACAATGATTCTCTTATGTTAACAATCCACTTTGCAATGTTAACATTTTTCCAGCATTGCATAAATTACAATCATATGAGGATTATATTGGATTATGTCCAGTATGATTTTAAAGGTTCCTCTAATGTTATAAAAGGGGGCCTGAATTATTCCTTGGTCCATAGGTTGGAGTAAGGCCGTTGTGGTAGGAAGCAAAAATATCACCTTTATATTTGGATGCATAGCTTCATACTTGCGATGTTATTGTCCAAAACTAGAACAGCCTTCAAGTCTAAATTATTTTTCTTAAAATAAGTTCAGGAACAAAACAATCAAAATCCCGGATTCTATCAGAGAAAATAACATTTGTAACCACCCGCTTTCTTGTTTGTGGTAGGTTGGCCTTTGTTTTGGTTTTTCCAAGCATGAGGATTTAAGTGTTTAATTAGCAGCAGTTTAACTTTATCTTTTCCTGCCTTACAACCAGGGGCGGACTTTGCACTTTTGGATATAAAAGTTTTGTTTGCCATTCTTATCCAAAACAGGGCAGTTTCGTCTGCATTAAACACTTGTTCAGGTTTGTATCAACCATCAGCAATCGACTTTGAAAATTCTTCTGGATATGTTGCTGCTGCTGAAGTGTCTGCAATTTTGATGCTATGTGGTGATTGTCGTACATTGAACTTATTGAAAACCAATCAATGTCACTGACTGAATAAAAGTTCACAATTATTATATAGCCATGGTTAAATAATTTATTGCTATCATCAGTTAAATTGATGACTTTTAGTTTATTTTTGGTGAATTAATTTTGCAGGTATTCTGTTAAAAGGCATCCATTTTATTGAACATAGTTATATTTTATTTTTTAATATAAAAAAAAACATAGGGCTAATGCTACACAGCCTTCTAAATTAAGAGACTTTCTCTTTTATGTGTATGGGTAATGTCCATTTAACTAAACACTTTTGAGGCACGGACAAAACATCCGCATTCCAGAGAAAACTATCGTAATTGTTGCTACCTTATTCACTTCCTATATTATGAATTAATATTTTCAACTACAGATTTTTTAAAGTTAAATGTAACAACCTCTAGACCAGGGAATAGAGACATAATACGTTGCAAAAGGTCAAGTAGTTTTTTTGTTGTATAGGTCACAAAATTAATGAAACTTAAAAACTTATAATATCTCAAGAGGGTCGTTGACAATCAAACAATTACGGTTATATGATGGTATACGTAGAAATAAGAGGTATGAGGGCCCTCATGTTAAATATGTTTGACTACCCCCAAACTGCAACAAAATCGTCTTCAACATCTCTCTTATCAATCCATTCTAAAACAACTCGCATTATTTCCTTTCAAGCATCTATGAAGAATTGTGCCTCTCTAGTAACTCTAAATATAAACAACTGGAAGTCCCGTTGTCTCTCTCAGCTCCTGTTATATTCACTTGGTTCTTTCAATTTAAACTTTTTATAATATATTTATATAATTTTTATTCTGAGAGAACAGCTTAGATAGATTAGGCATGGTCAAAAAATGGGTCCAGAAGAACTCCCTGGAGGCTCGAGTTAATGATACAAGACCTCATGGTTAAGGTTAAAAAAGAACCATATTGATAGACAGTGTTTTGTAGCCACTCTCTGAAATCAGACCAAGCAAAAAGCATCGAACTGGAATCTTTCAGCGGTAGCTGCTCTTTTGCAAATCCTCGACACCAAAGAGTTTGAAGGTATAGAATAAGTAGTAGTGTAGCACCTTACTCATAAAGGAAAAATTTTACGTATATAAGATGCCTTCAAGACCAATTTAACTTTATGGGCATTATAAACACCGATAAGTTTATTATTTTCAATAAGTTACATTACTTGAATAACAGAAATTTATGCAATTCACATTCATTTCTTGAAAACCCATACTGTTTTTGTAATATTGGAAACTATTTTGGCGAAATAAAAAAATGCTCCCCAAAAAAAAAAAAATCTGTTCATGTTATGAAGCATAAGATAAAACAATAGTTTTAAATGTTGTGAGAATGATTCACAAGTAATTGTAAGCCATCATATTTTTAATTTTTTATAATCAAATGTGGGTTTGATATAGAATTAACTGCACTCGAAAGGAAAATTCTGTTCATCAATGATCAATGATGTTCATCAGCCCACAAATTATTAAAAAAATTTTACTGTTGTACTTACAACAGCTCATGCTGCCATTGTCAAGAACTCTCATGTCTTCCTGGAGATTGTCTTGGGAAGCGCTAACTTTATTTTATATTGGCAAGACAATAGCTTGGCAGTCTACCTTCCGGAATACATGAGAGTTCTTGAGAATGGCAGCGTGAGCCGTTGAAAAAGCCAGTGTGTGTAAATTAATACAGTTTGTGTAAATTGATGATTATAAAGTTAACCTGCAACCAGCACACCTATCCTAGAATAGAAGATTGTTAACGGTTTTTTGCAATTCTCATTTTGTTTTTCCACTGTTTAGATCTTTGGCCTGACAATTCATCGTACTATGGAAATCGCTCAGCATGTCATATGATGCAAGGAAATTATATCTCAGCATGTGAAGATGCTTTAAAAGCCGTCACACTTGATCCAAAATTTGTGAAGGTTTGGTTTTAAGTACAGTGCATATGTTATATATGTATTAGGTTGTTGCGAATGAAATGTCGGATTCTTAAGTGAATATATTAAACTGCATATCTTTTTCCAAAAGCTGTTTATTTAATCAAAATATGCTCCATTTACTTCAATACACTTTTCCCAACGAGATTTTAATGCATAGATGCCTTTTGCATCATTTTGCAGGGAAAAATCACCAGACCGAAATTTTTCAAACCAACGCTGCACTTTTCGATCGTTCACAGTATTCTCCCCAAACGCCTGGTTTATATTGCGTGCAGCTTTTGCAGCATTATTACCAAGTTTATACTCATATAAGAAAATTACACAAAAATCGGTTTAATTCATATCGGTGTAAATTCAAAGCAAATAACAAAAGGGAACACTTTTGAGAAAATCTTCTTTGCTAAAATGTGACTCTAGCAATGGACAGTACGACTATAAACCAGGTTATATCAAAAACAAAAACGGAGACAAACGTTCACATTTAATGAAAATCCGACATTTCATACGCACCAACCTGATAGATACATATTATTTGTTTTGTTATTTTTCTAAATGTTTTGTCTTATTTATTGTAGGGCTGGGTTCGAGTAGCTAAAACTAATATTGCCATTGGCGATTTCAAAGGAGCAGAAAATGCTTTAACTCAAATAGAAAAACTTGAACCAACTAATTCTAACCTTGCAGTTGAAAAAAAGCATTTAGATAATGCTAAAAAGATTAATGAAGACGCTGACAAAGCGTATGCTAAAAAAGATTTTAGAAAGGTAATGTATTAATTTTATTTTTATTTTTTTAATTATTTTGTGTTTTATGGGTGCCACTTAATATATAATTCTCCTCATGTTCTTGAATGTTTACATATCTCAAGATTATAGCTCTTTGACTACACTAGCAACTTGCGTGATCACAATTCTGCAAGTCTACTATTAATTAGTAACGATGGCTCCCAAAACAATTGACCCACTGTTATATAACTTTTTCTTCTGTCTTTTGTTCAAATTAATTTGTACCGACTTTTAACAGTTGAAAACAAATTGTTAATAAAAAATAAATTGCAACATCCAAAACATTGTGCTTTTTACCTAAGTTGCTAGATTGAATCTGGGAGAGAAAAGGAATCCTGGGTAGTGGTACCTCATATTCTCTTAATAAATGTACATTAATCAACGAATGCAATTATTTATAAATCTGAATCATTGTTGTTTTTATTTTATTTATTGTTATGACATATGTACAAATTCTTCTGTTTCTTCAGGTTGTTTTCCTTCTCGATCGTGCATTAGAGATTTGCAATGCCTGTTCAAAGTTTAAAGTAATGAAAGCAGAATGTTTAGCAAGGCTCGGCAGGTACCAAGAAGCCCAAGAATTAGCCAATGATGTATTGTCAAATGATAAGCAAAATGCAGACGCTATCTTGGTTAGAGGAATGTGTCTCTATTACCAAGACAATGTTGATAGAGCGTTCTCTCATTTTCAACATGTACTTAAAATGGCACCAGATCACGCCAAGGCTATTGAAATTTACAAGGTAATCAATTATATTTACATATTTTTGTACAATATTTTTAATCAATTAATTAAAAACACAAGCTAATAGGATTTTAAACACTTGTATTTTAAATGTTACATAGCTCATTTTTATGGATTTGTTTAAATGAAATAGTTTTAATCAAAATTAAAAGTAAAAATTCAAATTAATTTTTTCATAATAAAAGTCGTCAATCTTTTTTTATTTTTTGATTCGGTCTTTTCTCCAATCTACCTTGACCATTTCGATAATGGGTAGTTTTTAAAGGTGTAAACCACTGTGATAACATATAAATGTATTATTTCTTCAAAAATATTTATTTTACCAAGTCATTTAAATTTATATCAATTTTCAGAAAGCTAAAGCTTTAAAACAAAAAAAAGAAGAAGGAAATGAAGCGTTTAAATCAGGGAAATGTAAAGAAGCATATGATTTATATAGTGCAGCTCTTGCAATCGACCCCAACAATATTTCTACAAATGCCAAACTTCATTTCAATAGAGCAACTGTATCTTATAAGGTAATGTATAGCATTAGTTTTTAAATTGTAAACTCTCACTATCGAAACTTCTGGCTGGCTGATGGTATATTTATTTAAATTGGTAGATTTCAACCACGCTTCTCTACCAAAAGACATAGAAGATTGAATTGCTTATACCCCCCCCCCCTTAAATCCTAATTACTAAACCTGAGAGAGTGTTTGGAGCAAAAATAGATGCAACCTCAGTGAGGGGTGCATATCTCTTAATGAAATCTTACACCTAATCTTAAAGCTGAAGTTGATTCCCTTTTTCCCCCTTCCCCTTTTCATGGTTTTACAAAAGAAATTTTAGCCATTTGTGCAGCAGTAAAGTGCTAGCAACCCTAAAAAAAAAAAATTTGACAGTTTAGGGTTAGTAAAAATGGAGCATTACACGATAAAACAACGTGTCTTTATAGTTGAACATTATCACAAAAATAATGAAAGTTTGGCGGCTGAAGTTCGAAAATTTCACACAAAATATGGTCGGAATAGTGTATTGAGTTCATCAACTGTGAAGAGATTAATTGATAAATTTAGGGAGACTGGATCAGTTGGAGACACTAAACACACTGGTCGTCCAAAAACAAGCCGTTCAAATGTCAATATCGTGTTGTTGAAAATCCAGGAACATCAATTCGGCGTCGTAAACACGGTTCTTTGTGCCGCAATTGGATGCTATTGATGTGGCCAATATGTGGTTTCAACAAGATGGTGCCAAATGCCATACAGCCCATGAAACAATTCAAATACTGCATGAGACATTTCCAGGTCGTGTACTCTCTCGTTTCGGTGATCAGAATTGGCCCTTTGGATCGTGTGATTTAACACCTTTAGATTTTTTTTTATGGGATATTTGAAGTCAAAGGTGTATGTCAACAAGCCCACATCCACCCGTGCATTAAAAGAGGAAATTCAACGCTGCATCAATGAAATTCAACCACATTTATGCCGAATGGTCATGGAAAATTTCGACAAAAGAGTGCATATGTGCCAGCAAAGTCGTGGAGGCCATTTGCCCGATGTGTTATTCCATACATAACCCTATCCTATTTACTTTATAATTCGATAAAAAAAATAACAAAAATACTAAAAACTGTATTTTCTATTTAAATCAAATTTTGCGTGAATTCTGGGACACCCTTTACAAACTTATATTAAAATTTTCCAATTTGTTTTTCTATTCTGTACAGAGAAAATTAATGTTATAAAAATCATTGGTGAGTTTTTTGTTGAAAATTTCATAAACAATTTTAGTTTTTATCAATATAAGTAATGAAACCACCTTTAAAAGCACATAGCTGGATGAGCTAAACCCCACTAAACTGGTATGTACTGGTCTGCCTATTGGTGAAACCTTTTAGATGGTTATTAAAATTTTCAATGTATAAAAAATCACTCTGATCTCGTTGAAATATGAACTTGACCTGTATTTGACCCTGAGAATTTGTTCTGCAGGATTTGAAGAATTTCCATCGAGTCTGAAGGGACTTAAAAGTATTAAAACAGGACTGAGATGATCTCATCATATAGTATATTAATAATTTATACAATATTTACTCATAATAAAATTATAAATTTTATCAACACAAAAATTAAAAACTTTTTTTTTATATATGCATGTTTTATGTAATATCGTTAAAATTCTGTTATTCCATTTTTTTTTTTTTAAATATTCGAGTAATTGCCACATGATTTGAAATTTTAAGAGAATAATTAAAATAGACAGTAAATAAAAATCAGTGGTCTTACATAATATAGAACCGATATCTCCTGAGTTGTAATTAATTGATTTTTTAGTATTTATTAAGATTTGTATAGCGATATTTAGATTAAATGTATATTTTAAATTGATTGGTGTACTTATAGCTTGGGCGGTTAAATGAGGCCATTTCCGATTGTTCTGCTGCTTTAGAATTAGATCCTGGCTATCTCAAAGCATTGTTGAGGAGGGCCAAATGTTATATGGACTCTCAGGAATATGAGGAAGCGGTGAGGGATTATGAGAAAGGTTTTAAAATTGACAAAAGCAGAGGTAAATGAAAAATAAAGATACAATTTTTCTTTCTAATATTGGTTTAAGTTGTGCTCAATATGTAAATATTGCTAACAGTATAAGTGTTTTTATTTATTTACATTTCTGTTTAGAAACCAGAAAATTACTCAATGACGCAAAGTTAGAATTGAAGAAATCACTTCGAAAAGATTATTACAAAATATTAGGAATAAATAAAAATGCAACAGCAGCAGATATCAAAAAGGCCTACAGGAAAAGAGCTTTAGTTCATCATCCAGGTAATGCGCCAATCAGTATTTAATTATCGGTGCACCATTTTATTTAGTCAATAACTTTAGTCTGATCGACCCTTTTAGTGCTAGATAATAATGCATTGATTAACAACATTAAACTATATACTATTGCGCATAGGATGGTGCCTGACTATCTGCGATGTGAGAGAACCCTGTCTCAAAGTAAATTTACAAGACATTATAAATAATTTAATTTATCTTTTAAAATGCCATTTATACTAGATGTCCTTTGGTTCGAAAAAATTATTTATGAATTTAAATTTTTCTGTGATTGATATCAAAACAGTGTATAAGGTAGGAATTTGGTGCGTCACCTTCGTTTTAAGACCATATTGTCTTATAGGTCTAAGTTTGTATGAAATGGCTGTGTGGAAGGGGACCCTTCCAAGGATATGCTAGTTTGGTGGGAAGAAGCTAGGAATTTCCACTTGTAACCTTGTTGAAGCTGAAAGGGCTGAGACTTGATCTAGTGGGTATGGAAATAGAGAGGTGCAGGGGTAATTAAATAAGAAAGCCGTAGTTTGTGTAGAGCAGGAACCATAGTAAAACTTTTTCAGTCAGGGTTATAAGGGGTGATTAAAATCAAACTAAATATATAAGTATCTTGTGTTGGTTAAATATTAGCATATACTTTTCAAGCTTTCGTACTTCTGATTTTTTTTATGGTGGAACACCCAAGCAAGTCCCCTCCACAATACAGGTCCACTCAAATCGAGAAGTCATTTTATTTAGCAATAAACTCATCTCCTACCAATCAGGATTTTGCGGTTGGAAATGTGTGTCCTGCTTTGTTGATCGCTTAAAACAGCTTTGGTTATTTGAGATTGCTGATTGAAGGATAATCCTATTTTTGTCGTTCCCGTTATATAAGGCACCATTTGCTTTTTTAGATATCAGCTTTCGCGATTCAAACTCACCTCACAGCGTTTTGAACTCGGCAGTTAGCTGACCCCCTTCTTTTTTAGTATTTTTTCTTGCTGTTAACTTTCATCTGATCATTATAACCCTTATCATGAATATTATGCCTCTAGAATTACAATTTCTGTTGCAAGAGTTAAAAATGTAATGGGGTCAAAATTAGAGGAAAGGGGTTAAAATGTTATGGCTGCGCCCTCCCCGATTTTAAGTACTGAACTATATCTGTGCCAAATGTGCAATTATCTCTTAATAGTTAGGAAGTCTTAGTGGCACACATCCACCTGTTAATATATTTTTCTATTCTCAATCGAAAACTACAATCGTTGAGTTCACACAGTTACAAGTAGGCAAGCTTTCCAGTTTCTTTTGTATAGCTACAAAGTTCCATGTTGATATTTATAACTCTTATTGATTCTAGATCGCCATGTCAATGCCTCAGATGTTGAAAAACGAGAAGAAGAGAAAAAATTTAAAGAAGTTGGAGAAGCATATACCATATTGTCTGATCCTGGGAAGAAAAATTCCTACGATAATGGCTATGATATTGAAGATGGCTATCCACGTAATTGTAAGTATTATTATTATTATTTTTTTAAATAGAGTATGTAGGGCATGCCCACCAGAGGATGTCTCATTGACTTAGCCACAGTCCTGTGACCATTAGAAATATGCCTAGCGCATATTTGTTTATTGATCTGACTCCATAAGATCTTAAAAGCCAACAGAAGGATGACACTATGTTCAGTAAAATAGATAAAGGCTAGGTATTGTAGGTAGTTTATGTGGTCTTGGACTAGCCACAAATTCACACTCTATATTTTGAGGGTAGGCAAAATCTGTCCGGTGTGAATCGGAAAGAGGCAGGCTGGACAACTGCTGGGGGAAATGCTTCGCCTTTCAACTCGGTAAGTTTGTATGAAATGGCTGTGTGGAAGGGGACCCTTCCAAGAATATGCTAGTTTGGTGGGAAGACGCTAGGAATTTCCACTTGTAACCTTGTTGAAGCTGAGACTAGATCTAGTGGGTATGGAAATAGAGAGGTGCAGGGGTAATTAAATAAGAAAGCTGTAGTTTGTGTAGAGCAGGAACCACTGGTGGGGGGGGGGGGGAGAGAGATAGCAGTGCTAACCTCAAGCATCTGATTTTGCATGATACAATATCTCGAAAGAGACATTTATATAGGTAAGTAGCTTTCTGTTTCATGGCCAATGAGAGGCCAGCTTATTCCGACCTTGACTATGCCAAGATTCTGTTAGTTTGCATGTTTGTCTCTCTCCACACTGTAGGGGGTGATTTATTGACCTAAAAAAAAAATAGTCGGGTGTTTTTGGGCCCATGGGGTGACTTCCTTCTGATGGTGGTGAAGTTGGCTTAACAGAGTAACTCAATTATTTCCGAAAGGGAGAGGTTCTATTATCTTCGAGGAAGGTACTGATTATCTGTATGCATGTTCTGGGATAGCGGTAATGAAAATAATTCAGTTTATCTGGAAAAAACAAATTGAGGGGTTATATTGTTAGTGCTGGTTGTGGAGGATATAAATCTAATAAGCTGTCATCTTCACTTGTTAAAATGAAAAGTCAAATGATATAAACATTGATTGCACGCATACGGAGACAAACATAATTAATTATTAAAATCAACAAGCAATAAATAAAACTTATTTAAAAATAAATGATATTGTGGGGAGACGAAAGATTAATTATTTGATTTAAATTCAGGCACGCCCGTTTTACTAGCTTTTTAAAATTCTCGTTCCAACTCAGAAGCTGTTTAAGATTCAATGTCCTGATATATTGAAGCCAATATATTACAAGAGAATTTCAAACATATTCCAAAAAATAAAGTTTTATGAGCTCATAAATTGATACCAGCTGATTTCAATACGTTTTTTATGTTAATGTGGTGTTATAGCCTATAGATTAAAACAATTATGTAGATAAGTTGGTGCATTTATTTATTCAAAAGAACTAACTATTTAGAGTAGTGGTGATAGGAAATATCTTTATAAATAACAATTCCTTGGATTTTAAAATAATTAACTTATTAATTTAACAATGATTAGGCAATAAAGAAATATAGTGACAGGACATGAACAATCCTTTCCGGCCAGGTGTTCTTTCCGACAGACCCGCCCCTCCCTAACTGGTAGCTTAGTCAATATCTAATCTCTTTAAGCAGAACCTCTGCTGAGTCAATCTTTAAAAGGAAGCGCAATAAGAGTGCCTGGCCAGCCCCAGGTTCTAATCTTGCCTACATCTTTGTCTTTTTTCTTTGATTTGTAATTATCAAACCGATAGGAATTACATACCATAACATGTAATTATTAATGTGACATTTTGATTAATTAATTTTTTTTTTTTTTTTTTTAAATATAGCTACTTCGCCTGTGTTTGAAGCATTCTTCCCTGATGGAGCTCACTTTTTTAATCAGCAAGGCGGTGGAGGTGGCTATCCTCCAGGGTCATTCACGTTCCGTTTTCAGTGACCTATTTAATCTGATTAAAATTGAATCATAATTAATAGTGTTAATTAAAAATAAGAAATTGGAGTCAATAGAAAAAATAAACTTTTTCAAAGAGAGAAAATATGACAGTTATGATTATTGTAGTTGTTATAGTATTAAACACACACACACTTTCTTTTTTTTATGTAAATATTTAATGTGTACATGTTTTATAAAATCTCTATGTCATAATTTAGAGTTGAATTATCTATATCCTAAGAGAATTGTAGGCAAAAGGCATTGTGATGTCGGAATAGATTGGTGTTCCTTTTGTTTATTTTTATAATTTTTAAATTAATACATTATTCCGAAATTCAAGAAAAAAAAAAAAATGTAATTATGAATTATTTCGAGCACTAACATTGACTATATCTAAAAATATAGATATTTATTAATTTACCTTGATATTTAATTCAACAAATCTTATCATATTTATTTAAATTTTTAAAAAAGAAAAAGATAACATTTATAATTATTATGACCAAATATATATTGAAAACACATTAAAAATAAAAATTTATTTGTTGTCATTCATCGCATCACTAGTAATCATAAATAGAAATGAATTAATATTGTAATTATAATGACAAAATTGCTTATATATTTGAACTAATAATATAATAAATAAATAATTCAACAAAACAAAATTTTGAAAAATTTTCTTAAGATAATTTCAAAGTCAATTGTTCTATATTCAAATGAGGAGTAAGTTGTTTAGCTCTCCTATTACCATGAGGTCCAAACCGATATCAAATATTGTTTATTATTTAAGTTTTATTATTGAATGAAACTTTCACCTTTTTCTTCCTTAATAAGGCTTTTGTATTTTTTTGCAAAATTAAATGAAATTAATCAATTTAATTAAAGTGATGTTTTTATTAATTTGTGAACAAAGTTAATATCCTGAGCAATTTTGAATAATCCATTAGCACAGTAAAGTATGTGCCATGTAGTTAGAATTGCATTATTATTTTTCTGTTATAAATTTTAATAATTACTGTTCTGTATTAAGAGAAAATGTATACATCTACGATTTAGCATTTCCTTGTCAGTTGTCTCCAGTTCCCCTATTGAGTCGCATTAACTCCAGAAGTATCACAAATTACAATATTTCTTCAGTATTGACTAAAGCATGATCATTTTATTACCAGAGTTGAAATAATAACATGGCCGGGAATTAAACCCGGGTCTTTTTGATTTCTCTTCAAATTCCCTTTCACCTTGGATAATCCGGTACGGCTGCTCAACCAAGTGACAATAAGCAAATCACAGTATTTTTCAAATATGACTGTGATGTTGTCTTATTAAATATATGTTTTCTTTAATTATTGTTTAGTAATTATTAAAATTTATACCAGTAGAATTATACACCACAACTAATATTTTAATCTAGTCTTCTTGTAAGCTGCATAAATGCAGCTGTGAATCAAGAACATTATCTATCATCTTATCAAGGCCAATTCTAAGAGGAACTAGATCCAGTGCTGAATTCGATCCAGTTCCAGCACAAATGGAACATTGATAAAAAATTTTCTTAAATATCCATCCATTTCTACTCCTATCATTATTATTAATGTAAAAATAAATTATTTGCTATTGGAATACATTAAATGTTTTTATGAAAATAAATTAACTGGAGTTTAAAATAACCTAATACCTGTGCTATTCCGAGTTTCCCTGATTTTACAACCTGTATATAATACGGCTTGTGCCTATTGTTGGATGCAATAAATTGTCAATTTTTATTGTGGAATAGATCCCACTTTTATTAATAATTATTATCCAAAGAAACATTTACGCACATGACACCTTGACGATATCCAGAACTCTACAACTGAGCTAGTCCTGCTTTGGTGAGAACTTAGTCGATATAAACTCTGAAATAAAAACACCATTTTCTGCAGCTTTATTGATGTGTACTCTCAAAATGGATGCAACCATGGCTAATACTGGGATCTGTGCCACAACAAATATTGGCTCTATACATATTTTCATATTACGCAAATTAGCTCTCAATGACATCAAACTAATGGTGTTGCAAGGGGCCCTCGCCTGTCGGCTTCTTCACAGTCATTGGGAGAATTGTATGGACAAGGCCCACAGTTGGTAAAATACATGAGTTCGAGTCCCAAGACTGCCAGTATATTTTTTCTGTGGTTAATAATTATAAATAAGTGAGTAAGTTAAAGATAATAATAAATGGACTACTTTGTTCTCTCTGTTACTACAAACAAACCTTATTCTCATGTAAAAGACGAATTAAAGAGATACTGGTTTCACAGTTATGCCTTACTTCGAAAGAGTGCCAGATTTAAGTATTACAGGAGTATGGACTTTCTTTATTATCATTAATAAATATGATGAACATAATTTGATAATACCATCACAATCGTTTATTGTATAACAAGTTGCAATTGAATATATACACAAGTTCAGAAAGGCATATTAATTTATATCGTACAAAAACAATTATTTCTTAATGAACTATTTGCCTCTTCTACAAAGTTGGTAATTCACAATATGCTTATAAAAATCTTAACACGTATTAAATAAACAGTCACAGTGCTTCTAAAGGTTTCAGGTCATCTAAATTTATTGAATGTTTCTTAATAAGTTTACAAATTTCATCATCTTCTTCATTGATTTTTAAATCATATTGTGGACCCAATGTCCAAAGAGATTCCAAGTCATATCTTTCTCTGGCAGCATTAGACATAATATGAAGAGCAATGTTACCTAAAACAACAATTTATAATAATATACATTATATGAACACATCTTTAGGGTTTCGTTGATTTTTTAAAAGCCCCATGCTTTCAACTGTATGTATAAATGGTCTTTTAAGTCCCCAGTTTAAGCTAAAAATATAGCAATCTTCATAAAAACATGATAAAGTGTCATTAAAATATACATATATTTCTATAAATTTGAGTTTGGTTTTAAAAAAACAATGATTATAAAATGTCACAACTGTCTTGACATTAAATGTAACAGTGAATGGCATCTTATAGCAAAATTACAGCCCCTCTCCTGTAATGAGATATACAATTTGAGACAGTTGGCTGACTAAACAATGGCATGTAGGTGTTGACTCCGACTTCAGTTCCTTCAATGCCGTAAAAAAAAAAAAAGTCGAGTGTGCCACATTGCACCATCAAGGTTTTCATTACAACAGTGATATATTATCAGTCCAAACTATATTAGTAATCAAATCTTTAATGTAATTCTACTCAATATGATAGGAAAATATTTATTTTTTTATTGCAATGTAATTTATTACCATACAAATAATTAATGACACTTGATTAGATTAAGAAAAATGATATTTATACTATAGCCATACCTAAATCTAAGGCTATCCAGTCAGAGGAATCTTTTCCTTCAATAATAGGAATAACATCAGATGAATGCTTTTTCATTTTAAATATATTTCTAATATATTCTGCAAGCCCTAACAAATGTCGACGAGACTTTCCTGTAACTATTACTAGATAGTCAACATAATTTAAATCTTCTGGAACCTTCACAACAAAAATATCTTTTGCATTGTCCCTCTTTAAATAAGAAACTAATTCCTCAACCTCAAACACTCCAGTTTCTCCTCCTGAAATTTAGATTATGTAATTATCTGTTATGCTTGAAAGTACTACTGTTTATTCAGCATTTCCTATATTATATCTCCCTTAACTATTTTTAGTTGGTCAAAATCTATATATACTTGTTAACTATAAGAGAAAAGAGTTCTACTGTGTATACATTTCATTGAGATGGAAGTCAAACGGGCAAGGTAGTTCTGTTGGTGTGGTAAGCTGTAGAGATGATAGGAAAGTGAATGAAATTAAATCTATTATCTATTGCTCAACACGAAGACCAACTATGGTTGTCGCAATAGTGCCAATGAAATGAATGTTCGGTGTTAACTCTCAACCTACATTTTCTACTTAAGCAGCAACTCATAAGGCTGGGACAATCAGACCAGATCCTTCCGGGATCCGGATGAAATTAATTTGAGAAATTATGTATGGTTTATAGTATTATAACTTATTTATGGACTCACAGCAGAGGACATCACATGCTTAATTATGTAATTACTAGTGGGAACAATGCCACAATAAAAATTTCTCATTTAAGTTATACCCTGAACTACTACAAATGAGATACTTCAAAACATTTAGAATCTTTCGGAAATAATTTCATAGTACTAATTATTCACAATTGACTTGGGACCATTGTGAAATTAATATTACTTTTAGAAATTTCTTCTTCGATTCTTTTTTCTCTTATTATTCTCTCAGTCTGTTTTTCGTTGGGATACCCAAACTGCTCTGCAATGTCAAGAATAATTGGAGAATCTTCATCTTTAAATATTTGGAACTTTGGTTTAGGAAGGTTATCTGAGCTAAACTTATCTTTGGTAGAATAAATTCGCTTAAAACATTGGCCTGAAAAACGGAATGAGCTATAGTATGAAGATATCAATTTTTTAACAGTCAGTGCCATCATACATAATAGTGAACATAAAATTAGATATTATCATTTAAATTCGTAACCATAATTTATAGGTAACCACATCGGAACCTCCGCCTATAATATACAGTACTGCTATAAGAAATTACTATTTAGTGTTTATTACTAAATAAATAATAAATTACCATAAAAAATATGAAATAATTTTTTTTAAAGAGGACAATTTATGGTTAAAACATACACAAAATGAGGGGCATGAGTGGTACATTGAAAGTGTGTATATAAATAATGTTTAGTTTAAATTAAAATTGATAGATTAAATAATTGCTTTTAAAAAATATTGTAAATTTTGTTGATTGTTGGGCTCTAATATAAAATGTGAAATGACTTTTTTTAAAGAGGACAATTTATCGATAAAACATACACAAAATGAGGAACGGGCATGAGTGGTACATTGAAAAGTGTGTATATAAATAATGTTTAGTTTAAATTAAAATTAATAGATTGAATAATTGTTCGTAAAAAATATTGTAAATTGATTGTTAGGCTCTAATATAAAATGAGTTTGTTAAAGTGCTGTGCTAGTATAATTATTGTCGAGATGATGGTGGCAGTGTGAGCTGGCTCGTGTCGTCGTTCTGCGCTTGTTTGGTCACTCCATTCCAGTTCTTACTCAGCGTTAGATCGCACTTTATCAAGTTCATCTTCAGCAAGAAATCAAATCATGAGGGCAAAGGTAAATATCCCTACTTCTATATTATTAAATGGTTACCTCATGCAGTCTTATTCTAGTATTGTTAATTTATCTCTTAGTTTCTTTCTCTTCATCAATTTTAAACATTGACCACGTTTTCTTTTCTAGTGGAGGAAGAAGCGTATGCGCAGGCTAAAGCGTAAAAGGAGGAAGATGCGTGCGAGGTCCAAGTAGAATTGTGGCCGTAAGTGTCTTTTTAACTAATTATATTTACATCTCCTTTGTTTTATTTATTTATATTTAAACCTTGTTTCTTATTAATTTATCTAATCCGGTTTTCATGCAATATGAACTGCACCACGTTGTGGGTATGATGTTGATATGTTGGTTTAGTACAGGTTTAATTTCTTTAACGCCTTTCTCAGGATAAGCTTTGGATGTATACATGTGCTCCAGTTGATTTTATTTGCCCTATTTACACGTTGTTTCTACACTTCTTTGAAATAGGCATCATTATTCTCTCTTGAACATGTGGCACCATATTAGTTTTTTGTTTTCACTAGATATGCCCAATTTTGCAGTGCATCTTTTAGGTTGATGGTCAGGGTTACCTTCTTAAATATTTGTTTTATACAGTCCATAACTTTGTATATTCTCGGACGAAATCTGCTTCTACCCTTGAAGAAATAAATTGTTAGCCCTGTTAATATTTGTACATTCATGGTCATTGGACTTGTTACTGGTAAACTAGCCATTCCTCAGTTGTGTTCTTGATCCCTCATGTGGCCATTATCTTTGAATTAAGCAGACTTCATTGGATTTATCTTAGTTAGGTTGTATTCATTAGTTTTGTGATTTCACTAGATACGCCTAATTTTGTAGTGCATCTGTTAGGCTGATGCTCACGGTCACCTTTTTGTATTTTTTATCATACAATCCATACCTTTTTATATTCTCGAATGAAATCTGCTTCTGCTTTATTAATTTTGATGGTATGTTTTAAAACCTCTTTAGAATTTTATTTCATTTACAGTTTGACCTGCATTTGATTTTGTACCATTTAGTTTGCCCATCTTGTGATTAAATATTTTCTTCTGGTAGTTATATTTCTTTCTTATGTTTATTTAGTTATTATGTGAGGCTCGTGTTTGTTTTTAAATTATCTAATCTGGTTTTCATGCAATATGAACTGCACCACGATGTGGGTATGATGTTAATATGCTGGTTTGGTACAGGTTTAATTTCTTCAACGCCTTTTGCCTCAGGATAAGCTTTCGATGAAAACATGTGCCCCAGTTGATGAGTTTATTTGCCCTTTTTACATGTGGTTCCTACACTTCTTTGAAATAGGCATCATTATTCTCTCTTAAACATGTGGCACCATATTAGTTGATTGTTTTCACTAGATATGCCCAATTTTGTAGTGCATCTTCTAGGTTGATGGTTAGGGTCACCTTTTTATATATTTGTTTTATCATACAGTCCATAACTTTTTATATTCTGGGACGAAATCTGCTTCTGCCCTTGAAGAAATAAATTGTTAGTCCTATTAATATTTGTACATTTATGGTCGTTGAGCTTGTTACTGGTAAACTAGCCATTCCCTAGTTGTTTTCTTTATCCCTCATGTGGCCATTATCTCTGAATTAAGCAGACCTCATTTATCTTAGTTTGGTTATATTCATCAGTTTTTTAGTAGTCCATGTACCTACCAATGGCTAGGCTTACTCCCTTTCCTCCAATTGTGGGCCCAGGCAGAGCTTTGTGTAATCTTATACTAAATCATAATAATCATTAAAAATTCAAGGCCGTTGCACTTCTAGGTTGTTTACCAACTCATGGCTGGTAACCTGTGGCTTCATCAATTTTGATGGAATTTTGTTTCATTTAAAGGTTTGACCTGCATTTGATTTTGTACCATTTAGTTTTCCCATCTTGTGATTGATTATTTTCTTCTGGTAGTTGTATTTCTTTCTTTTGTTTATTTAGTTATTATCTGAGGCTTGTGTTTGTTTAAAGGTTGTTTTTTAGACAGGATGCTCAACTTCATTCCCTCGTGTATAGTTGCCACGTGCAATGTAAACTTTACCTTTAATCTTCATTAATAATTATGCTTTTTTAGTTTGAATGGTAATGCAATTAATCAAATGTCTTTTTGAACATTACATTCTTGAATTTATCCAAACAATAATAAACTCTGTAATCATTTGTGTTCCTTAGAGAATATTCAATATCTGTGCTCTATTATGAATGTTTTGTGTCTCTAGTTAATGTATATATAATTGGGTCCAAGATTTTCGATTAGATCATGAAAGAGTTATTAAGTTCCCCAGGACATTCGATCACTTAAAACAGTTATATTGTCACTCGTGATGATGTCACCCTACACAAAATCTGATATTCTGGTTACATCTCAAGCCCCAGAGATGTGATTAAATTGAACAAGTTAATGTAAAAATGTTGTTATTAATAATTATTATTTTTCTATCCTATTGAGTTAGGTCTCTGTTATGTTCTTTTTAATAGTAACAAAAGCACACACATGTTGGGGTACGTGAGAAAACATATATATTTTATAAAGTGAACAAGTAAGTAGTGGTACATAAAGATGGAATCTATTCTACTGAATGCCAAAGGTAACATGAAGGTTATAACTAATAACAAAAGGCGGCACAAGGCTGCGTGCAAAATATTACAGACACAACAGATTCTCCCACACTAAATTGAAAAACTCAGGTAACACAATTCAAGACATAATCATTAAATCGTGCCGGAAAGCGTATCTCACGACGAGGTCGGTCTTGATTCGGCGCTGCTGCTAGAGTTGGCGCTGCTGCTGGAGTAGGTGGAAGTCGGGGAACCTCAAATGATTGACTCGGTCCAAACGAAACGGATTTTGGCTTTGGAACCAAAGTTGCCACAATTTGGTCAATGTGGCGTTTTAGTATTCGCCCCGAAGAGTCGAGTCTGACCAAATAGTGCCGTTGGCCAAGTACTTTGATGACATCGCCGAACTGCCAAATCTTCCTGTTGTCACAGTAAAGGCGGATCTGGACTCTCTCCCCTACCTTAAAAGAGCGTGCTGGTGCTGCTGTCACACTTGATGGTTTAGGCTGGTAGGGAAAAATAGCATCAAGGCGCATGCGCAACTTTCGATGTAGATATTTTTCAGCTGGTGATTGGCCACAAGCAAGTGGCGTAGCTCGATAACGGAATAAGATGCCTCGCAAGCTGCTTAGGACGTCTTCTCTGGTGCGGATAGGGTAGTTTACTTGAATTAGACGTTCATTGACGCCACACTTGTAGTCTGAGCAGAGGCGAACGCCTCCGTCAGGTTTGACGATCACCACGAGAGGGGAACCCCAATCACTGGCGTCTACAGGTTCAATGATTCCTGCAGCTTCGAGTTCGTTTAGTTCCCGGTTGACTTGGTCCAGGAGAGCATGTGGAACACTACGCTCCTTGGTGTAACATGGCTTTGCTCCTGGTTTGAGCTGGAGTGAAATTTCATAGCCGGGAACACAGCCAATTTTTGGTTCGAAGATCGAGGAAAACTCTTCTAAAATATCCTCGAGCGAGGGGACTGAATTGAGCTGGTAGATTGGCATGGGAGGATTATTATCGACCTGTTTGAGTTCAATGGCAAGTCCTCGTATCCATTGGCGTCCAAGAAGCGCTTCGTATCCTGTTGGTACAATGTATAAATCGCCGGTTATTTGTTTTCCATTGTAAGCAGCCTGGACTGGTACCTTACCTTTTGATTGGATTATGTTGCCAGAGTAGGATCGAAAAGCTAGGTTGGTTGGTTGAACTGGCAAATTTAGGTTAAGTCTGTCAAATTCATTCTCACTTAATAGGGTAAATTTGGCGCCACTATCGACCTCAAAACGCTGCAATTTTCCATTGAGCGAAACGTCAATCATGTACTTATCTGATTCATGACGGTTCAACTCGAACAAGTCAATAATAACGTCATTTTTCTGGATCACTGTTTCTAATTTATTGAGACCGTATGCTGGCGTTGCTCTGGGGCTGGTGTTGGCAATTTGGAGGGAATGTGTAGAACTGGATTTGCCTGGTTTCCTTCTGTTTTCTGCCATCAATGATGTGATACAGACGCGTGCCACATGTCCCTTCTTTTTACAAAGGGTGCAATATAATTTGTTCTTATCAACTCGACACTCCGATACCTGATGGTTTCCCCTTGAGCACCGGAAGCACAGATTATCGATGCCGAGAGCCTTGAAATCAGGTCTACGGGGACGGAAACTTGACCTGGGTTGATTAGAGCTTGACCTTGCTCCTGAGCGCTGGCTAGGGCTTGACATCTTGTTCACTTCGCTGGCAGAGTAAGTTCGAGCTGGATTAGAGCGCTGAGTCAACTCTTTACTTTCAATTCTCGATGCCTCAAGAGCTGTGGCAAGAGCTAAAATGTCCTGGAATGTCTTTTTGTCCGATTGTAATATGTGTTCCCTTACCCAGTCATCTCGAAGGCCTCGAATGAACTGTGCTCTGAGAAAAACGTCTGAGATTGATACAGACTGGTCACACTGACATTGTACGGAGAATTCACACTCAGCTATGTCACGTTGAAGAGTGGCAACAAACTCTGAAATGGACTGGTGTTCCGTTTGATAAATATTCAGGAAATAGTGTTGTGACACTACTGCGTTTTTCTTCGGAATTAACAAGGTCTTGAAGGACTTGACAAGATCATCAAAGGAGAGACCCTTCAGTGGTTTTTCTGGGCCTAAAAACGCAGCTAAATTGTTGTAGTGTGAAGAGCCAATTGAAACACATAAGAGCTGGCCAATTTTTGCTTTGTCTGTGACCCCTTTCATCGTACAATAGTTATCAAACCGCTCAAGGTAACACGCAAACTTTTCACGTTTTTGATCAAAGTTTTCGAATGGCGCAATGCTCGAATAATTGACTGTGTTTTCGTCAGTAGGTTTCCCGGAATGACACTGAAGTTGAGCAGTTACAGTTTCGAGGAAAACTTTCTGTTGTTCGCTGAAAGTCTTCATAAAAGATTCGAACTGTTTAGCGTTCATTTCGAAGTCTTTTTATTAATAATTCGATAGAAATTAGTCTAATTCTTACCTTTTACGGTCGATTGAAGACAAAATAACACATTTTACCGGAATTTTAGTGTTGTTTGAACACGTTGATAAGGTTGGAACAAACACATAGGTCGCGATTTTCGGTTCACTCACGCACTGATTAAAACTCGTCGCCAATTGTTATGTTCTTTTTAATAGTAACAAAAGCACACACATGTTGGGGTACGTGAGAAAACATATATATTTTATAAAGTGAACAAGTAAGTAGTGGTACATAAAGATGGAATCTATTCTACTGAATGCCAAAGGTAACATGAAGGTTATAACTAATAACAAAAGGCGGCACAAGGCTGCGTGCAAAATATTACAGACACAACAGTCTCAAAAATAGATATTAACATCCTTATTTTATATTTATGTATTGGTGTGAAGATATACACAATTTAATTGTTCTTTTACCATCCTGATTTTTTTTGTCTTGTCTTGCATATGACAGTATTTATATTAATATCTAATAACTGAGCCTTGTAAAAAAGTATTATTTACCAGTCATCAAAACTTGTTTACTATAAATCATGTTTTGATAGTTGATGATTTTATTATGCAAATAGACATATTTTTACCTTAAAATTTCATTTAACAAAAGTTGTTGCTTATTATTCTGTTGGTCTTTCACAATTATTTCATTAATTTTACCTTTGACTTTTTTTTCAGGACTCCAGGAGCAGAAAGCTTTCATTCCTGAAGACTGCTGTTGATCCACAATTTTCTATTTTTATTTTTACTCTTTGCCCTAATTAATTAATGTAAAAATTTTACTTAATAAAATTTTCCAGACACAATTTGTTTGTTACCTTGTTTTCCTAATTATTAACTATATTGTAAGTCAGCTAAAATAATGATAGTTAAGTATGTAGCTACAAATCAGTTAGTTGCTGCCCAAGTATTTACTTGATATGAGTTATCTGGTGTCCTCTCATTTGTTACAAGAACATTGAGTTGTCGCCTGCTATTTGCTATTGTAATATAGGTTAATGGTAAATTACAGTATTTTCCTGTAGGCTTTTTTATTAGTTAATAAAAATGGTTTTATTTTTAGGGGTTATTGATTTTGTGTAGGTCAAAATCTTGCAGGCAAACATCTCCCCCCACCTTGTAAAGTTATTTTCAGATAAGGTTAGGACACAAACACATTTAATCATTACTAAACAAGTATAAGAGAAGTAAATTAGCTATTTACTAAAGAATACTTCAAAGGCTGAGGATTAAGCTTGGTTGGAAGCACTCGCGCTACCTTATTGGCATCAGCAAGGTTCTGCTGTTGATACAGCTTGGGTAACAATACATTAAATAGGATTATATGCAACAAAAGTTAAACTAGGCAATGCTTATATAGAACAATTGAAGGCAAAGTGAATAACAGAAGGTGAAAGGTATTTTAGTGGAACTTATTAATAAAGAAATAAAGCTAATGTACAAAATATCCCTCTTAATGCAACACCATGAGATGATCATAAGAAGTCAAAAAAAACAATTTGCACCGTCACAAGGGTTTTGATATCTACTAACTCTAGTTTTATTTACTTAGTAGTGAACCATTTATCTAAAGATGGCCCATTGAATTGAATTTGTCACCATTACCACCTTGCTAAAACTCATTCATGGGCTCTGAACATAGCCATTAGGCTGATATTTTTTTAAAATTATAGTCCACTAAACCCAAATAACTTTTACACACCTACAAAACCTTAATTGAAACTGGCCACACGGCTCTGAATGCTGTTCCTTTACATGAAGTAATGAACTGTCACCTCTTAGCTTTAGAGGAAAGTTCTCAGGAGAGTGTTAGTTTAAAACACTGGAGAAGAATATCCAATGCATAAAAAAGAGAGGATATAGATTTCTCCCAGTTCTTTTAGCTCTACAGAGTACTGATACTCCAAATGTATTTAGTATAGTAATCGGTTAAAAAACTTTTATAAGTTTTGGATAGTGCAGTAACCATTTATTATGGGAACAGAGTTGGTCAAAGCATGACAGACGGTAAGTACCAGTGAAGGAACCAATGAGTAAAATAATTACATATACATAGATAAAGTTCCGTTTATTTTAGGGGGTGTTAGATAGGACGCTATGAAATATGGCGACATCTTACATATGTATAAGGGTGCTGAGAGGTCCAGGGGGCCTTAAAGCCAATACTGATACTTTTCTGTTTTGAAGGCGATGAAAAAAAGTGTTTCTTCAGTGCAGTACGTTTGGTATTTTCTAAAGATTGTCATTTTCACGCTCCATATACTTAGAGATGCTCAGATGACCATTCCAAAGAAGCTTGATCTTTGATCAGGTGAAACCACACTTCCTGCCCTTAGCCAATCTTCAATATAATTCATGTAAACTAATCAATATACTAATAAAGTTATTTCGGTAAAAGAAACTTTTAAATGTAAACAAAAATATTTTCGTGAGGCATACCTGATTTGCCTTAAGGAGAAAATGTGACTAGAGAAATCTTTAAAAGCTGAGAGTACGGTATTTAGGCTTCCATCTCGACAAAAGGAAGACATGGAACCCACACACGAGGCTAAACACTCTTTGGACAACTGTATAGACTACTTCAAAGGACATCCCATCTCTCAATAGAAAATAAATTACTAATCTACAAAGTTATACGTAAGCCAATCTGGACATACGGAATAGAGCTATGGGGGACAGCAAAAAAGTCGAACATCAAGCGCATCCAATCCTTTCTATCAAAAGTCCTGAGAACAACAGAAAATGCCCCTTATCACGTCAGCAACAAAACCCTTCATAACGATCTTAATATACCCTACATTCTTGAGCTCATCCCTTCCAAGTTCATAAAATTCTTACAGCCCGACTGAAATCTGCATGCGGAGATAAACCCCACCAGTAGCGTCCTGAGTAGATCTATCTGTTGGTTGGCTTGTATTTACACTGAGGTGTTATAAAAGCACAGGGTAAGATGGCTTAAAAATTGAAAATCCACTATACAGAACATAGTTGCAAGTGTATTAACTCTTAAACCTACGGCCACTGTGTCCACATAACGGATCTCAATCAAATGTTCCACGAGTTTTTAGCAAAATATCGTGAAGTCTCCTAAAAAAAAGGCGTCTTTCTCAGTAAAACTTGAAATGATTATTCTTCATTAATCTACTAAAACATTCAATGGATAGTCAATATTTATTGTTTGGCAGCCTATTAAATCTTAATGTGTGGGCGATTTGTTGAAACAAAAAAGGAAATGTTGATATTTGTTAGAGCAGGGCTGAAGTCGGTGGGACTATAAAAGAAATATTGCAATGTCGTTGGACTCTGCTATACTCCATTGGCATTAAGGGGAAACTATTCCTGTGTAGACTGTATTCAATCAAATGTTAAATATGAATGTGCTCCGCTGGGCAGTGTTCTATTGAATGAAGGCTGCAATGATAATAATTAATAAAAATATCATTTGTTGTATGAAAACATTTTAGTAGCAGAGAAAATTTATCAATTAACAAAATGAAGCGCTCTGTAAAAATCAGTGTATTTTCGGAGAGAGGGGGGGGTTATTCATTTGAGTTGATTAATAAACTACTACAGCATTTTAATGTTTACAAGCACCCCATGCGTAATTTGATGAAGTTTAACCATCAACAATATCATTCAATTTATAATATTAATTCTATTTTTATTTAAAAGTCTTTAGATGTGTTTCAGCTTATTCGTTGTTTCCGTTTTATTTTAGATAGTAATGTTAATGTTATAAAGAATTTTAATTTATTGTTGCTTAATTTATTATAAACTTTTCTAAAAGTAAAACTGTTTCTGATTGTAGAATGAGATGGAATTTGTGCATTTTTAGTATTAATTGGATTTGTGTAATTGGTTTGTAATGAAAGAGTAAATATTAAGAAGTTAAGTTATTATTGAAGATGACTTTTGTCGATTTATGGCTTGTATTTTAATAGATGAAAGGATTCATTTAGAGGTGTGGCGGCCATATTTTGTTGTAGTCCACCAGGGGTGAAGTCAATGAAGGGGCTGGATGGGGTTTACAGTCTCGATAAACTATTTATTTTTTTTACGCGTATAGAAAATATTTTTGCTGGACTTGGTAGATGTTTGAGTCCTAGCTGGAGTCACTTTGACAAAGATCTTTATTAATTTTGTCAGGTTTAAGCTGTCATAACCTTCTACCCCAATGTTGTTTTATTTACGAAAATATCTATAAGTAGTCTGCAACAAGTCTATTTTTGGTGATTGTTATCCTGGACTCTTGGCACCAAGTGAGGCAAATCATTCTTAATTGCTTTTATGTGAATTTTAATTTATTAACCAGATAGGCTCATCTAATGTTTTACTTCACTTGTTAAAAATATAAATTGCAACGAATCTGTAGTGACAACAGCATTTCTGTTTTTTTAAAGTGATAAGTCGACTTTAATTATTATGTAAAATGTGGCTTAATAAAGGAATATTCGGTGAAAAGAGTGCCTGTAGCTCAAAATCATCTGAAGATGTCAGTAATTGAAGCAAATTTGCAATCAGAAGATTCTAACAGTGATGCATCGACAGGTAAGTTTTCTAATCTTATTATTTATGACCGAGAATTTCGCCCCTCCTAATCTTAAATTATTGCTATATTCCTTTATTTTTTCTTTCAATTTAAACCTAACAAGGTTTTATTCAACTTACGCACCTCCTTCACTTTGCTAGATTAAGCAAAGCGGAATTTAAAGGATAAAATAACGTATTCATCTACAACATTTTAAATCTGCTCATAAGAAGCACAAACAAATCTTAATTGATTAAATAAAGTTAATTATGGATTTTTAATGAAATTGTATTGCTTCAAAATTAAAATGTCCACAAAATTGTTGCAATAAGTTAAGGGGGTTTCTTAGCTTGATGACAGCTGCACTCAGAATAGAAGGGTTTGGTTTTCAATTAACTTTGATTACATTGACCTTTTTATGTTAGTTAACTCTGTTATCATTTAATGTTTCTATTTATTTATTAATTTTTTTTGTTCTGTAAATATAACTCCTAAAATAGTATTATTCGAATTTTAAAGTTTACAATTCACTGTTAGTAATAATTAATAGTTAATTAGGGCCATTTATCATAGTTTGCTTGAGTCAGATGAACTGCTGTTTGTAGTTGCACTAATTGATAAAGCAGTCAATTGGATCTAGGCCAAATTAAGATGAAAATGTCATTTCCTTCAACATTTGCCAAACATTTTTTCATTTGAAATTATTTTGACTAGGTTTTTACTGCAAATGCATTCATTATTGCTTTCTTTCTTTGTGGTCATCAAGATATTTTTACAATATTTTTATGCTTATTTAGATAATTAATACCTTGAAAAATCTTCATTTATACATAATATTGACAATTCTTATTATTTAAATTTCCAAAGTACTATAATATAAATTTAATTTTTCATCTAATGGAATTATTGTCTTCTTAACAATTGAATAATGGATGTTACCATCAATTAAAAAAAAAAATTTAACACTCACTTAGTCATTGATGAGTTCTTCACTTGAGTCATTGAAAATACATTCACTACCTGACCCCTAAAAGTTTTAGTGTAAAGAAACACAAGTTGTGTATTAACGGGTCTAAAGAAAATATCAATTTTTTAAATGCGTACAGCAGTTCCTGTGTTTGTCTTGTTCAGAAAAACAATGGTTATTTTCCGGGCTTTAACTGGTGTATTTATTTATCCATAACTTATGTTAGACAGGAATTGAATGAATTCTATGTATATTGCAAAAAATTAAAGTATGAGTACTGTGTACAGATTATAAAGTAAAATCTACAAATTCATTAGAATATAAATTTAACTCAAAACTTGACTATGAAGAACATTTTTAGTTTCACCTCCAGGAGTAAGAATACATTTTTGGGTGATCTGATCGTCGAGCAAACAATAAGTAATCGGTGGGAGAAACAGAGTAGTCTTAAATCCACTCTGTACCTTCTATTTGGTTGAACTTGGGCTTAAGTGTCATAAGGACTGTCACCATAAATCAGTTAAATAACCCAGAAAATTATAGATTTGACAATTACTTATGTCAAAATTAATGTAATTTTGGACATTTTGTTTTTCACCTCTGCTCCCTCACCCTTGCTGATTGGGACTGAATACTTACTGATTGGGACTGAATACTTACTGATTCAACACTAATATTGGTCGTTTTCGATTATTCTTACATGTAACTAAAACGTAAAAAAAAAGAAAAACAGTCTATAGAATGATCATGTCATATCTTAAATAATTACGATTATTATTAATCGTAATCATACATTTTTCATATTAGTTGCAATTAAAAGACTTGTTGGTTAACAGAACACCACTCACTATAAATTATTCTTATTTTTTCTTACCTGCTCGGAAAATTTATGTGGTTGTGCACTTTCTACAGTATTAATGTTAGCAAGCATTATGTGTTCAAAAATGATAAGGTATCGTTGATAACAGCTTGTTTTTATCAAAGAAATTTCTGTACTATTCACAGGGGGAATCTCTGCTAGAGATTGATTAGGTACACAGGATATGATTAGAATGACAGAAGATAGGAATGACTAAGTTAGTGAATTACTCGTGAAAATAGATTTAATATTATATTAAGTATGTTTTCATTATTGTGTATTTTTTTTTAGGAGAAAAGCGCTTACGTCAGCTGGAGGCCTTGTTCCTTGGGGGACCCATACTGGGTCAAGGCCAATGCTTTAGTATTGAAACTCTTCTCGACATTCTTCTTGTTTTGTATGATGAATGCTGTAATTCTTCTTTACGCAGAGAGAAAACCGTTTCTGATTTTATTCAATTTGGTAAGATAGAGTTCATCTTGTTTCTTATATATCTCTCTCTATATATATAATACGAAGCATGTCTGTCTGTATCTTCCTTGTAGAATACATACTCTTTTACTGGTGTTGTCCGAATTCTGTACAGTTGTCAAGGAGAATATAAAAAAAATTATATATATATTCCTGGCTCCTACCATGGGAATATTAATGACAATGTTAATTTATTTATCTATTTTAGTATTTATTATTATTGTAATTGGGAACAACACAACATGGGTTACTTCAAAATGGACTAATTAAGTCCGAAACATTGCAACAAGAGATAGATAATAAATAAAGATATTATATCCAAAAGGATATTTTTTTAAAATTAATATATGTATATACTTTCTTCTTCATAACAAATATATGATGTGTTTTTTTTTTTAGATGGTTTTCGCCCTCTGTTATGAATTAATTTTTATTGCTTTTAAAAATATACTTCTAGCAATTATCCAGTTAATTGGAGCAGTATAAGTTTTTTTTTTTGATGTTTCAAAGATATTTTTAGTGATGATAATCACCAAAACTATCATTAAATAATTTTTTTAAAGAAAAAATTGGTCTTATACCACTTATTATTACTTATACTTAGTGCTATAGAGCTAAAGTTGGTTAAAATAATCTAGACTTAGGATGGTAAATGTAAAGGGTTGGCCAAAAAGTCCGTTCGGTTTTTTAAGCGAAAATAAGACACAAGTTTTAAACACAAAGCGATTTATTCAATCAATGATATAATAGCCGTTTTGTTCCAGTATCCTCTGCCATCTCATAGGCAGATTCATAATTTCATGCTCAAAGAATTTCCTGTCTTTACTGGCAAAACAATTTTCCAAGTGGATTTTTACATCTTCTTCAGAGTTGAAGGTCTGTCCATTCAATGAATTTTGAAGAAACCGGAAGAGGTGGAAATCTGTAGGTACAAGGTCGGGCGAATATGGAGGGTGCGGCAAAACTTCCCAGCCAAGCTCTAGTAACTTCTGCCTCGTCTGCAAAGAAGTGTGCAGTCTGGCATTGTTGTGATGGAAGACAATCCCCTTACGGTTGGCTAGTTCTGGACGCTTCTGGTGGATCGCTGCATTTAATTTGTCCAGCTGGTCACAGTACACATCCAAATTGATGGTCCTGTTCGTAGGAAGAAGTTCATAAAAGACAACCCGCCTCCAATCCCACCAAATCGAGAGCATGACCTTTGGGTGAAGTCCTGCTTTGGGGGTTGTTTGTGATAATTCGCCGCGCTTCCCCTATGAGCGTTTGCGCTCCACATTGTTATAGACAATCCACTTTTCGTCCCCTGTCATCATTCTCTTCAAAAAAGGATCGTTTTCTTCATGCTTCCGCAACGAATCACAGATGGAAATCCTTTGGGCGAGTTTAGCCTCACTAAGTTGATGGGGAACCCAAACATCGAGCCTGCTCACGTAGCCAAGTTGAAGCAGATAGTTTTCAACACTCGATTTGGATATTTTGAGGATAACTGCGATTTCCCTAGTTGTATAACGGGGATTGGTGTCGACTAATTCCTTCACTTTATCGCTGTTAATCTCAGTTGGCCGGCCAGAGCGAGGTGCGTCTTGAACGGAAAAATTTCCCGATAGAAATCTTGAAAACCACTTCTGGCACACACGTTCTGTAACAGCATCCTCTCCGTATACAGCGCATATCTTCCTACAAGTTTCCACTGCTTTCTTGCCTTTTTTTAAATAAAAAAGCATGAGGTGTCGATAATGCTTGTTTCAGTTTTCCATTTTCAGGATGATCCTAAACACACAAAATACAATCAGTCTCGTCAGAATTTCGTGTCAAACTGCGTTGAAGTGTCTAGTATCTGATGAGAGAGCACTCGCAAGGGACGGACTGAAGTTAGCTACATATTAGACTGCTTGAAGTTTCGAATAACCGAACGGACTTTTTGGCCAACCTGATATTTTAAAATAGACAATTCTTATCTATTTAAATTTTGTTTTCTTTTATATCTAATGTCAAAAATGATAATTTTAATAATTGTGATTAAATAGAAAAGGTTTGACAGCTGACATTAGAACCTGAGATCTTCTATGATAGGATTACTGGGGGGTTCATTGCCCTCACTTACCCAGGCCTAAAGTAATTGGAAGATCACAGGCTCAAATCACAGCTCTATCATTAATTTTTCTCTTTTACCAATCCAATAGTTATTAAAATTCACATTAGTAAGATAACAAACAAAGTGTAAAAATTGTCAATAAAAGTGCTCTACAGTAATTGTAACATTTTACTTTTTTAGCCAAACCTGTTGCTAGCTGTGTAAAATCCCTTCGCTTGACTCGTGATGATTTTGAACTAGTCAAAGTTATTGGACGAGGTGCTTTTGGAGAAGTATGCGTAGTAAAAATGAAAAAAACTGACAAAGTATTTGCCATGAAGATTTTGAACAAATGGGAAATGCTCAAGCGAGCTGAAACAGCCTGTTTTCAGGTAATATTAATCAGTATTGACTGCTAGTAAAACTAATATTGTCAACGGCTCCTTATGTTGTAGAGTAGTTAACAGAACTGTTTCAAGAACTGTGTCTTGGAATGAATTTTATTTCACTTTGAATTGAAGTAAGTACCTATTGATGTGAAAGCCTCACGGCCCTTCCTTGCTTACGTAATTGTATAGGGAGTACATAAAGGCCTCCAATAAAGTAACAAAGGGTAGAAGGGTTATTTCATAATTTAACAATGGACTGTAGTCATGTTTTAATTAATATTTTCCCTAATCAACAATCTTTAGAATATAGTTAAATTGTTTATAGTTAAAAAGAATAAATTGAATGTATCACATAAATCTATAACCTCGTAACGTATTTATAATCCAATTATTCTTCGGGGGGATTTTTCAGTATGTTCTACAATAGCGATTGTAAAAATGATTCAATCTGTCTGTAATTTTCAAGTTACACTCCACAACACCGTGAAAAATACTGATTATTTTTTGGTTAAATTCAATAATCACAAGTATTTCAAATAAAATTAAATGTTCGGGTGGTAATGCTAACTTATATGGTTTCACAAGTCCTGGGTAGTTCAAGATTTTAAATTCTTTCCCCCCCCCCCTATATTTTAAGACACATCATAAATAAAGTATCAAATAAAAACAGTAGAAGTTTTTTTTTGTCAATATTTTAGCAGGTTGTCGAAGTACGTACAATTTTTTTTGTTGAAAAACTTTTTTTTTAAACTATTTTCCATGAACGAGATAGTATAACAAATACAGTAAAGCATTTTTTTCCCAGTCATTTAATAAGTTTTTTGAAAACTTGTATATAATTGTAAGTAAATACCTCTCAATGGGCTTTTTTTTACTATCTACATTTTATTAATTTATCTTAATACATTAAAAAAATACAATTGAATTCTTGAATGATATACAAAAATCAAATGGTGAGGTTGCTGATCCTTGAATCAAATAATTTAGTAATTTTTACCTACAGATATACGTATTTAACCATAAGATAAAATACCTAAATATGTGCATATATCTGTGAGTGATATTTTACTAAATAATTAGTTATATAAGTGAGAATTTACTAAATACTTGATCTTAAAATAACATACAATGTATAATTTATTATGCCTATTTCGGTTATACATAAGTATCATTTAACATTATAAACTATATTCTGAAGATTCCTGAACAGGCCAAATGTTAATCAATAAATGGCTACAGTTTGTGGTTGAACTGTAAACAAAAATTTGTCGAGTCCGAATGGCTTAGTCTTTTACATTCTTACTTATAAGTCTTCCAACCTTGCCCTACATTGTAATCAAAACAGCCCTTTTCAAATAGAAAATTCTTCAATCAACTGGCGATAATCATTAAAGTAGTGTTTATGAAAAATTCTTTTTTAGGAGGAAAGAGATGTTTTAGTCTTTGGTGATCGCCGATGGATCACAAATCTACATTACTCTTTCCAGGATGAAAATAATCTGGTATGATATTGAATGAAATCAATTTTTTTAATTTACAATTATGTGTGTATAATGTATTAAAATATAATGGTTTTTAAAAATGTTAATGATGTATTGGAATTTTTTTTAGTATTTAGTAATGGATTATTACTGTGGTGGTGATTTATTAACACTACTAAGCAAGTTTGAAGATCGTCTTCCAGAAGATATGGCTAAATTTTATATAGCAGAAATGGTTTTGGCTATTTCTTCTATACATAACCTTAGATACGTACATAGGTAAGTAACCGATTCATAACAAACTATTTAGTATTTAATAAATTAATTAAATATAAACTTACTGAGTGAAATAAACCGCTTGCTAGGGATATCAAACCAGACAATGTCCTCCTCGATGCTAATGGACATATACGTTTAGCAGACTTTGGCTCATGCTTGAAATTATACGAAGACGGAACTGTTCAAAGCAATGTAGCTGTTGGAACACCAGACTACATTTCACCTGAGATTCTTCGGGTAATTATTTTTATGCTAATAAACATTATGTAACATTAATGTAAAAATCAGGTTTGATTTATGTGGATGAATAATATTATTTATTATTATACCCTTACCCTTACACTTATCCCCTCTTACCCTAGCACCAAAGAATTTATTCGCATATAATGTATGACTGGATCGGGTGTTGAGAAATGGACGAGTTTGTGAACTTGGTGACATCTTGATAACTGTGGCACTTTCCCTAAATATCTGTGAAATATTCATTCATAGTTGACAGTTTTATTTTTTAGCTGTAGTTATTTATAGTTTTATGTAGTTAATTACTATTTCATTTTAATGAACTTTCTGTACCAAGAGTATGTTTCGTATTTTAATCAATTCATGTTGCAAATAAGCATTTATGAAATTTATCTTATACCTTCCGATGCATTATTATTCTAGGCAATGGAAGATGGACAAGGGAGATACGGACCTGAGTGTGACTGGTGGTCGCTTGGTGTATGTATGTTTGAAATGTTATATGGCGAGACACCATTTTACGCTGAATCTCTTGTCGAAACCTATGGAAAAATTATGAACCATAAAGTAATCATTTTTTTTCTTGTATAAAAACATAAATAATTCGAATCTAAATCATACCTGTCATTTATATATATATTTTTTTTGTAAAATAGAACTGTTTTGATTTTCCTGGTGGACTGGATTGTGATGTGTCCGATGATGCAAAAGATTTAATGAAACATCTCATTTGTGGTTCAGAATATAGGCTAGGTCAAAATGGAGTCCAGGATTTTAAAGTAAGTTTTATATTTTATCATTCTTTTAGCTGATAATTATAGGTTTCACTATAATTGAATATTAATAAATTACTATTAAATGTTGTTTGTAATAAACTCATAGGTTAATGTAGATAACCAAACAAATTAGAAGGAAAACATTTATTCGTAATTAACTTAAAGATTATCTACAATTATATTTCAGATTAACACTATGTCTCAAATGCGTTTCTCAATAGTCAATTTGCATCTTAATTTGCATTATACAACTTCTGCTATCATATCATCCATTGATAAGCAATTAATGTTGAAATTATCTTAGTAAATTTTTGCTCAGTTACAATCAGTTCTACTAAATCGTTTTTTGGTATTGTTAGTTTCAGGAATTTTATTTCCCTGGTTAATATTGTATGTTCACATGTTTTTTATGTATGTTTATGTGTTAAATATGTTTGCCAGCATAATCATTTTTGGATTTATGATATTTAAAAAGCTTTAGTATTCATTCAAATTAATAAAAAAATATTTGTTTCTCCTTTTGCAATTGTTTCAAATTGTCATTCAATTTTCTTTTACACATCCATTTTTAAATATCTTTTATTTTATATCTCCATTAGAGATATATCTCTCTTTATTATATATTTTATACATTAGCTATCATAAGAGAAAAAAATCTTTTGTGCCACGATTTAAGTACACTTAACCATTAGTAGAAGATTGAAGTTAGTAATGAACAATTCAATCAATTACTTTGAATTTATTATTTATATTTTTATTGTTTTGTTTTTTTAGAATCATGTTTGGTTCAGCGGTGTCGATTGGGAAAGCATAAGAGAAAGTAAAGCCCCATATATCCCAGAAGTGAGCAGTCCCACGGATACTTCTAATTTTGATGTCGACGATAATGACATCAGATGCAGTGAAACGGTACCTCCCACGCCTGCAAATCCGGCTTTTGCGGGTCTACATTTACCTTTTGTGGGCTTCACCTTCACACAGGGCAGGTGAGAAAAATTTATGTCAGTGTGCCTAAACAATTTAATAATATTTAGTAGAACACTATTAGTTTTGTCGTTGAATTGACTCCAAAAAGTTCTGAGGGATTCCATATTAATTTTTTCAATCAATTTTATTTACTTTTCTAAAATAACCAAAAATAATTTTTTTTATTTTATACACTCTCGCTCCCCTCTTAAACTATTGAAAAAATAAAAAACTCTTATAATTCTGAATTGAAATTTAACCCTACGATAGAGAAATGTTTTGATTAGGTATTACTGTACCATGTACATCCCATTTGTCACTGTTTAAATTTTCTTCCAATAACCTTCAAAAATATTCAATTTTGTAGGTTTAAAAAAAAATGTCTGCTTCTGAACAATATAGCACATCTGCAAGGTGTATAGGGTATCGAAATTGAAATGTATTATTATATTATTCATATATCATCGTTAATTAGTTTTTAACCAAAAAAATTGCAATTACTTTTTTTTCTCTTATTTTCAGTGAATCTGATAGGTTTTTTTTTTCTTATTTCAGTCGTACCAGTGATTTAACTAGTCTTCCAGTAGTTGCAGATGCTAGTGATGAAGAGCTTAGCAAACGTTATCGCTCATTAGAACAAGAAAATGTACAGTTACGTAAAAATATTTCAGGTATTTACTGTTACTCAACTTAATCCGTAATATATAATATTAATTTTTGTATGTTAAAATTAAGTATGATAAACTCTTATTTCCAAGTCAATAAGAATGAGGATACCACTGTAGGAAAAATTATATTTGCTTGTAAGAAATGTTCAGGGCACCTTTTTTTTTTTTTTTTATGCGATTAAAATTCAGTTAGTTATAATAAAATATAAAAAGTTTCAACTTATACAAAATAATTTTTTGTTTTTAGAATTAAAGAAAAATTTGGAAACACAATCAGGTGCGGAAAACGAAAACTCAAGGAAAATCTCTCCGACTAGTGAAAATGCTAGTCTGAGAAGGTTGCAAGATGAGATCAATGTGCTTACAAAAAAGAATGCAGGTGATTAAATTAATTTGTAGTTTCATATTTATACAAGAAAAGGAATAATTTTATTTTAACTAAAACATTTAGCAATAACTTAACTCCAATTCAAACTATCAATTTTGATTTTTTATTGTAATTTTTGTAAAGTTATACGTTGAGTATCATCTCTCTAAACATTAATGCACACTTTTAACTTTGTTACCCAAAAGCCCATTGTTCACTGGATATGTCTTAAACTTACCAACATTTTAGGTTTCAGAGGTTAATTTGATCATCGTTTATTGTAATTATTTTAATTTTTATTTCAGATCTTGAACTTCAATTGCATACTTGTGATGGTAGCCATGAGAATCAGTCCTCTCCTGAAGGGCCGCAGAAAATTAAGGAGCTGGAAAAATCTATGAGAATGATAAAACAAGAAAAGGATGAAGCTTTGAAAGTAAGTCTACAAAGTACAATCCTCAACTTAAATTCAATAATCAATACTTTATCCGCTTTTAACAAATTTTATTGTAGTTATAGATTATCGACTTATTAAACATGTTTATATTTATTCATTCCTGTTTGGACTTGTAAACTAATGTCTGTCTCACATGTGAAAGTACATAAAAAAACAATTTACAGTAAATGCACTCTTGATCGAAAAACACATTTTTATCAGTTGCCTTGAACATTTCTTGCTATGTAAAGATATTGCTTAAATGGTCTTGCGAAAACTTTATGCCATTATGTAAGTTGCAATACATCAGTATTGTACACAAACTTCTTAAGCAAGGGAGGAAAAAATAATTAACATTAAAGGTTTTAGTACATTCTTGGCTTGAATCTGCTGGGTAGGTTGGCCTAGTTGAAAGATTCCCCTTGAAGAAAAGTGCAGACAAATGTAGTGTCTCTGCAAAGAAATAAAACTATTGCTTCAGGATATTCATTTATTTTTCACCAAGTTTGTGATACTTGTTTCACAATGTTGTCTCAGCTTTATTAAAACCAGACTTGATAAATGCTTTGAAAATTGATGCGTGTGATCCTAGTCTTAAATACAATAGCGTCTTTAAAACCATTATGTTTGTCATTGGCCTTAACGGTGAAATAAAAGTTTTATTTATCAAAAAGTAAAGAGTAAGATGTAAGGAGATTAAAGTTTAAATAAAATGTTAATTTACAAATTGTGCACGATTACCAATAATTTTCATCACTTTTTAAATGAAATCCCCTTAAAGTATACGAGTGAGTTGAAATTTATATAACTGAGTTAAATATGGATTTTTTTCTTTCAGGACAAACTTGATTTTCAAGAAAAGTTGAAAATGCAAGATAAAGAGTTAAAAGATGCCTTAAGCCAGCGAAAACTTGCAATGGCTGAGTATTCCGAGGTCTCCGACAAGTAAGTAATGAAATAAGCCTTGGATTACTTTTTTTTAAATGGTATTATTATTTCACATGAGTAATTATTTTTGTAGACTACAGGAATTAAGAGTTCAGAAGACAAAAATGTCGAGGCAAGTAAGGGATAAAGAAGAAGAATTAGAAGTAGCGATGCAGAAGGTCGATTCTTTAAGGCAAGACCTAAGAAGGGCTGAGAAATTGAGAAGAGAATTAGAAGCGAGGGTAGAAGATGCTATCGGGGAAACAACAAAAGAAAGAAAATTAAGAGAAAGAAGTGAAGAATATTGCAGGTAGAAAAGTTTTTTTTTTTTAATGGTGATATAATTCATTTTTAGGGTTTCGTTGGGTTTTTAAAATGAAAAATCCTTATTTAAACAAATACTCCTCGGTCTCTCTACAATATTGCTTATTTCTAAAAACGTTTTTTCCACAACTCTAGGCTGTCATCTTCAGTTACTAAAATACAAAGTCATGTAATAAAAAATATTGAGTGTGCATTTGGAAACAAACAAAATTAATTATTGAAAGTCAAAACAATAAATAACAATCACAACTAATAAAAATTATTATTAAAGTGCACAAGAGCACATCAAATTTATTAAGTTAATAAACTACCCTACCCTCTATTGTATGTATAGTAAAATAAAAATTGGATAAAATATTAATTTTGTTACTAGTTATCAATAGTAATGTGGAGAGATTCTACTCACATGTGATTAGTGGTTAGGAATAGATATATGCTTTTATCTATTTATTTTAGATAAAGTTTTAACTTTCTCAATATGTCTGCATCACATTCAGACTAGCTTAGTTATTTGATATGTTAATTACTAATGTTAATCAAATCTGTTTTTAGGCAACTTGAGTCAGAAACAGAGAGGTGGAGATCTCAAAGGAAAGATATAGGGGAAGTATTGCCTTCATCTCAAACTCAAGTTTCAACCCAGGAGATTAGCAGGTATTGTTTTGTTTATTTATTAAGTTTCTCATGCCATATTTTTACTCTTATTATCTGTAGTTTTGTAACAAATATGTAATTATGAATGATTATTTTATTTTCATTTTTAGACTTAAATCTGAAGTTGAAAGACTTGAAGTTCAGTATAAAGAAAGTTTGGCACAACAGCAGTCTAGGTTTACCAATGAGCTTACTGCTCTGAGAGAACAACTTCAAGAAGCCGAAGCTGCCAGAGATCATCTCCAGAGAGAGGCAAATTGATATTTTATTTTGCACTCTTTGTCGAGTATATTCATGCTGAAATTAAACATGTTATGCTTTTGTTGTAGGTTGAAAATGCAAAGGAGAAATTAGACTCAAGCAGACTTGAAAACATTACCGACAGTGAAGAAGCAATATCAGAATTAACGAGGAGGTTTGATAGAGAGAAAATATTAGTGCTAGAAGAAAACAAGAAGCTTGGTCTAGAACTGGATACAGTAAGTGTTATACATTTAACTATTTTCAGATTAATACTCCTAAAAGAGACAATGTTAACTCTCGAGATATTATTGGCAAAAATTTCTCATGTAAGCCTTTAAGTCTTTCAAGTGTTAAACAAATAAAATCCTAATCATGTTTCAAAAATATCTTGTTATTTATTTATTTTATTATTTAATGTGAATACTAACATTTATTTTATTTAAGTTGAGTGAAAGCTTAGCTCGACTCCAAGCAGAAAAGAGGATCCAGGATGAAGAATACGAAGAACTAAGAAATAAGAAAGAGGCTATTGCTCAGTGGGAAGCACAGATTTCAGAAATTATCCAGTGGTTCGTAAAAGTTGTAGCTATTCATGTTCAGTTCTTACTGCAGGATATTTAGTAATTAGTTCTTACTGCAGGATATTTAGTAATTAGTTCTTACTGCAGGATATTTAGTAATTAGTTCTTACTGCAGGATATTTAGTAATCAGTTCTTACTGCAGGCTATTTAGTAATTAGTTCTTACTGCAGGATATTTAGTAATCAGTTCTTACGGCAGGATATTTAGTAATTAGTTCTTACTGCAGGCTATTTAGTAATCAGTTCTTACTGCAGGACATTTAGTAATCAGTTCTTACTGCAGGCCATTTAGTAATCAGTTCTTACTGCAGGCCATTTAGTAATCAGTTCTTACTGCAGGATATTTAGTAATTAGTTCTTACTGCAGGATATTTAGTAATTAGTTCTTACTGCAGGAGATTTAGTAATTAGTTCCTTATACTTAGCACTCATACGTGTAAGTCTATTGCCCTAATTTGTCTCTTTATGAGAGATAAATATAAAGAAAAAATATAATCCCGGACTGCAGTAATTTTATTATATTCAATTTTTAAAAAGTTATTAGTTGATTTGGTTGGTGTCACTTTTTAAATAAACAGCATCATAAACATTGTTTCAGGGTCAATGACGAGAAAGATGCTCGAGGATACCTGCAAGCATTGGCAACTAAAATGACAGAAGAATTAGAATTCCTTAAACATACAGGCACTGGAAATGTTGCCAATTCTGTAAGTTTGCTATGGCTCAATAAAAACAATTTTTAATCTGTGAATATTTATGTATAATAATAATGATTTGTTGATCGTTAGGATAAAAACTGGAGAAATAGGAGAAGTCAGAAACTTGAAAAGATGGAGCTTCTAAATCTTCAAAGTAGCCTTCAGTCAGAAATCCAAGCTAAGACTGCCATTAGTGAAGAACTCAGTAAAACTAGGTCTGACCTCATATCTTCCCAAAAGTAAGCATTTTATTTCAATGAATAATCGCAATTTTTTGCTTATTCTAATTTATTATTGTCATTTAGGGTGGTTTAGTGTAGCAATAAAGTAGCTTCCATGCAAATGAAACACCGGGTAACTTTGTTTATTGTTAAATAATCTAATTGGAATTGAATCCACAAAATATATTCCGCCTGTCCATATATTTTCTAATAAATTCTTCACACTTAAATTCTATAATACATACTTACTACATTTCCTCCGGAGGAATGTCTTATCTATTGCCCAAGAAACTATACATTTTTATCTTATGCCTGCTCATCCTTCCTCCACCTTGCTTTATGAATGGTGACGATAGTTTTTTTTTGTTTATTTATTAATTATTATGAATAGTAAACAAAATAAATTTTGTTTTTTTTTATCAGGGAGATGCGTGATTTTCGAGCAAGATATGAAAGCCTTTCACACGAGTTAAAGAGGAAAGAAATGCAAATAAAAGAACTTCAAGGAAGAATAGACTCTGGTGATGGATGTAAGTTTGTTCCTAATAGTTTGATCCACACTTCACATCACACAACATGCTTCTTTCGTTTCCACTTCAATGGTTTGATTCATCGTTTATCTCTTTAAAAAAAAAAAGAAAAAAAAAAAGACAAATTGTAAATATTATTATATTGCTAATTCTTTAATTTATGAGAATATTAGTTTTTCTTGTTCATGTGCTCATCATATCTGTTATACCGTTGCATTTATTGTTTTGTAAGAGAAGTGAGCAGAATGTAACCGAAAATTCAAATTCAATCCGGGTTTTTTTTTTTGCTTTGATCGATATTTTAATTCTTATTAAACCTTCAGGCGGTGATAATTGTAAACATTTTTTTATGTGATTTGTTAAATTTTTAATTTATTTTGGTGCTATTATTAATTTGTTGATTAAGGTAGATTATTTATAAAATTTTAATGGTACTTAAGATTTAATAGTATTTTGAGGCTTGATAGTTTTTGCTGCTTCCAACCTACTTTGTTTGTTGTTTCTATAGAATATTTTTAAAAAGTTTTTTATTATTTATCATGATCATCCATCCATCCATTGCAGTATATTTGTTTTGTTTTTCAGTTTTTATAAAATCTGAAAATAACTAGAATGTGAATTTAATAAAAAAAAAAAAAAAGTGACAACATGCTGAGATCGCTTATGCCATTATCGTAATACAACTGAGTATAATATCGAATCAGGTGAACTCCAATGACCTCTATTGGAGGAAATAAAAGATTTTTTTTTTATTTGCTCTGAACATTTCGGAATTTAAAAATAGCAGAATTGAAGAAAGTTTAGTATTGTTTTGTATTGATTACTAATAAATAATTAATTCCAATGAAAATAAAAAATACATAGAAAATGATGAATAGTAGTGTTAAAATGTGGCATTACAAATATTAACTATGGCTATTAGCGAATTTGGTCAATTCTAGTAATATTATTAACATAATTTTCCAGTAAAATATTGACTGTTGAGAAATTTATAACTTTTATTATATATTGTCTTGTATTATATGTAAATATTGTTGAAATTTTTTTTTTATGTTTTAAGTGGATATATTTCTTTTAGGATTATTCATGAAACATCAAGCAAAATAGAATGGAAGTAATTACAAATATTTTTCATGGATTTGATACATTTAATGTTGAGTTTTTTTTAATTAACAATTTCTGATTGAATTGGAAATTAATATAGTTAAATCGACGATGTATATATTTATTTGAGCATAACTATATATCATTTTTATACTTAACATATATAAATGAACATACAGTATTTTGGGCTGATACCATTTTTTCTAAGACTGCGTTCACCTTCTTCCCACTTCTCACACAGTAGAATTTTTTTACTGTATAATCTAATTCTAAATACAAAAACCTGTGATTTATTTATAATGTTTTAACTCTTTTTATTATGTCGGCATCAATGCATTACTCCAATGGAAAAATTATAAAAAAATTTTATATTGTTCAAAAATTAGGCAAAAAAGGCATGTATTAGGAATTTAATGTTATTTATAATAGATAGATAATTAGTTTAGATTAATTTAATTTGTCCCTCTTTTTGTGCATGTGTCTCGTCTTCCTTTATTTTCAAGTTATTTCAACTTTTTTTATTTATTTTTTATGAGCATGAATTTCCAATTAGAGTATTCCCCCCCCCCCCAATTTATATTTTATGATTTTAAATAATATTATTAGGTTAATTTTGTCTTAAGTAGCCAGTGCATGTAAGCATTATTGACATTAAAGCATTCTAGTCAGAACCCTATGTTTTTGATTTACAATATCCTGCTGCATTCTTAACTAACAGCTTTTGCATGATTTCACCTAACGTCTTTAATAGTTGCAAGTTGATAGATTTATATGTATCATTCTCTCTTAAAAATTATTTATAAACTACACTTATATTTATAGTTTTAATGAAATATCTGTTATATTAGTTGTTAGCAACCTTGAAAGTAAATATGTTTAGTTTCTAATCTGTGCAGATATTCAATAAGACTAAAATGATGTTGATATCATTGAATATTTATTTACTTTAAAAGTATCAGCAAGTTATGAATAAGTTTCTTATCTTTTCTCTGTTGCTATCTCTCTTTTGGGCGTATTGTTGCATGGTAGATGTTTTCTTATAGACAAGGTGCCACTGTTTATTGGAGTCACGAGCTGCCTTTGGGGCTTGATACTTCTCATCGTCCGAATATATTTTTGACTTTGGCTTGCACCGCCATTCGGTAAAGTAAATTATGCCTTTATTGGTTTTTGAGTGGCAGTTTGGCATGGAGCTTACTACTATTTCTACTTCTTCATTAACTATGATGTGATAACTGCATGATCTCTTAATATTTTTTCCTATTGCACCTTGTCTACAGAGCATATAATAATGCTAAGTATTATTTTATCGTAGTTTATTCTTTTAACATTTAGATCTGTTAACTAATGTAATTAATCCTTTTTAAATAGACTAGCCAGATTGAAAACAAATTGTAATTGTAATTTTCACATTGAAAAATTTACAATATTGTTGGTTTTCAATTGTCTATTTGGTAAAACATGATTAAAAAATCTGTAGCATAGTTCTTAAATGCTTTAAACATACTAAAAATTATTTTTGTTCCTTAAATTAGTTTGAAAACACATAAGTTATATATATATATATATATTTTTTTTTTTTTTTTGAGTTATTTTAATGATCTTCATTTCTTAGTAGGTGTATAAAGTTTTTTCGATATATTTTATTATGTTTTTAAATAATTTATCCTCTCCAATTTATTGCCAACATATTAGATTTGTATTTATTCAGCTGGGCATTGATAATCATAAAGCTTAATTTAAATAAATTTTATTAGTGCACTTTTGTGCGTTTGAGAGAGGTAGCAATCTAATAGACTGGGTAATTTAGTAAATCGGTATTGTTGTCCTCGAGAAAGATATGCACAAGGATGAAGTAATTACTTAGGCACTATTTTTTGTTCCAATACATCAAAGAACCTTCTTGATCGAACATTAACTCCCCTGCGTGCTGGAAAAGCCTAGTTTACACCAAATTTCCTAATTCTTCTCTTCATTGTCACATCCTTCTGGAACAGGAAATCAGGATTCCTCTGTAAAGAGAACAGCTGCCCAATTGAAGTGTTCTCGACAAACTCCGTGCTCTTTTGTCTATTCCAGTCCGCCCTCTCCGTGTGTGGAAAGTCATTAAGTCGGACGATCCCAGAAAGCATTCCTCCTGAGTTAGGGTAGCTCTGAATCTGTCCTTTCTCTAAAATGTTCCATTGCTGGATTGAGGGTTTCTTAATTAATCCCAATGGCAATGGCAGCACATCATCAATGAAAACACCATTTTCATCCATTAATGGGCTAAAAAATTGGGGGAAACCTTAACACTTCAATAGCAATTGTTTGAAAGATGACGATGATTCAAATAATAAAGAATTCCCTGCTTATTTCCTTTGTTAATAATATATTTCAATATTAATTTTGAAACATTCTTTTATCTTTAAGCTTGCCTACAGTTGCTCTTATGAGAAAAAATTAATAGAAACATGAAGATATATCGCTTGTGAGCTTAACTGTTATCGTACCCTACAGATTATGAGTCTTGGTAATGAGAATTATCTCATTTGGTTAGGCAAGGTTATAAATCACTGTTGTTGTTTTAATAGTGGTTATATTTAACAGGGATGTGTTGTTATATTGTGATAATGAACGTTTAAGCAATGATATTAACCTTACCTCCTTTACTTAACCCCAAAATACATGCATTTGTTGACAAATTAGCCAAATTTGTATTTCGAAACACTTATTTAATGATTCACTGAATGAAATTCCATATGACATCTCTAATTATAGAAAAAAGTAAGTTTATTATAGTAAAAAAAAAATGGCGTATCCTCCATAACACATGAGTATCCTGTGAATGTTCCGGAACTTCACTGTTGGCTCAGGTACTATCACTACTATGCGTTATTCTCCTGTAATTGACTTTTTTTTTATATTCTTCCCCTACCAAGGCTCAGTGGCCTAAATGGGGTGTGTTGTAACTTCCACACTTACACAAGTTGTACGTGAGGTCTACGGAATCTCTCAACAATCTGTCTTACAGCACAGTCGAGTCCTGTAATTGACACTGTACATAATAAACTCACAATAGAAGAAACTCAATTACTTAAACAGCATATGAGTTATCCAATTTCTATAAAGAAATTGTCTTCCACGTAAGACTTGTTCTGTTTACAAGAGGATTGTAATCTTCAACTTCAGCGGCCAATTTCCCAGCAAACTCTTCCGCTCATATGTATTTTCACATTTTTTTTTAAGGGCACGAAGATATTTTCTCAGAAAAAAAAAACGTCGATGGATCACACAATTAAGAACTTTCTTAATAACTCCAAATATTAACATTCTTAGGTGTTGTTATTAGTTGATAAATAAATTATTTTCGATTGGGTTCATCTTCAGAACATTACTGGAAAATTTCATGCATTTAGGCCTAACACAAGCACAAGAAATGTAAAAATCCCTTATTAGTTTCCATTTTAATTACTTTATCAATTTACAATCAAGTCCCACAAAATATAAGATACTGTTGATTAGAATGACATTAATTAGACCAAGCATGATAGGACTGTATTTTTGATTATTAATATCATAATTTTTGGTAATATTTTCCATATCCTTGGGTTATCAAATGGAACCTCCTTGTAATGTCTAGGTTAAACAGTAATTGATTATAAACTATAGTACAACATAAAAAATATGTTGCTATACAAAAAAAAATTTTAAATTTCAAAATAGTTTTTGTATTAATTTTTGTGGAATGTATGTTTATACCATTGCAATTATCTTATCAGTTTTTTATTTACTTGGTGTTCTGAACAGGTAGTATCATAGGTAGCATCAATCATTATATTCTTAATCAGTGATAAAATTACTCTCTAATTTTTTAAAACATTTAATACATACGATACAATTTAATTTAAACAACAATAAATAAAAAATGTTCTTTTGGTGCTCTAATGTAACATTTTTTTTAAATAGTTGATATACAGCTTTTATGATTTTTTTTGTGTGTTTATATGTTATTTATTGTGATTGATCATGTGACGATAACACCTAATGAATGAACAATTTTTAGTTTTAGTTTTATTTTTTAAATAGAATGATAAACATTATTATTATTTTGAATTATAATATTTTTGATTATTTAATTTTAAACTTTGTTTTAGTTTTGCACATAAGCATAATTTCAAAAGTTGTAAATATTTTAAACTATTGCTTATTTGTAAACTCCAAGAAATTTAGCAAAATTTAAACTGTGGTATCCAAAATTGATTTTATAAAAATCTGATAAACAAAAGAAACAAGTTATTAATTAAGTGTGATTACAAAAGTTAAAAGTCTGTTTTCTGAGAAAAGAGAAAAAAGTTCTGGAAATAGAGTCCGAGTTATTGTTAGTGAATTTCTTTTTTTCAATATGATTAACTTTTTCAGCGTAGTGATAAGTTTTAAGTACTAGATAAGATAGTAGGGAAGAATATTAAAAAAAAGGCCTTAAATTTAAGTAAGTGTCTGAAATGTTGTGTATACTTCTAATTAATACATATTTCATATATCGACATTTCAGGCATCTCCTGAAATAAAATTTAACATTAATGCCAGTAATAGTCATTGATAAATAGCATGTTTACACAAATGTAATATTTTAAAATCCTGTCGACATATGGATTATGTATTAATTAAAAATATGTATCGTACATTGGAGAAAGTTAAGGTTTTCTTTGAAAATATTATTGACTACTACCCTGTGATATCTAACTTATTTTTTTAGAATATTAATCTCACAATAATTTAAATTATTTCGCTGGTGCTATATTTCTTTAAAATCTGACTAATAAATTAAAATAAAATGATTTAAAAATTGTACGTTTGATTAGTTGAAAATTGATATTTATGCTTTAAAATATGGCTTAACTTTATTTTAATATTCCGAATACGTTGAAAATCAATTCGCTATAAATTTATTTCAATGATAGATCATACTATCTGCACTAATTGACAAGAAAAAATCATACTTTTTGTAATAGTGGCAATTGGTGTTGGAATAACTCATAAAATACATCTTTCGATTAATATAATTATTTATAATATAATAAGTACTGTCAAAATGCTCAATGGCATGCGGTTAAATTACTATTATTAGTTATTATTTCTAAAAATTATTTTACAGTTCTTGAGCGTGCTTCATCTCAGATGTCTTACTTAGGTGCATTTCTGAAAGAGAGTGGCGGTGGTGTGGAAAGTGATGAAGCTGATATTGAAGACAATCGGGCACCCTCAATCACCAGCTCAAAATCAAATTTATCTGACTTAAGTATTGTTAGTACAATTCATATTTTTTTTACTATACTTTCTCCATAACAGGTACATAAGTGTGAATTCTGGAATGAACATTAATGTTTTCTACCTTTGAGGGTTACTGTTAATAAATTATTTAAAGCTCTTATTAGTGAAAAGAATATAGAAGAAAAAAAAATTGTTTAATTGCAATAGGTAAAAAGTGTATGCAAATGAACTCTAATACACTTTTTGTAAACAAAAAAAATTAGCTAGATTAGTTATTGTTAACTTATACTTACAATTTTTTATATCACAGCTTAGAACCTTTTTATGATTTAAAGTTCTTGTTGTAAACGACACATTAGCGAGTAACAAGATAAGAGTAACACTGTTAAAAAATAAATCTAGCTTAGTTACGTTAGGCTATACACTTCATACATTTTAAGGGCATGAAATTGTTCGGCAAAGTCTTAACTGGTTCTAGTATATGGCAGTAGTTAGTAGGTTACCTGTGGTATAGTTAACCTTAACAACAATAATCCTCATGTGGTGAAACACAATATTCTGGCCAATGTATAATTTAGTTAAGACGGTACACGTAATCGGGAACAATTACTCGTGTGTTTAGGTCCAGAGATCTTTAAGTTTCAAAGAAAACAAAAATCCATCAGTCCCAAAACTGAATAAGTATGTTCTCTAAGTAGGGAACAAAAAATAAAACAAGTCAAAGTTGGCTACTTCTTTGGCAATTTAAAAAAACTGAAAGAAAATCCCATTTATAACCAAATGCAAATTCATCAACCGTTCGATACTATAGTGTTTACATGACTAATGCTTGCGAGAGGATTGAGGCAAATGGTCCCAAAGAGCCCAGCACCGGCAAACTAACTCTCAGAAGGTTTAAATTATAGGACTGCATTGATAAACTGTTCCTCTATTTGACACCACCAGCAGTAAGTCCGAGGCTTACCAGGTTGCGAGAGTCTAGCCAAAGAAAATTGATATTGACAAAGTTATCGCTTGTGCAAGGATAGATCACTCATTCAATGTCACTTAGAACACCGGACTGGAGATTCGGGATGTCCTGAATTATACCATTTTAAAGTTATGATAATAAGTTGACACAGCAATAGTTGTCCTCAACTGTAAGTGCACACTTTGAACTTAAACATGTGAACAATAACATTTATTCATTTTAGAAACTTTTTTCAACCACCCAAACAAAATTACACTTTGTCTTGCTATATATATACATTCTGTTAAAAGAAAGAAAATATTTTGTATCCATGAAGGCATAATAGGATATAATGGAAGAGGTTACACGGTTATATAATATACGATAGAAAGGATGTCTTTTTATCTTTATGGCTGAGTGATAAACCAAAAAACTATTTATACAAAAATTTGATTAAGCTATTATCAGTAGAAGTTGTAAATTATGAAAAACGTAATACTATAAAGATCAAATAAAATCTTTTTCATATCCTTGGTCAGTAGTTGTTTTAAAGTTTGTTAGTTAGACACCAGGTACTGGACTTGTGATAGTTAAAGATGCTTCTAGATTTAAATAAATAAGAATAAAATGACTGAAAGGAATTGTTAAGGATTTATTTGTTTGTTAGTTTTTTTTTTCTATTGAAGTGACATAATGATGATCTTAAAGGGTACCGTGTGATCTGATAAAATTAAATAATTATATGTCAATAACTAGCATTACAATAAATAGTATATTTGGGACTATTAATATTAAAACCAACTTGATCATTTTACATACACAAGAGACAAAAACATCTTTAAGTTTGTTATATTAACATGAAGTGCATCAAAGTATATGGGTCATTTCCCTGTTACAGTTACAATTAGCATTGTCACTATTGGGTTTTCCGATATTACTCTGCTCGACCACTCTGTGAGCAGTGCTGGTTACGTTGACTTACATAAAGCGTCTACTACCTGTTTTCTCAATTCCATTTTTGTTCCCACTAATTACATTGATTCACGACCTAGCTGCTTATAACATTTGCATTCTAAATCGTTCTTAGTGTTGCTATAGTAACTATCTGATCAGACTATTTATATTTTTTGGAACAAAATATAAAGAGTTACATATGTGTAATTGTGTTTTTATTGACACATTAAAAGTGTATTTTGAAGAATGACGGATGGAGTTGGTATTGCAACTAATAATATTTCTATGAGGTTGGTGCGTATGAAATGTCGGATTTTCTTTAAATGTGAACGTTTGTCTCCCTGTTTTTGTTATGCTTTTGTTTTTGACATAACCTGGTTTATAGTCATACTGTCCATTGCCAGAGTCACATTTTAGCAAAGAAGATTTTCTCAAAAGTGTTCCCTTTTGTTATTTGCTTTGAATTTACACCGATATGAATTCAACCGATATTCGTGTAATTTTCTTATATGAGTATAAACTTGGTAATAATGCTGAAAAAGCTGCACGCAATATAAACCAGGCGTTTGGGAAGAATACTGTGAACGATCGAAAAGTGCAGCGTTGGTTTGAAAAATTTCGGTCTGGTGATTTTTCCCTGCAAAATGAACCGCGTGGAAGACCCGAAACGTCTGTGAAAAATTATGCTCTGAAAGCATTGGTGGAAGCGAATCCAACTGTTTCTTCAAGGGAACTTGCTACCAGAATGGAAGTTGACCATACAACAATATTGCGACATCTTTCTGAAATTGGCAAGGTGAAAAAATGGATAAGTGGATACCGCACGAACTAACCGAGCGAAATAAGCTGGATCGCTTGAACGTATGCTCATCATTGCTAACCCGATTTAATCGATTTATTACTTGGCCGCATACATCGTACAAAACAATTGCGAAATTAAATGAATTAAAATAGGAAATTTTGCAACACCCACCTTATTCACCGGATCTTTCGCCAACCGACTTTCATTTATTTAAACATTTAGAACTGTTTTTACGGGCTAAACAGTACGTAAATGAAGACAGTCTGAAAAATGCCATATCAGAGTCCATTGATTCTAAAGATCAGAATTTCTTTATCTATACATTAAAATCTTGTTGGGAAAAGTGTATAGAAGTAAATGGAGCATATTTTGATTAAATAAACAGCTTTTGGAAAAAGATATGCAGTTTAGTATATTCACTTAAGAATCCGACATTTCATTCGCACCAACCTAATAATAATAGCCTGTATATTTCTATAATGAATCATCTAAAATACTGAGTATTGATTTTCTTTCAATTCCAGTGCGGATCTCTATATTATTTCAAACAGTCTTTTAATTATAATTTCTATAATATAATTTATTTATGTATATATTATTATTAAAAGTAATCTTCATTGTTAATTTATTGTTTATCCAGGGTGGAGTTATGAGCCATGGACTCCCTGTGAAGCCCAAGTGCCATCAGTTCCTCATTCGAACGTTCAATTCTCCTACCAAGTGCTCGCATTGTACATCCCTGATGGTCGGACTTACCAGGCAGGGCGCTGTTTGCGACGCTTGTGGTTTCACGTGCCACAGTGGATGCTGTTCCAAAGTTCCTCCTGTTTGCCCAGTTCCGGCCAACCAGAGTGAGTTATATCTCTCTGTATTGATTAATATCTCTAAAATTAATTTTAGAACATGTCATTATTTAAAAAAAAAAAAAACAGTAATTGGAAATGGATTTTGGTGGGAGGTATGGTTACAGAACAATTTGAATTCTTCTAGTGCATCAAATGTTTAACCTAATTATTTTTAAATCCTTTTGCTCTAACTTATAAACTTTCTCAAATCACCGCTCAGATGCTATTTAAGATTAAAAGTTGTAATTATTGCCCTTGGTTGTGGCACATATCGTCCAATTCAATTACAATAGTTTTTTTGTCAGTATTTTAGCTGTTTTATTAGCATTTTACAATAAAAAATAAAATTAATTGTTTTTTTTTAATCAAAATTACCATGTAGCTTTTTCGATACCACTTAATAAGTATTTATATAAAAGCTCATGTTGCCCGTGGGTCTACATAGAGGCCTTTCATTTTCTGTTTAGTTTATTTCACTTAGATATATTTTTTTTGTACAATTTAGTTCATTATTGATGTAGAGTACAAAATTTTAGGCGGTATGTTTTTCTTATTTGTTATTTCAGTCTAATATATGCCCGCAGTTCAGCTGTACCTGATTAGTAAGATATCATCGAGCTAATATCCACCCTTTTTAAATGTGCTATCATATTCTTATCTGGCATTAAATGCTCAGTATTGTTTTGTATAATTTTTTTTTTATTTACTTATTAATTTACCTATTTATTTTTTAAATTATTTGTCTTATGACATATAAACGTTTTTGTTTTAGCTAAAAGGCCGCTTGGAATCGACCCAACACGAGGAATCGGAACAGCTTATGAAGGCTACGTAAAAGTTCCAAAAACGGGAGGAGTTAAAAAGGGATGGATCCGTCAATTTGTTGTTGTCTGTGATTTTAAATTGTTTCTGTATGATATCTGTCCAGATCGAAATGCCTTACCTTCCGTTTATGTTTCTCAAGTCCTTGATATGAGGGATGAACATTTTATGGTATCCAGTGTAGGAGATTCTGATGTAATTCATGCAACAAAGAAAGATATTCCATGTATATTTAGGGTAACTATATTGGATTAATATAATAACATTGCCATAATTAAAATAGATGAAAACTAAAAATATTATTTTGGTATATTCTAGATAACTACGTCTTTAATGGATCCACCAGGCCTTAAAAATCATACATTGATGTTAGCGGACACCGAAAGTGAAAAAAATAAATGGGTTGTCGCTTTAACCGAACTTCATAGGATTTTAAAGAGGAATAATTTGCCCAATACGACTGTAAGTTCATTTATATATGTATTATTATTTATTTATACCTGTCCTTTTCATGTTGTTTATTTTAGAAATTTTGTTTTATATAAAGAAGTGTCATCACAATGTTTTTTAACTGATTATGCTTTTGATTATAAATTGTTATTATTTAATAATACATTATTTTTATAACTGCAGGTATTTTTGGCTAAAGAAGTATTAGACAACACACAAACTTTTATTAAAAACACTATGTGCGGAGCGATTGTGGATCCAGATCGTCTAGTCATTGGAACAGAGGAAGGTCTGTTCTGTTTAGATCTGGACCATAATGGTAAGTTTTTGTCCTATATTGATTTAGTTGCTTAGAAAATTGTTTTCTGATCTAATTGATGTGTCCAAATTGAGAATATTTAACATTTTATCATTTGAGGGCAGGTAGAAAAGCCACTGGCTTATTTACATTCAGCACATTGATTTATATATCACTCATTCGAACAATAGTTATTCAAATTGCATAGGTGAAATTGTTGTTGTTAAGTAACTGTTTAATTCAGTAATGTTAGGTAAACAAAGGGCAGAAAAAGTTTATTTATCAAAAAGAACTTAGTATTAATGATGTTAGTGTTGTGGTACGCCACAAGGTTGTTATATCATTGAAAAGGCAGGAGACAGTAACCTTCCCTGAGAAAGATACTTACGTGTCTCTCCTTACAGTCCAATCTTGTTAATCCGACAAATATGAGACTCACTTCTTCAACTTTTGGCAATTACCCACTCCTCAAAGTTTTTCTGTTTTGTGGTTAACTTTTGACACATTTTACAAAATTTTCAATTTTGTATTTATTTTTCACTATGTTTTATACATTAGCTCGCCATAGTCCATAGACCCTACTCAAAACAGCGGCTGTTTCACCACGCTCGTGCTGTTGAATTATGGCCCATTTATTATTTAGCGTAAGTGTTGTGGGTTTATGTTGTTTTTTTTTTTTTATGTGAACATCATCACTAAACAAAAACAAACAAAAAAATCACAACACAAAATGTATTATAAAAAAACTAACAAATATAATTTGCAGTGTTAATAGGCGAGAAAAGGGTTGTTTGACGGTAGTCAACAAACATGTTGTGACAAGAAAAAAACACCCTCCCTTCCACTTCCCCCATTATTTTATGACCGGTCAAAATGTTCTTGCCTTAGATGTCATGAGTTTGTCACATTACTGAACGTGCCAGATTTACAAATGTCGGACTATCAAGATTGTACTGTATTTGCATGTCATTCCACCACATTAGTGATATGTGCAATAATGTAAGCAGATTTTGGCCATAAGTAAGAAAAATACTTTGCTAAATATATTAAGTGCTAGAAATCTTATATCTTAAAATTTACAAATATTTATTTTAATGTGAGTTTTGAGAAGTAAATTTACTTCTCACTTTAGTTTTGTACCATAAATGTCTAGTTTTATTTCTGCTTGAAAGTATTGTTTTTTTTGTCCAGAAATAGCCAGAATTGGTGAAAACAAGAAAGTCTACCAGGTTGATATTCTTATCGACGAGCAAGTTGTTGTTATTGTAGCGGGCAGGCAAAGACAAGTAAGGCTAGTTCCGGTTAGAGCATTGGACGGTCATGAAACTGAATGGATCAAAGTGGCAGAAACTAAAGCAACTATCACCTTTTGCGTAGGCATTATGTGCCATGCCCCACAACCGATTTATTGCTTGTGTGTAGCAATAAAAAGACAGGTAAGATTTTCCTCTTAGTAGACTTGTTAGCGATAAAAGATAGATCTGTTCAAATTATTGACATTTTTGTAAAATTTGGTCCATTTTTGGAATGAATAGTCATTATAATTATAATGTTGTAGTGAACTGTATAAGTTCATAATTTGAATTATTTGTTCTGGACCAATCATTTCTCATAATCTTTTCACGTAAGGCTACTACTATTCCTAAAAAACTTACTGTTCTGAATTGCCAGATCATAAAATTACACAATCATCCGATCTACCTCAAAAGAAATTCCTGCAGAACTCTTCTCATTAACCTTTGGGATTGCAATTGCTCCTGTCCAAAGCATGGCCTAACTGGATAAATATTTTTTTTTATCGTTTTAGTATTTTCTTCCTATTAGTTCACTAGTCTGCTATCTTAACATCAGTGTGACAACAAAATTGGCACAAAGCTCATAGATGACCTTACTTTTTACCTCACTGTATAAACGCAACCTTTGATTCAACTGATTATATGACTTCACTAAGTGTCACCCGAGTGAACGCTCTAGCACTCAAATAACTTTGGACCTATTTGAACATGTGAATCCTCAAAATTATCTTTCCATCCCAAATTTTTAAATTCTTACCTAATATTTGAAACCAAAACTGTTTTAAAGCGGGAGGAATTACTAATTAAAATGCTATGTTATTCTATGTTACAATAAAATATTCATTTATATTTAATAGCTTCGATTATGCTGTTTCAGAATACTTCTCAGATTATCATATATGAAATAACGAGGACTAAAAGCAGACATAAACGCCTAAGAGAAGTAATGCTACCTACGCAAGCTCAATCTCTTCAAGTATTCAGTGAAGGTAGACTATGTGTGGGCTACCAAGCTGGATATTCGGTGTATTCTATTCTCGGAGATCACCATCCTATCTGTATGATTTATAATGAACCATAATTCAATATTGTATCTATATCTATAAGATTCACTAATGAATAAATGTAATTAATTCTTTTTAGCTCTAATCCATGCTGACAATCCACTTCTTGGTTTTTTGGCCTACAGTGGAGTAGATTCTATGCTAGCAGTCGAATTAGGACATGGTGAATTTCTCTTGGCGTTTCACACTTTAGCTATATATGTTGACAGCCAAGGGAGGAAGTCGAGAGACACTGAAATTATGTACCCAGCTGTACCTGTAGCTATCAGTAAGAGATGTTCATTATGTTACGTACTTTAAATGTAGATGATGCTTTTAAGTATAAAAAATTTGTTGTTTTTGTTATAAAAAGTAATGAAAAAAGCACTTTATTAAAGCTCTGATTAATAATTGGCTGGTTGAAACCAGAGAAAATTTTTTTTTGAACTGAACCAGGACTTATTGAAGCTGAACTCTGGCCTAGTGTTGTTTCAACTGTTGAACCGCTAGCCTAATCAACACTTATCTTTACTCGGTCTCAAACAACCTCTGAAAACATCAAAGAGCGATATTTTTTCCAAGGAGACTACCTTTGATTTAGTTTTATCTGTCAAAGAAAAAGATATATTGACAAGGTTATCAATTTTATAACAATTGTACATATCACAATTAGTAATATAGTTACTATTGTCAATTCTTGTTAAATATTGAATGGTGTAAAAATGAAACAAGCGAGGAAACAATCTCGCTCTGATGGTACCTGTTTGACTGGGGTGGCTCAGTTGGGAGACCACTTGGCAGGAAGCCGGGTGGTGTCTGGGATTCTTAATTTCAGTCCGGACAGTGTCTTAACGCTATCTTTGTTTTTTTTATTGCTTTTATCATTGTGAAGTTACTACAATCAGCCATTTATAGGTCCTCCTATTAAACTATTTATTGTGACAGCTGATTCAAGTTGTTGCAAGAATTCTTTTTTTGAGTTTTAAGCTAACTTATGTCTTATTTTTCCAGCATACTGTGATGGCCATTTACTTGTCTTCTCAGATACTCACATTGATGTTTTTAATGCAGCTACATCATTGTGGGTGCAAACTATTAACGTAAAGAAAGCAAGACCTTTGAATACGAATGGTAGCATAAGTATTTGTAGTATAAATGACATGACATACATCATACATATCGCCAATATCCACCAATGTACGTAAATGCACATTCTCTTATTATATGGTCTATGTGTCTGCTTTATTAATTAAAATTACCCAATTTTGTTTTTGTTTTTTCTTGTAAAGGTGATTTATTGAGTATAACTGCTTATGATGCCGCGGGAAGGCTAATTGCTAGGCCTCGGAGGAGGTTTTCCTTAAGGGAAGGTCACCGAATATCGAGAGGGTAAGTCTTAACTTTATTTGTCTTACAAAATAGTGATATTTTTTTTTATTACACTTATCACAGTTGTTTTTTGTAACAAACCATATGACTGCTTCTTTACCTTTTTCTGGTCGTCAAGTTCTTGCTTCTATTTAGTAGGTTGTAGTAAATAAATCTTATCCCAAACGTGTACTTTCAGGTACTTGGCATTCAATGAATTTTATATTGAAACTTTTACAGCGTATTATTTATCAACAAAAATGCCTACAAATAAGTATTTTATTATTCTTATTGATGAATAATAACTTGCCCTACCACCAGTACATACAGTCTAGTTTTTAATCTGCAAAGAAAAGCTTGGGGAATGACGAATTTTCTAGTCCTTGTGGAGTAAAAAAAAGATAGAGTGATAGTTCAAAAGCTTGAGGAGTTTTCACTGTCGAGTTATTGGAAACTCCAAATACTAACTACTTAAAACGAGGACTACTGCGAGGACTCATTAAAGAATTACTAACTATTTTAAACTCCTAGAATAAAACGGATATCTTAAAAGATTGATTTTTTGTAAAGAATATTTCCCCAGCATTAAAACATTTAGAAAAACAAAGATTGCTAAAAAAATAAAGATATTAATTTATTTTTAATGCAGGATTGTATTTAGAAGTTATTGATATTACTTATGATAAAACAAAAAATAAGTAAACTTCTAATTTATTATGAAAATCTCAGATTAGGTTCTTGACAACCAAACATACAAACTTAAATTAAATAAATAAAAACAAGACGAACAAAAAACGCATTAAATTCTCCAACAGTGAGTGTCTCGAAATTTAAATTTACAGAAAATTTGGGTAAATGTGATTATTTTGTGGTTGTTTGGTTGATCATCCCCCCCATTTTCTCACCACCTCTCGATTCCCGTTCTATATAGCCAACTCCCAGGTAATGTCGTTGGGCTGTATTGTGGCTAAAAATGAAGTATACCATACTACCAAACCTCGAAAATCCTGAACGGTGAAAAGTGCACAAAGTTGGACATTGTTAAAAAAAAAGTTAATTACTAATTAATAGCACAAGAAGAAATATACTTGCTTGAACCTGGGACTTTCCCAATATCAGTTTGTCATCACTCGTTCAGGTCGATGGGTAGTGGGATTAATGCTACAGCTAAAACTAAAAGAAAGTTTGTTAAAAATTTGAAAGTTATTCATCGGAATAAATTTCTGTATATTTTTTTTAACCTTTTGTTCACAGTCCTGACAGGCGATCAAAAATGATCTCTGCACCAACAAACTTCAACCACATCTCTCACATGGGTCCTGGAGATGGTATACAAATTCAACGCTTGTTGGATCTCCCCACAACGATTGAAACTGCAGACCATCATCATAGGGTATTTATAATTGTATACTGCCGTTTTGTGTGGCTTTCCCGTTAATACATTAATACCCTCTTCTTTTACTTGTGATTCACTCTTAATAAATGTGGTGTTATTTATTTCCGTTTTGATTGAAGACACACAGTAGTAGCAGTTCAGTAAGTAAAGTTTCCATCCAACAGCCATCGAGGGTACCTCCACACCACCCACCTCGGCCGGCGCCTCACGGCTATAACTCACAAAATGGTAATTATCTCAAGACAGTTTTTGTGTTTATGTTTCTTAAGGTTGTCTGGAATGCTCTGTTGTTTCTTCTTCTCAGATCTAATGGTTATAACTAGTAAAATGGTTATAAAGAGTAAATTACAAATATACTTTATGAAATAATTTTATATTTATTAAATTAGATCAAAGATTTTTTTTTTTTATCGACAAAAATTATTTTATTTTATTCTTTCACTGAATGTCTCATTCACTGAAAAACACATTTTCATTAAAAAAAAATATGACACAAAATGTATTAAACCTTTAATGTGTTCTTAACTATAAGGAAAAAAAAATCAGATCTTGGATCTTAAGTGGTAGCTTCTTTGATATCACTTGAAGAATGTTTAATGTTAGACAGTAAAACTAATTAACTAGTCATTTTTTTTTTTAGTTTCCGTTAGTATATTTTGGCTAACACTCACATTTCGAGGTATTGTGGAAGGTATCTTTAAGATTTCAGATTGTTTGAATTATTTTCAAAAAATCATTCATCCCATACCTATTTCGGAGCTTCTTCCTTTGGGTTCTCCAATGAGAAGATGAATATGTTCCAATTTTCAAAGCTTCATATGCTGAAACAAATGTTTGTGCCTGATTCTGTAATGAGAAGAATCTTTTTAACAATTAGATAAAAAGTTGCCACAATAGCAGGGAATGTTACCTACATTCTACCCTACTGCTACAAATCTTTCTCATCGGTAATTAACTTAAAGCCACCAACTCCACAAATGCAAAAAATCAATATAATTTCTTTAACTTCCCATAAATAATGAGGTTAGTTTTAATAAACAATTAAACATAAAATATTTTTTAAGAAAATTAAAATAAATAAAAACCTATTGTTTAAAAATATTTTAGAAGACGTACAGCACGACAAAGATCAAAATATTTCATCAAATTTTTGTTGAAGATGAAAGAAATAGCGTTTTAACAGTGACAATATTACAGTATGCACTAGCACAAAAACAATACACTGCAAATAGTAGGTGCTTAAGCCTTTAGCCATCCACATTAAATGATCGTAACATTTTCACATTTCTCTCTCAATCACTGATTAATATAACTTATAAAAATTGATTCATTTCATTGTTCAAAGCAGCAGAACTTTCCCGACAACTTATTAACTACTAAAATGTTCCTCATGTGGATTTATAACTAAGCATATTTATTGTGACTGAATTAAATGTTAAGGTTTTTGACATTTTAATCTTTCTACTAATTGTAAATCAGGTGATAATACACAGGTTGTTTAAAAAAGTTATACCTGATTCAAAAGAGCTACATCTCTGCAACCACGTATTGCCCATGAATGAAACCGTTAGCACTTAAATAGGTATTTGATAAAATCTTGAAAGACTTGTAGTTTTTTCCCTCCCTTCAGTATACCAAAAACTCCTAGCATCAGTCTTTCATAGAGTGCTAGACCCTGCTACAGAGCATATAAGTGCTACTGTTCAGCAGAACTGATTTTGTAATTGTAGTCCAACTTACATTTTGAGGGAGTTGCACGTCGATCAGCTCAGGGTGTACATTTTTTGGCACTGAAAATTTGAGGAAACTTTGTGTTTCCCTAGGGAAAGAGAGGAACATTTCCCTCTCAAAGTGCAATCAGCCTTTTTAAGATCTCCCAATATTTGTGATTAAAATTATCACCACTGGCGGATAAAGTTTAAGTGCAGTGCCAGTTGCATCTCTCAAATGACGAAATCAGGTTACGCTGAAAGCTCTTGTTTCTGTTCCCTCAATTTATCAGCCCCAACAAAAAGGGGCAAATGTCTTTGAAATGCAATGGAGCGTCTTAACCTTAACACAGAACATCTTGTAGTCAGGGGCTCGTCATTTTGGAACAACTCAAGTGCACTGAAAATTCATTGATGGTTGTGGAGATATAGTTATTTTCGAACCAGGGTCCATCTTTAAGTAACTGTATTGTGGATATATATGTTTATTGGGTGATTTTGTTTGATAACTAAAATGCACAAGTTTAAATTCTCTTAACCTTTTAGAAATAAAAATTCACAACTTAACGAAACTTAATTTTCACTTGATAGATATTGCATTTAAGTACTACACTTCATTATCGAATCTATCCTGAAGGAGTTAGACTTCTTCCCCTAAGTCTGTAGAGAGAATTTCCCTCAACAGTCTATGATGTCCAAGAAAAAACATACACTGGTAACAATGGTACAGTAACAATGGTGTCAATTTTTTTCCCCCCCCAATGCCGTTCCCTCATCAAGGCATTAGGTAAGGCCATGGTATATCCATTATCAAATTAAAATTACGAAGTCTCTGGTCTAGAAGATTTTAATAATTCTTTTTCTCAGTGATTTATAAACTTACCTAATGAGGGGATGCACACTTTGTAGTTCATAAAGGGTCGTTAATTCAGTACTAGATTAAAACTTACTGTTAATGACTTATAATTTCTAGGGAGGTGATGTGGTCAGTGCCACACTCCAACTGTCAAGGTCCCCGCCCAATCTAATGAAGGCCCTACGACCTATCCACTTTGGATAATTTGGGTACCAGCAAGGAAGATCTATCGCCAGAGTCTTACCAACGGATGAGCGGACTCCGTAAATCCAAGGCTAGAAAGAAATAACTTTGAATGCCTTTTACCCAGCTTACCTTCTGTAACCGTGGTTTATCTTCATCTACTGTATTCCTTCCTTAGTTCTGATCTTTCTCCATTTTTCTGTTGCATATTTGTGAATCTGTTGCCAACAAACTGTTCCAGTAGACTATGCTACTGAGAATAATTTATTGCCATGTCCAACTACTAACCTGTTTCCTAGTAACTAATGAGCCTGCCCCATTTATTTTCTATATAACCTTTAGTTAGAATTTCATTTTGTACTTGGTAAACACAGACAATATCGATTTATTCATGAAATAAACTTTGATTTTAACGTTTATAGTATTTTTTTTAATTTTCTCGTTTTGCCATCACTTAATTTATTCAATGTCTGCTTTATTATTTATTGCCTAGTATATATTAATATCATTGTGTTTGAACTAATCCTTTTCTATTTTGAAACAAATAAAATGAACTGTGTCATGACCGCATGGTGTTGTCATTAAATTGTTATGAAGTCAGTGTTAGTGTATAGTTTTCAGATGGCTTTCTTTAAATATCTGTCTTACACTTCAGGATTGGTAAGTTCTCATTCTGAATATTTAATGTGTATTAATTTTATTTGAAAAATTGTAGATTATTGTTTCATTTTTTTCTCCTGCCCTGCCCTTTAGATAATAGACTTCACATAGTATATGTACAGCTCATATGCCACTGTTATTATTCATTGTATTCCTTTGCATATTTAACTAGAGTATCTTTGTGTCATAAAAGCTGCACCCACTAAGTAGTTATTTCAATTATAAATAACTTCTATTCGTGAAATATTTAAATGTTTAACTTAACGATGTATAGCAGCATCCATCCAACATTTCCTCACTTGTGCTCCTTAAATATTTTTATATACCATCCAGCCTCAATCTTTCACTGGCTCTTCAACATCTAGGCTTCCTATAGTTGCCAGTTGCATACATTGAACAAAGTGCCTGTCTTTATTTCTTCAAGAGATTATTGCTTTTAGTAGCATAGACTTTTTTCAGTTTCAACACACTGTTTCTTATGTTTTTATGTAGTTATTATTCCCTTAGAATTAACGCATACAAAATTTCTAGTGTACAAACTCAAATTTAACCGGGTTGTGTAATACCTGGTTTAAATAGCATTTTTATAAAGAGATAATTACAAAAATAACTTTTAATTACATGTGAAAGTTACTTTTACTTAAAATATTAAGCAGAATGATAACCATAACAATAAAGTAATAAAATAAATACAAATATGTATTGATAAAATTGCACACTGAATATACTAATACAGTTTATGTGCCTTCCGCCATTTGGGAGAGTATAGACTGACTTTCCGGGAAGTGTAGTTTCCCATCTTCTAGTTATCTGAATTAAAATAAACAGTAATTATAGCTCCGTTTAGCTTAACTTATTACTACCTTAAGGTCATTTACAATTGTCGCCTCTTTTAAGATACAAATACGTTTATTTTAATATTGATTTTTTTTTTTGTCTTGGATAAAAAGATGCTCAATTTTTGAATTTAAAATTCAATAAAGAAATATTGGAATAGATTGTTGCTGCCTCGTTCTCTTACCGCACGATTTCTTCTTCACCGCTGCTTATTTGCCCCAACAACTATTGACATTTCCCATTAAAACTAATGTTTTTATTTTTATCTGTTAAAAAATTCTAAAAGACTTAATTCTTATCAATATTTAGTCTATAAAATTAAATAACACATCTTATTTTTGTTTGACTTATTATTTAGTTAATCTAAACTTACAACCTGCAATCAAACTACAGTACAACTTCAATCATCTTGGTTTTTTTTTATGATGAATCAAGAGTTTTTTCAAAGATAGGCTTTTTCAGAAATTTGTTGTCTGCAAATATCAGTGCGAAAACAGACTGAAATTAATATGTAAGACTGCTCTTTTACGGGACCATCTGAATCTATTTTAAAAACAGATGATGGACAAATTTTTGTCTACTATCTGCCATCTAATGTAACTTCGTCAATGTTGAGATAGTCGAAACAGTTTGTGATTTGAATACAGTAGACAAAGAGGATATGGTTGAGTGGATGGAAAGTGGCAAGAATAATGAAGGGCACAAAACGTCACGCTGACAATGAAATAGTTGACATTCATTTGTGAAGTTAGCCTAGCACTTCCCTAAGCAATATTTTTGTTTCATTCGACCATAGAAAAACTGACTGCAGATCAAGCACTAGAGGCAGTTGACTAGCTTTTGACTATTTTGAAGATCAAAATCCTCAATCTGGTAAAATTATACCTTTAAGAAGCATAAGAAAGGTTAGAAAAATCAAATCTGAGAGAACAAAACGAAAACTGATAACAGAATATAACAACATATTTTAATTAAGTTTCATGTGTATTATTTTTTTTCTGTAAGTATGTATATATGATATATGCTACATGAGTTTAAAATTGGTGTTTTTTGTTTATTTACATCAAAGTTAGGCTATTTACGTGTTTTTTCATTATTCAGGAATACTCTTCCCTTCATTAACCCCAAATAATGGAGGTTGTATCATATATTTTTTTTTAATCTTCGGATTGCTGTTTTCAGTTGTTGGTTGTAACGAGAGGCAACCCCATCTCAACGAGTATCAGTGATTGGTGTGTACCTCTAGATGTCTCTTACAAACTCTTTTTGAACTATTGGCGAGTTTTTTCTCCTTTTATCTGCAATTACCTTCATTGGTCCATTTTATTCTTTCTTATTCCTGCACTGTAATGATTCTACTTACTGAACACTTATTCTAAATACATCTTGCATCCTGTTCGAAATCCATTATACATTTTTGCACACTTGTTGTCCCTACTCTTCCTCTAACAACCTAGACTTGTCTAAATTCGCTATGGTTTCTCTGTCTGTTTGTATTTGGTAATCTGATTTTCCCCTTCCACGGGAAGGGAATAGGGAAGCTGCTTTTGGCTCTCCCTGCCTCACACCGTTGTCAACTGAGAGTTTTCACTTTTGACAAACCTTCACAATGAAAGCGTGGAAAAGTATTTTATGGCATAAAGTGAACAATATAAAGTGCATATGTTTGATTGCTATATTTTTACATTTATTATTGTTTAAGGTGTGAGTGGCAGAAGAGGAGTGCCTCCTCCAAGACCATCAGTAACACCTCCAGCCCTGCCTAGAACTCCTGATGAGCTCATCCACGATATGTCAAAGGTTACTGAGTTTTCTTAATTGATATTTCATTAAATATACTTGATATTGATTTTAACAAGCTTGAAGATAAATAAAATAGGTCATTGGTAAATTTACTGTGCTATTAAAATAAATTGGTACCGTCTGCTGACAAATTGAAGTGAACCACTTATTTAAACAATTGATTATTTATTAGGTTATTGGGTAAAAAAAAGGCATTGTTTTTTTTATTCATTTTAGCTTTTTTCACAGCTCATTAACATCATGCTAAAAATTACTAAGAATTTAACAATCCTGTTAACAACAGCTAAAATAATTCAGACATTATTTACAAATTCCTATCTCACATCTGCTCACTCAATCTTCAATTGCTAAGTTGTATTGGTTATAATTTTAACAATTAAAAAACATTCCATAAACAAATGAACAGTTCTTTAAACATATTTACACTTATTCTAAATAAAATTGAAAAGGGAGAGATTGTTTTCTCCTTTTACTGTACAAATTACTATCAAATATATTTTTTTCCAAATGAATTACAAAAGAAAATTTATCTAGAGAATTTGATTTGAGCGAGAGAATAGAGTATGAATAAAAAGAATTTCACAATATAGAATATAAAGGACAGTAGGACTTTTTATTTTCGTGATAATTTTAGGAATTCAATATTTAAAATGTCTTTGTTTCAAATATTCATATGAATTTCAATAAATTGATTACAAATTTAAGTGGAAATGGATTGAAACATTGCTATAGGAGGGTATCCGATTAAATACATGTTTGAGCGTCTTTACAAAAGTGTGTCTTGGATGTTGATGTTTAACTTCGCAATGATGTACTATCTAATCGTTTGAATAAAATATTGATTACAGCCAACTGCCAATTTTGGTTCCTATCTTTCAAGAACATCCCTACATGTTATGTTCATCAAGATATTGGTTTATCCTTTCTTGTAATTTGGATTCATGTTAAATTTGGCAAACAACTTTTTCTAGTTTTGTTTGAATTTGATTTTTCTGTTAATATACGATTGGTGGTTGGTTGAATTATATTTTTCGATTGAGTATTTTTGATACTCCTCAATCAACATTACATCGGATTTTTAAAATTATCACGGTTATTTACCGAGCTAATGAAAACTTCTACATGTGTTTTTGAATTTACGTAAACGTTTAAAAATTCACTAGCTGTATTTCTAATAAGACTATTATTGGCTTCTATTAATTTATGAATTTTGCAGGAAACCAGTGGTCACATGGGTAGCCCCAGGCATTCAATAGCGTCAAACAACAGCAGCAATCCCAGCACTCCACCTAGCCCTGGCCGAGGGTCATCAAGTTACGATTCATAGTAGCTAGTTCATCTGTTGCCTGTGTCGTAAATTGTTTTTGTATAATTTTCATTTATTTAACACCTATACAGTTTTTCATTTGATCAAATTAATAGATATAATATGAATATCGAACACATTAGCAGTTGTACGACACTGTGGTATGACAGAACAAAATGTTTTATGTTTTTCAAGAATGTTCTTATAAATTTGTAGGATTGTTGCACATATACATTGTAGCATTTAAGCTTACCGAATACCTGAAACTAGAAAAATAAATTGTACATATTACTATAAATGATATTTATTAGCGCTTTTATTCTATTTTAAAGTGTATAAAAATAGTTGTTTTATTATATTTATTATTTTTTACTTTTTTTTTTGTATTTATGTTATATAATTTTATGTAAATGCTTATTTTTAGCTAATATGATGATTTAATACTCATTAAATTTAGGAATATTTCCTTACTAATTGTGTTACCATATGAGTAATAGAATAATATAAATAAAATGGCTGTTTTAAGAAAACGGAGCAACGGTTGTATATAACTAATAACTTCCACGTTTATTATTTTTTACATAACACTCATTTATTATATAGACACTACTTATTTTCTCCAATTAAATTGCATATATTATTTATAATATTATATTATTATATAATATTATTTATATATATATTAATTATAGTATATTGTTGCCTCTTCATTTGTTAAAAAATAAATACAAATTAAAGCATTTATCTTTCTAGTGAATTAACAATCAATGAGAATTATTTAAATTTCTAGCCTTGCTTAATGTTTAAAAGTTTTTATTGTGTCATTTGATACAGTGTTAAAAGTTAATTGCCTTAACTCAGGTGTAAAAAAAAATTAGTATCATATATATTGAAATAAGTAAACTATTTATCTTTGTTATGAGGAGATCTGCTCAAAATAAATTTCATATAATATATATATATAGCGATAATACTATTAAAACGATCAGCTTTCATTAACATAATCAATAGAAATCATAGTTGTTATTCTCACTTTAGACAGATTAGGGGTTTATAAGTATTTGTTGCAATAATAACCATAAGTTTGTAATAATTTTTGTATAATGCTATATTCTTATGAGGCAAATAAAAATAAATAAAATTAGGCAATCCGTTTGCCTGAATAAATAAAGTTCTTTTTTAAACTTGATCTTCTTGTTTATAATACCTAATGTGGAGTAAATTATTGTTAATTAATAAAAAAAATTATTCAAAATATTTTTTATTTAATTGCTATTGTTCAATATTATGAATGTTGCAACTAATTTCTTTGCACATTTATAGTTTTCATATGTAAAGTCTTAAATTTAATTTTTGAAATTGTGAATATTTCTTTGAAATTCGATAAGAAATGATCTATACTGTAGCAGTATCGACATTTTATTGTTTGATCGAAATTCGTCTTATGTTTATGTATGCATATATATTTGTAATAGTATTACTTTGTTAAGAATTGCATTGGAATTTTCTTGCTTTGTTGGCTTAATAGGTTTATTATAAATGAGAACAAGTAAATGGAATAGATCTTTTTAAATGTATTAGAAAACCACTAAAAACATTTGAAAAAAAAAAAAAAAAATAGATGCAATAGCTATTAATGTTTTGGAAATGTTATATAAAATGTTCTTGTCTCTGTCACCAGCAGCAATACAAACATTCACATTAACCTTTATAGTTCATAATCCCTAAAGTCATTTGTCCATACCAAGTCACCTAAGGTGTCTAAATTGGATTTTTATATATATATATTAGTCTGGATATTGGCACACAATATTCAATTTTATTCATTGAAAAAAAAGTCAGTGTTATACATCAAATAATTAAGGGTTTCAATGCGATAACAGAAACTATTTTATTGACTTTTTGAATTCATTAATTAGGACATTTCGATCTTCAATTGAATAAGCTCTAGGTACTTAATATGCTCAGAAAATATTATTTTTTTTATTAATTATTTATCAGTTACACTTCGTTATTTTTCATAAGGCTAGTAACATTTAGCGCCATATCGGGAATTCAAATGTAACTAACATGCCAACTATCATATACCTCTAATAAAAAATACTGGTATGGTTGCTAACACTTATTTACAGATTAGAACTGTGCCAATTAATTAATGACATTTACTCATGTTTTATGGCTGTATTTATAATCCATGTAAAATTTCATGTCTAGGCTAAAACAGGAAATTCAAAATTGTGATTTTGAAAAAAAACAAAAAAATATTTGATTAGGATTTTAAGAATCAAGTGAATTAGGCGAACAAAGTGGTTTTAATTTTTTTAAATTGTAGGGATAATCTACATTTATAATTTAGCTTCTTATCAAATTTTTTTTTTTTTAAATGAATAATTGATTTCTATAATAATACATATCCTGGAATGTTTACATTAAATTTCATACACGTTTTGGTTTAAGTAAATTAAAAAACAAATCCCAAATATTGATTAGTAGGCTGTGCCATAGCATTCATAAGTTATGCGAGCATTACATAATAAATTATTTCTCTCCATAAATCGGCAAGGTTTCAACATACAATTAAGTTTTATAACTGGACTCCATGTTGACCAAGGAATAAAATAGAATAATAGGTCCCTGATAAAAAGACAATATTTTATTTATTTTTATCTTTACTGGGTACATTCAGCAACTTACCAGGACCAATGGTCGAAAAACAGTAATATAATCTCTTACCCAAGGGGCCTCCGTCTGATTCTTAAACTTAATTTCAACATGGAGGTAGTGGAAGAAAGAAGCCATTAACTATCATTCCTCATTTAAGTGAAAGTATATGTATTTGTGCTCACTTATTTTGGGGAAACAAAATATGTTAGATTTATATAAAACCTAATTATGAATGGAAGACATACAGAGAATGTCTAAGCTTGGTCACGTAAAGAGAATTGAGCTAATAGGGCATAAGTAATTAAACAAGCAATTGTCATTACATGTTAATGTTAGATGTTAAGTTAAAGGTTAAAACTTTATGTTAAGTTAATAAAAAGATGAGGATGAGGTGACTGGGGGAGTAGCGGGAACAGCTGCCACAATGGTGTGACAGTAGCAGTTGGAGCTGTGTGGCGAAGAAACTGCTTAGGTTGGAGCCATTATGCGCTCCATCTGAGAGCTGTTTCAAGTGCGTATTAGGTTCTCTGGAGCAGCTACACCAACTCCAAACCATCCCTTTACCCAAGCCTCATGTTCTGCATCCTCCCTTCTCATATACAAGGGGATAAGAGTGAAACTGTTGTTTGATAATGGACTCATCTAATCACACATAATAATAACACATGGTGGCAATGATTATTATATTATCTATAATTGTTTTACTATTTATTCATCAGCATTCTTCCTAAAAATAACTTACTTTCATGTAAATAAATCATTGAAATGCCCATGTTACGTTTTGAAATATCAAATGTTGTGAAAAAAAAAACCTGTACCTCATCCATATATAGTCAAATTCCAGAGCGTAACGTTTACAATTTGAAAATTCTGATGATGTACATAAAAACTTTAGTAGCATTAAATTAAGGCACATAAGGGAAAACAATAGCCATAAATAAAAAAACTCCTAAGGATAAGAGAGGTGTTAATCACCCAGATCCTCCTGAGCGAGGAAAACAAGAAATGGATTGAGAGCTAGGAATTCTATTATAATAAAAATGTTTAATAGGTCTAAACATTTCAAGGCTTATTATTAACAGTCAAAGAAAAAATATACTATAACAGGATATAGACCTACAACACAGTTGAGGCCTTTACAATAAAATCGCTCTAGATTTATTTTCAGAAATTTTACAGCAGACAAAAAACAAGCCCAATTAACATAAAAAATAAAATGTTGATGTAAACAATCATGGACCTCAATTCTTTCCAAAAGCACCAAAAACATTTAGCCAAATTGAAATGGCCGGAGACGGTTTGTTATTTGTCTCTGGTGGAAATGAATGTAGCAGGTTTTGGTTCTGAACCTCTCATTTAGGTTTATTGATTTCTCACTCTGCCTAATTGGCAACTATCAGGTAACATAGGAGCTGTCAACAATTCTTTCCAAAAGCATTTACCCAAATTGAAATGGCCGGAGAGGGTTTTATTATTTGTCTCTGGTGGAAATGAATGTAGCAGGTTTTGGTTCTAAACCTCTCATTTAGGTTTATTGATTTCTCACTCTGCCTAATTGGCAAATATCAGGTAACGTAGGAGCTGTCAACAATTCTTTCCAAAAACATTTACCCAAATTGAAATGGCCGGAGAGGGTTTTATTATTTGTCTCTGGTGGAAATGAATGTAGCAGGTTTTGGTTCTAAACCTCTCATTTAGGTTTATTGATTTCTCACTCTGCCGAATTGGCAACTATCAGGTAACATAGGAGCTGTCAACAATTCTTTCCAAAAGCACCAAAAACATTTAGCCAAATTGAAATGGCCGGAGAGGGTTTGTTATTTGTCTCTGGTGGAAATGAATGTAGCAGGTTTTGGTTCTAAACCTCTCATTTAGGTTTATTGATTTCTCACTCTGCCTAATTGGCAACTATCAGGTAACGTAGGAGCTGTCAACAATTTTTTTCGTTCTGTTCCCAGCCTGAAACCGAAAGGTTTGGGAAAGGCTCCACATGGCATTTTTGCTGGCTTACTTTTGTGGGCAGATTATTGTTGATAATAATAACTTAACTCACATCCAGCACACATATTCTAGACTGCTATTTCATTATTGGAATGAGACATAGCCTGGCTATGCGCTTTCACTCAATACGCCGATTAGCGGTCAAACCTGTCCATAGTTGCAGGTTTCCCACGCCTACCTTTCATCTAGATTCTACCAACACTAAATTAAAAAGAAAATATTCAAGAGCAACGCATTAATTAATTTCTTGGAAATTTCAACAGCCAAAAATGTTTAAATACTCCTCGTTACCCAGAAAGACCTTAACCAAATGGTACTTGACATATGACTAAATTTGATTTAGCCTGTTGCAACTTGCGATAAATTAATGGTGATAAATTTCCCCTAATGGGGGGGGGGCTTGAAGCCACAGAGTTTTATCAACCTTGTTAAAACCCTAATCTCATAACTTCGTATAAGTCATTCAGAATTGTTTAACGTTTCATTTTTCTTTTTCAATTCGATCCATCAGAGTGATTGGAGTCCTGAAAACACGAAAGTGACATCCCAGCTTTTTTTTTTTTTGTATAATACAGGTGATGGTGGTGTTTATGTCCAGTCAGCTGTTAGCCATCAGTTTAATTTGTGGGGGAGTTTATTGTTAGTAATTTGTCATGGTTTAAGCTTTGGAAATCTGTGCATATACGTTTCTTAGCAGCCATGGGTCTGTTCGGTAAAAGTGAGAAAGAAGATCCAAAAACACAGGTACTTAACTTGCAATAACCTATGCAATTTTCGTTCATGGTTACTTCTTACAAATCACTTGTTTTTCAAAAGTAACTGTGACACTTATCACTTACTTGATACTTAATCATAGTAACTGCTTTATTAATTCATTGTTTAACTTTTTATAGTAGTTTTATTTACTAATTAAGTTAGTGGAAGCCTCCCATAGACATGAATTATTGCCCATCAATCAGCGTAGGCTCAAAATTTGAGTGTTAAACTTAATAAAAGAACTGCTATAATAAATATTTGTTTATAAGCTATATTATTACAGCAATATATCGGCAGGGGGTACAATTGAATTTTATTTCATCAGTTACTATTCCATTAGTGCACCAGTTTGATGATACATTTTTTTAGGGACTGAACAAATGTCCTGTCATTAGAAATGAACTAAATCATGGTGCTGGCCCTTAACGGTAATTATCAACTCTAGTATAAAGCAGTCGCCATAATACGACTGGTATGAAGGCACAGCTTTGCCGCATTGCTGAAAGTGTCTGAATGTCAGACAAATATTTTGGTTAAAAGTATAGTACACACATTTTTCTGCGTTGTTTGATTACAATCTTAATATCGTAGCCAAGTTAAAACACTGTCAAAAGTTGGGCATTTTTTATCATATGTACTATAAAGACAGCTGGTTTACATCTTTGCCAGTCAACTGATGTCAGATCCACATTTCTTACCCTGTTTAAATAAATTAAGGGATCAGTGAATTTCTTTCTAGTTCTTTCAAAGTTAAATTAGCATTTGAGTTAGAACAGTAATACGTGTTAGGTGCCTCAAGTCACAATTGTATGGAGCTCCATGGCTTGAATTTGTATCCTAAATTTCTGGCATGACCTCTGAATTAAATTTTGAAAACTTAAATAGAACAGATTAAGGTTAAATTGAAAATGTCAAAATCTGGAAGTCCGGAGCCAACCATTATTTGACACTGTGCAGAAAGATTAACTGAAAACCTATTACGAATGCTGTATGTTTTAACCTATGAGTCTGTTTGTTCAGGTTTTTGCGACTTCAACATAGAAACATGTATAGGGCACATTTGATGTTATGACGCCACGAAAACTTTTATGGTTATACGTGAAATTTAGAGCTAGTGTTGCATACCTGTTTCATTATTATTTTTTTATTGCAGGTGAATGATTGGTCTCATAAAATAAGAAAGGAAGGCTATCAACTAGATCGTCAAATAAGAAGTATGTAATTTGTCAATGGATGTATTTTTTTAACATATGTTTTACAGCCATTTTATTGAATGGCAATGGTGAGTAATTCTACAATACCTATAAAAATATAAATGATGAAGTCAATGATCAACTAATTCAACATTTAATAATGAGACTGCAATATTGAGTTCAAGTCTTATAATAAGACTCGTCTTATAGATAATAATAAGAGTCTATGATCAAGTAGTCTATGGGGGGGGGGCACTAATCAGTCGGAATCAATATTAATTGTTAACTTTTATTTTTAAAATATTTCATTTGAACTTATATTAATTTGAGAAATAAAAATTTATTTTTCAATACACGAGTTTGACTTGTTTAAAAGGTTTTTTTATAACTGCTCTAAAATTCTATTTTTTTCCCTCTATTAAATTGAAAGAAATGAAATTAATAACTACAACTTTAGTGATATTTTTAGTTTATAATTTTAAAACAATAAAACAGAAATTTCAACAGTATGAGATAAAATTTGTATAAATTCTTAAAGGAATGATGTGAAACATATAGATAAAGGGTTTAAAATAAGTATGGTGTTATGTAATAAAGCCAAAGAAGTGGAATTAATGTCTACGATTTCAGTGATATTTTTAGTATTTAATTTTAAAATGCTTCATAAATTTGAAATAAAGGTTGAGTGCTAGCATTAGCATTGCGCATTATTTACTTCAATGTAGGATGAGGTACCTACCTGTTACCTCCTGTTTCTAGCCAATTTTGAATTCCTGATTATATCCAGGTCTCCCAGGTGAGATATTCCAAGGTTTTTTTAGAACGTGTGAACTGGAAACTTGGGTCCAGTTTGCCCAATCCCCTGGAACAGTTTTGTGACCACTCGGGGACTATTCACTCTTTTTTTGTTTGTATTTAATATTTTCTGACATTTTAATTAATATTCTCTTTTTAAGGCATTCAGGGAGAAGAAGAAAAAGTCAAGAGGTCATTAAAAGAAGCTGCCAAAAAAAATGATAAAGCCGTCTGTACAATCTTAGCTAAAGAAGTTTTAAGAGCTCGCAAAGCTATCAACAAAATTTACACATCTAAAGCACATTTAAATTCTATTCAGATGCAAATGAAAAACCAGTTAGGTAATTCATTGTGTTAAATGAAGGTGTAAATTTATGGGTTCTGGTGAACCCCATGGCTTCCTGTAGACACAGAGGCTGTGGAGCTCACCAGTACTAGTCAATTGTTAAGCTAAGTAATGCCATTTTTGTCCAGTTTAACATTTTATATTGCATGTTATGAAAAAAAAAAATATTTAAGACAACTATGAAGTATTGCATCTTTGAACTTTAATTTAATATTACATAAAGTTTTACTTATTCATGGATTCTTTCCAATTTGCTATAATAATTATATTTGAACCTCCTGTATCAAATATAAATATAAAAGATCTCTTTTGTAGGACTCTAGCGAACTGTCTTGATCTTTATATTTTATTTATCTAATTTTCTTCTTTAAGCCCATAATAATTATTTTGACTTGGTTCTTCATAACATTCTAATTTCTAGCTACTTTGCGTGTCTGTGGCTCATTGCAAAAGTCCACCGAAGTCATGCAATCGATGCAAAGACTGATAAGGGTACCTGAAGTTGCCGCAACTATGAGGGAACTATCTAAAGAAATGATGAGGGTAAGCTAGACTTCTGTTGATTATGGAGTGGTTCATATAGATTTTAAACAATATATATGTTATAGACAGATCAATAAGCTTTCATACAGGTTTTACATTATAAAATTTACTTTTTTGCAAGTAAATTCACCCCTTTGCAAATAAAGTTTTATACATTTTTTTCAATAATTCTCCTTATTTTGTTTAAAAGTTACATTATGTTTACTGCATAGTTAAAGCCAGAGCGCCTCTAAACCAAAACCAAAATATGCACTTAACTAATAATAATAAAATAATATCTCCTCATGTACATGTAATAAAAGAACAAAACAAAAAACCTACAACTGAAAGACTAAGAAGTCATTAAATATAAAATAAATGTCTTTATGTTTCTTGTTATTTGCCAGGATATTTTTCATAACACTATTTATTAACTTCAGACGTTTTTGAATAAGTTCTTTGACTATGTTATGCATAGTCCTGTCAAAAAACAATCAAATTTGGTTGCAGTAAAATGAAATCAGATGTTTTTCTTTGTGTTTTACACTTGTCAGTGATGTCTAGCGTAGATGATATAAGAAGTCCTGATGAATAGGAAATGAGCCAGGAACTTGGAAAAAAACTAGGAAAAAATGTGTCTTTTATTTTTTTTTTCAAAAAATATCTTGAAAACAGCTAACCTAGCAAAAAACTTTTTACATTTAAGAACTCTTGAAGAAGAAGAAGAGAATCAAAAACTCTATATGAAATGCCCCTTTACCTTTTTTGTACATATAATAGTTTTCGATATAAATTTGCTTGAAAAATGGCATATTTTTGAAAATCAGTTGTTAATGTTCCATTGAGGAAACAAGTGGTTCCTCCTCTTTTTCACTGTCAAGCGGGATCCCATTAATGCAGTCACCATGGCAATTGTGACAGGCAGAAAGAAGTGCGGTTTTACCAGTACCACTGATAAAGGAGAATGAGTGTTAAGGGAGAATCCGTCATTAATTAATACCTTGTGACATTATTACCGTCAATTAATATTGTATTACTATTTATATTTCTCATTTTGTCTTTGTTGGTCTAAATAAAATATTTCAAGAGAAGTCAATATTGGTAGTGTTACTTTTTGATGAATTAAATTAATATGATGAAATAAAATCATTAAAGTTGATTAAATGGATAAAGTTCGATTATATAGAAAGTCCAATAGAAACAGACCATGATAAGAACTTTATGGAAGTGGGCAATATAAGGTCTGTGAGATAGATGGCCTATTCTTGGAAGAGCTCCAGAGGAAGAAGACCATCAAGAGGAGAACTTGGAAAAGCGGCCGCCCCGACACTCTCAGATAGTATAGTGATCATCGTGGTAGAAAAGGACCGACAAAATTAGTATATTAAAGAGGAGAGAAGAGACCCCGTTACCTAAATTCAGTACAGGCACAAAGTTACTCAAATTGTACGTAGAAAATAAGTTAGAGTTCCCTTGTTAGAGACAGTTTAGGACCACTATCCATATTTTTTCGAAAATAAACTGTTAAATTATAAATGTTTGGATATAATAAGGTAACATTAGAATAAAAGTACAAATGTTTGTTTGTCTGAACCCATCCAGAGTTTTTAATTAAGTATTAAAAGAATCATACGAGAAGAATAGAATCATAAATAAATCAATGTTAAAAAAGTTGTTTTGATTATTAACATCCCGACTAGTAAATTCACTACAATATGTTGATTGTATTATTACTTGCTAATTTTCCTGATATTTGCTTAAGAGTGTTGTCATACAGACTTAAACTGTTATTACTATAGCTAGAGAATTGAATGCTCTACAAAAAGGAGTTTGATCATGAGAGGTTCACGACATATAAGTTTGACAGAAAAATTTTATAATATGCCATTTTTCAAGCAAGTTTATATTGAATATTATACAATGTACAAAAAAAGGTAAAGAGGACCCTTTCTTCTAGAGTTTTAAATTCTCATTTATTTTAAATTTAAAAAGTTTTTTGCTAGGGTTGGCCGTTGACGAGATATTTTTTGAACACCTAAAAGACACATTTTCCCCAATTTTTTTGAGTTGTTGACTCTGGCTCAGTTCCTATTCATCATAAATTTTGATATTGCCTTGAATAGATGTCACTGAACAAGTGTAAAAGACTAGAATGTATTAATTTTAGTAGATACTTCACTTTGACTGGGCTACTATGAAGTCTATGTCTGTGGTGTCATGTAGTTGTGAGTTGGCTGTACATCTTGGTGTATTAGTTACTATTCACAGGAATTTATTTTGTATTCTCTCAACTTTTAACAAGTTGCTATTATAAGTCATACTCCAGGATGGCGATAGGTACGTGAATAGAGGGCGGACTAGCATTTTGTACGATATTGCTTTATATTTAAACAGAAGCTTCGATGAATTGCATAGAAATGGAAGCAGCAATGAGATGGCAGCCTTGCCTTTTGTGCTAATAGAATTAGCATTTATACATTATACATTATCTTCTTAAGTTAAAAAAAATAATAAAATAAATAAAAATGGATTATTAAGAAATTAAGAATTTTATTTATTACAAAGATGTACATATAATACTTATCTAAAAATAATTAGCAATTCAATGGACTTGTAATATATGGAATTCAAAATTAAATACATATATGTGTAGAAATTGAACACATAGATTACCTAGCCAATAATGGTTCACCTTTTACAGTTGCTGGTAACTAAACATATATATTCTTGTAATAATCATAACAATTTGTTGGGGTAATATTTGCAAAAGATTTATTAATTTCTTATAAGCAATGTTCATAATTTGGAGGATCAGCTAGTACATTTCTCGCACCGAATTTGACTTTTGAAAAATACGTTACGATGGGGTTCACCATTGGAGTTTGCCTTGTCTGGCCTAGAAGATCACTCAGTTCATGTGTCTTTTTGGCGCTTTAATTGTCCAAAATTAACAACCTTCCTCCAAATTATCATTTTCTAATTTCTAAAATATTACTTGAAGAAATTATCCATCATCTAAAGAAAGTCGCAGGAACTATTTGAAATATTCATAGAGTGCTGGAAAACTCCGTGGCATTTTATTCCATGGACATTTATGGTTGCAATTAGAAAAATGATCTAACCTTTTGCACGGTCACACTAACTGGCATGTTGTCCACTGAAGATGACAATTAAACTCACCAATCAACATTATTTTTTGCCGTGAGGTTTTGTATACACTTCGGAAACTATTCAGACCACCCTCTTAAGTGAGGTTCAGCAATAGGAAAGGTTGTTTCATAAATGATTCAAAATCTTACCAAAAATAGATTATTATTATACAAAATGATCAATGACAACAGGCTAATCCCCTGTATGAAACTATACTTACAATATGAACTAAATAAAGTTTTAGTTTGTATAGAATATAGGAAACTACAAGAATAAAACATTCACAGTCTCTTTTAATATAATACTTAATGTGACAAATAGGACATGAAAGCATGTAGCTCTCATAGGTATTATTACTCTAATGTAAAAATATTTCATTATCTTTGTAATGTAACAATTAGGCTGGCATAATAGAAGAAATGCTTGAAGAAACAATGGACACAATTGAAGATCCTGAAGAAATGGAAGAAGAAGCCCAGGAAGAAATCGATAAAGTAAGTCATTATTAATGGAGTTAAGCATTTTGAATAGTAATTCATATAATTGATTTAGCAATAAGGTACACAAATAAATAATACTTGGAGTGAATTTTTTTCTTCATCGACAAATTAAGTGATAACTTACAATATATTAACAAAGGTATGATTAGTTTTGGTAGTTTTCCGTTATTTAGGACACTTGCTAGGAAAGGAAAACCATCTTTTATAAGACATTTATTGATTTATAGTAAATGTTGCTAGTCTTCATCTACCTGGGGCCTGGGATAATATCAAATTTACTAACTACTAAATACTAGGCTGTTATTGGCCTGCTCCAGCAATCTCTGCCAGTTTTCTGTCTTGGTTCATGCTCCCTTCTAATCCCTTAATTTGAGCAGTGTCCCGGCATCGGTCGCAACTTTAATTTGGATCTACCATCTCGCCTGTCAGGATTTTGTGTGGTATTTCTTCTCCTTTCATGCTCTCCCAGCCCTCCGGAGCCTTGCACTCTTCATTAAGAGTCAAGCAGCCATGTTCTTGTAGTTTGTTCATTTATCTCTAGTACACTGCCATTAGGCCATCATCAATACCAACAAATATCTAAAGTTCACAACAGATTATTTTGTTTTTAAACACATACAGTATAAATGACAGTTAATTCAAATCTTGTATTAAACATATTTGTCACATCAATATAACTGATTGATTCAATTGATAAGTTTAAAAATATTTTAAATATATTGTAGTATTTTGTTGATCCTGACGCTCCAACTATAGTACTGCTTCCTTCAATGACCTCCTGTAGATTCTGCCAATCTGATGAGTAATGCTTTTATGTATACATATGAGTAAATACAAAGATATTAGGAAATACAAAGAAGTCAAATAAGAGGTGCATTGTATGAGAGCCCTCACATCAAATATGTTTGACGTACCACAAGCTGCAACAAATTGTCATCAACACCTCTCTTCTCCTTTAAAGCATCTCTAAACAACTGAAATCCCAGTATTCCTCTCAGCTGTTTCAATTACTGATATAATTCCCAGCTGTTACATTCACTTGTTTTGGATTTAAAATTTTTATAATTTATTTCATCTCATTTAATATTTTATGTAATAAAATAATCCTTCTCTTAAATTACTCCTTAAAAATAACATTACAATGTGAAAAAGCTATTCTCATTTATGAATTATTTAATTGCTGTTGAAAATGAATTACTTATTGTCAATGTTGATGCTTCAGTATGTTCTATGCCATTTCTATTTTGTTCTTACAGGTCCTGTGGGAAATAACCCAGGGTACACTTGGAAAAGCACCTGCTGCTGTAACTGAAACCCCTGGTGCCTCTTCTGTTGTTGTTGAACCTGCTGTTGAAGAAGACCCCGAAGAGCTGCAGGAAATGCAAAATAGGCTAGAAGCCCTCAGAAGCTAAAGGTAATGAATAATTTTGACTAAAGCATGTTGGGCAGAAGTGTGGCTGAAAATAGAGGCCTACAACATTAGCCCCATCGCCATAAGCTATGTCATATATGTGACGATTGTAACAATTTAACTATTGAGGATATAACATTGTTTAGTAATACTGTTTTTAGAACAGCAAATACCCTGTATAAACTGTTCAAAAACTAATAGGAATGTACAGAGCCATTTGGTTAATATACATATAAGCACGTATGTGATAAAATTACAATGTTAAAAACTAAATTTATGATTTACCTTAATATAATATTCTGACCAGTTTTACTAAGTTGCGTCCTTCGGCGAATTCTTCTGTTTTCTTTGCCTTCTGGTTCAAGCATGGTCCTGGTGCTTGCCTGGTGTCTCCCACGACGATCGTAACGGACCAGACTCACCTTGTCTCGTGGGCGGGTCTAAAGGAACAAGGACGATCTCTCGGTTATCCTCGTTTTCATACCCTCTGTTGCCATCTTGGAGTTTTTAACTTCTTTGGTTTTCCAATGCCCGTTGTCTCATATATTATTAACTTTTCTTGTTTTAAAGTTAACAAATCCAATATTAAGTTATTTATATTTAATTCTTGATATTATTTATATGATAAATATTAATAGTAGATATAACGGCAACAAAAATGTTCATCCTTTCATAGCCGTGAACCACGGGTCGTTTTTACGTTCTTTTACGCTCGCTAATTTCGAGTTAATATCAAAAGCAATATCACAAATTCACAGCATCTTTGTATCACAACAATATATAGCGGGCAGAGCCGCCCGGCACCTCATCTTCTTCCACATCGGGCTCAATTTGGCATTCAGTGGTGTTAGCTAACCCACAATTATTCTTCATATCAATTCATTTATGATTGCATTTGTCATTTCTAAGCTGTTAATTTTTATGCACTTTAAAAAAAATGCATTAAGTTTCTATAATTGCTAGAAATAATGCAGTTCATTACAGTTTTTTAATTTTTTCAGGTTTATGGTTGAGTTAATTGAAAGTGAATTGCCTTATACTGCATACTCAGACAAGAAAAGTTGCACAGCTTAACAATTACCTATTGGGATTGGCTTCTAGTTAGCATCATTACTATACTAATTTTTTATTAAATTGTATATATTTAAATTATTTATTATTAGTTTTTAGCTTGTTCCTTAATAATTTTCCACCCCATTTTTTTTTTTTTTTTTTTGTAAAATTATTATTTTGCTTTATTGTATAATACTTAAAAAGTGTTATTATAATAATTTTAATAACATTCATTAAAATTATATATTGTTGTATATATAAAAACATAAGAGGCAAGTGTTTGTTTTGTTTAATTTCAATGTGATCATTTTAATTCTATTTTATTTAATATCAAATCAATTAGATTTGTATTAATGTTTATCTTTTTTAAAAAGCTCAGTTTTGAACCTTGTGGCCCTAAAAGATATATTTTAGTAATGGAATTGTACCTATCAATGGTATTAAATGCTTACTTTCAAATTCAATTACTGGTAGTGAATTTATGTTCACTTTTAACTGTGAATATAGAATAGGGAGGTTCTCAAGTCTGCCTTTTCAATGTCAATTTGATGCAAAAACGTTGTGCGTACATTATTTTTTTTTTTCATCATCAGATAATAATTACTTATTAGCTTCTCCATGAAGATGCAAATACTATTTCATTGATATTACCCTTCTTATCCATTGTATCAAGTAATGGTATTTAAGTGAATCATAGATAATTTTATTTTCTATAATGGTTGTTTATTTCTACATGTTTATGGGAGCATGTTCTTGAATAAGGGATAGTGGCTCCGATTCTCGTTTGTATTCCCAGGAATCATAGCTAGTTTTTCTCCTCTGGTATTTTAATGTTTCTGTATAATCTTAGTATAGTATATGTTTGTTTGTTTGTTATTCATTTTCTAAGATATTTTATTTTAATTATTAGGTAAGCTGTGAATTATTTTTATATCATATGAAGAGTTTTTTATCATTAATATTTTCTTCCATCAGTTCCGAGGTAACATTTTTATTTATATTAGTTAAGTACAGCTTTTTCACTATTATAAATTAATTTTAAAAACTCATTTTCATAATAAAAATTAACCAGGCAATGTATGAATCTGTTAAAGATAAAAGGTTGAAAAGGAGCTGGTTTGTTCTCCTTTCAAAACGAATAAAATTGCTTCTTAAGAAGAAGTACCTTTAGGTGTTATAGCCATTATGCCACTTATAGCCATTTATTGCTAACAAATTATAGTTTATAAATTGTTAACAGATGTAAATAAAAAAATTAATGTTAAAGGTGTGTACTTAAAGTGTATTAATTAATTAATGATTTTATTATATTATACTAAATATTTTGTGTAAATAAAATGTGTTGATATAATATATTTTGTTTGTTAGTAAATTTGTCGATTTATGTCATGGTATATCTAGGCTTGTCATACTATGGCAGCCCCAACAAATCCTCAACTTACAAACTTTGTGAGATTGCGACTACAAATATTATTCAAAGGGTAAAGAAAAAAGTTAATTTTTCCGAAGATCCCTTACCAACAGAGCTAGAGCATAATTTTATTTTTATGAACAAACACTTTCAGCAGTTTACACTGCCATTTTCAAATGATAAAAGTGACAAGGACCAGTATGACATTAAAACTTAATAAATTTAACATATATCGGTCGTAATGAAAAATTTATATCTATGTTCAAAAATTAAACAATACAATCAGAATTTGTTAATTTACATGAAGTGACTTTTTCATTATCACATGTTTTTTGCAATGAGAGATTTATAAAGACATTATGAATATATGCGATAGCGCTGTTTTACTTTGCAATAGCCGCTGCTCTATCTGCATGGAAGGTACACTGGTGCTGGTATAACTTTCAACGTGCAATTTTAAACAGTCAAGATGATACCAATGAAATATCACAGGAGCCATTATTGATTATATTTCATCGTCCCTAACTAGGTTTTTTAGGGGTTTTAGAAGGTAAGAATTTTTATTTGATTATTAATGAAAGTTTACACTGGCCATATTTTCGGGTACCAGGTAGCCATAGTTTTTCAGCAACATTGCTGCAACGTAATGACATATTGGCAAAATATTTAGGAATATACCTCTTGTTAGTTTTACTAAGTTTATAGTAGAATATTCAAACTTACTGCTTTTACCCATTAGTCTTCTCTGTGTTTAATGTGAGCTTGTCTTTAATTTCTCTGAAGGATGTTCTGTTAAGATTTAGAAGTTTTTCCTTGGCAATAGGCTGAATACTGGTATATTTGGAAATAGGTCTAAAGGTCATTAATATAAGTGGAAAATAGAAGGAAGAGCTTTATGGGGAGAACTCGTGAGAGCTGCCTTACCTTGAAAGGAGGACTTTTGGGAATGAATGAACCAATTAAACAATTAATGACATCATGCTATTAATGAGAGATTTCGGAAATTAGGTAAGGCCTAAAATTAGGAAAACTTTTTATGGTCAATTATGAATCGAAAGTCTTGTGAAACCAGTCGTTTAAACCTCTGACTAAGGATTTATTTTTTCTTAAAAATGCTTCTTGACCTAATTTATTTGAAGCATCTCTTGATTTTTGTTACATTTCAATAAACTAAGCTCATTTAATACAATCCTTGTTTTAAATATATAATGAATGTACTATAATGTTATTTTTAAGGCCACATATTATTAAATTTCATTAATTTATTAAATTTAAGTTATTAATTTTTGTTAGTTTAGAAAGAAGTCGGATTAAACATAAAACATGTTCTTGAGAGATAGGGTCAAAGTTTCTGTCCGAAACTTATATATAATAAGTATAACATATATAACTATAATAAATATTTTATTAAAACAATTATATAGTATAGCATTGCGAAGTTATCCAGTAGCAATGGTTAAGAAAATCTTTAATCAGATGTGTTATATTATATATGATACTCCCCCGACTTGGGGAAGGTAGTGTTGAATATATAATGAATTGAATATATAACTCATCCGATTAAAGATTTCCTTAAGCATTTGTCTTGCATGCTAATGTTTTTCTACCGGATAACTTACCAATGCTATACTATATAATTACTTTAATAAATTATTTATTATAGTTATATATTATATATGTTATACTTATTATATATAAGTTTCGGCCACAAGCTTTGCCCCTATCTCTAAAGAACATGTTAATCGAGATAGTGGTGTATCCTTTTCTTGTTTTTTGAATTTGGATGTTTGATCCATATTAAATACGGTACACAACCTTTTCGAATTGTGTTTAAATTGGATTTTTCTGTTTATGTAGGATTGGTTGGTTGAATTATATTTTTCGATTGAGTCTTTTTGATACTCCTCAATTGATCTTAAAATGGATTTTTTTAAATTATCACAATTACTTTCCCTTGGCAATGAAAACTTCTGTTTATAAGTTCACCGGTTGTATTTTTAATAGGGCTATTATTTGCTTCTGTTTGGACATTTTGTTCGACACCTTTTTCAAAATCAATCTTGGAAATTGCCAAGATTGTGGGAGTTTTTTTATTCTTTATAAATTTAATCGGTTCTATGATTCTAGATGATCGATTGTTCCCGTTTCAATAACGTTAATTTTACCTGTGACAGGTTCCACCAATGGCAATTGGTTTGTGTATTTAATTTTGTGGTTAAATTATTTTGTGCACCAAGTTCAATATTTTGGTTCAATAATTGGTTTATATTTTATGTTTTAAAAGTTTAAAAACTATTTTTTAAATCCCTATTAAATAAATCATAACTATTATTTAAATCCTTTTTGTTTTCTTCATAACTATTTTTTACATAATTTTTATTTCCTTCCTAAATATTTTTTATAAAGTTTTTAAAACATATTTTTTAAATCATTTGTATGTTTAGTCAATTTTTCGCCCATTTTTTTTAGAATTTTGGTCCATTACTAGACTGAATCACTTGAGTGGGTTTTTTACACAAAGGAACACTCATGCCTCCTTTATTATTCTCAACCCCTCTATTTTACTCTAATAGTTTTTAGTTAACCTATTTATAATCAGTCTTATAAATTTTTATATCTCAGGAGGGTCATTAACAACGAAACATTTAACATAAAATAAACCAAAATAAGATATATACTGTTTTTGAGTTCTTCACAATTTTTCTATCTTGTCTTGCTCCAACCCAAGTAGTTTGTTTTGTTGATCCTGATGGTCCAACTATAATGCTGCCTCAATGACCTCCTGTAGATTCTGCCAATCTGACAATGCTTTTCGTATATGTTTAGGTAAATATGAATCAACACCTCTCTTCTCAGCCAATTTTAAACGACTGACAACTTCTCCTTTCAAGCCACTTTAAACAACTGAACTGTCGGTGTCCACCAGCTGATCCACTTGGCCACACCCCCTGCTGTTCCATTCACTTGTTTGAATTTAAACTTTTATAATTTATTTTCCATCTTATAAATTACGCCATAAAACATTTCAATTTATGTATGCATATTTTTCTGCATATGTGCATATTTTTCTTGTACTGTGTAAGCAAGATAATGTCAACAAAAATGGATTTTTTTAATTAAATTTTTTTTTCTTGAAATCTAGGGCCCATTGGCAAGTATCATTGGACACATTTAAAATATTTTTTGATGTGTGCTATCACCAAATAAGTTTTATTGTCCATAGCCTCCCCTGGTGAGCTGTTAACATTCATACGGAATACTTTTCTGTTTGTTATCAAGAGATGTCCCTCAAAGACATGTTTGGTTCAAATTAAGTTGTCTACAATTATTTAAAATTCTATATATCAAATATAAAATATTTGATATTATCTTAGGGTGTGATAAAAAAAATGAGTTAAAATAAAATAAACATAAGGAGTATAGTTAGTTACTTAATAATCTGACTAAGGATTTATTTTTTCTTAAAAATGCTTTTTGACCTACTTTACTTGAAGCATCTCTTTTACTTTCCTTCATTTATTTAATTAATATGGGTTGTTCTTTCGGAATGAAAAGTTTTAAGGTCTAATAAGTTATACACTGGTATTTATTTTTTTTTAAAAGCTTCATATTTGAGATAATTTATTATAAATATTATACAATCAGTATTTATATTTTGGTGGGATTTTATTTAAACTTATAAAATATATATGTCTAAGAATTTGTATAAAATTTTTTTAAAATTAAATCCATGGCACAACACCTCTTGCAAAGGTAGGGCCGACCGAAGTTTGTCGTTGTTGGTAAGTGGCACTGGGTCTAATGTGGTTAGCACTAGATGTTACCTCTCAACATAAATACTTTACAGATTGAATACTGTTACAGTAATATTTATATAATTTACATATTCATACTTATATGTATCAGTGATATATACTTATATAAATAGCAATTTTGCAATGTAATGTTCTCATATGATTTCTACATCAATGCCCTATAATTTATCACAGGACAAGAGTCGTACAGTTAAAATAATAAAATTTCATAAGTTTTATTGCAAAATAAAAATTATGAAATTAAAAAACAACTTATGCAATGGATACATAATTGTTTGTGTTTATTTTCATTGAATAAAATTACTAACTAATAAAATTTGATAATAATATATACACACATAATATAATATTAGCATTTCGTAGAGTTCTCTCACTTCAAAATAGCTATTTCATAAAACAAATAATGTAATATTAAACAAAAATTTTCGTATCAAAGCTTTATAAAAAAGAAAAGAAAAAATATTATAAAAAAGAGTTAGCAAATAAATAAAATTTAATACTGATTGTTCTGGCCTAAGCTATATTTACAATGTTCATTTCATTAAAGATTTTTTTACACTATAATTTTCATTCTATAGAAGTCAGCAACTCCAGTTCCCTTCTTTATGGCACCCACGGCTCATTGCTTTAGTAGACTTTTATTGTACTTCGAGGAAATAGCGCCATTATGTTTCTGTGAAAAAAATAATTTATTAATAATATTATCTACTAAACAATATACGCTATTATACTTTTCTCTAATTATGTTGCCAGATCTCCATCGACCCAATTTTCAAAATATTCTGACAGAGGTTAATTGCTTAAATGGTTTGTTTCATACAGTTTAATCTAGATATGTATACTTTTGTTTATTTATTATTTATCACATAACACATTATTAGAAATGTCTTCACTGTAACTACATATTTCTGAAGTCAAGACAATTAGGCTGTATTTGTTTAGTTAAATGTGTTTAATAATTAAATTTCAAAACCTAATTAAATCCTCATGGTGTAACATTAACCATTTTTCTAATTTCTCAACTAAGCTATAATAAAAAAGTACTAGCTATGAAAATATTAATATTTCACCAGTCCTTAAAAATAATGAGAAAGCAAATTAAAATGAGTAAAATTTCTGTAGAATCTATCCAAGGGAAAAATGGAATCTACATAATGAAGTGCACAACTTGTTATGGTTCCCTTCGATGAATTGGTGATATTACGGAATGGTTCAGATATGTGTTATTTAAATTGGATACAACACTTAAACTTACTATTATTCAAATAGTATTAGTATATATTGTATCAGTTATTGTATGTTATTGTATGTATTAGTATACTTTATCTTTGATCAGTTTTCTTTTTAGATGGTACACTTTAGATTTTATTGTTGGTCTGCGATTCCAGAGGATTTCTTTAGTGGCAATTTGAACTTTGAAATATTTATTTCAAATTACTTAATCCTTTTTTTGAATTTTGGACAGCTAGTTACTTCATTCTTATTTGCATTAATATCATTTAAAATTTTTCTAAGCTGGCTATGGGATGGATTTTATTGATAGGATATTTTTGTCTACCCATAAGGTTATTTTTATTGCTCTGTGCTCTTTCAGGAATAGATTTTCATTGTCTAAGGCTCGTTGGCGACTTATTTTGAGATGTTAATTTTTATTAGCATTCCGAACTAAGTTTTACCCTCTCTGCTGTTGGGTTGGATAGCACAAAATTATGTTTATTTTTAAGTAACGAATAATGAAATAACTCCATGAAATAATAGCTGTTTCTGGAAAGTATAAAAAAAATAAATTCCACAATGATGAAATTAACTGATTCGCCTCTTCAACAGGGTAAAATAAATATATATTTAAGATTTGTTTACAACTTACGTCCTATCCTTGATTCCCAACAACCAGTTCTTCTGGTCCTTCTAACAAGCACTAACATACCGATTAAAATTAAATAAAACTGAAAACCAGATCTTCAGAAGAGAGCAGTTGTGATCTACAGTGTTTTGATTTTGTTTTTAGGAAATATAGATTTTAGCTTATAAATTGCCTTTTTGTTGCATTGAAAAACTATTCCATATTGAAGGGACAAATATTTGGAGTAGACAATTGACATCCGTGGAGAAAAAGCCAGAAGGATGAAAAAAGTATTAAGGTCGTTTCACTAAAATCTACACATTCGTTTCATTGTTGCCAAAACAAGATCTGTGATAATGATCAGGTTTTCATACTTTGACTGATTTGTATATTCAAGTTATTTTTTTACAAAACTTGTTCAAAGAAACCACATTTAATCAATAATAAAAAACAAATATGACTTTGAAGTGTAAAATTTATATATAAAACTCTACTTACATAAGAAGAATTTATTTTGTTGTTAATATTGTTGAAGAAATAACTGTTATATATAGATAAAAAGGTAACGTTTGTTATCTGGGTTCAAAGATGTAGAATGTATATCTTTTTCTATTGTGTTAAAATTCCTTATGAAAAGTTATATGAAATTTTCCAAAACCCTTTCTTCAAAGTGAATGGATGGTTAATGATGTTAATCAGTTATGTTAATAGTAAGTAAATGGATTCCAAAACTACATTGATTGTCAAATTAATAAGTTTTTTCATTGTTGATGAAAACATTTTTCTTCTACTACAATAGATTTATTTAAATGCTGTTCAAATCATAAGATGATATTATATTTGTTATTGTACTTGATAGAATAAACGTATTTTCTCCCGTAATTTATGAGCCTATTTAATCATTCTTTTAATAAAGTGTAAATAATTGAAATTATACTTGTACAAGGCTTCTTTTCATTCTATATATTATTGAAGAAATTATCATATTTACTTGCCTTCTTTGTCTCAAAGCAACCAGCATAATAATCTTTTAAAAATGAATTTTGAACATGTTACCACACACAAGATTTTTTTTCTTCAAATTTCATTCAATTTAAGCTGTACAATTTTATAAGAATCTTTGAACTTAGTATTGTTCTAATGATAATTTAAGATCATTGATATTTCAATCGTTTGGTGTAGTTTTGTAATCCTACTTTAAATAAAGGATAGATAGAAAATAGAGAGACCCACAACTAGTTACGAAAGAAGTGAAGGTTATGTAAGGACAACAGCTTTATAGACACAGTTTCCACCCGGCGCTTCGATGAGTGCCGGCCAGAGGTATGTTCTAATTGAGGAGTTGTCTGGGTCTGCAGAGTGGAATCGCACGTGCAAATCTCTCCTGAAGATCCTCTCTTCATATTCCAGAGTATATCCTTTTCCCTGTCATATTGTAAATTTTTAAGATCAGAAAATAATAACTATAATAAAATTGAAAAATATTACATTTAATTTTTGTTTTAAGTAAGGCTGATTTCACATTATTTATTTCAATGTAACTCATTTTTTTCACTATTTAATTATCATTAGTTATTAGGTTCCCTTGCAGGATAGAGTTTTATTTTTACATTTTGAGGACATATGCATACATGGTGTTTCACAAAGTTTGCGACAATGAATATTTCCTGAGTTGAAGCTATAAGCTTTGAAAGTGAAATGAGAACCTCAGAAATCACATCAACACTTCTTTGTCAATGAACAAAAAACTGGGTCGATACTTTGTATGACACATCTGGATATTAAGGGAATTTAGTGAACATGATTTTACCATTTATCATTTTGACATTATAGCGAAGTTCATATTTTATGCCTAGCAGTAATCTTTACATAAATTGCTGTTCAACCACAAGAAATGCCTCCTTCCTTTTTCAAAAATATTGATTTTTAGTTTCATACTCATAAAAAATATGAATTTTGACATAACTTGAAAACTACGAATGATGAAATCATGTTGATTTCTCCAAAATATATTTGGTTAAAACAAGTTGAATTCCTTATTAAGAAATAGGGAAGTGGGCCATTATCCAGAATGTTTCCGAAACTTAGTTCTCCTAATGGGGAATTCTTTACCACATACTTTGTGCAACACCCTGTAGACATTTTAAATTTGAATTATTTTTATGAATGAATGTCCCTTGAGAGCAGAAAAGTAAATTTTTTATTTTCTTCCCATTGCAGTGAAGCATCAAACCTACACAGTTTTCAAAGAATTAATATACTATGAGTCATCTGTCCAGGCCTCACGAAAGTAGCAATTTTCACGTTCCCCAGATCACAGTGGTGATGGCGATCTATTTACAAAATATTTAGGGTGAACAATTCTGAACCTTATTTTACAACATTGAAACAGAAAGAGTAAATCTACAAAAATACTGACACAATCTGATGAGAACTATTTTGTTTAGTAGAAAAAAATATAATAGCACGTGTTTTCATTTACATTGAATACAGCCCAACTCAAAACAATGTGAGAACATTGAATATAATATTTAGTTTAATATTAATTTAAAATATATTAGTGGTATAATTAACATAATAGAAACCAAAACCTACCATTTGAAATAAAGTTACTTACTTGGTTTACTAATGCCCAAGCTAGCCTGACAGAATCTTTGATATACTGCAATAATCCTGCACAATTTTTAAGGCATGGGTAATCATAAAGAGTTGCCCAAAGTTGTGAGTTTACTTCCTAAAAATTAAATAAATGACTAATAATGTAATGTAGATTGCCTTAAAAAAAAACTATCTCACCTAATGCTTTGTTTATTTTCCTTATATATTTTAGAATTTAATCTGACCAGAAATTATGTAAAGTACTTACTAATTATGTAAAGTACATTCAATTTATACGACTTATTATTTGCCTATGGTTGGTAATATAGTAATAGAATATGATAAAATAGTTTTAAGCAATTACTGGCAAATTTATATTTTCTAAGAAATATTAATGATGAAATCAAACTAATTTCTTAGTGATAATAAGCAAATTAATTTTCGTGATAATAATTCTGAATAGGATGGTTAGGGCTCAGATCGCTCTACTTAGAATTGAAAATGTCTTTTGCTAATAATTTTATTCTATATATCTTTAAAGGTACTTATGGTTGTAATTTAAGCACACATACATTTTAAAAGGGGTTTTATGTTTTATTTATTAAAACTGTTCATATTTACTACTTGTTTTTTCTATACTTAATTCTAAATAGCTGTTAATTAAAAAAATTCATGACAAAGTTTTAAATTCAATTAGTTCTCATAAGTAAAAGAAAAAGTTGAAATAAATTGGAATTTTCAAAAATAAAAAACAATAATTTTGCTATCAAGTAGCAAGATGAAAGGTTCTGAATGGTTAATTATGCTTGAAATAATTGAGCATGATAACCTGTTTCTATTTTCCTTTAGAAATATAAAGATCTGGCCAAATTTTAAAAACTTTCGTCTATTTACTTGTTGTTTTTTTATTTGGCTTTAACACCATTATATACTACATATTAGGATAGTAAGGATGCATTATATTCAGCTTCCCACCATTTATTTGGTGGAATTACTATCAATTTCTTTGAATCTCTTTTTGGCAAGATAAGTTAATTACTTAGTTTCTGTCTATTCGAGAAACAATAAAATGTAATGTATATTTTAAGTGTTACTTAATTCCTTTAAAATAATCACCTCAATGCAGTGAGTTAGGTCAAATGTATCTACAGTCCTTCTAAGATAAGTTGCTACTGCATCGTCTAATTCGTTATGAGCATTACTTTGGGGTGCAGGAGATAGTAGTATCCTCCTGATCTGTTCCCTCTTTGTTGATAACTGGGTTCCTGTAGCCCTGAAAGCCAACTGGGAAGGAAAAGCGCTGGTTTAGTCATAGTTGATGATGTAGTTTTTATTCAACTTTGAAGCTATTACTACCTCATAACTCACTAATTTTGGTATTTAACAAAGGTAGAAGGGAAAAAATTGAATAAGTTAATAATGGGATATAAACTTACAACGACCACTGAGAAAAGAATTTTTGACTTAAGCTCAGAAGCGTCCTTCAACTGAGAAAGATCATCAAGGGCATTTAAAGCTTCAACTCTTCCTTGAGAATAGAGATTGCCGTAACAGCGAACTAGCCTAGGTCCACTGAGCTCTCTAGATAAATAAAAAACAAACAAATTTATACACTCATATATAAATTTATATAGTCTAATAATAGCAATATTAGTTTTTCTATGAACTTTGAAAAAAGAAATATATATTGTTGTGATATTAGAGATTGTGGAGTTTTTATATAATATTTAATCCAACTTATCAAGAAGGCAAAATAAAAACAAGTGAGAGTATACTGGTTGTTGTGATGAGGAAAACACACACATAATTTTTCTCTATCTAGTGAAGGGATCGGCCTGGTGTATAGGTGTCTGGGTCTAGTGATCAATGGAAAAACTTTTAAGGTATAGTTGTTGTTTGTATCATAAGGAACACACACAAAATTACTCTCTAGTTTTAGCCAGTTATAATTAGTTGTTGTCGTGGTTCTGAGAGAACACACACAGTTAGACTCTGGTTTTGGGATCGGCCCGTGATACATGTTAGTTGAAAATTGTGTGTCAGAAAGAATTTAAAATTTCTTTTGGTTAGTGGTATTGGACTTGGCAGAACCAAGAAGAGCCATTGCAAGAAAAGAAAAAGAATTGATTTGGTTTGGAAATAATTGATGAGGATAAAAGAAGAAGAAGAAGCAAAATTGTAAACAAGTATTTATAAATAATTAATTTAAGTTTTTTTTTTGTAATTAAATTCATCTTTTTGCCAGATTTATTTTTGTTAATAGAACCTAATAGTAAATAGCAAATAAAATAAATTTAAAGTTAACAATAAAACTAATATATTCGAAGAACGTAATAATATATTGTTTACTTTGCTTGAGAATGTGCATCAAGTACTTGAAGCCTCGCTTTGGTCTGTTCTAATTCCATCCTAGTGGTCTCGAGTTCCCCTTGAAGGGCGGCCACTTCTTCCTGCGTATCTCTCTCTGGAGGAACTGTAAGCTGTTGGATTTAAATTGGATATCAGTAGGGGTTACGTTAATGCTAACTAAATGTTGTGAGAAATTTTCTCTTGAGGAAGAATGTTGAGAATTAATATCTTTGGACATAGATTTAGTTGCCATATTTCACGATCTTTATTTCAATCTCCTGGAACACATCTTTTTTATTCAAGTTATCTACTCATTTTCCCTATGAGATTGAACTATCACAGAAACTGGGAATCTAACCTTCATTACAGTTAGTTTAACTGGTGTGCTCAGGAGATGCCATGAAAATGATATTAAAAATGTACTTATCGGGTAGAGGTCTCATACTTAACTGCAGCAAAAGGCTAGTCAATTAGTTTCATATGATACTTGGATCATATTTAATATTATTCCGTGAACTAAATGTATCAACTAAATGTAAAGAAAGAATGTATCATAGGACCCTTTGTTGCCAGACCTATACAACTTGTATAAACAGTTACACCAGCAATTTATAACCATTTTCATTTCAAAAGAATTAAAAATTATATAGCTCTGTTGTACTATTTGTTCTATGAAACAGATCAACTCTATCCTAATAGCATGATAAGCATTGGAAAATGGCAACTGGTCAACTGCTGAATGGACTTTTAAATAATGAAGTGCTTTTTTTGTTGGCATGGCTTCGGAAAAAATTACCTTTTTCTTCTAATAACCCACAATTAGCATAAAATTATATTATTTTTTCATTATTTCTTATGGCATTATTTACAAAAATTTAATTCAATATTTATTTATTATTACCTGTAGAACTGCTCTGTCCTCACATGACGTACACCATGGTTTGACAAGAGGCTTTTGTAATTCTGTCGATACTATTGAATTACAGCTACTTTTAACAGCGCTCCATTCCCATTCTGTTGTAGAACCTGTATCTGAGAAGAAACAAGTTTAATTGAAAAATAAAATTTAATCTAAAATGTATTAGTTTAAAAACTAAAATCAAACGCGTTACTAACTATGGGTACCTGGATTGGGTGGGCTGTCCGTACTTGAAGAAGTACTAAGTCCTAAACAAGTCCTTCCACTTCGATTACTCCCAGATCTCACTAATAACAAAAATAGAGTTATGAATGCAATGTGAAAGATCATTCAAAATTTGTATTTGTTTTCTGAACAAAGCTATTTATGTAACTCGGTATACAAGAACTAGAATTTAAAGTTAAGGAAAAGGAAAGTACCTGCACCAGGTAAAGCTAGTGGAGTTTAGACGAATATCAAGTTTTTCTTTACATAAAATTTGAAAATAAGCTAATCTTTATTTTAAATTGGAGACTATTAATCTTCATAGTTAATAAATATGTCATAGCCTCATAAGTCGTCAGGGAGTTCTGATTTATTTGATAAATTTAATGGTGAAACATTTGATTAACTGTATACGTTAACTGTGAAAATTTTAAATTTGATTTTTTCTACTGACTTGTTGTTCATGAACCAGAAAGTAAAAACATTTTTCACCAGAGAACCTACAAAATTTCCATCTCATCCAGAAAATTGAGGAAACCCCTGTCTAGTGAATAAGTTACTGCCAGGATTTGTGGTTATTACCAGAGGTTTGTCTCCAAAGGAAATGTTCTTATAAGCTTCTTGTCTGTTTGTGAAATCTAATATTATAAGTCCCTCCATGAAGGTAGCGGTTGAGGGGAAAAACTAGTTAGATTGTGAAAATAAACTCTTTATACAAAAAACTTGCACAATAATTTTACTCATTCATTTGTTTTGAAGCAGGGATCTACTCAGTTTGGGTATTTATGTTTAGCCTTAGTTTGGGTAAAACGTGGAGATCGAAGAATAATATTGACTACCTCACATTTTTAGGATATTGGCCAAGAAACAGTACTTTATCAGATATTTTACATTTGGCCTTCTGTGGGCTTAATGTCACTTGGTTATTTTAGAAACCATATGCAGCCCAAGATAGAGCTAGATGGCAGAAACTGGTTAAGGGATCTGTAGATCATGAAGGCTTTTATCTACTGGAGCTCAGGAGTTAAAGCTAAGAGGGACGGGACTGTTTGTTATCTGTAGATTACTCTTGTCTAGCAAATGAGAGAGTATTCACAGAGTTTATTCTTTGTGGCTATCCTAAGCGAGAATAAAATGTACACTCTTTTTTCTGAGGCTGCGGAATGTGTTAAAATTCAGACGAGCAGGTAAAATCTTTTACATGAGCCCACGCACTTCGCATTGACCTATAAGATAAAGGGTTAAATGAATTTGATACCTGATCTGGTAAGGAAGTTGTGCCTGGCACGTTTAGTGACGTAGGGCGAGTTGCCTGACATCATGATAGCACTGTCAGAGTCGGAGTGGTAGCCGGATATGTCGCTCGAGTCCTCATCATCTCCAACTTCCTTCATCAGCTCCAATACCTGCAACATTTTTTAAATTAGTATTGAAAGAATCGTAAATGATCAGGAAAGACTATTTATAAATTAAGAAATAGACAGCTGACTCCTTGTGTCCTGATGAAATCAGTTTTAAAGGTTTCTCAAGCAACCTAGTAAAAAGATATTTAAAATTAAAGCGATCTGATTTTTCCCATAGTTTAGTTGAACATAAAGGACACTGCGGTAAGAATATGTTCAAAGATATTTTTAAAAGTAAAGTTTTGATAGCTTATTTTGTGGGGCTTTAAAATATGCCATTGGAATTTATTGGACCGAACACTTTATCCAAACAACAGTGGGTTTTTAAAAAACAACATTCTTTTTTTTGTGTCTTGTATTAGTTGATCAAATGTAAATGAAAAAATATTGATGGTGTGGTGCTGATGTGGAGTGTATATATTAAGAAGTAAACAAGGATTTTTATTAATAAAGAAATTTATGCCCGAATGTTTTTGGCTTCATGCTAAAACGACGTCAAGTGTTCCCTCGAGTATTACACCGGCTGCAGAGACAGAAGGTGTTTTATTACTTTAATGAAAAATAAGTGAGTAATTAGCTATTACATGAGAAGACCTAGGAGAAAATAGTTGAATATGAATACGCTTCACGTTTTTTTATTTATTTATTTTTCATAGCCCCTTTAAATTTACAGATAATTATATGCAATTATAGATCCTCAGGCGAATCTATTTACAAATTATTTTTGTATTTCCTGTAGTATTGCTACATTATATACAGGTTTTGCTATTTTATAAAAATTATATCATGACTAAACAAGTATTATGATATACATTATACGTGACTGGACTAAACTGACTAATAAAAGTGATGGGGCTCACCTTTTTGATCAACCTTAAAACTAACTTACATACTAATTCTTAACCTAATTTTTCCCCAACAGTCTGTTGCCATCGATGCGGGAGGGTTGGTGGGGTCATAGTGTTAAACACTGGGTTTGTCAGGTGCTGCAACAAGTCAAAAAACTTTAATGTGTCTCCGGCGGATGAACTCGCCCACCGACGGCACACCAAGCAACGGGTGCAGGTCAGCGTTCTTCAACCTCTCGAAAGAGGTATGTCGGACCACTTTTCGCATGATCCCATTCTGGGAATGTTGGAGACATTTGGCTGTATTGTCAGTCAAGTGGGTAAATAGCGGGGCACCGTACAGCAGGGCTGGCCGGAGGACACATTTATATATCATCAATTTGAGACGAAGCGACAGGTTGGGTGAAGTTAGCAAGTGCGATAGCCGGTAAGACCTTTGTCGTACTTTTTCTATTTTATTACTAAAATGAGTAGGGAAATGGAGATGCCTATCCATTTTTTATGTTCTTTTTTACGAATTTAACTCTAAAAAGACTTGTTCTGCCTGGATCATTCGACGGGAGGCACTGTGAGAAGATCTAGGGCAGAAGTTAATAATAGCCGCATGTACGTGCCGCGGGTTCGACACCCGGCAATCGGAATTACTCCATTTGATTATTTCGTAATGAGGGTTGGATGGCCATCCTCCAACTGAAGATTACAGGAGCGGGGAATAAGGCTGGATCATAAAGGTAACAGTTAACCTTGTGGCAATAAGGCTGGATCATAAAGGTTACAGTTAACCATGTGGCAGAATCCGACGTGGAGGAATTTTCGGCGCAGAGCTGGCAAAAGAGACCGAAGGGGCTTTACTTCTAAACAGGTTGTCTATAGTGGTGGCTGAAAAAATGATGTAATACAAGTTGTATGTTTAAATACTTAAGCTATAATAGTCAGTGACATAAAAACAGATTCAGATATATTGGAACAAATAAAGTTTTTGGAGTAAGCAATAAAAATCATGTAGTTGATTTCATCGGAGCCAGTTTTCGTGAACCGTTCTTTGGCTTAATATTCTGCTTTTAGTGGAAAATAATCTCTGTCGGTTTACTTCAGAGGTAAGTTGGGGGTGAAGAGGGTGGTGTAACGAAAATACTAGCGGATTTGTTGAAATGCACTAAAAAGGTTTCAGATAACCACAAAATGCAATACTAAAATATAATATTCTAAACAATAATAAAATAAATTATAATTTACTATAAAGTAGTGCACATTTATTTAGGTTCACTCTGGGAGTCCTCTTAGGCGTAGGTGTCTTAGACAATATTACCCCGGTGATGTAATGTCTCAACCACATCGCTTCACTCACGTTTCCAGAGGTGGAGTGTGGGAAGCCTCGGTAGAGGTGGAAATGTCGCGGTGCAGTGGTGAGAGTCCACTGAAGGCTGAGCCTAGAGTCTCTCTAGGCATGTAGTGGAAGCTCATTCAGTTGAATAGCAGTGATGGGTGCCCGTCAGAGGTTTGTTGTTAGTTGGCCAAGGGCCTTAATATTATCATACTTCGGGGTTTCTCTCTTCCTTGAAATACTCCGATGATATTCACCTAGCGGGACTGTAAATCAAGGGTTTTGGTTAGATTATCTTATCTTGCTGAATTTTCAAAGTATATCGTCAGTTCTCAAAAGAGTTTCTTGCTGAACCCTTGCTGAAGTACTTTCTTCCGGCATATCCTCCGGGAAAATCCTGGAATTCTCCAATGTTAACATTTTCCTTAATTTTTCTGTCAACTCCTGGTATTTTCGCTTCTTTCAACTACTACCTTTAGCCAATGGTCATCCACAAGTACTCCTGTCTCTATATGACGAGTCAGTTTTCATTTAATATATATCGATAAGATGTCTGGCCTATCATTTAAAACCGAGCTGTCAGTACTGATAGCATGATCCCAATAAATAGTGATATTATTCCCTGAGACAGTTGGTGCTGTCTATTGGTTGCTTATCAAGTTCATGTACGGTGCTATGGCTTGGTGAATAATTTTCGCAGCGGTGGCAATGAGTTGGTTTTGTATAGCTAGAAGGAATCATTCTGTTTGCGGGAAGATATCCTCAGCTCTGGTCAAGGTTAGCGGTGCCAGAGTATCCCCCTCCCGTTCCTACTAAGGAGTGGTAGAATCTTCCACGGAGTGTTTTGATTTTACACACCTCTGTGAGGGGGGCAAAAGTAACAGATTGTTGATTATCAGTTCATGCTAGGCTGAGGGCCGTGTCGTTATCATCCAAGGACGGCACAGCTGAGAAAAGGTCGGAGTCATTGTACAGAAGGTAGTTTTCAAAGCCTATTTTCTTTCTCCTGGGAAGCTTTAACTACCCTGATTCCTCCCCTCTTCCTTGGTAGATAGAATCTCGCTACAAGGGTGCCGTTTTCTTGAGAGTAGTTTGAGGTCATCCCTGTAGATGAGTAAGACAGCTTCATTTGATTGCGTATCCCTTGCTAGTTTCATTTAGCAGCCAACTGAGGGGAATAAGCGGGTCCCGCTGGAAAATATCATGCTTTGTGAGCACGAGTTTACTGAAGCTCGGACTATGACAAAGCTTGTTTGGGTACAGATAGTGTGCTGACATTCTACTAGGGCTATTATTGTGTGGTCAACTTGATAGATTTCGAAGATGTTTAAAGATAACCTATCCAGAATATGTGTTGTAACCCTGCTTTGTAACCACTAGGGAACCTACCTCCTGGTCGTTGTATGTTGTGTATTAGTTAGCGTTGAAGGTGAAGCAATGTGATGATGTTGAATAAAAGTGTGCTCAGTAACTGTGCCAAGTACTTTATCAAAAACCCAACAACGAGGTCAAAAGAGGTGCGTTTAAGTGGACATAAGCCAGACTAAACAGTAACGGTTCAGAATCTATACCAGAACCATATTCCATACCAGAAGCAACACCAGAACCAGAATCTATTCCAGAACCAGGATCTATACCAGAAGCAATACCAGGTGAGGTTATTAGCGTTCTATCCTTCGTTGAGGAAGGACGTGTTTTTTGTTTGTGCGCTTTGCGTTTTAGACTTCTTGAGTTCAAAGTGTATGTGTGTTATCAACAATTGCCTTTAATTGTTATAACGAACCCAGTTTAACAGTGTAGTGCACCTGACGCTGTTAGAAGACCGTTCCAGTAGAAGAGTGGGAGGAATCTGCTGTGACGTCATTGAGGTATAAACAAAGAACGTTATAATTGCTTTTTCGGACCGCGGTCCAGATATGGGGAAAGTGAAGAACCCCAGAGTTCAAAGTATGGAGATTTCCCACGAGGAAATAAACCAGAATCTATAACCACTCCAGACTTTATACCAGAACCAGACCATGAAACACAGCTCAGAAAATCCGATAGAATAAAAAGACAGCCAGATTACCTATAGGATTATTTAACATACTAGCCAAATGTCTCTTAAAGATTTTTTAATTATTATTATTTTATTTATTTATTTTTTTTTCTTCCTATGATCAACTTTTTTCTCTTACATGTATGTATATTCTATTTACCTTTTTATTTTAATTTGTAACTTGTTTCGAATTTTTTTTTTTGTGGGGAGAAACTGTTGTAACCCTGCTCTGTAACCACTAGGGAACCTACCTTCTGGGTGTTGTATGTTGTGTATTAGCGTTGAAGGTGAAGCAATGTGATGAAGTTGAATAAAAGTGTACTCAGTAACTGTGTTAAGTACTTTATCGAAAACCCAACGATATGGCTGATACAAACTCCTTTAGTTAGCTGAGAGGGAATAAAACTATTCATAACCAACAGTTCTTTGAACCCTCTTCAATTATTCTTATTACCTGGCTGCTCTTTGCTCATAATCTTGTTTGCACAAAGATGATTATTAATTTTATTGCTTATTATGTTGATGGAAATTTTATACAAGAGCTGAGACATGTTAACGGTTTGCTATTCAGGTGTTTCTTTGCTTCCCTTTGGTATCCGGTCTCACCTGATGATACCAATGCCCAAGTGAGAGTTGAGGATTGCTGAAATTTACGAAGCAATAGTTTTGGATTTTATTTGGTGGGCTTGCTCCTTTGTTACATCTTCTTTACTGATACTGATTACTTCGTTACTTGAAAGGTCTCATATTCAACACATTATATTTTATAACCAATATGCCTCTTTCTTGTACAATTATTCTTTTTCCCAGATCCTCTTGCAATATTGTCAAGCCTTATTTGCAGTTGAACAGCAAAAATGTTTTGATTTCATCTGTTCATACATTTTTTTATCATTCAAATTGAACTTCTGGTTCTATTTGCACATACTACCAGTTTTTGCTTCATTCTATCCATGAAAACTCATAGCGTTTGATTGAACGTAGTGCTTTTTGCTTATTTGTGGTCCAAAGCAATGATGCCATCAATCTTCCTCTGTTTTGGAGAGGTATTTTCCGGCTTTGTAGATGATTTCCCATGGGGGATCTTTGGTTGAATTTGTATGTCCACATTTGCTGTTTCCTCTTTCCTTGTCCTTTAGCAATCCTCCATTAGCTCCTGTAAGTATCCAATGACATATTTTGTCAAGTGTTATACCTGGTTTGATAAGTACAGGAAGTTTATTAAAACCTTTTATAGCACACAATATTTTTCGTGAATGCGGCACTCTTGGTACAAGAGATCTATTGTTTAACGGTACTCCATCAAAAGTAATGTGTCCCTTTGTTATTTTTGTTCTGATTTTGTTATGTTGACTGTCTGTAGCTTGGGGCACCACATTCGCTATGTTTTGCCTATCTCCGTCGTGATCTCTGGTCAACATATTACCAACTTCAGTCTTGACGTTATTTATTTCTGCTTCAGTCAGACAGTTATGCTCCAGTATAACCCTAATTTGACCAGCAAGTGTTTGTAATGTTATTTGAATTTCTGGGATTGGATATTCTATTGCGTTATCTAGTTTAATCTTGTTCTTTTGTTGTCATTATAATTGTCAAGAAATAAGCTTGGATTGCTGCAATATCCATATTGCGGTTCCACTACTTCATCCTGGTGTTTATATCCTTTAATTGGCTTCTTGTCTATACACTAGTTAATGGAAGGGGTGCATTTTGTACCTACTACCAGGTCATCCTAGGTAAGCTAGCCCTAAGGTGTGTAGTGAAAATGTGCTCATGTCCGGGAATGAGTATTGTTGTGTGTATTTGTGAGTGGAGTACTCAGGGGGTTGTGAGTATATTATTATTAATGAATCCCTCTTGTCTATGATTGTACTTTACTTTTAATTAGGGGTAATTAATAGACAAGGGGATAAAATAATAATATTCAATAATAAATAGGATTTTAGAAAAGCTTTATTAAGAACTGCAATAATTGTTACTATTTATTGTATACTTATAAATTTGAAATTAACTTTAAATGAATTGCAAAGGCCTAAATTAATACTATAAATGAAAATATTTTTATCGGTGAGGTTAGGGAATGTTGACTGCCCTCTACATGGAATCTGAGATGGAGAGAATGATCGTGCCTGGTTATATTGAATGCCTGGATCGGAGAACAGGGGAACTGACTAGTAACAAAGAATTTCTTTCTGGCAGAACCGATTGAACTGATTGCACTGAATCCAACGTTCCTTTTTCTGTCACTTCGGCTCTATTGTCATCTTGTACACATCCTACCTGGATTCTTTCTCCCTTCTGTCAAGATATCAGGATTCGCGTCAATATACAAATTACAATATAGCTGTCGCGTGACTACGATAAAGGGCTTTATCCCTTAAAATTAGTACAATAGTTACTGATGCTGGTGAGGCCGATCATAAAAATATGTCCAGACCCATGAAAAACAATATAGGCTTTTAATTAATTAATTACTAATAGATATTGGTCCGTCACGATAGAGGGACAATTGACTTTATACTGATATTAACAATATCCTCATTGATAATTTATGATATATGATGGGTTCAAGTAGACTATAATTATAAAGTCATTAAGAAACTTTTAACTGAGTGACTAGGCCAGACAAGGGGACTGGGGTGCCTCCTGGCCCCGGCCGGTTCCGCTCTCGTCCATTTTTTCTCTCAGGTTCGCATCAATGGGCTCCCCAAATGAGTTTTAAATATTCAAGCAACAATGTTCATCACTTGAGGGCTTATTATGCCAAAAAAAAACACTTTTTCAAGATATGTTTGTTACTATTAGTAATAATGAAAGATATGTTTGTTACTATTACTGATAATGAAAGATATGTTTGTTACTGTAGCGACCGCTAACTACATAAGATAAATCACCCTATACTGTATTGTATATATATTGTAAATTAATTTAAACAAATGTAAATAACATAAATAAGTCATTGTAAATGTGTAAAAAATATAGAGGTCACAGCTGCAAGTTATGAGCTAGGAAACCGCTACCCCACATCAGGTAGAAAATGACCCTGCCGGGCCAGCCCTTCGTCAGCCTACACAAAGCCCTACCGCATACAGGGACCTTATTGGATACAATAACGAGGGAGACGATTGGGCCTAACGAGCCACCACTAACTATAAATAGGGGCAGATCTTGGGTTGTAATTCATTCCTCCTAGTGAAGCTAATTGACTTGCAGCTGCACGGTAATCGGTATTCAAGTATTTGGTTTTCTTCCTTATGAAAAACCTCTGGATCTCTTTCTCTCCTCACCTCGCTATGTTTTAGTCCGGCGTTGTCAGGCCCCACACCTTCCTAGTGGGATTTTCTGCCTTCTTCTCACTAAATCTAGCACTTCCTTGGGAGAGACCTCTCCCTAGTGGACAACGGTTGTCGTGGCCCTGCAAACTTACCAAGCAGTGTTCCCCGCGGCGATTCAGTCTGCCTCTCTCCGGTTCACACTAGCCTTTGGGATCCGGACGGATTTCGCCTATCCTCAGATACCGAGTGTGAATTCGTGGTCATTCCAAGACCACACAAACTACCTACACTACCTACCCTATACCTCTTCTCCTGAACATAGTGCATTGTCGGGGCACATACCTATCAAAAATGGAGTCAGATAGTAAAACCGTCATGAAACGATTGCCCAGGTTATAAACTTAAGCAACCCTCACTTCGTCACCAGGGCTAGGGTAACCAGGCACCCCCCTCGTGACGACCCGACAGTTACTATTACTAATAATGAAAGATATGTTTGTTACTATTACTAATAATGAAAGATATGTTTGTTACTATTACTAATAATTAAATATATGTTTGTTACTATTACTAATAATGAAATATATGTTTGTTACTATTACTAATAATGAAAGATATGTTTGTTACTATTACTAATAATGAAAGATATGTTTGTTACTACTACTAATAATGAAAGATATGTTTGTTACTATTACTAATAATGAAAGATATGTTTGTAAAAAAATAAAATAAAGCAGCTACTCAGCAGAAATTGTTTCATATGATAGTGCGTGTTAGTGGTGTCTATGTTGTGACCAGACTATAAATCCACCGTTTAGACTTATCGACCCTCGGACAGAAAGGTAATAAGCAGATACGCGAGGGCCGACCCTACCATCCGTCTAACTAGGGAAAGGGGCAGATCAGAAAGCACCAGTGAAGCCTTTCACTGTCCCCTACTTGCCTGGGACTGGATACTCTTGTTACACTGGGCAAGTGGCGGTTTCCCTTTGCTTTCTTCTTCTTATATTACACAGATACAATCTTGGATTGTCTACACGCAATCATCTAGACACTAAGTGTATGAGTTAAATATTGAGCAGAACATAGATTGAATAGGTTATTACTTTTAAGGCAGTGGGTATCCCGACAATGGTTGGCTTACAAAGCATAGAGGTAAACAAACATTGGACCATGAGCATCACATCGCCAAGCTGCTTAAAATGCATTTATTTCACTACAAGGAGAAAATCACAGCTCAATTATGTAATTTTAATTTATATAAATTTAATTTAAAAAACATAACATTATAGAGGTTAAGGAAAAAATAATTGTTCCACGACAAGGTGGTCAAGGCCTTCTAGTTTCCACTAGGTCTTAGGTTTTTTTTCTTAATCTCTACAATGATATTTTAAAAAAATTAAATTTATACAAATCTCTCCGTTTTAGTGGCCATGTTATAACGGAAACAAACACCTATGAAGTCTTACCGGCTTACACACTTATTGACTTCCCCCAATTTATCACTTCTCCTCAAGCTCATAATCTATAAGAGCGCACTCAGGCCTGCCGTACCGCTTTTTAGTCATCTGACTGAAGCGACTTCAACAATTTCAAAACGGTATACTCATGAAAGTGGTCAGACATACTACATTCGAGCAGCGGAGCAACAGTGAACTACACGAGGACTTTGAGCTGCCTACGGTGGATGTATTCATTCGGTGTAGACTTATCAAATTCTTCATATATATATATATATATATATATATATATATATATATATATATATATATATCAAAATCGATGGCAGCAAGAGGTCGAGGCAGGAACGTTATAGTTTGTAGTTAGTATGTAAAATCAGTTTTTAAGATAGTTTGTAAGTTAGTATGTAAAATCCGTTTTTAAGATAGTTTGTAAGTTAGTATGTAAAATTAGCTTTTAAGATAGTTTGTAAGTTTGAATGTAAAATTAGTTTTTAAGATAGTTTGTAAGTTAGTATGTAAAATTAGTTTTTAAGATAGTTTGTAAGTTAGTATGGCAAATTAGGTTTTAGGATAGTTTGTAAGTTAGTATGTCAAATTAGGTTTTAAGATAGTTTGCAAGTGAGTATGTAAAATTAGTTTTTAAGATAGTTTGTAAGTTAGTATGTAAAATTAGTTTATAAGATAGTTTGTAAGCCCCCCATTGTAATCCGAAGGTGAGCCCCATCGCCTAGTCCTGTTTGCACTTATATAAGTTTTAATCATAAAAAGATCATGTTAGTTTTTACTATAAGAACTTCTTAAAATGCATATATTATGCAGTAGAAAGAGCCACCTACAACTATTAAATTGCTTATGATTTACAATTAATTAAAAAAAATATCGAATATAGGGGTTAAGGGGAAAAAAACTGGACACATTGAACCGTAGCCTGTGGGTGGAGGTAGGTCCTATTTAAACTGCGTACAACACTGACCCGGAGCTCGTCCGTAGCTCTCACCTACAGTCCATACCTGTCTGTACACATTACCATCATCCATTCACCAACTTTACCCATTGGTATAGGAAAATCAAAACCAAATCCCTTTTAGTTCTGCTTGCTTTTTTCAAACTCAAAATACAGTCAAAGAAAATTCATAAGAATCGAATAAGAAAATTGACCCCCTCACTTTCAAACAAGTATTTCTCTCGAAATCGATCGTCTTCAAATCAGCTCCCGAAAAGGAGATCGTATCTCTAATATAACAATAATTGTTTTCGATACTTTGGAATTAAATCATTTTTAATTTTTTTGTTCTTTTAGTTTTGAATTCTATATTTGTTTCTTATAACTGAAATTAAATTATCATGTGTGGACTAAAGATAAATAATTGTACATTCTATTGATGATTGTAATGACATATTGTAAATAAAGCAGGAGCAGGATGGGGCTCACCTTTGTGTTATGTCCTAAGAACTTGGGGTGATCCCTGCACAACCGATGAGAGGATTGGATGAAAAGTCGCGTTATGATTGGCTGTTAGGATGACTGGCACACGGGAACACTTCCCACCTTACTTTTGTGCGTAGTGCACCTCACGTAGGATGCTGAAACGAACCTGGATCTCTATGGGTTGTCCTCCATCTTTCCCACTTCCGTTACCCTTTTCTACAGCTGCCAAAGGTGCCTTACAAAGAATTATCTCAAGCCCGGTAGGATTTTATGTTGGGTACTTGACTATTTGATGTGGAAAAGTGATTGTTGACGGGGCTAGTACGTGGTGACGATCTAAGTTGTAGCTAAAAGATTTCTCAACTTGAAAAGTTTGTAAGTTACTATGTCAAATTAGGTTTTAAGATAGTTTGTAAGTTAGTATGTAAAATTAGTTTTTAAGATAGTTTGTAAGTTAGTATGTAAAATTAGGTTTTAAGATAGTTTGTAAGTTAGTATGTAAAATTAGTTTTTAAGATAGTTTGTAAGCCCCCTGTAGCGACCGCTAACTACATAAGATAAATCACCCTATACTCTATTGCATACATATTGTAAGCAAAAGTAAATAACATGAACTAAATGTATTACAGACAAAAGTAAATAACATGAACTAAATGTATTACAGACAAAATGTAAATAACATGAACAAATATAAATCATAGTAAATGTGTTAATCAATAAAAGACGGGGGCCAAGCAAGTCACACGAGAAGGGTCATCAGCTGTCAGTCACAGGTACCTCACCATATGATGAGTGAGGGTACCCGCAGGTCATAAACGACCCTTTTGCAGCCTCTCCCAGGGATCAGAGCTGGCCGGGTAATTAAGCGTCGACCGCGGGGACATCACCATGTGTGTGAGAACCAACCGCCGGCCTAGGCAACCTTGCAGCCCTCCCATTAGGCAAGGGGAGAGGGTACTTAAGGTGGGCTCCTAGTATTGTTAATTAGTCTCTCGTGACTTTTACTCATTATCGCTTGGTTTCCGCTCGAACTCTGAAAACTTGACTAATTCTTTATGAAAAACCTCTGTACCTCTTCTCTTGAACATAGTGCATTGTCGGGACACATACTTATCAAAAATGGTAACGCCATCATGAAACGATTGTCCAGGTTATAAACTCGAACAATCCGCACTTGTCACCAGGGCTGCCCCCTAGTGACGACCCAACACCCCCCATTGTAATCCGAAGGTGATCCTCATCGCCTAGTCCTGTTTGCACTTATATTACGTTTTAATCATAAAAAGATCATGTTAGTTTTTACTTTAAGAACTTCTCAAAATGCATATATTATGCAGTAGAAGGAGCCACCCAGAACTATTAAATTGCTTATGATTTATAATTAATTAAATTAAATTATGTTTAATTATAAAATGGACATTGTGACATGCAACACACGAGACCGCTTGGCAAATGGCCTTACCCTAAAAAAATTGTTCACTCCCACCTCGAATTAAACTCCAACTCCGAAAATATTGACATTACAATGAGCAGAAAATATGATGGAGTTGAAGTCACATTTTCAACAATCCTCAGTCCAGTCTAGAAGGGCTAAACCGTTGAAAGAAAATATTTTTTTGTTTTTCAATTTTTCATCAACCTCAAAAATTGTATTTATTTTATTTGCACAATGGTTGAAGTCATTTCCTGATGTTTAAAATAAAGCAAAAATATAATTTAGACAAATTTTAGTTAACAATTTCCTTTAATCAAACCTCATTTCAATATTCAATTGGTTCCTGCCACAAATTTATAGTACCTCTAGTAAAACCTTTTGTTTCTCATAACGAAGAAAATTTGACTTCAGTACTTTTTTTATTTTCAAAACCTCTTTATTATATGCAATGAACAAAAAAATATTGGATTACAATTTACTCCTCGTACTGCATACGCAGATGAATTAGAAGGAGTGCATAAATATGATACATTTCAATTTGTAGTAAAAAAAGTCAGTACTCTGATTTTATTCCTCCTATATATTCTATATCCTATACACGAGAACGTTTAGCAACTTAAGAAAGATCAACTATAGATAAGTTATTGGTACTTTTTATGGGCACAGACTCTCCAAAATACAAATAAAATGGGAGTAAAGAAATGGAGCGAATAAGTGGCTGTTTATTGGGAGATCTGTGTGAAGCTCAACCATTTGATGTTAAGAATGAAGAATGGAACATTAAATTTGTGAACGAATGATGTTCCTTAACTGCGAAATGTACGAGGAACCAATATACGAGAAGAGCTGGAGCGTACCTTTCCCAGAGTCCACGTGATTCCGTTTTCCATTTGACATCCTCTCCTTTTTCCCGACATCCGTTATGGCGGACGTGCAGGCCTCCCGTAGCAGTAGGTAACGTTCCGGCGAGTCACTCGCTCCAGCTCCAGGACCCAGTTATCTGGATCTGGTATCAGCACTACTTACGGGTTTTGAGCATGATCCAGCCTCGTGGCTGACTGGAAATAAACCACCTCACTAGCTACATTTCACCACCACCCCTCTCAATTCTAGTTATTTTTATTTGGAGTAAAAAAAACAACTTTAATCTTCAACGAAGATACTTATTTAGTATCATTGATATAAGTTAAGATTTAGTTTCCTTGTTTTTATTATATTATGATAAAATTAGAATCTGCCTCATTGGGCAGTAAGTAATTGTGATAAATACCTCATTTTCAATTTTGATTCACTCGCTCATTCGTACAGCCTAGAGACCTCCCAAATCCACATGACTGTCACCTCCCTCGTATGCGAGATAGGAAGAGATTCTTGGGAAGTCCCCCACGCTCCTCCGTCAGCCGCGTGACCGGATACGAGCCAGCGGAGGCTGACCAAGAGCGTGAGAGACATAGACGCTCAGGACATGATTAGAGAAACTGGCCATTGCCAGGACTCCCACTGTCACGTATTTATAGCAGGTCTCGACGCCACTGCCGTTTTAGTCTCCGAGGAGGATTATAGGGATGTGTAATGACTGTGATAGGGGATTAGGGTGGTTAGTTTCGTTGATTAAAAAACAAAACAAAAACATAAACAGTATTTAACGAAATTATGAATAATAATTATTGTTGGGGCATTAGCGGACTAACACTTTCGGATAAGTCTACTGTTTTTGTGTAGCCATTTACTGCCTCAAGACATGACTCTTGTAAAGGAAGTCTCAACAGTAGTAAACATAATAATAACCACTTACAAAATAATCTTATTCATTAACCAACATCTTTCAATAATGTCCTCTCAGAATTTTTTCTTTCTTATTCACAAGGAATTTCACAAGCCACTACTGCCATATTCAGCATTTGACGATACATTCATTACATTATATTATTATTACATTATAGTTTTATTTAATTGTTTACTGTATATAGGTAGATGTTTGGTAATAGCTTCTATGTAACTTTTTTTGTTGTGTATTAATTTAATTGGATTTTATTCAATGTCTTATTGAATTGTACATACTTTTGCATATACTTTGTTTTGGTTTCTTATGTATTATATGCATCCATCCATGACTTTATTTACTAAAAGCAGATAAACAATCTTTTATTTTATTTCATAACTATTATTATCTTTCTATAGGTTTACGCTTTATTTTACATTGCCATTATTTTTATTATGATGTAATAGTTCGTTTTATTTGCCAGATGTTAGTTTGTCATTAATGTTATGCCTAGGGTACTTTGTCCAGGAATAATATTTTTTTCTGTTAAATTACAATTAACTAATAAATAATTTCCTATGAAAAAAAAATATTGTTAGTCAACATCTCATGAAGATGAAATACACTGACAGATTTGGCCTCCTTAGCTAGTAGGTTTTGAACTTTTGGTCCACTTAAACAGCGGTGTGAAGAGATTTTTTCTGTTTATTTTGGTTTTCTTACTCCCAGAGTTATTGTCCTTGGATGAAACTTTTGGAGGCTTAAACTTGGGACTTGGTAGTTGGCAATGGGTAATTTCTAATATCACTTTTCTATTTATAAATTGTTACTTTAATATCAACAAATATGTTTCTTACATACAGTGGAAAATGAGAGTAAAATAAAAGAGAATATTATTGTCCTCAGAGGCTGAAAGGAGACGATTAAGGGCTATTTGGGTCGGTCACAGTCGATGGCTAACCGACAATCCTCCAGGCCATTGACTACGCAACCAGGTCAACATTTCCATTGCCTGGTCGTAAAATTTGTTTTAAGTGGGAGGCTGATTTATCTCTTTTGAAAGTTAGTCAAGTGTCCAGTGTCACACAATTAAGGATCCTTCTAATTCTATATCGTTGGAAGGATACAGATTAAATAAGCGTTTTTCCGTCTCTCCAAGATATCGTTAAGTACTAGGAGATACCCCAATTGGTTTAATAGTTTGATTCAGAATAAGGATACATGTAAAATTTCTCATACGAAAAATTGGCAACTGTAGAAGACAGCTTTAAATTCGAAAATTCTTTTGTTTAAATAAAGGATATTGTGGAGAAACAGGAGGGGGGGATCTTAGGAGGTCAATGTTTTCGGGGCGGTTAAGGCGAATACTCAATTAATAATAACTAACATATGTGTCAAATCCATAGTTTTCCCTTCTATGCTATGGTAGCAGTCCCGATGATATTTAAGCCCAACGAAGTATACTCCAAGTCTGTCGGGTCTTTGGGGACTTGAAGTTTCCTGAAATGAAAAGAACTGTAAAACCAGAGTTTTTATTTATGTCTGATCTCCAATTATTGTACTTGGGAAGAACCAGGCGGGAGAAGATAAAGGAATGTTTCAAGGATGGTGATACGTTCTGTGATTGAAGCGGATCACCCGTTTAACTTGTGTTATGGAGGTGAAACTAAAAATGTTGTTTATAATCAAGTATTGAGTTAAATTATTTCTTAATGATTTTCTAAAAGGTTTTGCTTCATATTTTGTATGTTGTACTCATAGTCTTAATTAGCAGTAAATAAAATATATGTCAAGGATAGAATTCATTTCTTAAGGGTCCGCTCATCCCAAATAAATTTCTTTATTTTTCCTTTATCTATAATCTTAACAATTTGAGAGCTAAGGGGGAAAAAAAAAAAAATAAAATTCATTTCTTTTATAATATAAAAGTAAGATAAATAAATACCCGTTCCGTCGCCGGTTATGGAACGTTTTCTAGTTTGAACAAGAGAAACACTTTTCAAAACGCATTTTGAAAATTGATACGTTCCTTTGACTGCCGTTAATATTTGATTATCTTAATAGATAATTCGTTTAAGAATTGAGAAGTGAAGGTAAACATGAAGATGGACGCATTGATAAGAAACAGCCTTATTGCTATAGAACTAGTTTTTTTTTAATAACAGCTTTATTATGATAAAATTACAATCTGCCTGATTGGGCTATAAGTAATTGTGCTATATGATCTCGTTCATACCATATTTACAATTTTCATTCACTCGCTCATTCATACTATATATACTAACAGCCTAGAAGTCCACATAGTTGTCACCTCCCTCGCGTGCGAACGAGGAAGCGGAGTCTTGGGAAGTTCCCTACGCTCCTACGTCAGCCACTGTCACTTATTTAGGAGGATTATAGGGATGAGTGGTGCAGTGCAATGACTGTGCTAGGGAATTAGGGTGGTTGGATAGGTTGCTAGGGAATTTTATGAACTTGGAAGGGATGAGTTCAAGAATGTAGGGTATGTTCAGATCATTATGAAGGGTTTTGTTGATGACGTAATAAGGGGCATTTACTATTGTTCTCAGGACTTTTGATTGAAAGGATTGGATACGCTTGATATTCGACTTTTTTGCTGTCACCCATAGTTCTATTCCGTATGTCCAGATTGGCTTAAGTATAACTTTGTAAGTAGTTTATTTTCTATTGAGTTGTCTAAAGTGTCTGTTTAGTTCTTGTATTTTTAGCCTCGTTTGTGGGTTCCATGTCTTAGTCGAACACAGATAGGTTTTATTTTGTACCTGGCTTGTAAGAAACAAACAACTTATTTTTCTAAATTATCGCCGTTTTATATACATACCATATGTATATATATATTGTAACATTCATGATATTTGAGCATATCATGGCCAGGAACCTTCACATCTGGTGAGCATCTTCCCTTATGCCCCTAGGAGTGGGGATGAGATAAATGGGCAGTCTTAGCACGACCGCCGAGAAGAGCGGACTCTTAGCAAGCTCCCGAACTGGCGGTACCATACAGGAAGAGAGGAGAAGAACCAACAGCAGACAGTAATGTTGATTGGATTATACGAATATCATCGATTGGGTGATATTAATATTGTTTTTATTATGGAACCATTAAAAGAAATTGAGCTCAAATTTCATGTTTTTTGTAATTAGTAGTATATATCCTAATTTAAAAAGGAATTGAATATTTTTTTATATACTTTTTGTCAGCACTCTATATAATTATAATTATTTGTTATAACCATTTTATTAAAATATATTACACAATTCCCAGTTTCTCAATTTATTAATAACTACAACATTAGCCTTGAGATCGGGCGATTCAATCGGAATAATTTCCTATGTCAAAGACATAAAACAATTTGATTAAAGATCTCATGACGGACCTGCCAAATTAGTTAAGGTAAATTGATCAAATAAAGTAGAAAAAGAAATGGTAGAAAATGAGGTAGGTTTCAATATATATAATAAGATTTTATCTATCTGGATAATCAGTTGATGTTGATAATGATTTTTCTCTTTGAACAAAGACTTATTTGCGTTTCTTCAACATTTAAAGCCTTTATTTCAAATATTTTTCTCCACATAAATCTTTACTTCCTCACTTTAACTTAACTCAACTGAAATTGGCACTTGTATCTCTACACTTTACCGATCTCTCTGTAACTCCTAGTCGCGATGTTCTGACGTCTGCTCTGCTGTGCTGCCACTGGCGGACTTTAAAATTAAGAAATAAGTTTACTTGAAGCAAATATTTCACACATATAAATTTCAGGAATTAATTGCTACTTTTTAATCAAAAAAATTTTTAAAAAGGTAATTTTCTTTTAAAATTATAATTTGTTTCACGTTTCTTTCCAAGCCGAGCTCATGATGAAGAAATATTAAAATGTACCAATGATATTTCGTGAAGCATTATTTTTTACTTGAGTGGAAATGAGTGTCTGTTGGTAAAATCCCTTGATAAAAAGGAAGCCGGATGTTAATCTCTTCGATATAAAAGAAAGTTCTTTAAGGAGTGTATACAAGAAAGATGCTATGCTGACTTCTTTTACGGTCCGGCTGACCTATAAATCAATGGCATCGCTTTTAAACTGACGAGTAAGGCACCAACACTTTCACCATTCAATGTATCTTGGAGGGAAAACATCCCTCTGTGAAGAAATCCGTGGGAAGTGTCTGTAAGTTTTCTTCTGAAAACGGTCCATTATGTAGGGAAATATGAGGCGGGCAGTATTCGCAGACATGACAACCCGATCAATCTTGAGACAGCTAATGAGTTACTAAAGATACCGTAGCATTATGTTCATTATGTTTACGGTCCATGTTCATTATGTTTACGATTAGATATCGAATGCCCTGCTAAAGACGAATAACATCGACGCGAAATCCACCGGTCCGTGGTAGAAGATATGCAGCGATCACAGTCAACTCAACTCGCCCGTAACAATCGCCACCATCGATACTTTCAAAATTATCTCACATCTCTGGAAGGAAATTGCTTCACGATTGCAGTTCTTTGAAAGGCTCAAAGTGCTTGCAAAATGAATAGTAGAAATTTCTAATGACAACTTGAAATGTTTATAGCAACCATTATTCATGGTGTATTCACGAGAAAAATTCCCCCCCCCCCCGAATATTCACAAAAAGTTACGAAAAAATATCTGTTAGCTTTTATTTTTTCTATTTATTATTATTCCTTTATTGCGCTAAAATTACAATCTGCCTTATAAGGCAATAAGTAATTAAGATAAATGCTCTCATTCATACCATATTTACAATTCATCATTCACTCGCTCATTCATACAATATTTACAGACAGCCCAGAGGCCTCCCAAATCACATGCGAAAGAGAAAGCGGAGTCTTGGGAAGTCCCCACGCTCCTCCGTCAGCCGCGTCACCGGATACTAGCCAGTGGAGGCTGACCAAGAGCGCGAGAGCCACAGACGCTCAGGACATGATTGGAGAAACTGGCCATTGCCAGGACTCCCACTGTCACGCGTTTATAGCAGGTCACGAGGCCACTGCCGTTTCAGTCTACAAGGAGGATTATAGGGATGAGTGGCGCAGTGCAATGACTGTGCTACAGGATTAGGGTGGTTAGAAAGGCTATTGTGGAATTTCATAAATTTGGAAGGGATGAGTTCAAGAATGTAGGGTATATTAAGGTCGTTATGAAGTTAACTTTTATTAGCACTTGTATATTACAGATACTGAAATATAGTTCCTCAATGGAATATTGCCAGTTAATTGGATTAGGTGATTTCATTGCTGAAGCTAAACCGCTAGTAGGATCACATTGGCAAGGAAACTGCATGAAGAGATACTAGTCTCTTGTTTTTTATCTATTAAAAAATGTTGATAAAAAACTTGGGATTCATTCCATGGAGGCTAAGGTTGAAAACAGAACATACTTCACAGGTGCTCGTCTCATATCTAGGGGAGCATATGGTCCTGTCCTTTTAAAAAATGTTATTATGAGCAGTGAGGTTTTATGATAAGGCAAATAAATGTAACTGATAACTCATCAAGATTGATAATGCTATGAAAATGAGTAAGGAGAGAGGGGGTGAAGAAGCTAACACTATTTGTTGAATAAAATAGTGGAAATTGAAGCGAGTCCCGTTTGTAACTAATTTAAAGAACATTACAAGCGATAAAGATTCTTTTCAAATTAAACGAGCTAAAGAGGTAATTGGGAGATGTGGGGGTTATACCCATATTCAAAGTATTAATTAGGTTCTTGTCCATCTAACGAGGTGTGACAGTGGGTTAGCAACGAGGTCTCTACCAGTCGTGGCTATAGTACAGATACAATATATAAGCTTTCACTCAATAGCCTTCGAGTTTGTTTTCCAATGATTTCCTTTACCAGAAACGGGTCTCATAGTTCTATAATCGTGGGGAATCTTAATTTGAGGTTAATAACTTAATTAATCTATTTTCTTAATGGCCACTTCCCGGGCCGTTCTTCCCTGAGAACCATATCACGGCTAACACAATCTTATTATAGACGATTCTTACTTCCCCTACCTTCTGGGAAATATACAAACATTTCTAGCGATTGGGCAACTGAGAGAAAAATCCAAACGTTTATTTAGAGCAAGTCAAATTCGTTCCATTTCCCCTTTGTGTTTGGTCCATTGGAGTTAGTAATCCCTCACAACCCTTGTCCTTCCGACGTACGTACTTTATGCCCGTCTTGGTGCCAATTCCCAACGAATATAACATAAATAAGGCTTTCAATTTTTTTTCAAATCGTTCAACATGTAATTTGTAAAGAGAAATTTAACGGGGAAATTTCTAAAAGGGTTAACGAAACGTCTCAAGCAACGGCATACCTCATGAATACCACATTCTTTATTCATGAAAATCAGTAATGTTAGTAAATATGAACCTATGTGTACTTTTTTTTTTACTATTCCTAATCATGGTTAAAATATTTTAAGCAGTTATGTAAACTGGAGACGGCTGGTGTCTTATGATAGCAAAGTTTGGAGAAGAAACATTGGCATAGCACTAAAGAAATTAATTATATGTCATTTTGCTGAGTATGGTTTGAAAAATGAGGATGAGTGTTTTTAAGTTGTCACCTGGACTTGTATAAACGGTCGTATAAGCTTAGTTCCAAGGGTTAGAATACATTTATAGTTTTGAAATTCTTTACATTTTCCCAAAAGGATTGTTAAATTGTGTCGTGAACAATCTAAAAGGACACGAGGTAGTTAGAGAAAACTCATTGACTTGATGTAACGATGGAAACATATTTACTATATGCTGCACATTTTACACCATTTATCAATTATTGCGCCTCTCCTATTTCCCACTATCACCATTAGTCAATAATATAAAAGTAGGTATAACAGTCATGAATAGTGTAATTAAACAACTCCTTATTGGTCTGCGAAATTAATGATCAACAAGAGAAGCCTAGCACATGCTCAACTATAATTAATAACATCTAATTAATAATCTAAAAAAAATTTATAATTGACATCAATATAAATTGCTTCATTAATACTTAGATGTAAATACTAAGTAAAGCGAATCGGAGCCGGGGATCAAGTTGAATGCGCAAACATGATGTCCTTCATTTAATGTAATTGGCAATATTTAACTGTTTTTTTTTTCTCGATTTAAAAAGTTTTTTGGCAAGCATCAATAACAAAATTGTAATGAATACGAATATTGGTGTAAATAAAAAAAAAACCCGAATGTAACCAGTGAGGAATGGTTATACTTAACAAGTTTTCTCGGTATTTGCGATTTCTCCCTTTGGCTCAATGACTAAGTAAGCACCTCCATTCAAGACCCTTGTGAAGTTTTTGACCTTTAGATCAAATATCGAAAATTCCAATCTAAAAGAAACAGACTAACGAGCTTTCTAAACGTCCACTTCACTCAGAAATATAATGCCTTCTGTTTTTGTCTATAATTGCACTTAAGATAAAAAATGGTTCATGTAGAATGAATGATATTTTTTGGTTTCTTCCCTGTTGTCTTTCAAAACTTGATGGCTTAGCAATATACATTGTTACACTTAAGCAACCACTTATATTTCAAACAGGAAGGGGGGGGGGAGTAATAACGTGCCTGATTTTTGAGGTTAGTCAAGATGTAAAGTGGGTTATTAAGGTAGTTTTGGGTTTAATATTTAAGATGGATTGAACATTCTTGACGACTATATTAAGATAGACTAAGGGGAGTGGTTAAATTTACCCTAAAAATTTCATACGTAAATGAATTTGTTGCGCAACATTAAAAGTATTAAATCGTGCCAAAGATCAGTTTGTTTGTTTATACTGTGCCTAGGTATATGCCTAAACAAGATATGACATAGTCATTAAATGTCTAGGTACATGCCTAACCAAGATATGACATAGTCATTAAATGCCTAGGTACATGCCTAACCAAGATACGACATAGTCATTAAATGCCTAGCTACATGCCTAACCAAGATATGGCATAGTCATTAAATACCTAGGTACATGCCTAACAAAGATATGACATAGTCATTAAATGCCTAGGTACATGCCTAACCAAGATATGGCATAGTCATTAAATGCATAGGTACATGCCTAACCAAGATATGACATAGTCATTAAATGCCTAGGTACATGCCTAACACAGATATGACATAGTCATTAAATGCATAGGTACATGCCTAACACAGATATGACATAGTCATTAAATGCATAGGTACATGTCTAACCAAGATATGGCATAGTCATTAAATGCATAGGTACATGCCTAACCAAGATATGACATAGTCATTAAATGCCTAGGTACATGCCTAACCAAGATATGTCATAGTCATTAAATGCATAGGTACATGCCTAACCAAGATATGACATAGTCATTAAATGCCTAGGTACATGCCTAACACAGATATGACATAGTCATTAAATGCATAGGTACATGTCTAACCAAGATATGGCATAGTCATTAAATGCATAGGTACATGCCTAACCAAGATATGGCATAGTCATTAAATGCCTAGGTACATGCTTAACCAAGATATGGCATAGTCATTAAATGCATAGGTACATGCTTAACCAAGATATGACATAGTCATTAAATGCCTAGGTACATGCTTAACCAAGATATGGCATAGTCATTAAATGCATAGGTACATGCCTAACCAAGATATGGCATAGTCATTAAATGCCTAGGTACATGCTTAACCAAGATATGGCATAGTCATTAAATGCCTAGGTACATGCTTAACCAAGATATGACATAGTCATTAAATGCCTAGGTACATGCTTAACCAAGATATGGCATAGTCATTAAATGCATAGGTACATGCTTAACCAAGATATGACATAGTCATTAAATGCATAGGTACATGCCTAACAAAGATATGACATAGTCATTAAATGCATAGGTACATGCTTAACCAAGATATGACATAGTCATTAAATGGAAATCTTTGATTGAACGCCATTTTATTCTGTGTTCTGAACGTCGGAATAAAACGGTTGAGCGACCAATATCTTATATTAACTATTTCCAGACAAGCTAGCTTTCACCAATCCTTGCACTTAAGAATCCTACAGAGTTCTCCGGTGGCGACTCTTGGTGTGCTCAAGCCTAATAATAATGCTTGAGGATGGAGATGTAAGATGGAGACTTAGGCTTGGTGCAATGGTGCAAAGCCTCTTTCTTCTTGGGCACACACGCTTATCATGTCATTCCATTTTCCTCACGCAACTTCTTCACAAGGCCTTTTGAAAAGATAATGGTAACGAGACTTGAGGTGAGTCAATTCAGACCATTTCACCAGTACAACAAGGTCGAGGCTCTACTTTGCAGAATAAACACTATTTATTAATGGCAATTATTTGTACTTTTAAATTATATACTCGTAAGTGTAAAGAACACGGATCGAGTCATCACATTTCTTAATTTTAGTATCATGATGATGAGCAATTAAAGTCGAGTAAAGTTAAAGTTAAATTAAAATTAAATTAAAGATTTATGTAGAAAAAGAACAATGTTTGAAATAAACGCTTTAAATGTTGTTTCCTTCGTTTACATAGAAAAGCAATTGAGTCTTTGTTCAGAGGAAAAAACATTACTAACATATATATTACTAATATACCATTATATATATTATTTATATTATATTATATTATATTATTATATTATTACCAATATATATATATATATATATATATATATATATATATATATATACTACACACTAACTAAGTAATTAAATAGATTTGTTTAAATAAGGTTTTATCCTTTGTAAATTGCGTATAACTGTACTTTGTGTTGATGTAATCTAATTCTTTTGATTTCATACTAAAAAATTTGTGTAAAATACAGCTAACGGTAAATGGTTCTATGACATAAAGAAGACTACGATGACGTGTTCCATTAATGGGCTATATAATGAAAAAACGAATCTCTCTTGTTTATGATTTGGAGATCCATTGTACTCTTGTACAGTCTTTCTTATATCCCCTTGTGTACGGATTCTTCTCTCGAGACCATGAAAGGTTTTCATTGAAAAGTTCTTCTTGTGAAAATAACTGAGCGGAAATTATACTAACGAACTACACATTCTCATTTTGAAGGGATCTTATGCATTTTTTACAGGATGACTGTTAAATCATACCAAGGCTCATTCTATTTCAATTATTTAACGTTAAATAACGACATAAGCCAATATCCGTTTAAAATTAATGAATATAAAGGCAATAAAAAGCCACTGTGTTGTAAACAATGATATTAGTGGTAAAGTATGTAGGAGCTCATCGAGGTCACCCTTCTTTCTTCTTTATTGTGCTAAAATTCTTATTAGGCAATAAATAGTTGTGATAAATGTTCTCATTCATAGCATATTTAAAATTTTCATTCACTCGCTCATTCAGACAGTATTTACAAACAGCCCAGAGACCTCCCAAATACACATGGTTGTCACCTCCCTCGCTTGCGAATGAGGAAGCGGAGTCTTGGGAAGTCCCACACGCTCATACGTCAGCCGCGTCACTGGATAAGAGCCAGCGGAGGCTGACCAAGAGCGCGTGAGCCACAGACGCTCAGGACATGATCATAGAAACTGGCCATTGCCAGGACTCCCACTGTCACTTATTTATAGCAGGTCACGAGGCCACTGCCGTTTTAATCTCCGAGGAGGATTATAGGGGTGAGTGGTGCAGTGCTGATGAGCGCAAGAGGGCATTATAATATTTGTTCATGTATACAGTGATGCAGTTTGTATTCACTCAGCATCGTCAAGAAGAAGGAGTAGTGGCTCAAATAAACAAGTAGTGGTTTAGAAAGAAAAATTAAGATCGAAAAGAACCAGCCTACTGCTATGGGTCTGTCTTACATCTTCACGAAATGTTGTGCCATAGATTTAATAAAACAGGTTTTGGTTTCAATCAACATCCTGGTTTAATCTGTAAATGTTTTGGTTGACATAACAACGGCACTATTTACTTTCTTATTTGTCGAAAAGTTGGTTTTCAGTGACCTAAATGGTTTAAAAAATTGTAATAGTAAAACAAAAGACAGCAAGTTTTTACACCTAGGACACCTCTTTTTACATTGTTGCTTTGAGTCTATGATTGATGGAAATAACTGATAGAGCTATCGATGGTTGTAGGAATTACTATATAAATAATTACAGATGAGCCCAAGATACGCACAATGGGAGCGAAGAGGCGCGAACAGGCGGCACACCCATGCTTTCTCCTGAGTGCCTATCCCACTGACCCTAACCTTCCTGCTCCAACTGGGTCCTTCCTGGACCAAAGGGGTCGTCTTATTTTAACTGGTTTGTCTTATTCGTCCGCCACGCTCCTTCTTCGATCAGATAACTCTTTGCCAAATATCTTAAAGGCGAGTAAATGATTGATGACGGGGTGATAAGGGAATAATTCGGTTGAGTAGTTTTTTAACAAATCATCGGCCTAAATATTTTTTTCTCTTATTCACTTTAGCACAGCCACTAGCAGAACTTTTACCAACAATAGCCAACTTGAAATAATCCGGTATAATATTTGACAAAGGAAGGTACAATTGCTAAGTGGCGCGAGTCATATATGTATAGTTATATCCTAGATGTTTCAAAATCATAAACTTTATAAATAAATGTAACCATTGTAAGAACCACCATTGTGAGAGAAAAGTAACCATTGTAACCATGAACTACTTGACAATATTGCTAAGATAGATAAATTACCCAAACAAAAGGTATCAGGGCATAATATAATATGAGGAAATGTTTTTATATTATTGTGTAGGTTTTGTTTGGGTAATTTATACCTAATATATTAGTTAGGTTTTTATTTATATATTTTTCTTAAATTAAAAATGAAGTAGATATAACTTCAATGAAGTCTTTATTCATAATGAAGAAAGATAATGTTAGTAGACTAGGTCCATTCCATATTTTCATCATGTTAAATATTTGATATGAATTTCAACAATGCCAAATGATGCTCGAGGCCTATAGTATTTACCAAAGTACTAATAAAGAAATGTTTATTATTGAAGACAGGTCAACCATTGCAGTCTGTGAGTTATCTTTGCCAAAAGACCACTTACAGAAGATTTATTCACTGCTTCTTCAACGATGTTTGGATTTTTTCTTTTATTATTTCCTTACGTCGTAAGGTATTCGGTTCTTTCATCTAATTTTTATCTGTCCTGAGTACATTCTTTCCTTTTTTAAAACCAAACTTGAATTTCATTGGTGCCCTGATTCCTAGTTCATCCCTATTCAAATGGGTTATTATTTTTAGAATTAGAATTTGGCCGAGTTTATTTTGACGGTACCCTGTTCAATGAGCCATGAGCGTAGAAAGGAAGAGCTGCAAGTCCGTCTGTTTGGAAATATTTGATATTTTTACAGAAAAGCATATCGTGAAATAGTTTCTGGGCTGTGATATGAGAAGTAAGAGTAGAATTTGTATACTCTGTCAATCCCTCCCTCATTATTTATCATTATTAAACCTTCACCGAAACACAATAATCTCTTGTCTTATTTACAGCACCTTTGAAATTTAAGATAAATTCGCAGTATGTTTATTACAACAGAACACTAACCCTAAAATACAAAACATTTCATTATTATGTGTGCAAGAATAGGTAAATTGTTTGGGTTTTTTTTATTGTGTGGAAGAAGCCAATGCCTTTCGGAAGCAGCCTGGGAAATGCCCCAGCAGACATTATAACAATTTGCCTGTCACTCCATACAAGAGAAAAGAAAAAAAAGTATATATGTGGGTATTCCCCCTTCCTCGCTGATCTCTTAAAAACTCGTCCATATTCAATAGAAGGTCTTAGTGATTTATCATTTATTTTTCATTATTTTTTTTTTAATTAGCTATCTTATGTAGTTAGCGACCGCTAACTACATAAGATAAATGACCCTATACCCTATTGTATATATATTGTAAACAAATGTAAATAACATTACCAAAATATAGATCATTGTAAATATCGTAAACAATAAAATACGCAGCTAGGAGCCAATTAGTTATATGAGCTGGGTCACCAGCTATCAGGCAGGTATAGGACCCAACCGACGGAAGACCTTCCCGGCTCTGTCAGGGAACAAAGGAACCGCATACTCGAACATCATTGGGTACTACAAAAGCAGTCCTTATTGGCTACTGACGTAGCCAGGTGGGTATTTAACGCCGGCGGTTTGGGGCCTGTATATCATTCTCCTGATAACTACCGGCTCGTAGCTGCCCTGCTTGAAACTCTAAAACTGCTCCTTCTTTATGAAAAACCTCTGCGTCTCTTCTCTCCTCACCTCGCTACGTTTTAGTCCGGCGTTGTCAGACCCCACACCTTCCTAGTGGGAATCTCTGCCTTCGTCTCGCTAAATCTAGCACCTCCTTGGGAGATACCTCTCCCTAGTGGACAACGGTTGTCGTGGCCTTGCAAACTTACCAAGCAGTGTTCCCCACGGTGATTCAGTCTGCCTCTCTCCGGTTCACACTCGCCTTTGGGATCCGGACGGATTTCGCCTACCCTCAGATACCGAGTGTGAATTCGTGGTCATTCCAAGAGCACACCAACTACCTACCCCATACCTCTTCTCCTGAACATAGTGCATTGTCGGGGCACATGGAGTCAGATAGTAAAACCGTCATGAAACGAATGTCCAGGTTATAAACTCAAGCAACCCTCACTTCGTCACCAGGGGTAGGGTAACTAGGCACCTCCCTCGTGACGACCCGACATAGGGTATGGTTGCTAGGTTGTTGCTTACAAAGTTTCAAGTGAAAACAAAAAAAAGTTGTTTTTAAGACTGGTTTGCTATTGTTTTATATTGTACCCAGTTTGATCTTCTGAGAGAACTACGATGTTTCATTGATTTATGCTGCTGCCACTAATGGCGATTTAAGATACCCAAAGCTAGTTTGAATATTAAAAACTCACAATTTGGTTATTTTTGTAATAAATGTTATCCTATTCACGAAGAGGCACATTACATTTTTTAGAAATATCGTTGAATTATTTTTTGCATTAAAGTATTGAATATATCCTGAACATATGTGGTTAACTTAAACTTTTACAGAGAACAAGAGAGTGAGGTACACTACATTGCCGGTGGGGTGCCAACCGCCCAATGTTTACTTCTTTGCTTTATGCTAAGCCGATAGCCTTTGTTGGGATAGCCTATGTGCAACAGCTGTAGGGCACACAAACAAACGAAATATGATAGCCCTATCCAGATTTATCATATACAAAAATAAAATATTTTCTATGAGTACTAGAGAAATACTAAGTTTCTTTAGTAGTTTTTCACCTCTGTGACTGTAATGATTATTAGATACTAAGGTGAGTTCATTTTTTTTTTCTTTTTACTTTATTCCGATGATGTCTAATGAAGTGATTGCTCGGAGAATATTTGTCCGTAGCACCCTCCCCACATAAAGACCATCTTGTGTAGTTGGTACTAGGTACTTGATAGTGAAACTTGAGGGATATTCGATATCGTGATTCCGCCCTGAGTGAATGTGGTGAAAGGTTTCACGGAGATTACCTTCCTTTCTCCCCCGCCAAGTCCGGATCCCAGCCAGATGAGAATCACGACTCCTCAATGAAAGGGGGTATGGCTCACCTGCTAATAAGATAGGAGGGCTACATCTCAATAAACTATTCCAAGGTAAATATATAGTCATCATTTTGGTAGCTATCCGGATGCTGATGAGGAAAGGTTTGTCTTCGTATCTTTACGATCTCGTCTACAAGCATTTCCAGCTGATGTAAAATAAAACACTTTCTGCCTCTCCAAAGCTTTCTTAATTTATAACCCGATGTTTTCAACGGGCTAGGCAGTCTTATACTATGTCAGACGTTGCTTGTTATTAATACAAAAAAAAAACATTATGAGCTCAAAACCTCGAGGATAATGGCCATCGAAAACATTCGGATTTAAAATTTTTAGGATGATTGGAACTTGTTTCTTTTGAGTCGGATACTTTGTACAGAGCACGGCCAAAGGAAGGCAAAGCAAAACAAGACTTCTAGCAATTTAAATTCATAACATTTTTAAGATAGTGATTTCGATCGAGACAATCTTAAGTAATTGTTATAAATGGCGTTTGAATTATTTCAAATTTGCGATTTGTTAATTTTTACTACCAAAAAAAAAAAATTCATTCTTCATCATTGTTTAAAAATTTGAAAATGTAATTGTGTATTTACGAATAAATTCGTAATATAGTGTTTTAGTTAACACACCTGTTTCATGACATGAAGGTCCACAGTTGCAATCGCAAAATGGAAAGTGAATTTATTTCATTCAATAGAAGCCCTCCTGACCTGTTATAAATACGTGACAGTGGGAGTCCTGGCATTGGCCAGTTTCTCCAATCATGTCCTGAGCGTCTGTGGCTCTCGCGATCTTGGTCAGCATCCACTGGCTCGTATCCAGTGATGCGTTTGACGTATGAGCGTGGGGGACTTCCCAAGAATCCGCTTCCTCTTTCGCATGCGAGGGAGGTGACAACCATGTGGATTTGGGAGGTCTCTTGGCTGTTTGTAAATACTGTATGTATGAGCGAGTGAATGAAAATTTTAAATATGGTATGAATGAGAAACTTTATCACAATTACTTATTGCCCAATGAGGCAGATTGTAATTTTATCATAATAAAGTTGTTTAGAGCTATGGGGGACAGCAAAAAAGTCGAACATCAAGCGCATCCAATCCTTTCAATCAAAAGTCCTGAAAACAATAGTAAATGCCCCCTATTACGTCAGCAACAAAACCCTTCATAATGATCTTAATATACCCTGCATACTTGAACTCATCCCTTCCAAATTCATGAAATTCCATAGTAACCTATCCAACCACCCCAATCCCGTAGTACAGTCATTGCACTGCTCCACTCATCCCTATAATCCTCCTCGGAGACTGAAACGGCAGTGGCCTCGTGACCTCCTATAAATGCGCAACAGTGGGAGTCCTGGCAATGGCCAGTTTCTCCAATAATGCCCTGAGCGTGTGTGGCTCTCACGCTCTTCGTCGGCCTCGCTCGGCGTGGCTGGTGGGGGACTTCCCAGGACTCCTCTTTCGCATGCGAGGGAGGCAACAACTATGTGGACTTGGGGGGCCCCTGGGCTGTTTGTAAATATTGTATGAATGTGCGAGTGAATGATGAATTGTAAATATGGTATGAATGAGAACCTTTATCACAATTACTTATTGCCCAATGAGGCAGATTGTAATTTTATCATAATAAAGTTGTTGTTGTTACATCAATAGAAGCTGATATAATGTCATACAAACTACATAAGCGCGTAAATAATTAAAGAAAGAAACAAATAATAATAATAATAATATTAATTAAAGACCTGAATTAAAAAATTAATAAAAGCGTCCAAACTCTAGTATCACCAAATTTGTTTTTATGGCTTAGAATGCTTTCATCCTAGCTACACATATATAACATTGCTTTTTGAAGGTTAAGAGGGAAAATATGTCAACCAAAGTAGCTCCTCAACTCCAGTCACCAAATACAATCTCTTCATTAGGTCTAGTACCATGGATTTTGTTTCTTCTTATCTTTCCAAAAACTGGAGTGGTTGTTTCTTCGGAATACCCACAGAGGTGACACACACTCCTGGTTTTTCCATCAAACCAACAGCGTCTACAAAACCTCCCGCAGTTATAAATCCTTACAATGATTTACGAAAGTCTATTTCATGTTGAAATATTAAATATGGCTGTTTTTATAAAATACGCAATCAGTTCACGCAGTTTTACAGCAACCCTTACTTTAGTCCCAATACTATTTATTATAAACTAGTAAATACATCATCAAAAGGCTCTTTAACGGCAGGAGACAGAAGTTAAACATAAAATTTTTAAGACAAATATGTTTACTATCTCTGAAGCCATTAAACGGCGGAAGAGTAAAAGAAATAGCCTCTCTCTCAAGAGGAACTCGCACAAGAAATGAGGAAATTACTGTATGACGTAATGAAACCGTTGATGTCATCTAAGAAGTCATCAGAAATGGAGCATCAAAGAAAGAAAATACAGTAAACGGTATTCTTACCGCGTTAGTACCAACTTTCATTCAAGAATAAAAAAATGATAACAGGTTATTTAGGGCATTAAATTTTCACATTGTTTCCCTCCATCTTATATACATCACAGATGGTGCAATATCCACGGAAGGCGCAGTAATATTTTCATTTAAAAAAACAAACTTGGTAAGAAAAAAATTACATCTTATTTTGATAAATTAAAATTCTTCTATAAATCGAGAACATGTATAATTTTTTGTTTAAGTTAAAATATAGATAGGTAATTAAAATTAACGGTGATGCAAGGAAGAAAGCAGTTGAGGAACTTCAGAAGAGTCAAGAGTGTGTCAATTTCTGTGTTTGATAACTGGATGCAACCTTCCAGTAATATTAATATGGCAAGTTTTGTTTTTAGCCAAGAGATTGCTAAGAGAGGGAAACCGTACATAGACGGCGAATACATAAAAAATTGTTTTATAAATGCATCCGAAAAGCTATTTCGGGATTTTAAGAACAAAGCAGATATTCTGAAAATAATTAAAGAGTTACTATCGTCTGCCAAAACCATTAAAGATAGAACAATTAATTTTTCGATGCTAGAAGAAGTAATAGCATTCGAAAACAAATTATCAATTTTCGCTCAGGATTTTGAAAGGGAAGCATTGTTTCACTTTCCGAGCCTGCTGAAGCATTGCCAAGAAAATAATCCCTCTATTGATAAACACCATTTTAAAACAATAATTTTAAATATGAGGGAAGCATTGCTCAGCAGGTTTTAGGAATTTAATAACAGCAGAGCAACTTTAGCATTTGTCAAAAGTCCTCTTAATGCTACGATAGCCGAGTTGAAATTTTCTCCTTTTGAAATTGACATTGGTAGCTTTGAAATACAATTGCTGTATTTAAAAAACAAGGAGATATGGCGCTCTTAATTCGAACGTCTTTGTGTTGAATTGGAAATATCGGAAAAGAAAAAATGTGATCTTAGTTCACCACACAAGTGGTCTGCTTTGAATGACCTGGAAAAGGAAGACATGATCATTTTCAACGTGAATCAGCTGAAAAAGATCGCGTTTGCTGTTCTTTCCCTTTTCGATTCTACATATATATATGCGAACAATCTTTTTCAAGCATGAACATTATCAAGAGTAAACTGAGAAGTCGTCTTATTGGTGAGAACTTGGAATCATGCCTAAAATTAAAAACAACAACATACAAACCTGACTTAAAACTTTCCAAGGAGATGCAAGCACATTGTTCGCATTAATAAATATTTATTAAGTATGAAATTTAGTTTTATTTAGTGTACTACTTATTTAGTATGATAAAAGTTTACTAAACAAGCAGATTTGGCTCCCAATTTTTTTTTAAATTGTTGTAATGTTCATATTTGGCTAATAAGTTTGCCAACCTCTGTGCTAGTGGATTGAGGCAAGCTTTAAATATTGTTTCATCATTTCTTATTTGTGAATGAGTTTAAAAAAATATATAAATACAATAAAAAATCTTGAGTTCACAAACATATAATTGAATTTTGATAAAGTGGGGGACTCAATATTGTGTATTACATTTGAATGGTTTAAAATAATCAAATTTTAGTTTTGAAATTGTGAATGTTGCAGCCACTGTTGGACCAAGGATTTGAGCCGATAAATTTCATATCGTAGGCTACATTTGAAATGAGAGTTAGGTCCTATATTGTCCAATGTATATATCGAAGCTTAAATTTAGATTAAGTGATATATTTGTAACTTTACGTCACTACGTTGTTCTGTTAGGATCTAAGAAAAGGCTGAGAAAACTGAACTAAAGCCTGGTCATTAACTTTCATTTATTTCAGCGCCTCTCAAGCACAAAATAAAAAGGTGAATGAAGTAAGGGTGCTCTGTAGGTCATCAATGTTTTAATAATAATTTAGTAATCATTGTCCGATTGAAATTAAATGACAGTCTCTGTCGACTAGTGGATAGCATCTTCACTTCTTACTGCTGAAATTCGGGCTCGTAACGAAAAAGCCGGAGCTTTTGCCCAAAAAAATTTTTTTTAAAAGTTGTTTGTGAAATAAATGGCTAAAATCCAACACCACTTGAGTACTGTGACATTTTCGTACACGCAGCTCATGACAAAGAAGTCAATCCAGGTAGAATGAAATATGCTGATCCGTTACTACTAAATGATATCTGAAACAGTAATTGAGATAGAGCTGGAAAGATGAAACTATTTCAGAGTTGGAAGAATTATCCGACCTTGTAAGCATCTTTTTATAGTCAAACAGTTACGCTGCCACAGCCGAAAAAACAGTTTTTGCTTTTTTTGGAGCCGGTTCCCCCTTTGCGGTCCACTGTTTGGACTGTATTTTTGTTTCGGGCGTATAATGGTGTATCCAAGTTTCATTCACAGTAATTAATCGGCGTCAAAACTCGGATTTACATAACCTAACATGTTCATAACCTCTGCTATCTCTCTCACTTTAATTCGGTGGTCGTCTAGCACCATTTGGTGAACTTTGGCGATGTTTTCGTCGGTAGTTGCAGTTTTTGGACGTCCCGAACGTTCATCGTCTCCCAAGCTCTTACGACCACGTTTAAATTCAGCTGCCCAAAATTTCACTGTGGTAAATGATGGTGCAGAGTCCGCATAAGCAGAATCCAACTCATCTTTGATTTGCGTAGGTGTGTTGCCTTTCAAAAACAAATATTTAATGACAGCTCGATACTCGATTTTGTCCATTTTCATAAACACACTCACATCGAATCACTCAAACGACTGTTACACAACAACTGCGCGTCCAAAATGGCTGAAACTTTGGTGAGTAACTGTCAACAGATGAACAACGAAATTCACTAGCTTTTATTTACGACTGCTGCTATCTTCATGTTGAGGTCCGAAACTTTTCAGCCCACCCTCGTATATACCGACATCTGAGACAAAATACAGAATTAAAAACACACAAGACTAAACAGTTGGAAAATATTAAACTAACAAGCACAAATTAACTTGACTAGATTACTGGAAAAAATAAAATTAATTGTACATAAATTACTGGCTAATGAGCTACTAGGGGTAGAAGGAATAAATCAAGCACTAAAATTAAGACCAAGGAAGTCGGGCTTAACCTATTGCCTTACTATGAGCTGTCTACTTTGGAATATATGTAAAAAAACAAACCATTTATTATTATTATTATTTATTATGTGCTTAAGCGATGAGTAGAACTTGTACGCTACGGAGTGGACATAAAATAAGTAGGTTTATAGGCGGTGACTGTCTCAAGTCGTATCTGTGTCACTGGCTACAACCTAAGGATGAATCATTATATAACTTAACTTATCTTGTCAGGTTTCTCTTTCCTAACATTATATTTTCAAATAATAAATAAAAGATGCTATTGTTTAGGATATCATCCGCTTAGTTAAATCAATGTTTTTTTTTTCAACAACAATTTTTATTATGATAAAATTACAATCTGCCTTATCAGGCAATAAGTAATTGAGATAAATGTTATCATTCATACAATATTTACAAACAGCCCAGAGGCCCCCCAAGTCCACAAGGTTGTCACCTCCCTCGCATACGAAGGAGGTAGCGGAGTCTTGGGAAGCCCCCCACGCTCATACGTCAGCCCCGTCACTGGATAAGAGCCAGCGGAGGCTGACCAAGAGCGCGAGAGCCACAGACGCTCATCAGGACTTGATCAGAGAAACTGGCGACTGCCAGGACTCCCACTGTCACGCAGGTCACGAGGCCACTGCCGTTTTAGTCTCCGAGGAGGATTATAGGGTGAGTGGTGCAGTGCAATGACTGTGCTAGGGAATTAGGGTGGTTGGATAGGTTACTATGGAATTTTATGAACTTAAATCAATGTATAGATTGAATTCTATGCTCCACACTCAATCAATACTTAAATGAACCTTGTACTAGAAACTCTTGTTCCACTATTTTCTTATCATATTCAAAAGCGGTTGTTAATTTGCTCTTTGTGAGTCTCCAACTTGACCTAGATACTTGCAAGTCCATCTGGGTGTAACATTGGGCATGGGAAACGAGAGCTAACTAATCTATTAACCTAATCATTAAAATTTTAATTAATTAATTTAATTAAAATATATTCATTTCATTTTTAAGGAAATCAGCCTTGTTGGATTTTTTGTTTCTGTTTTGTTACTTACAAAAAATTGGATATAGGATAGTTTAACATATTAATTATGTTTAGTTTTAGCTTAGATATGCTCTGGCGTCTGGCATCTAGATATATGTAATATGCAATGAGCCCATGTAGAGAAAATTATATTTTCTTTCTCTCACAATGGTAGGTTTAGTGAATGAGATTTTTCCGATATAAACGGATATGCCTGTTGAATATAAATATAAATTCCCTGTCCCCACATAGGGGGATTTTCCTCGCTCCTTTTCCCCTTAATTGACCGTTTACTAAAGACGATTCTGCTACTGTGACATAAGCCACCGTGGAGATGCACCGTTTATAAAGCACTTGATGGGCAGATGTGGGACAGGGCTACGATGCTGGGGAGAAAGTGCAGGGACTGGTTGGTCGTGTTCCACGGTGCCTCATGGTCACAAGGTCTGGGTCACAATCACCTTCTTAGAGCCAGGTCATGAATAAATTACTCATGTCATTTGTTTCTTTAGTCACTTTTATTTACGTGCATCCCTTCTAGTTTACCTTTATGGCTACTCAAATGCTACAAAATAACAGACCTATATGATACAAAAGAATAAATCATTATTATTATTATTTTTTGCTTCATTAGCCTTGTTATTAATAATTATGGAACCAGTATAGATTCTACAAATGAATCTACTTACAATAGGTCATTATACTTCCTGTAGCTTGGCTACATTTTATTTCTGATTATCCTATATTGCGATTTGCGCTTGTACAAAAGTATAATGATGCACATTATACATTAATTTATCGAACATCTTTGAAATGATAGGGCTTACCTTATTTATCATACTAACTAACTAAATCTCAAACTTCCCCTGACAATTTGTTGCCATCGATGCGGGGATGGTAGTGGATCTATAGTGTTAAACGCAGGGTTTGTCAGGTGCTGCAACAAGTCAAAAAACTCTGTGTATCCGGTGGTTGAACTCGGCCATCGATGGCACACCAAACAACGGGTGCAGGTCGGCGTTCTTTAATCTCTCGAGAGTCGGACCACTTTTCGCATGATCCCATTCTGGAATTGTTGGAGACTTAGCTGTATTGTCAGTCAAGTGAGTATATAGCGGGGCACCGTACAGCAGAGCTGGCCAGAGGACACATTTATACATCATTAGTTTCTGTGTTATTTAGTACCTGTATCGTACTTTTACTATTTTATTACTAAAATGAGTAGAGAAACGGAGATGCCTACCCATTTTTATACCCAGATAGTACATTGAGAAAGGAGAGTTCTCTTGCCCTCCAATAGTATAGGATTTTGGAAAGGCTTTTTTTCCCTTTTGGAGGGAGAATATCACGAATGTCACTGATTACGTTACATACTGACTCGGCCTGTTTAAAAACTCTTTGTGCAATCATGCTGCTGCTGTAAACAGCAATGTCGTCGGCAAAAGCCATCACTGTAGCTTTCTTGTTGTTTGTTCCAACAATGTCAGACGTGTACATGCTAAAAAGCACTGGAGACAAAACCGCTCCTTGAGGAACTCCGCTCACTCAGAGGGAATGGGCTAGAGAGGCAATTACTCACCCTTATTATCATTTTTTACCTTTTGTTTCATTGTTTACTAAAATAACGAGAACACGGGATTTACCATTTTTTTTTTTGTATCCTCATCATAACTTCTTTTATTGTCTAAAATATACTTATATCAGTCTTCAGCTAACTTTATTGTCTTAAATATACATAAACATGTAAAGGAATAAAACGACGTAGAGCATAGAGAAAAATTAAAGCCCAAATTTATAATATTAATTATAAAGACACCTCAATTTTTGACGTTGTCACTACCAATTATTAATGTGTATATGTTTAGAAAGCTAAACAATTTTCAGGGCATATGTTTGGTATTATTTATTTATGTATCCAACATTAATGCAAGACTACTATTGAATACTATTTTAGTTTAATGACTCTTTAGGTTTTTTGTTGATTTTTTTCCAAAACTTGTAAACCCCATGGAGATCCCATCTAATTAGCCTACGACATGAGGGATATTTTACAACCCCATAAAACTCAGTTAAGGTCTATTTATCATAAGATTGTCCTGCCTTAGTCCTAAACGTCTTGCTTATCAGCTTCTGCCTCACTGTCAAAAAGTTAGGTTACTCACCATAGATGAGACCCTCCCCGGTAAATGCCAAGTGTGATTGTGTGATACTGCGCACTTAACTAACTTTTATTAATACCCGTCACTGCCATAATATGTCCATAAGACGTCATAATCATTATAAACTTATTAATATAAGTTTTTTCTTGGTATTCCAAAACTAGGGATTCAGCTGGCAGGATTTCCCTTTATTTAGGATGTTCCTATCATATATATAAAACAGTCTAGTTGTTTCTTTAAGAAATACGATAAACTTTGGAAAGTTGTAAAGAAGATACTGGAGAAGGTTCAAAGGTATTGGATGTGGAAGTATCCATGTTGTACCTTTACTCTGATTTCAACATCTGCCCTTCTTTAGAAATACTCCAACTAAAAAATTTCGTATACTTTTCTCTCCGTTCTCATTTTTTTTTTTACAAAGCAATTTGTATTTCAATTAGTATCCAACGTAAATAAATCAATCACTCAAATGGTGTAGCAACGTCCTGAATATTTAACAACTTTATTATGATAAAATTACAATATGCCTGATTGGGCTATAAGTAATTGTGCTATATGATCTCGTTCATACCAATATACAATTTTCATTCACTCATTCATACTATATATACAATTCATCATTCACTCGCTCATTCATACAATATTTACAGACAGCCCAGAGACCTCCCAAATCCACATGCGAAGAGAAAGTGGAGTCTTGGGAAGTCCCCCACGCTCCTCCGTCAGCCGGGTCACCGGATACTAGCCAGTGGAGGCTGACCAAGAGCGCGAGAGCCACAGAGGCTCAGGAGATGATAGGAGAAACTGGCCATTGCCAGGACTCCCACTGTCACTTATTTATAGCAGGTCACGAGGCCACTGCCGTTTTAGTCTCCGAGGAGGATTATACGCATAAGTGGTGCAGTGCAATGACTGTGCTCGGGGATTAGGGAGGTTTGATAGGTTGCTATGGAATTTTATGAACTTGGAAGGGATGAGTTCAAGAATGTAGGATATATTCAGATCATTATGAAGGGTTTTGTTGCTGACGTAATAAGGGGTATTTACTATTGTTCTCAGGACTTTTGATTGAAAGGATTGGATGCGCTAGCAACGTTTCATTTTTTTTTCTTGACCCCCATTTTTGTTTATTTTAAATCAAATATATACAATTTATATACATTTATATAGTTGTAGTTGCAGTCCTAACTTCATTTTTAAGCAGTTTCTATAAACTAACAACAATCGGATTGCGGTCAAAAATTGAACAATGCAAAAGGACCATGCGTGGGGCTCACCTTCGGATTGCAGAGAGGGGGACTCAAAGCTAACTTTGGACTAACTTAAACCTAACGTGTTCCCACCTCGTTTGCGTCCTGTCAGCGGGGTGGGGATATCGTGATCAAGAATTTTTTTTTTAATATTCGAAGTATATACCATTGTGTTCTATGATTTTGCCATCTCAAAGCTAGCTGTCAGATTCCTCCACAGTACCACTCTTGGGGTTTTGAACAGAAGAATTCTGCTACTCCATTTTGAACCTCGTCTAGAGAATTGAAGGGTTTCCTTGAAGAAAGTGAGCCATTGACCAAAACAGATGGTACTCAGAATATGCTAATTACGGACTGCAAGCAGGGTGAGGAAAAAACTCAATCCCATCTAGTTCTGAAATTTTTTATTTAGTGTTTCGAGAAATGTATGTTATCTTGTTGAAATAAAACACGTACCCTTTTCGTACTTTTTGTTAAGTCTGCTTCAACAGAGTCCCCCAGACCTTCCTCATCAAATGATGCTTTTAGTCCAGAACTTTCTTCCCTTTGAGGCTGATGTCACCAATTTCAAATTTTAGGAACCATCTACTCACCTTCCATTCAGAAAGAACTTCCTCTTCTTTGGATTGCCACACTTGTTGCTTCGCGGGTGGAAAACTTACGTTTCCAATGATGGCATAATATAACCAATATTTCAAATTTTAATCTCATGTTGTTTAACCGAATGCTAAGACAAAACTGGAGGCAACATGACGTCATTTTGTATATAAATTCATTTTGTATAGTATAAGCTGAATGAAATCCGCCGTAGGCAATATATATATATATATATGAGCTAAAGATGGCTGCTGCAATACTACGTATTTTAAGCAGTTTCTAATGAAACTAATACTAACAGATGATGGTTACAAATTCTACACAATGCAAGGCATGACGGTGGTAGGGCTCACTTTTAACTTATGGAATTAAAGTTAACACTTGCAGAAAAACTTGTTTATTGTTTATGGAACTTTAGTGATAGTTAGCCTTTAACATCCCACAGGTTGGCTGTTGTAACCGATGTTTGTTGACGAGAGACCTTAGCAGAGATAAACACTGGTTATCATTTCACTGGATGAATGCTGCGAAGATGGCGGGCATAATAATTGTTCGGCCACAGGGAATCCTCTTAAGACTATATTGAAGCCCTTTTTATAAGGGGGCTTTGGAAATTTCCCTGGAAAAAAACTGGAAGACAAGGGACAGTGCCCTTCCGGGACAGTTTCACTCCGACCGGCCCTGATGTGGGTCCCGGCCTAGTCCCTTGCTCCGGCTATGTTAATGCACCGGCCGGGTTTCACTTCTCGGGTAGCCGCGACCACTTCCACCGCTGTATATAGACGTACATCTCAGGATGCCATCTTCCTCGCCGTCCAGCAAAGTCGGCCACGAATAGAGGTTGCTCAGGCTCAGTTTGGCATTGTCCATTAGCCATGATTAATGATTGGAACACTTTCGAACCTCTTCTAGCATCCTTTTTCCTACTTATGTCCCATATTTATCAATCCTTATTTCATTTATTGACTTAAGTTGATTCGAGATGCTAGAGTAGTATTATTGCTACTACTATGTACAAAGCCCAGGAATCCCCCCAAAATCACTTTTAGGTAGGTTACTACCTAGCAAAGCAGAAGGAATGAGAAAAGGGAAAATGGGGAACGCTGCACCTACAGCCACATATAAGCTAGATAATGCAGTACAGGCAGAGAAAGCCGCAATCTCGAGGCCATTACCACTTCAATCTTCCAGGAGGACTATAGGGATGAGTGGTGCTTGATAAAAAATCCACAAGGTATGTAGTCTTGGAGCTTAAAGGGAGAAGGGGGAACGCTGCACCTACAGCCACACATAAGCTAGATAATGCAGTACAGGCAGAGAAAGCCGCAATCTCGAGGCCATTACCACTTAAATCTTCCAGGAGGACTATAGGGATGAGTGGTGCTTGATAAAAAATCCACAAGGTATGTAGTCTTGGAGCTTAAAGGGAGAAGGGGGAACGCTGCACCTACAGCCACATATAAGCTAGATAATGCAGTACAGGCAGAGAAAGCCGCAATCTCGAGGCCATTACCACTTAAATCTTCCAGGAGGACTATAGGGATGAGTGGTGCTTGATAAAAAATCCACAAGGTATGTAGTCTTGGAGCTTAAAGGGAGAAGGGGGAACGCTGCACCTACAGCCACACATAAGCTAGATAATGCAGTACAGGCAGAGAAAGCAGCATTCTCGAGGCCATTACCACTTAAATCTTCCAGGAGGACTATAGGGATGTGTGGAGCTTGATGAAAAATCCACAAGGTATGTAGTCTTGGAGCTTAAAGGGAGAAGGGGGAACGCTGCACCTACAGCCACACATAAGCTAGATAATGCAGTACAGGCAGAGAAAGCCGCATTCTCGAGGCAATTACCACTTAAATCTTCCAGGAGGACTATAGGGATGTGTGGAGCTTGATGAAAAATCCACAAGGTATGTAGTCTTGGAGCTTAAAGGGAGAAGGGGGAACGCTGCACCTACAGCCACACATAAGCTAGATAATGCAGTACAGGCAGAGAAAGCCGCAATCTCGAGGCAATTACCACTTCAATCTTCCAGGAGGACTATAGGGATGTGTGGAGCTTGATGAAAAATCCACAAGGTATGTAGTCTTGGAGCTTAGGCCAAAATCCTTATTTTAACCTTCACATTTGGCTCATTCATTTACGTAATCTAAGCGCATAGAGTGAAAACAATACTATTCCTCTCTAGCCATATACTGTAAGACTCTCCCTACTTTAGGCGTCCACAACAAAGCCTCTGTATAACATTAACAAATGATTTAATAACTCTATGAACTCTTTTTATTGTTTTCCAGTAACATACTCCCGAATCAACTTTTCTCAATAAATAAAATAAGGATTGATAAATATGGGACACAAGTACGCAAAAGGATGCTAGAACAGTCTATATTGTATTTGTTAAAATTGTACAGAGAGCAATGAGACAGTAGACGTAATAAATGGTGGCACAATTTAAAAGAATTGTTGATAGAATTAAGACATATAAAATGTTCCATCTATTCAAAGTAAAACGAGAGTAATTTCCCAAGGATGACAAAACTCGTTTTAGATAACAGTATAAATGATTTAAATGTAAAGCTGAGATACACAAAAAAATAGCGTAGTCATGAAAGCCAGGTTACACTTGTGACGAGTAGCGTGAGTCGTGGGCACAATTACTGAACAGTGGAGTGGGCAGTCGTGGGGTAGACTTGTTATGTGACTAGACGGCGGTGGCTATGCCAACCTCTTGGAGATGAGTGCGGTGATGAAACATGATGCAGATAGCCTCTAGAGAAAGTCATCAGCGGATATTGCACCGCTTCATCGGAAAAAGTAGATCCGTCATAGATGTATTTTTTCTCTACATCTTTTGTTTCTTTTAGGTTAGTTTTCCCGCTGAAACATCACACGTTCTGTCGTACGTGGATCCATTTTATGAGCGGCAGATGCTCTTTTGTGCCGCGGTATGTGCCTTTGGCGCTTTCCGCTTTTACTTTGTGTTTGATATAAAATACGATCTAAGAAGCTAGTGTGGTATATTTTGACATACTTTCTTTTCTGGCACGGTACACAGTATGCACACCTGGTCAGCAGTTGTACCTTAAAGAAACTCGTTGAATTAATTAAGTTTTACTGTACTTGGTACGTTTATTTCAAAATATACTATTAAATCGCAGGTGTCTCTCGAGGCTTATGTTATAGTTTACTGGAAGCTCGTAGTTAGCAATGAAGTTACATGTTAGTGAAAAATAGGCGTTAAATCTAGAAGAATGACATGAGGGTGGATTAGACCCATCTCCGAATTCTGAGTAAAACAATCCATTAACAAAATTGGTTGGCCTCATCATATGTAGAAGTAAAAGAATAAGTTTGTAGTAATAGTTTATTTATAAGGTACATGGCATGAAAACGGCTACAAGTGCCCCTAAACGTTTAATCCTTTCCCCTTTCCCAGATCCGAACTATTCAAACTTGGTCCGAACTGGTGCAAATGTTGGCGTGAATGTGGGATAAGGGCCTACCCAGTAAGCTGAAGTACATCAAAAGAAAGATGGTCTAAGATAAGAGTAAGGGAAATCACACACACCCATGACCTAGCACGCTGTCGAAAAATGTACCACTGATTTAACCATCGTTCCTCGATCTGGCGGGGAGTGGCGAGCGAAACCGGTCGGGTAATTTCGTGGATCAGGTCACGCCCTCATGACCTTAAAACCCTTTGCAACTTTTACAATCTGTACAATGAATTTTGGGATTATGCCTTTTCATATATTAAAAGCTACATGATGATAATTTATTTTCATTTTTTAAATATTTCTACGTGAATTTGTTATTAATATTTTAGTTATTTGATATTAAATTTAGTTAGATTATTTTAGTCCTTGAGAACATTGCTATTAAGACCTGTTAATTGTTAATAAAGTCTAATAATTCAAGATTTGTGGTCAAAACACCGTGACCGTATTATACCCCCTAATATAATGACTGATATCCATCAAAATAAATTTGTAAGGAATTGTAATGATTATAGATCTATGTAGCAGGATTATCTATACTTACTATAGTGTGAATAAATGGGCCAACATCTATGCATAAAAATGAGCCATTGGTTCTCAAATGATGAATGTTTTGATGATGAAATGGTTACATGGGGCGGCGTTGCTTTAGAGTCCCCAGCTCGGACCCTGCTCAGGAGGCATGAGGACCAAAAGGAAAGGTGACGAAGTAATGATGATTAGGACATTAAACTTGGTATGGCGCACTTATCTTGTCTGCCAGCCTATCCTTCCTCCAAGACTGTAATGAATGGGTCGGGCGCTCTGTATTTAAGCTAGTACAAGGAACCAATTATCGACTACATACCGACAGTCTTCGATCTTCTTCTCAAAAGGGATTTGGGATTAATAACAGCCCTGGTGCATAGTATCAATTCAAATAACAAACTTTTTTTTTTAAGTGAAAGTGAAAGTTGGGATAATTATAGGCTTTAAATGTTTTGTCTTTTTTATTCTTGTAAAGTATTGTTCTTAAGCTTTCACTTCCATCACGTAGCCATCCAAGGGGAATCCTTAAGTGAACTGTTACAACATCATTTTATTGTGCAATAATTACAATCTGCCTTTTGTAGGGCAATAATAATACAGATAAATGATCTCATTCGTACCATATTTACAGTTCATCATTCACTCGCTCATTCATACAATAGGACATGATTGGAGAAACTGGCCATTGCCAGGACTCCCACTGTCACGCGATTATAGCAGGTCACGAGGCCACTGCCGTTTCAGTCTCCGAGGAGGATTATAGGGATGAGTGGCGCAGTGCAAAGACTGTGCTACAGGATTAGGGTGGTTGGAAAGGCTACTGTGGAATTTCATAAACTTGGAAGGGATGAGTTCAAGAATGTAAGGTATATTAAGGTCGTTATGAAGGGTTTTGTTGCTGACATAATAAGGGGCATTTACTATTTTTCTCAGGACTTTTGATTGAAAGGATTAGATACGTTTGATGTTCGACTTTTTTGCTGTCCCCCATAGCTCTATTCCGTATGTCCAGATTGGTTTAAGTATCACTTTGTAGATTAGTAGTTTATTTTTTATTGAGAGATGGGATGTCCTTTGAAGTAGTCTGTACAGTTGTCCAAAGCGTCTGTTTAGTTCTTGTCTTTTTAGTCTCGTATGCTGACTGTGCGGACTGAACTGTGCAACGTTTCCGCTCAAGGATATTGTCATTAAAGATGATATATAAATCACCAGCTTTCGACAGCGCGCCTATGTCATCTTAAGTCATATTGAATACAAACAATGAAATAGAAAAAAAAAATTGCCTAATCTTAAATTCAAATAGGTTTATTTCCAATATTTATATAATAAAAGTAGGTTTGTGACATTTAATAGTTCTAGTCTAAAACTAGCGTTCATCGCTTTTAATTATGAATGAAGTCTTCATTAAAGTACATGAATTTTAATTTAGAAAAATATATAAAAAAAAAAACCTACCGACAAAAAGTGAATTGCTAGATGTTAATAGGCAAGCATTCGTTGATAATATATTAAGCCCTAACCCTTTTGTAATTTATCTATGCTAATTTAGTGGTTACTGCTTAGTAGTTTAGCCTGAACATTAATCTTAGAATTTGTATTGATAAATGACTAAAGGATAGATCTAGCAGATTATTTAGTGGAAGATTACTCCATGCTACATAATTGCTTCTATTACCTAGTAGTACAGTCAGTCATGTTCCAGTCAATAGAATCTACCTATATTATGTTTCCATATCAACCAAAAGTTTACAACAATTAGTCATTATTCAAACTGAAACACATTTTAATAGAAAAACGTCTGCCCCCCCCCCACTGATGAGAATTACAATAAAAGTTCTCTTAAACTATAGAGTGAAAACAATACTATTCCTCTCTAGCCATATACTGTAAGACTCTCCCTACTTTAGGCGTCCACAACAAAGCCTCTGTATAACATTAACAAATGATTTAATAACTCTATGAACTCTTTTTTTTGGTTTCCAGTAACATACTCCCGAATCAACGTTCCTCAATAAATAAAATAAGAATTAGTAAATATGGGACACAAGTACGAAAAATGATGCTAGAAAACAGTCAACTACTATCCCATAAATGCAGGAGTTCCACAGGGCAGTGTCCTTGGCCCCATCCTCTATAACCTATACACCGCTGATGTCCCCTCTACTCCCAATACCTTCTTGGCCACATTTGATGACACTGCAGTCTTGTCACCCCACCCAGACCCCGACATAGCATCCCATAACCTTCAAAAACACCTTGACAAGATCGAGTATTGGTGCAATCTATGGTGGATCGAAGTTAATGAAGCAAAATGTTCCCACATTACCTTCACCCTTTGTCGCAAGACTTGTCCACTAGTTTATTTTAATTCTATTCCTCTCCCTGTATCCGAGACAGTACGGTACTTAGGCTTCCATCTCGACAAACGACTGACCTGGAACCCACATAAGAGACTAAAAAGACAAGAGCTAAACAGACACTTTAGACAACTGTACAGACTACTTCTAATAGAGCTATGGGGGACAGCAAAAAAGTCAAACATCAAGCGTATCCAATCCTTTCAATCAAAAGTCCTGAGAACAATAGTAAATGCCCCTTATTATGTCAGCAACAAAACCGACCTTAATATACCCTACATTCTTGAACTCATCCCTTTCAAGTTTATGAAATTCCACAGTAGCCTTTCCAACCACCCTAATCCTGTAGCATAGTCATTGCACTGCGCCACTCATCCCTATAATCCTCCTCGGAGACTGAAACGACAGTGGCCTCGTGACCTGCTATAAACGCGGGACAGCGGAGGTCCTGGCAATGGGCAGTTACTCCAATCATGTCCTGAGCGTCTGTGGCTCTCGCGCTCTTGCTCAGCCTCCACTGGCTAGTATCCGGTGACCCGGCTGACGGAGGAGCGTGGGGGACTTCCCAAGACTCCACTTTCTCTTCGCATGTGGATTTGGGAGGTCTCTGGGCTGTCTGTAAATATTGTATGAATGAGCGAGAGAATGATGAATTGTAAATATGGTATGAATGAGAGCGTTTATCTTAATTATTTATTGCTTTATAAAAGGCAGATTGTAATTATAGCCCAATAAAAGAAAAAAAAAGAAAACAGTCAATATTGTATTTGTGAATATTGTACAGAGAGCAATGAGACAGTAGATGTAATAGATGGTGGCACAATTTAAAAGAATTGTTGATAGAATTAAGACATATAAAGTGTTCCATCTATTCAAAGTAAAACGAGCGTAATTTCTCAAGGATGACAAAACTCGTTTTAGATAACAGTATAAATGATTTAAATGTAAAGCTGAGATACACACCAAAGAAGCAAACGCTTACTGTTTCAAATTGATATTAGTGTTTTTATTTTTTAATAGGTTCTTTACTTTTATTTTCCCTGCTCAAAACACTATCGTGTATTATGCTTTTCTTCTTTTAAGTAAGAGTGTTGTAGCTCTCTCCATTCCTTTGAAAGGAAATACAAAATCAGATGTTGCTAATTCAACACTAACATATGGCGTGCCGTTGCCACTTTCTTCCCCACAAAGATTATTTAAAGCTAAAGAAGCCAGCTGTGAAATGAAACATATGTTGATGTGAACGAGTCATTCTGCAAAAGTTACTACAGAAACATTTACAGTCTTTCCAATATTGGCAGGTCATTAGTGTTATGTTTTAAATAAACCTCTTCACTTACTTCTTCCTAGAAATATTTGCTCAACTTTTGTGAATAGTTGATATTGAAACGAATATACTTTCTATCATCCTTTGTACTTTTGCTATCACACTAGCGTGATTTGCAACAATTTGCCTAGAATTGGCTTTGCCAGAATGCAATAGAACAAGTTTGTACTTGATGTAACTATTGAATTAAAATGCTCAATAAACAGCTTAATACGGGAGATACTCATTCTAGTGATATTTTAGAGTTAAGAAACTGGGTGGGTTTTTAACAATTTTAACTGGTTAATTCAAATTACATTTTATGAAGTAAATCATTGGCCCTTGTGGGCAGAAAGTTTAATTCTCATCCAATTATCTTAATTACCTAGCATAGTCATTAAAGTATTTCAGGCATCCCTTTAATTCTTCTTGAAAATTAATGTGGCAGAGACGAGAGCCGTAAATCCGTTACAGTGGGACCGTGAGCAGCTGTGGCTCTTCACCGGCTCGAATTCGTTTATGGAGAAGCGGGGATATCAAGCGAGGGAGGTGACAAACATGTAGGATTGTGGGTATTTGGATGTATGGTATGAATGGTGAACTGTAAATAGGGGATGAAATGAAATAGCCACTTGTTACTCAATCAATCAATCAAAAGAGTTTGATGGTTCTATTTTCTCGTCCCCTATTGAAATATATATCCTAGATTTGATGATCCACTGAGACAGACACGCTAGACGTAAAGAGGTCGCCATTGTGGGGAGTGCTACAGTAGTTGTTGGTGTGTCAATAGAGACTCGTAGGTCTATCATTGTGAGTGAGGCTGTTATTACTTCGTCGATGGCTCCATCCTCTCCACAGATCCTTCGGGCGGTACCGTTGCGGATTCTGTCCCTTGTAGCTGGCGGTCTCGCACCGTTAGCCAGCTCCAGTGCCGTGTATCCACACCATTCATCGCTCCTCCTAAAAACGGAACACCTATTTGTCCTAAGAGACAAATGTGACACGTTGTTGCCGGAGATCGTTTTCAGTTTTTTTTTATGTTATGATAGTGACTTAAATGGTTATTTTTAACAGTCTAACTTTCGCGGAGGCTTTGCCATATCTCCTGTCAGAATTGTAACAACAGCCGTAAAAATTATAAGATAAATCTGAAATTTTAAATATATATTTCTCTACACATTAGTCTATGCTGTGTATAGTAATTCCTTCCTTTTTGATGATGACTCGCTCAACCCATACCCCCCCCCCCCAAAGCTATTTAAGAAAATAGGTTTTTGTTTCTTTCCCAAGGATCAGAAAAAAAAAGAAACAACACATGCTAGAATATTTAACAAGAGATCCAATTTTAATAACTTTTCTTTTCGAGGAATTTTTAAATAACTAAACGATAAAAAAAAAACAGTACATTTAATGGAAGTATTATTGGTTGTACCAAGAATGATTTTTTTTTTAATTAATCCGTATTTTAGGAACTTGATGTAATCCACAAGCAAAAAATTCAATTCACTTCAAAAATTTGAGAATGCTTTTTTCGCTTTGATACTTAAATAGTTAATTAAAATTGTAAATTGATATCAGCGTGGGTCAGTAAGAAGAAAACAATGTTTTGGCCAGGGGAGTTAGGACTCGCTATTAGCATTATTTTGTTGTAGCATAAATTATTTTATAAATAATTATTTACTCTGAATAAAACATTCAATAAACATCCATTTTCGTTTTTTAGCTAGTTAAAAAAAAGTTTTAATTAACTTTCAAAATCAATCAACTTTAAATTTCTATAATCAAAAAACATTAAAATTTTAACAGAAAAAAAGATTTTTTGTTATGAATGTTCAGCACTATAGGTGGAACCTAAGATCCTTGTTTGTCCAACTTTGAGTTTATTGACTCCATCTCCTTGTTATTTTTATTGCCATTGTTAATGACCTACACATTCGTGTTCCTGAGTCTTTCCTTGTAATGTAACTTAGCCGCCATTAAGAGGAAGTGTATATGACAAGAAGCATTGGAACATGTCTAAGAAATATGGACATGAATGCGCAATGCACAACATAGTTTTCATGTTTACTGAACCGTCTAAAATGACCTCAAGTAAGATTGGACGATGGAAAATCAATATGCAAGCCATTTCTTTGAGGATAGCCTATTTAATACTGAATTTGCATACAGAAATGCCCGCATTCCGCGCAGCGCTCACCCGCAACATTGTTGCAACAGGTTTTCCCCCCTATCACTTTCTCTTATACAATGTAATTATAGGCTCGATCAAGCCAAATCTGCTATCATGCAAGTCAAGTGGCGTCTTGATATTCCCCTCCCGTGTAGAAAGAGTCGCTTTGAGAAAGCATAGAATATTTGATTAATATATGTATTATTTATGCTGCTATAAAAAAAAAAAAAGTAATACACTTTCGCAATTTAGAACATTAATGAACCATAGTATAGGATACGTATTGCAAGATGTGCATATGTTCTCATTTAGTTATATGTGGACATTTAGAAAGCGTGGTGACACTCACAGGTTCCTTTCAGTCGTCATCAATCATTGTCATAGATGATCTCATTCACAACATAAATGCAATATTACATGCACATACTCATTCATAAGAAATTTACAACACATATTGGTACAATATAGAGAAATACATAGCTAAGCAGTCCCCCAAATTGATGTGCGTTAAAGTCTTCTCCCTACTGCTCCTGCAGGCTGCTTGTTGACAAAGCGTCGTTGGAGTTTCGGATTCTCAGGCAAGGGCTCGATTGGATTAATTCTAGGATATTTGTTGATAGGGATAGATTTCTAGTATCGCTTTTTTTGGATTGGGGTAGGATTTGGAGGACTCTCAGTCAAATTGCTGGATAAAGAAGGTACAAATATGAGTCTTGTGATGTTTTCTGGGAGGCTCGTATGAGGTCAATGGTATTGGATAGGATCTTGCTTCCGGCTAAGTTATCCAAATTTCTGGGAAAGTTGCGATTTTTTTTTCTTTCATAGCCCCTTTGAATTTAAAGATAATTATAGATCCTCAGGCGAATCTATTTACAATTTTTTTTTTGTAGTTCCTGTAGCATCACTACATTATATACAGGTTTGTTATTTTATAAAAATTATATAATGAATATACATTATACGTGACTGGACTAATCTGACTAATAAAGGTGATGGGGCTCACCTTTTTGATCAACCTTAAAACTAACTTACATACTAATTCTTAACCTAATTTTTCCCCGACAGTCTGTTGCCATCGATGCGGGAAGGGTGGTGGGGTCATAGTATTAAACACTGGGTTTGTCAGGTGCTGCAACGAGTCAAACAACTTAATGTGTCTCCGGCGGATGAACTCGCCCACCGACGGCACACCAAGCAGCGGGTGCAGATCAGCGTTCTTCAACCTCTCGAAAGAGGTATGTTGGACCACTTTTCGCATGATCCTATTCTGGAAATGTTGAAGACATTTGGCTGTATTGTCAGTCAAGTGGGTAAATAGCGGGGCACCGTACAGCAGAGCTGGCCGGAGGACACATTTATAGATCATCAGTTTGAGACGAAGCGGCAAGTTGGGTGAAGTTAGCAAGTGCGATAGCCGGTAAGACTTTTGTCGCACTTTTTCTATTTTATTACTAAAATGAGTACGGAAAATTGCGAATGTATACCCATGATATTTGTTATAGCTAGTGATGAAATGATCGCGAGAAGCGAAAATGTATTTTTGACAAAAAATGTTTTCTTAAACGACATCTATCACGAATACACTCTTTTTTTTATAAAGTACTAGTAATAAGAAAATAATCCGTTCTTCTTCCATTCCGTCTTTGTTTTTTTTCTCCATTAACGTTTTGGAGAAAAGACCTTTAATTTTATTTAAAGCTGCGCCTATATAGTGCAAATCGGGGTGTTAGACATATATATAATAGCAATTTATTGAACACTAATTATCAAAAGTCATTTAAACTGTCAGTTAAAATTGTTTTTACAGCGTCAATAAAAATCCTTAAATGGGCGACTCATCACAATACAGTCGAATTGAATTTTTACGAAGGGCTAACGTGAAAGAAACAAGTACGGGAAGAATAATAAAGTATTAAAAACCATCGTTCCTTTATTGGTTATAAAAGCTCATTCCCACGATTGCTACAAAATATTTACACAGCCCGCTAGTTGACAACCGTGTGAACTAACTGTCTTGTATCCACTGCTGTAATTAGAACACACTCTGCAACGTTGTTTAAGTAACTGTGGGAGCAGCCTTTTGCTACATGAGCACTGCTTTCTTGCTCAACTTATTGCATCTTCCTTATAATTCTGTTTGTCCGTCTGTCTCTTCTACGATAGTACTCATAACAATCATGTACACATGTATTGAAACATGTACGCTATATTCACATAATGTGTTCTAACCGGGTTCGACTCACGTACAAGGATATTTTCTTTGTGGTCGGGGCTGACTCAAACTCAGCAGGGGAAATAAATAAGGAAAGAATCTTGTAAGAGAAACGACATGTTGGGAGAGTTACCCCACGGGCAAATTTGGTTGGGGAACCATAGAATGAGTTGATATGAATAGGTTGTGAGTTGAATAATTTGTGGGCAGGTACCTTTTAAAGAACTGCCCATAACCAGTACTACATAGAGTAGATGTTTCACAATCATTCAGTTAAGTTATTAAGAGTTAATTTTGCTCATAATTGATTTTTTTTTTTAAATGACGTGGATACTGACGGTTTGGTATGAAAATTTTCCAACAGGAAATATTTATATATTAGGTTGGTGCGTATGAAATGTCGGATTTACTTTAAATGTGAACGTTTGTCTCCCTGTTTTTGTTATGCTTTTGTTTTTGACATAACCTGGTTTATAGTCGTACTGTCCATTGCCAGAGTCACATTTTAGCAAAGAAGATTTTCTTAAAAGTGTTCCCTTTTGTTATTTGCTTTGAATTTTCCACCGATATGAATTCAACCGATATTCGTGTAATTTTCTTATATGAGTATAAACTTAGTAATAATGTTGCAAAAGCTGCACGCAATATAAACCAGGCGTTTGGGGAGAATACTGTGAACGATCGAAAAGTGCAGCGTTGGTTTGAAAAATTTCGGTCTGGTGATTTTTCCCTACAAAATGAACCGCGTGGAAGACCCGAAACGTCTGTGAAAAATGATGCTCTGAAAGCATTGGTGGAAACGAATCCAAATGTTTCTTCAAGGGAACTTCCTGCCAGAATGGAAGTTGACCATACAACAATATTGCGACATCTTTCTGAAATTGGCAAGGTGAAAAAAATGGATAAGTGAATACCCCACAAACTAACCGAGCGAAATAAGCTCGGTAGTAAATTTAATAAAATTAAATGAATTAAAATATGAAATTTTGCAGCACCCACCTTATTCACCGGATCTTTCGCCAACCGACTTTCATTTATTTAAACATTTAGAACTGTTTTTACGGGCTAAACAGTACGAAAATGAAGACTGAAAAATGCCATATCAGAGTTCATTGATTCTAAAGATCAGAATTTATTCAAGACTGGCATCAATGCATTAAAATCTCGTCGGGAAAAGTGTATTGAAGTAAATGGAGCATATTTTGATTAAATAAACAGCTTTTGGAATAGGATATGCAGTTTAATATATTCACTTAAAGGATCTGACATTTCATTCGCACCGACCTAATAGTAAATACAACATCGATTAACGCACTTGTTATCTATGGCTTGGTTTTCTGAAGATTAGATCTCGTTTTTGGCTTAAATGATGTGGTGAGAGGGTTGAAGACACCGAGCTCCGAACTGAACTGGTGTGGGGAGATGGTTGGAATGTAGTTTGATGAGGGCGACGACAAACATGGTCTCCCATTCCGCTAGTATTAAAAGATGCAACACGAAACATATACCTTCCCAGGAAAGTGACCCTAAAATAAACTGTATTCATTGTCTGTGTTTAACAATCAGGAATTTTCATTCTCTCTTCATGGTTCGGTAGAGGTCGAATCGAGCTGTACCTCTTCTAAAGGTTTTGTCAATATCTAAAAAAAAGTTGCCATAGTTAGGGAGTTTCCCAGGATTCCATGGTCTTCATAACAGCCCCCATATTTTTTTCGACAAGTCTTAATTGTGTATGTGGGTGCTTTGTATTTTTTTTTTTTATATTAATGATGTAGAATATAATATTCACCTCCAGCTATCGAGTCAGCTTTAGTTTTGCTCATTTTTTTAGCTAATCACAATTTTTCTTATTTGTTTAAGCACATTTTCAATCGCCGACAACTGTTAATTTAATAAAATGAAGAATTTTCAATAAGAGTTAATTTATACGGTTTTGTTTCTTCCTTTTTTTACATTTTACAATTTTCATTTATAATGTGCAAGGATATGTTCGAAGATTTTTTCGCAATATCAGAGGAAAGGCCAACTGATTATATATTATACCGACAGGAATAATTACTTAATGCTCCACAACACATTCCATGTAGCCATTTATTGGAATTAAAAACAAAATGTTATTGCAATGATCAAATAAGCTAGCTATCTACCGATCCTCGGTATTTCTTGCCACATCAATGTTTTACTTATTTCAATCATTTGGCTTTATATTTGTACAATTATATTGTGCCTTTCCATCTGCTACCGAAGAACATCAATAAACTGGAAGAAAGAAAATGCAGTTTACTTCTTAATTATATATTGTAACGATATTTTTTATGGTTAATTATGGAGAAATGGTGGAATATGTACTGTTACGACCTGAGGGTATAAACCAAGTAGCGTAGAGGTTCCTCTCGAAAAAAAAGTAGTGTAGTGAAGGTCTCGGTCATTCATTCACGAATTAGACTTGGAGAGTTGTCCAGTTAGTATCTAGATCGGGGAGTAGGAGTCAGACCACATGTTTTGGACCTCAGAGTTAGAGTGCGTCAGGAGAACAGATATCATTTAAATTGTATATAATTTTTGAAGCAAATAATGTTAATATGAAACAAGTTAAATATGACGTATTAGATGAAAAATTGGGCGAAAACCTTGCCAGAATTCAGGATGACAGATGGTCTTCAAAGGTTACCGAATGGATCCCGTATAATTTAAAGAGAAGGCGAGGAAGGCATCACAGGCGCTGGAGTGATGTCCTCAAGACTGTCGCTGGTCCCGATTGGACGAGAACTGCTCGTGATAAAGAAAAATGGAAAGAACTATGGAATGAAATTGCGAGCTCCACTTCCCAGTAGGTTTTGGTCTCCAGGGAAGTTAGACCATCACCCCCATTAAGGGGAGGCCTGCACGAGGCAACATGTTCCAATCATATTTGCTTAATTATAGTTGTAAATATATTGCAAACAGTTTTTTGAAGTACTAAGTATAACTTTGTAATAGATTATTATTAATTGTAAATAGCTCAGAAGCTGTACTTTTTATTTATATTGTCGCAAATTAATATTTATTTTACAAAACATTGTTTGTTTCCTCATGCAATAAAGGCTTTATTTATTTATTAGATGAAAAACTATTACTGCTTATGAAGCTGTTGATAGCCTCAGATTGGGCATTTTCTCGGTTCCCAGACGGATGAAATTAATTGTGGCGGTTGAGAAGGGGCGATAGGAAGACAGCATGGCTAATGGTGACAAGACTCTGACAGATCCAATAACCGGGGGGGCCCCTGTGCCTATACACGGCTCCCCCCCTTCTGTCGTTCGCTGAACTCATTCCCCCCGTGAAATCGGCCGAAGAGGCTCTCCCAGCCGCCGCACCGATCCCGCACCGTTACAGTCCCGTCATCCCGCACCATCCTCCGCAATCCTACTATACTACTTCCAGGGAGGATCATCAATGCAAGCCGTTCCAGCGTTTAGTGGTTCCCCAATTAGGGCGCTGCGGTTCCATCCCCGATCCACTGATCCCAGTACTGCTCCACTGGGCATCACTTTCCATGCTCGGCGGAGTCGGAGAGATGGGTTTTCTAATGCGACCTCCAAAATCAAGAACCGACGCACACGGTGGTCTATAGATTCCTTTTTAGCATGTATTTTAATCTTATTTCGAAATTCGGCCGATTTACGCATTATGGACCATGTAGCGACCGCTAACTACATAAGATAAATCACCCTATACTCTATTGTATATATATTGTAAACAAATGTAAATAGAATTACCAAAATATAAATCATTGTAAATATGGTAAACAATAAAACATGCAGATAGGTGCCAATTAGTTATATGAGCTGGGGCACCAGCTGCCAGTAGCGGTACTAGACCCAACCTGCCGAGAGACCATTACCCGACTCACGTCTCTTTGTCAGAGAACAAAGGAAACCACATACTCAACCCTCATTTGGTACTACAAAAACGGTGCTGATTGGCTACTGACGAAGCCAGCTGGGTATTTAAGACCGGTGGTTTGGGGCCTGTATATCATTCTCCTGACAACTACTGGCTCGTGGCTGCCCTGCTTGAAACTCTGAAACTTGCTGCTTCTTTATGAAAAACCTCTGCATCTCTTTCTCTCCTCACCTCGCTACGTTTTAGTCCGGCGTTGTCAGACCCCACACCTTCCTAGTGGGAATCTCGGCCTTCGTCTCGCTAAATCTAGCACTTTCTTGGGAGAGACCTCTCCCTAGTGGACAACTATACCTCTTCTCCTGAACATAGTGCACTGTCGGGGCACATACCTATCAAAAATGGAGTCAGATAGTAAGACCGCCATGAAACGATTGTTCAGGTTATAAACTTAATCAACCCTAATTTCGTCACCAGGGCTAGGGTAACTAGGCACCCCCCTCGTGACGACCATAATATCGTCTTGCCATAATTTAGCGTAGGAGCGATAGACAGGAAATCAGCCCCGGCGTAGGAACAAATCCTTAATGGAGTCAAGAAGTTAGGGGTTAGAGCTGATGTGTTTGCACAATTGCTGGGCACAGATGTCAGATGCCAGCTAAGGCAGCAAGTGGAAGACAATTTGTTTTATAATACACTCACTGTACACTAGAAGGAAACTACCCTATATAACTAACTGTCGTGCTGCTTAACAAAAAGAGCCGTGTTAAAAAAACGTCGCCTGTCGTCAGTAATGCTGTTTCTTACTCATGCAACTTTAAATCAACATTCATAAAAAGAAGGCCCTCTAGCGCTGAGAGTTGCGCAAAGCATGTCCTCTTAAATTATAGCCCATTAAAGTCCAAACACATGATACATATTATTAATCAGGATCTCAACATCTTTGTTTATGTTTTGATTACAAAGTAGCCCTTTAATAACCCATAATATTATTCATATGGGGCATCAAATGTAACTATATCATGTACAAATTCATGCCTCTCATTTTGAAAAAAACAACATAAAAATCAGACTTTTAGGCAGGTTCTTTCTGTGTTTCTCTTCGTTTTCTTTGAGCAGAAATCCTTATTACTGTTCAATGCTGTAAAACTTCAGGTCCACTCGTTGAGTTGAGATTTTATTTATAAATCACTTTACAATGTCTTTGTAAATCAAAAATTGCCACAAATTATTTTTGAATTCTTTTCTCCTTTGAATTTCTATTCAAACCATCCTTTCAAGTAAAATTAAACCATAATACATTCATGGTCGTTTGTAATTTGAATGAAATTATCGACTATTATAAAATATGCTTTTAATGTAAAAAGACACCTTATTAGATTAATAGGATTTCTTCAATTTTTTTTATTTTAGCTCCAATAAAAATGTATTTAAATCTATAGCAATTTTTTGAGATACTCTCCTATCTCTGAGCCTTTTATCTACATTATTATCATGGTTGACAGATTAATTTTTACACCATTAACTTCATATATCCTCAATTATAATATTTATCTTCAATTTTTTTTTAAGGCGTAGTTGTTTTTGATATAATACTCGGTTTCTAAAGCCTCTATTCATTTACTGTTTATTTTTATTTTCAATTAATCTGAAATTGATCATTGCTGCATTTGCTATTTTTAATTCGTATTTGATAATTATTACTATATTTTCCATAGTGGTCGGTTCCATCTCGCGAGTTTAATCCAGAAACTTTTCTGTACTTTGTTTTTTTTTTTAATTTTATTTCATTAGAAACTTAAAAATTGAACCTATGAATACGTATGCGTAAACTGAGTTCTGACCTTAACTTGGCCCGAATTATATATTCACTCAATTAAATTATTTATCGTTGAATGACCCGTTAGAGAAGCTTTATTTCTATGTTTTAGTTTTACTGATCAACATGTATGTTGTGCGATTTCTTTGGTGATCATTGAAATATAACTTTATCGCAATCTATTTATTATAACATACCATAGAGACAGGTGAACGAGGATTTTCCCTACCTGTTTGAGAGTAGAGCCTCTCCCTCCTAGGTCACACAAAAAACTATTTTTAAATTTGAGGCAAAGACACAAATGAGTCAAATTCCATTCATGCCTTTGAAAGTTCAACGGGTCTACATATCAAATTAGAAAGGTAAAATTAAACAGTATTTAAAGAAAAAAATTAGAGCCGGGAACGAGAAAGAGGTCTTACGCTCCTTGGATCCCAGAAGATTTCGCACTATTCGTGCTTGAATAAAAAAATATTCAATTGCAACATTAAGTAAAAGCAATGAGTATTCAATTGTGCTGTATAATTCTCATGGGAATTTGTAAAGGCTTCATCCGAACCTTACAATGCCCTTTATTCCGATATCACAATCGTAACGTTGACTGTCTAGACATGAATTGAGTTCAAAGTAAAAAAAAAAAAAGTTGATTTAGTGATCAATGTCGTTGACAGTCTTCTCCATATACTTTTCGCTATTATTTCTTAGCCACAGGGCTATCTAGGGTTTCATCAAGTATATGCATCCATCTGATCCTAGAACTCAGATATAATATAAATACTTTGGCCTGTAATACAATTACAGACAATTAACGTGTACCTATTTGAAAGTGTAGCCTCTCCTTCAGCAAAGCGATTGAAAATCCTAGAAAACTTCCCTAACGATCTTATCTTAGGTAATTCACGTTTGTCTAATATTGCACCGTATTAATCTATTAATTACTAATAGATTAATATTAATCTCTGCTTAGTTATATAAATGTACTATTTTTAGTATATTTTCATAGATTATTTGTAGCTCCGTCATTTAATAAAATTCTCATGGCATAAAATTAACAACTTAACATGGGATGCAACCCTTTTTGAATATTTTCTCAAAAATTGCAACCGTTTTATTTGTGTGGTTAAAGAAAATATGAAAAATTGAATTTATGTAGCTATGGAGTATGTTATAGCTTAAAAGTTGAATTTAAGGAAAGTAGAAGATAAGAAGGTTACATTGTATGGCTGAAATATTCACTTACTGTATAGAATCATATCATTCCTCTAGCGCCTTACAACAGTACCATATACTAGACCTGCAAGACCCACGAAAACGTTTACCTCCGGTCGTTTTTTTACAAAAGTTTCTTGGCATTTCCTCATCTATCTGTTTACGGTTCATATATTTACGTGTTCCTAGCTGCTTTTCTAAAAATTATTTTTGAGTAGCAATTAATTTTATTTATGCCATATTATAAGTTTTAAATTAATCGCATTGGTAAGAGGTGATATGATATTTGTAAGAGTAAAGAGAAATAGTATGACAACTGTGCGATATTTTCATATTTTAAATACATATTATATCAAAAAAAGAACCAAATCAAAGTATTATCATAAATAGGCAATCCTCTAACAAAATTAGTTTAATAGTAATTGTAAATGGCTGGAAACTATCTAAAACTCGATATCCTTTTAGGAAACTATCAAGAAACTTATTAAGAAATAAAACATTTGGTCTCTGCAATGGATGTGAATACGATGAACTGGAACCCTTAAGGGTAAGGGATAGTCGATCCAAAACATTCGGCTTTGGAGAGACTTAAGGTGTTTTATTTCTTAATATCCACATTAAACACTTATTGCTTATTCATTTAAATTATTTTGAAAATGTATATCAAAGAAAGTTAAATATTATAATTTGTACCTGATCACAAGCATGGGAGTAGCGCATGAGAAGTGGTGCAACGATTTGTTCAGATTCGACTTTAAGCTCCTTCCTTAGTTGTGTGAACTGGAATAAAGCATCTTTATCGCACTCGACCCGCCGCTGGAGGATGGCCAACAGTATGGCCACCGAACGGTTAGAAGTAGCCGGCTCGACCACGTTCAACAAAGTCTTGTTTTTGATTAACCGCTCTTGTATGTCCGCCTGCCGGAGGGACAGTTGCCGCTGGTGCGAGGCCTGCACCGGGGCGTTTGCTTTACCGTCCTTCTTCCCAGACAGGCTCAGCTCCTCAAGCTTGAGGAGTGCCGTCTTGTAGGTGTCCACAAGCCTCTGGAACTCTACCTTAAGGGCATCATGGAGGTTGGTCAGGGACTCGTCAGTGGTGCCGACCAGACCATGCTGGCCAAGGCCTTCGACCGCTTTGTCCAGGGTCCGCCTCTTCACCTGAAGGGCTTTCTTCAACTTGGGTTCCGAGAGGACGATCACCTTCAACAGCTTCTTGGCACTGCCGAGCCACCGCTCGGCGCTTCCAGGTCCGGCGAAAAGCTTCACCAGCTGCATAAGGACACAGTCTGGCCTTAGGACTTTTATACCACAGTCGGAAGAGAGGAATACCTTAGCATAAAGGGCTTCGAGAATGGAGACGGAATGTGGCATCGCTTCGATGAACAGGTCGATAGGGAGCTGTCCGAGGATAGTTTTGAAGGTGCCGTGCGAGAGGCGGTTGATGAAGTTGGCCGCTTCTCGGTACTGGGCGTTCTCGTACAAGAGAATAATCCTCTTGACGGCGAAGCGCGGGGACACGTCAGCGATGGTCATGGAGCTGACCATCTCCGGGAAACCGTCCACCCAGTTGGAGGCCCGCCATTGGAGCTTTTGTACGGACAGACCGTTGCGTGCTCGCTCCGGCTTGAAGCGGACCGGCTCTGAGGTGTAAGAGGCCCAGGTGGCGGCGGCCTCTAGAGGCGGCGGAGGCAGCACCCGAGGGTATCCTTCGTAGTACCTGTTCATGTCGACACAGTCATGTCCCGGCCACCACTGCCGGGGCTGGACGCGCCCCTCCACGCTCCCTGTCTCCCTCCACTTCCTCCTACCTCCTCCTGGACCTCTTCACAAGGCATTAACACGTCTCCATTATTTCTCCAAATAGTAAACACATGTAGCCTTTGAAGCAACAGCGCTCATCTTATTAGTTAGTTTTACGTTTTAATTTCATGATTTTAACTACCTACGTATTCTCTACTAACCATCAACTTCCTACAAATTGATCTGTATTATTATTTTTTTTACATAAATTATGAATATTTACACTGTGTGAAAATTTATTCTTGAAAATAAACAATATCATTCACATTGTTGGGGCAAAGCTTTACATTCCTTCGCAAATCTATGCAACCTCCCCCAGCACAGTAATTTATGGGCTATGATAACAAATATTTTCTATTCAACGTTTTCAGAGTTTTTTTCTATTAGGTCGGTGCGAATAAAATGTCAGATATATTAAACTGCATATCTTTTTCCAAAAGCTGTTTATTTAATCAAAATATGCTCCATTTACTTCAATACACTTTTCCCAACGAGATTTTAATGCATAGATGCCTGTCTTGAAGAAATTCTGATCTTTAGAATCAATGAACTCTAATATGGCATTTTTCAGACTGTCTTCATTTTCGTACTGTTTAGCCCGTAAAAACAGTTCTAAATGTTTAAATAAATGAAAGTCGGTTGGCGAAAGATCCGGTAAATAAGGTGGGTGCTGAAAAATTTCATATTTTAATTCATTTAATTTTATTAAATTTATTACCGAGATTATTTCGCTCGGTTAGTTCGTGCGGTATCCACTTATCCATTTTTTTCACCTTGCCAATTTCAGAAAGATGTCGCAATATTGTTGTATGGTCAACTTCCATTCTGGCAGCAAGTTCCCTTGAAGAAACAGTTGGATTCGTTTCCACCAATGCTTTCAGAGCATCATTTTTCACAGACGTTTCGGGTCTTCCACGCGGTTCATTTTGCAGGAAAAAATCACCAGACCTAAATTTTTCAAACCAACGCTGCACTTTTCGATCGTTCACAGTATTCTCCCCAAACGCCTGGTTTATATTGCGTGCAGCTTTTTCAGCATTATTACCAAGTTTATACTCATATAAGAAAATTACACGAATATCGGTTGAATTCATATCGGTGCAAAATTCAAAGCAAATAACAAAAGGGAACACTTTTGAGAAAATCTTCTTTGCTAAAATGTGACTCTGGCAATGGACAGTACGACTATAAACCAGGTTATGTCAAAAACAAAAGCATAACAAAAATGGAGACAAAATCCGACATTTCATACACACCAACCTAATTTCGTAACGTTACAAATTCAGTGAACAATAATAAATGAATTTCGAATGAATGAAATGAATGCGAATCATTCATAGGTGTGTTATTTTATTTCATGGATTATTACCATTTTTTTAAATTATATTTAAATGTGGTTTTGTAAGCAGTTCATTTTAATTCTAGTCCTGACGATGCTTTAATAGGTGAAACGTCATTGCGTCGATTATTGAGGTGATACTATTTATAAGATTTATTTTCAGGCGGTGTAATTAATAATGACATTACTGGTATTTCTTTTTGGATTGTCACTCGTAAGAATGTTACAAATTATAAAATAACTCAATTTTAAAAAGTATATATTAAGGAAATGGTGAATAAACCACATCAAGAGATAAAATTGGGATTCGATTATTCCCGTGTCATGATACGATTGAGTAGTAATAAAAAAAAGGAATACTTTTCTATGATATTGAATAGGATATCTAAGTCCTGATTAATAATACAAACTTTGTAAGGGGTTAACTGGACTATACCTATCATCACGAATCTATTTTCCATTTATTTGGAACCACACTTTTTAAATATTTAAAATGAGAATATTTTACTTGATTCCTTAGAGATGATAAACATGCAATCAGCTTTATGAAAAATGATAAAGTGTCAATTATTGACCTGTTTGTAATTAAAAAGTAGACAGTAAGTAATACATAATATTATGAATAATGCGAAATTTGATTATGGTTAAAAGGCGTGCATAACATCCTTCCCAAACTTAAAATTACAATAAGCAAATAAATTGTTATGCTTAAAAACGATATTTCATTCAATGCAAAACATATATTACTTATATGTAGTGTCATTTAAATAATAAAAAAAACGGAAAATAAATTAAATCATTCATTTAAATGACAAATTAGTCCACATTGCTGTATAAAAATAACTAATTTTTTTTGTTAAGTAATCATATCAGTCACTGAAAATTACCTTACTAAAAAAAAATATATGTATATAAGTAGCTGAAATATTGACCATAAAAAACCTATTCAACTCAACTATATAAACAATAATATTTTGAATATGGTTAATATTCCTTTTTGCATTAGGTTTATGGGTTTAAGCACGGGGGGAAAGCCCATCACATGCTTTGCTTGACCTTCTTAGCAATGACTTGAAAAAGCTTCAAAGGCAGAAAGACGCAGGGACGTTGGTGCTAGAAAGTTTTCACATACTAAGCATAATAAGCCTAACATTACACTTTTCTAATTTACCTCTGAAATTTGAGATTGGACATGCCTTCCGTCCATGCCATTTACGAAGTCATGATTCAGAATGAGACGTAGAATCCGCTCCTTCGCCAAAAATATTTAGCTTGTAAAAATGAGAAGAGAAAATAGAGGAAGTCATGGTGGATTAACTGAAAGGAAAGGAATCTGCTATTGAAGAATATTTTGTAATTATAACAATCAAACATTAGCGTGGGTGTAGAAAGCCGGAATTCATTGTATGAATTTTAATGTGCCCAGCACACTTTTTAAAAGACATAGAAAGTTGACCTGGAAAATACTAAAGAAAAAAAAAGAAGAAATTATCGAATGGCGATATAATATAATTTGTAGGTCGTTTTCGAAGAATGCCTAGAGATGTGGATTAGTAAATTGGCGGGCCTAGGAATAATGAAGAGCATTAGGCCGACAGCGCTAAATACTGACTTTAGACCATAATCACAGGACAGCCTACAGCCCGAGGCTTGGGTCAGGCCACCACTTCAACTTCTCACCTGTTGCTGTGGAATGTTGAATCTAACATCATTTAATTAACCCTACGCCGTACCTTTTAGGCAACCCACTCGATAAACCCCTCTTCCAAGCTCCGATGGCCATAACATGGTGGTATCGCCGAATTCTATCGTCCTTTATCACGTCCCACTTCACTAGGTACGTGGCTTATTATTTCTCCCGAATCCTTTACTTAGTCCCCAAACAGGATTCTCTCCACCTCTTGTCATTCCCCTTCATAACCAACATCAAATTTTTAAAGTCCAATCAATTATACTACTTTGAAACTTGATTTTACTTTTAGCATCAAACTATTAATTTAAAAAAGAAAATATTATTTTTTAAGTAATTTAATATAATTTATCTTGATTTTTTTTTAATAATACCATAAATCATCTGTTTATATGTTATTCAGGTTTATTATTTTTCCTGTATAGGGTATTGGACGCTGTCCTGTAGAACTCCTGCTTGTATGGGATAGTAGTTAGAATATTCTAAACCACAGCGGACTTGGAAGAAGCTGTTTGAAAGGTAGGACTATAGGATTAGGGAAAGGGGCTGTGATAAATAGGTTTTGAGCTTGTAAAGGAAACCTGCGTTTCAAACCCTGTCAAAAGCTTGAGCTATATCAAGAAAGGCTGCAGTGCAGTACTATTTGGTTTCAAGGGCAGAGGGGATGTGATGACTACGTGAAGACCTTGTTAAGCAGGGGAATGTCGTTGACGGAAACCAAACTGGTGAGTGGGAAAAAGGTTTTGGATTCAAAAATTGGAAGTAGACGTTTTATTAGGAGTTTTTCAAATATTTTTGAGAGGATAGGGAGTAGGCTAATTGGACGGTAAGATGAGGCGTCATTGGGTGGTTCACCAATAGGTGGTTTGGCGAATAGGATGTTTCCAGAGGAGAGGAAAGTGTGTCGTTCGGATAATACAGTTATAGATGTAGGATAGGAAGATTATGGCTGTAGGAGGAAGTTTTTGGAGAATGTGAGGAGTAAGGAGAACATATCCTGGGGATTCAAGGGGGGGTTCAAGGGGGGGTTCAAGATCCACAAATACACGAGGACTTGGTGTCTGCGCTGACACGGAATAATTGCTCCACTATCTCTCCTGACACAGCCACATATTGGCCATCTCATCCCAACCGAAACCTTGTTCTCCTCCACTTATTTTTCTACAATAGTTTAGATGCACTACATTCTTTCTACTCTGATCCAGAGCTCTGTTTGGGAGGGATCGTCACCCCACCGTCATCCAAAAATTCGCAAACATAATCCTTTACCTCAGCATCTTAAGGACCTAGTCCAATCCAAACGCCACTCGAGAGCAGTGTAGCAAATAATCCGCCATCCTGCTGATCGTCGCTCGTATAATCATTACTGCCGATTAAGTGGCATTTAGAGTACTGCCGTTTTGATTACTTTCATTCCTACTTCTACTCTTTGTCTAAAGGGGATAATTCCTTGTGGAATGTAACTAAAACGATCCTCCTCGTATCAAATATTGTCCTTTTTCACACCCATTCCGTCGTGATGATGGGGCCTGGGGAGCTTCAGGTGGGGAAAGGTCGGAAGAATTCGCTCAGCATCTTTCCCGTACTTTCACACCTCACCTTAGTAATCACAACCCTACTCATTCCACAGCTGTTGACCTATCTCTCTCTCTCTTCCACCAAAAGTCCTTAACCCTTCCGTGGTCCAATACCTTTTGAATAACATACCTTACCGAAAATCGCCTGGATATGTTCACCTTACTCCTCACATTCTCAAACCACTTCCTCCTAAAGCCATAATATTCCTAACCTACATTTATAGTTGAATTATCCGAACGACGCACTTTCCTCTCCTCTGGAAACATTCCATTATTGTCCTATTAGCCAAACCAGGTGAACCACCCAATGACGCCTCATCTTACCGTCCAATTAGCCTACTCCCTTTCCTCTCAAAAATATTTGAAAAACTCCTATTAAAACGCCTACTTCCAATTGTTGAATCCAAAAACCTTTATTCTACTCACCAGTTTGGTTTCCGCCAACGACATTCCACAGCTCAACAAGGCTTTCACGTTGTTTCTGGACATAGCTCAAGTTTGCGCTACAAGCTCAAAAGATATTTATCACAGCCCCTTTTCCTAATCCTGCAGTCCTACCTTTCAAACAGCTTCTTCCAAGTCCGCTGTGGTTTAGAATATTCTAATTACTATCCCATAAAAGCAGGAGTTCCACAGGGCAGCGTCCTGGGTCCCATCCTCTATAACCTATACACCACTGATGTCCCCTCTACCCCAACAATCATCTTGGCCACATTTGCAGATGACACTGCAGTCCTGTCATCCCACCCAGGCCCTGTTATAGTATCCCATAACATTCAAAAACACCTTGATGATCTCGAGCATTGGTGCAACCGTTTATTAATTCCATTCCTCTTCCTGTAGCCAAGACAGTACGGTATTTAGACTTCCACCTCTACAGAAGGCACACATGAGGCTAAAAAGACGCTTTGGAAAACTGTAGAGACTATTCGAGGAAGGTGACAACGATGTGGACTTCTGGGAGGTCTTGGTGCTGTCTGTGTATACTGTATGAATGAGCGAGCGAATGAAGAACTGTAAATATGATATGACTTATAGCCCAATTAAATGCAAATTGTTACTTAATTTCAATAAAAATTGTATGTATATGGACGGTTCCAGTGCCTGTTCTGGTCAATTTTAAAAAAATTTATTTTAGAATATCATGATTTTTTTTTAATTTATTATTAATTTTATATTTTTTTTGTTGGTTTTCTTAAGTATATTATCGTGGTTTGTTATTATGCTTGTTCCTGTTGTACATAAAAACACTACCTCATTCAATTAAAGATTAAAAGATGGCTGTTAGAGTAAGGTAGTTTCCTTCAAAGTGGCATTTCCGGCTAACAAGAACTCAATAAAATGCTACAATTCTCCAGCTGGCTTCATTTCTCTCCAGATGAAAATAATTGGCTCACTCACTTGGGATGTCTGATGCCCCTTCGAATAAAGGCAGTAAGTATGTTAGTTAAATGACAAGATGCGATATTGAGAAAGTGCTCTGAGCTTTCTAGAGAGCGGAATGTCATCGCTCTCTTTTGCAGCGATATGGAATCATTTACGCGAAAATGAAACGACCGTTAACAGTTTTGTCCACCCTCTCTCAATTCATAACACATCCCTGCTGTATTAACTTAAGCTTTGAGTATGTGCCTTAGGGTTTCAAAACACATTAAGACTTTCTTCAGTCAACTATTGTGGTAATTATCATTACTTAATAATTAATGATTACATGGGTAGAAACGGTATAAGAAAACGAATTTGTTGTCTACTCAGAGTATTTTATTAAAAGTAGAAACCAATTGTCATACATTATTCTATAGCATACGAAAATATAATATGATAAAATTATAATTAAGATACATAAAAAGATAGTACTTAAAATGTTTACATTACAATTTTTAGCAATTTCATTAAAAAATAATTGTATAACTACTCTATTTAAAAACGATTATTATAAATAATTTTAGCCAGAGGATTTGAAATTACTTAAGATAAATTAAAGTTGTGCGACGGTCAACTGGCAGATAAGAAATTTGTGTTTTGTATTAATAAAACAGCTGAATGGTTCAAGTCCATTCCATAACGCGCTTCCAACTTATATTAAGGCAGAGCAAAGTTATTGGAAGTGCTACTGTACATATTGGTATTATAAATGGCCATTTAGGTTACGAGACCTGACTTTAACGAACTGAGTGAGGACGTTTGTGTAGTAATTTACATAATAGTTTCGGCTGTCAAGGTAAAGAGGGATGGACGACCTGGTTCTGTGTGCTAAAAAAAACCCTTCCTTCTAAGAAACAAGCACACATTTCTCCACGATTTCAAAGAGACCATCAGCCCAGTCAGCAATTTTTTAAAGGTGACTTTAATTTTTGAACAAGGTGCACCATTTTTTTTTCTTACCAAGTCATCAGCCCATGTCCCCCCGGCCTGGCTGGTTTGTCATCCCATGCATGGGTGGCCTCCTTTATGGAAGTGGGCTTGTGACATCTTACTTGAAGCGAAATATTATTTAATGTATTTCCTAAACATGCTTCTATAACGATACCTTTTTTGTTTATTTGAAAAAAGAATACAATGTGGCCTAATAGAGCAATGGTTAATTGTGACAAATTCATACAGAAGAAAAAAGAGATCAGATATCCCCACGCTTCTCCTGCCTTATTGCTAAATAGAAGCAGTCTAGGTAGGGAGAGCCGCAGACGCTCCAGCCATGACGGGAAAATACTGGCCAGAACCAGGACTCCTAATAACGGGTTAATTTTATTTTATTAACTCGTTGCCCATAGCCACTTCAATCTTGGAGGAGAAATTGAGGGATGTGTGGAGCTATCTTGCAGTTGGATAATTTTGTTTGGAATTTATTTGGAATTTATTTAAAAATAAACTAAATGGGATGTATTCAATAGCAGTTGTAATATTAAGGATATTACGGAGGGTTTTGTAGGTGACGTGGAATTGGGCATGAAGGAAATGTGGAAGATTTAGCTTAGGACAAGAGATCTATATTGAAGATATAAAATGACTGAGTTCCGCTAAATGATTAAAAGACGATCCGGAATCAATGTACGTCTGTAATGAGATACTAAAGACATCTTGAAGAAATGGCTCAACTTTTGGAAATACATTGATCACATGCTTCAATGAACTTAACTAGGAATGCATTAGAACATTTTCAGAACAACTTGTGCTCTTTAAATAGAATCATTATTACCATTATCTTAGAGGTTATTTATGTTTAACTAGTAAACATTTTTATTTCAGTTCTGAATAATGTTTTTGTTGTTTTTTATCTTGCGTAGGTTTCTTTTTTTGTTATGCCCTACTTTTTAAAAATTTGTGTATATATGTCAACGTAATAACATGGAAAGTGTAATAACAATAGCCTGTTGAATAGTGAATAATGTTTTCTTATTTATCTCTATCATATTAGAAGAAATGCTGACATTTGTTGGATCATTAAGTTTGTAAATGCCACTGTTTATTTATTAAATGTAAATAGTAACTTGTATACTAGATATAGGAAATAAAGAGAAAAGGCAAGGAAGTGATTTATCTGATATTTGCTACTGGTCTGTGGGAAAACAAGCGTCGAACTCTTCCCATCTTCTCTTTAAGGAAGGCGAAAAAAGAAATGAAGAACTAGATCTACTGTCATGGGCGTACCTCCATGAAGAAGACAAACATCGCCCGTATGAATAATTTTTGCTACCTTACATCACTCGATAGCCATGTTCACTTTCTTTTATCAATCTTTCAAATTTATCTACTAGTCATCAGAGCCATTACAGTCTTGTTGAAATAAATTTATTACTTCTGCAAGCTATAAACTCTGAGAATAGAGGAGGTCATCAACATATATAAGTGAAAGTGTCACGGAGGTATCAGTCTCTTTCTCAATGCACTATCTGGGTATAAAAATGGATAGGCATCTCCATTTCTCTAGTCATTTTAGTAATAAAATAGAAAAAGTACGACAAAGGTCTTACCGGCTATCGCACTTGCTAACTTCACCCAACCTGTCGCTTCGTCTCAAATTGATAATATATAAATATAAACATTGCCAGGATGAAATCATGCGAAAAGTGGTCCGACATACCTCTCTCGAGAGGTTGAAGAACGCTGATCTGCACCCGTTGCTTGGTGTGCCGTCGGTGGGTGAGTTCATCCGCCGGAGACACAAGTTTTTTGACTCGTTGCAGCACCTGACAAACCCAGTGTTTAACACTATGACCCCACCACCCCTCCCGCATCGATGGCAACAGACTGTCGGGGAAAAATTAGGTTAAGAATTAGTATGTAAGTTAGTTTTAAGCTTGATCAAAAAGGTGAGCCCCCTCAGTTTAGTCCAGTCACGTATAATGTGTATCATTATACTTGTTTATTCATTATAATATTCTTAGCATTATATAAGTGAGGAAAAGTTATTAGAAATATACACATATTTATGTAGGATAGTAACTTTTTGAATATACATTTCCAAACACGGAGGAGTTGGTGAGGTTTTGACTAGAAAGATCCCATGAGTGTAGTTATTATCCCTGTACCGTCAATCTAGAATTTTCACTGAACAGACAGATTACCCCAAACACGCTAACCTTTGGGAACAGGAAAGGAAGGACGGTCGAAGAGATTTTGTCATTCAGTCGCGTGTTGAAACCATTGCAATGTGTATGATTTGTTTTATTAGATTTGTCTTCAACATACAAAACCAGTGCCTTATTCATATTGACAAATACATTGTAATTAATTATTACATTGATATTTAATGACACGTAGCTATTAGAGATGAGGCTTACACCATTAAATATATATATATAAATGTAGACTTATTATGACAGTGTACAAGTGCTGATTTGAGGATTGATTTTGCAATATGAAATCAGCAAAACAACAATAAAAAAATGTTTGTTCACGTGGCATATGAGGATTTAGTATAATCTCTTACTTTATAATTACTGGATAGAAGGTTTAGGGAGCACGAAGTGTTAAAATGTCTAACTGGTACATAGGGAACATATACGATCTAGGACCTCCCTAATCTAGTCTCAAGCAACTGAGATAACATGTCTCATGTCGATTTTTTTTTAATATCAAATCCTCTTTATTGAAAATTACAATGAACAAAATAAATAAATAATTTATGATTTACATATTTCTCCTCTTTCTGCATACACAGGTGCATTTGAAGGAGTACATAAATATAATACATTATTTTTGAAGTCACATACACATACTAGGTGATGAGGCTCACCTTCAGCTTACAGCCGGGAAACTAAAAAACTAATGCCTATACCTACAACCTAAGACTAAAGCGTTCCAGCCGCGACAGCGTCCTGCCATCGATGGGGGAACGGAGCGGGGGTTATAGTGTTAAACACCGGGTTTGTTAGGTATTGCAAGGAGTAGAAAAATTTGATATGTCTACGTTGGATGAATTTATCCACCGTAGGCAGCTCAATGGTCTCGTGAAGCTCACTGTTGCTCCGCTGCTCGAATGAAGTGTCTGACCACTTCTCGTGACGAAATACTCATCTGGGAACTTGAATTGGGTTCGATGTATCATTTTTTATAATATATTAATTATTTTACAATACTTGTAGCTTATCCTCTCCTCCAATAATGTCTAGCTTAGGATAGGAAACTTATCTATAGGTTACCACACTTATAGTGACTTATTTTTTGACATGAAATAAAATGTGCGCTCACAGGAAAGAATCAAACCCACGATTACTGTTCAGTTGTTACCTATACAAACTCAAGCCCGGACGAATAGCCACCAATCGGATTGAAAAATTAGTCTTCCATCAAAGGCTATATTCCTTTCCTCGGATGAATGAGGTTGCTATCTGCAAAAGAGAGAGTTAGTATCGCTTCAAACAACCCCGGCAATGTAAGAAATGCAAAGAAAGCAGCAATTCTTTTCAATAATATACATTTTGTTTTTTAACTTCCACACGTCACTTCCTGTACAGCATTCTTGCACGTCATAGTGATCTTCAGCTTGAGTGTTCATAGTCACCTATCTATGCAAACATGTATATTTATTTTCCAAGCGGAAAAGGTTTTACTTTTTCGAAGAGTTGTATTAAGGAGCGACGTTTTGATATACATTGTATGTATACATTACGTCCTATGATGGTGCATTCCCTAGCACATATTAGAGTGCTGTACCGAACACGGCATGACACACATAATTGTTGGGGATGGGATTTTTATGTGATAAAAAAGACAAAATATCTATTTTTTTTTTTTGCATAAATATGCAAAATAAATTTAATTTGTTAAAAGAAGGTTTTAATAACTAAAAAAAAAAATGATATTTAGTTGTAATGGTTTTTACTTAACGTATTTAAGAGTACGTTATATCGTCATCCTCTAGGACTAAACTCAACTTCTCCAATATGCATGCATGATGTATGCGTGTTCTCCAATATGCATGCATGTTGTTATCTCGGAAATGCTAATTTTTTTTTAATCACACTATCCTTAGTCTTTAATTTTTCCAATTGCCTTGTCAACAAGTTTTAAAGTTTCAACAAGAGCCAAATTTTGCCATTCTAATTTTTTTGTTGGATGGGCTAAAACTGTTATGTAAACTAGACCTTGCTTGAAACAGGGAAATGGCTTTTTAAATCTAAGCCAAAACCTTATCAAATAAATTTACTAACATAAATCAACTTTTGATTTATTTCAAATGCCAAATTTCATTCTTTTGGCTTTTTTATGGTTAAAAACAAATGGGAAATAGACATAAAATAAAACTAGCTATGAATAAATAGTTAGAAATGGCTAGGCTGAGGTCTTATCTGATGGAGAGCTGATGGAGTGCTAACAAAATATAATATGTGTGTGATATGCAAACAGTGTAGGGTAGACACATCAGTGAATCTAAAACATTTCATAACTTTGTAACTATGGCTACACGACGATGTAGCCTTAAGATATCTCGAAGGCACGAGCTAAAAGTAACAGTATTGTTGGAACAAATCATAATAATGGATTAGATTACCTTAAGGCGTATTAATTATTCATCCATGAGCCCTTTCACCATCTCTAACAGGATTTTTCAGAACAACACATGAAGAGTTCCTTTATGACCAAGTGGTTAGTTCTCTTATTTATAACTGTTAACAGATAATTCTAACTTGATCGTACCTCTTATTTCTTCTGTTTTATTTCTACTATCTAATATTAAGGAATATTATTTAATTTCAATACTTTGCAGGCTATTAATTAATTTTGTATTATTTCTAGGTGTAGAAAGGCAACTCTATGAGGTGGTGCTTTAACGATACCCTTCCTCCTGTTAAGATGTTTGTAGCGACCACTAACTACATAAGATAAATCACCCTATACTCTATAGTGTATATATTGTAAATTAATTTAAACAAATGTAAATAACATTACCAAACCATAAATCATTGTAAATGTTGTAAACAATAAAAGACGCAGCTGCAAGTCAATTAGTTAGAGGCTGGGAACCCTCACCCTCTACCTAGAGCAGGTAGCGACCCCGACCAGACCAGGCTTACGGCTGTCGAGAACAAAGGACCACCGCATACTAAGCTGGAATTGGGTACAATAAAACCTCACATGATTGGGTACTAACGAGGGACGCCCACTATATATATAATAGACCCGGGACTGGCCTGTAAATCATTCTTACGGCGGCTCTCTAACTGGTGACTAGCGGCAGCACTCATGTCTCAAAACTTGGCCTTCTCATTTATGAAAACCTGTGGACCTGTCTTCCTAACCTCGCTATGTTTTAGTCCGGCCTTGTCAGACCCCACACTCTCCTAGTGGGATTCTCTGCCTTCGTCTCGCTAAAACTAGCAGCTCCTTGGGAGAGACCCCTCCCTCGCGGACAACAGTTGTCGTGGCCCTACAAATTTACCTATTAGTGTCTCCCACAGCAATCCAGTCTGCCTATTTCCGGTTCACACTCACCTTTGTCATACGGATTTCGCCTACCCTCAGATACCGAGTGTGAATTCGTGGTCATTCCAAGACCACATAAACTACTTTACCTACAATACGTACCCTATACACCTTCTCCTGAACATAGTGCATTGTCGGGGCACATACCTATCAAATATGGAGTCAGATAGTAAGACTGTCATGAAACGATTGTCCAGGTCATAGCCTAATCAAACCTCACTTCGTCACCAGGGATAGGGTAACTAGGCACCCCCTCGTGACGACCCGACAATGTCCTTTGCATCTGATTGACAATTTTCTATTATTTCTAGGTGTAGCAAGACAACTCTATGAGGTGATGCTTTAACTTTAACTTTCCTTAGTGTGGATGGTATAATGCACCATTTTTTAATACCCGAGTTATTTTTATCCTGATTGGTCTTCTGTAGCCAGTTTTCCGTTTTATTATGGTTAAAGTGCCATGTAGGTAGGACACTTGTTTGCTGTATAACGAACCGACCATAGTTAGCCCGGTAACCCAACAGTGAAGGTACGAGGCAGGTAAACACTGAATTGCTAAAATATGGATAATGTATATTATCGATCCAGTATAACTTACTTATAGTTATAAATATCCGCTGTAATAATATCCGGTTTAAAAAAATACTTTATTTTGTAAATTGGTACAATATAATGTCCCGTTCACCTTTGAGCGAACAGCAGATTTCCCATTTTTTTTTTTTTGTTCGTGAACTAATTACATTGACGTTACGGTTGCTATGCAAGCGAAGTACTTTTTTTTCTTGGCACCGCAAACGGACTCTTGCGCAAAAGCTTGAACGAAAATAAACTCAGGGCTGATGGTCCGTGCGGGAAGACCGTAGTCTCGCGGTCACTGGGGGGGGGGGGGGCAAATGACATTTCACGGCGAGACTTTTTTCCTCACTTTTCTTTTCTCTGTTTTTCATCTAGCCTCCATTATACGTCAGGTTTATCCAGACTCTTAGTGGCGAGAGTCTTTTGTAATCCTCTCATCCTATATCGCGTTAGAGTAAGAGAGCATAAGAAGTCCCAGGGGGACGGGCGTTGTCTTGACTACATTGTCCCTTCATCCCATTCTAAAAACCCGGTACGGGTTAAACGCTGTTATGCTTTGAGCTAACTTTTAAATAGGCTGTCTTGTCCTAGCTGGAGACTTTGGATTGATTATTCGTCCCAGGTGGTCTTGAAGCCTTTCCTTACTCACATTGCTCGTGATAAACAAAAGGCACAGAGGATAAACAAATACAAGCGACAAGGGCACAATAGTAGCGGACCTTTTTCACCGAAATTAATGCAACTAGTGACGAGTGTGAGACACTTATTGATTATTATACGTGTTTATTTACTGATATTGATATTACCGTTCATGTTGAGACTGTTAAAAATGTAAGGAATTATTTAACTAATATAACTAAAGTGGACGATAAACTTTTTTATGTGGGGTTTTTTCATATCAAGCAAAGTATTATATGTCTCAGATGACGTATTTTGATTATTTTCACCCCTTTATAATTCAACATCGTAATTGTTATAAGTTTACAGCAGTTATATTCTGCGTTGTGTAGTAAATATGTTAAAAGTTATTGTTATATTGTTCATGAGGACGTTCAATGGATTATCGGCGTTCTTACATGGTATACTAGTACTGTTTCTACTAGTTATTATTTTAAAAAGCCTCACCTTTATATATGGGGATCTACTAATATAAAAAGTTCATTTATTCAATTACTCATATATTATCTTGGTAATCGTGTATACCATGGCAAGGGGATGCATATTTTTGGTGGACTATCGAAAGAACATAAATTATTAAAAACATAAAATATAAAGGTACCCGCACAATTGGATGATGTTTGTTTGTTAAAAAAAGCCTTTGGTGGTTCTACATTTCCCATTAACCAAAAGTTGAACGAGATTTTGTTATGGAAATACCTGCTATATTAATATCCAATTATCCTCTTGTCGACGATCCTTTGTTGAGTCGGTTTCTAGTAATTTATGCCAATATTCCTCTTTTTCAGGATACCGATCCAACCCTATTAGATACCGCTACTATCTGAGACGTTCCTACTATAGTTATAGAAGAAGACTTATTCAAATTTGGAATAACTAACAACTTTGTATTTAAATGTGACAGACAAACTGAACGACTGTGATACAATCGTTGCCTTTTTGACGGTCCCACAATGACTTTGTTAAAGAAGATACTATTGGAAGAAGGAACTTGGCCAGCAGAGAGGACTGCTATTTAAATACAGATGGATCCTACTCTCTTTTCATGACGGTGTATAGTTTTCTGCGTTGCAGAAGAAAATGAGCTGTTGCTAGGCTTCCAGAAACTTACTTTTCCACCCTTAAACACAATTTGATTACTTCATATACAGCATTTAGCTTTATTTACAGTCCTGCCTATTGGCAGGTCTATATAGAATCGTCAGATCAGTCAAATCACGCATAATTTACACAAAGCCACGACCACTTGTCTTTTACGATTTAGTCTTGTAGGAGAATCATGGGGATAAGTAGAGTTAGAAAATGGTTTCATTAGAGGCTTTTGCTCATTTTATTTTTAGCACTAGAAAAGCACTTATTGGTGTAATCAATGGCGGATAAAACTTAATGAAGCAAAATGCTCCCAAATTACCTTCACCCTTTGTCGCAAGACTTGTCCACTAGTTTATTTTAATTCTATTCCTCTCCCTGTATCCGAGACAGTACGGTACTTAGGCTTCCATCTTGACAAAAGACTGACCTGGAACCCACACACGAGGCTAAAAATACAAGAACTAAACAGACGCTTTGGACAACTGCACTGACTACTTCAAAGGACATCCCATCTCTCAATAGAAAATAAACTACTAATCTACAAAGTTATACTTAAACCAATCTGGACATACGGAATAGATCTATGTGGGACAGGAAAAAAGTCGAACATCAAGCGTATCCAATCCTTTCAATCAAAAGTCCTGAGAACAGTAGTAAATGCCCCTTATTATGTCAGCAACAAAACCCTTCATAACGACCTTAATATACCCTACATTCTAGAACTCATCCCTTCCAAGTTTATGAAATTCCACAGTAGCCTTTCCAACCACCCTAATCCTGTAGCACAGTCATTGCACTGCGCCACTCATCCCTATAATCCTCATCGGAGATTAAAACGGCAGTGGCCTCGTGATCTGCTATAAACGCGTGACAGTGGGAGTCCTGGCAATGGCCAGTTTCTCCAATCATGTCCTGAGCGTCTGTGGCTCTTGAGCTCTTGGTCAGCCTCCACTGGCTAGTATCCGGTGACGCGGCTGACGGCGGAGCGTGGGGGACTTCCCAAGAATGCGCTTTCTCTTAGCACGTGGATTTGGGAGGTCTCTGGGCTGTCTGTAAATGTTGTATGAATGAGTGAGTGAATGATGAACTATAAACATGGTATGAATGAGAGCATTTATCTTATTACTTATTGCCTTATAAAAGGCAGATTGTAATTATAGCACAATAAAGGAGTTTATAAAAAGCAATAGAAAAGAGATGTAAGTTTTATTAAATGTACTTAATAATTACGAGGAGGAGTTTTTTACCATGTTGTGGGGTCATAGCTCCAGAATAGTACCCAAGTCATGAATTTATTACAATACAAAGTAGATAAGTAATAAATGAACAGGAACCATTGCTCTATTACAATTACAGAGTAAATAGAAACTAAAATAACTATGATACAAATATCTTACTAAGATTACTATTAAATAACCAACATATTAACAATAATTATAGCCTATAGTTTAAAAGTGACATTAAAAAATGTGTTCTATACAAACCGGATACGATATTATTTGTTAATACTCGTAGTCCCTTTAGAAACCATTACAACCCCTCTTGTCAAATTGTGTTATTTATTTTTTATTTTACTTCCAACTATCAAAGTCTTCAGTTGAAAAAATAATGTGGATAAGTAAAGGCAGTAGAAATATTAAAGTATGTCAGTTCAATTATAAAGTATATACTTTCAGTTCATTTTCACCGTTTGATGGAGAAAAAAACTGAACCCTAGGGTCAGTTAGGAAATAAGCGAGGATTTAAAGATTGGTAACCATCCCCCCCCCCCTCGATAGGGGGAACGGACCCCGAGGCGTTCACCCTAAGAGTCCATTGTGGACGACAATAGAGGAAGGCCCTTCGGAGAAACTCATTGTGCTAACTATACAGCGTCCTCTGTGGGCGGGGCTCCTTCTTTTAATTGCCTCCGTGTGCAGTGGTACCTCTATGGCAATGCCATTCGGATCTACCTCGATGGCCAATGGGCGGGGCCTCATTAGTCTCCACCCAATCAGCTAGCTCATCTGTTCATAATCATCCCCTGTCAGATAGAAATAACAGTAACGGCTAGCAGTAATTCGTCTACCGGAACTATGGTTAAAAAAAACTACCGTTTCTTCCAAGGATCTGTATCCTTGCCATTTTTATAGGTTGGTTTTTTTTTTTCCAAAACCTAAAGCCTAGAAGTACTATGTAACAAAGTTTACATGAAGGTTACATGATGTAATGTAACAATAGAAAAACACGATAGAATTACTCTCACAACAACAATAGTAACTTTGTTTTACCAAGAAATGATCAAATCAATGAATTTAATTTCTAAAATAATTTCTTAACTAATGAAAAAAAACAAAAAAACTTTAAATAGTACGTCAATAGTAAATATCCTTCTGTTATGCACATAGATTGCAAATTACATCTTTAAAAAATATGAATTAATTAACTTTAAAGAAAAACAAATATAATTAATTGTTAATAAAGTAAAATGAAAATGGCAAGTGGAGCAGTGATTGTTAGATTAACAAGTGGATACATATATTTACATGGTAGATAAGAAAGGCATCTATTAATGCGAATTTGAGGAAAATAAAAAACAACAATTCCTGGGGTCTGGATTGTGGGCACACCATTATCATATAGAACTTGCTAATTTAGTTTTATCAATTCTTGGGGTCCAGATTGTAGGCACACTATTATCATTTAGAACTGGATAATCTAGTTTTTTCAATTCCTGGGGTCCAGATTGTGGGCACGCCATTATCATTTAGAACTTGATAATCTAATTTTATCAATTCTTGGGGTCCAGATTGTGGGCACACCATTATCATTTAGAACTTGATAATCTAGTTTTATCAATTCTTGGGGTCCAGATTGTGGGCACACCATTATCATTTAGAACTTGATAATCTAGTTTTATCAATTCCTGGGGTCCAAATTGTGGGCACACCATTATCATTTAGGACTTGATAATCTAGTTTTATCAATTCCTATAAAACCTGTGAATTTTAAAAAAGCCTGAACTCGAGCCGTTCTTGCATAATTCCCTCCCCTCACTAAATGGTGTTTTTGCCCTGAATGATCATCGCCAAGGTTAAATTCTTTCGTGAAGTATTGGTCCTCATAAATATGACCAACTTCTAAATTTTGAAAATAATAACTCCATATATCTAAGGTGGCCGTGAAAAAACGGATAAGTTGAGTTATTTGAAAAATGATTTAATTGTAGACGTTTGGACAAATCGGATTGTCGACTCCAAATAGCCCAGTTAAACCATTATATTGTTGAGAAGTATAAAAAGAATATAAAAGATCTTAAGGCTCTCTACCAATAAAAATAATGATCTGTAAGGAAATTTTTGCGTGCTCTAAATTTTCTTTTAAAAAGGTGACACTGCCGCAAAGTTATCTATTATATTATATTTAGAAAATCTACCAAGGAGGGAAGTTGACTTTAAGGTTAGTACACTTTATGTTGTCATTAACCTTAACCTTATATATTGGATGATTGTCTGGATTTAAAAATTTGAAATAAATATCCTTGAAACCCTAGTCTCAGGAACCGCAAGACGCGTTCTTTAGATTTCCCTTAACTCTGTTTTTGACAGTACTACCTCAACATTAAACCTCAAATGTCAACTCCGTAACCAAAATTTTGTCATTACCGTAATTTATTTTTGTGATGTTAATGACAATTTTGGTTATAGCAATGACTGCACAATATTCACACAAACTTACGATCATTTCAGAATGCTATTGATGCTTAAATTTTTCTTCTTTTTTTTTAGCACAAAATGGGTATACCAAAAAAACATCTTACTAAGAAAGAAATACTAGGGGTCAGGAAATAAGGAACTAGGGAAAGAAATAATCCTGATTTATGAGTATAATTTATAAACTTGTGATTAGATTTTGTTTTAAGACCGTTCTAATACGAGTATGTAGTTAGTTATGTTGTCAGAATTCTATTTTGTGCGTTAATATTTCATTAAAAATTTTAGTATGAGACCGAAGCTCAAAAAAACTTATATTTTGTTCATTTGGACTTCAATCTCAATATCGACAAAATAAAATTACCGTGTTGATTTGGTCACTTACTCCCAACAATATTACCAAGGTGGGTCGCATTTAGTAGGTTATGGAATATTGTTTGGAGTTTGAGACCAAATCAAAACGGAAATTTTATTTTTTTGTACTTGAGATTGAAGTCCTGATGAACGAAATATAATTGTTTTAAACTTGATTGAAAATTTCTTGACTTTTTATGCCCATGGCTTTATACTATTATTAATATTAATATTATACTAAAATATTTTAGTTTTTCACACTGTGATACCAAACAAATATATTTAGATTAGAGTAGATAAATCAAGGACGTATAAGTGTGATACAAAAATAAGGAACTCTGAATGAAAATACTGACTTAATTTACAAATAAATCATTTGTTTTTAAAAAGAAAATCTTGTTTTTTCCTTCTCTTAATTGATATTATAATATGTTTTGTGGAACTTCATAATTTATTCCAATAATATGTCATCCTATAATAATTTCTTAAGCTCTATCATTCAAAATTTGTGCACATACGCACAAGCTGCCTTTCCCTTTACTTATGACATTTCCGTAACAAATACTGGCGTTACCATGGTATACCAAAATTTCTTTTTGCAAAATTTAGGTGGATAATTTTTGATCCAGATGTTGAAAAACTATAAATAAGGTGTGCTGAATACTACGAAATGTTTTCATAATTAGAGAAATTTTGTCAAACTTTTGGCCACTCAAAGTGGTACATTATCCCGAAATCGCCCAATAAAAAAATGATTCCGTGGTGCGCACTTCATGAAAAGTTTTCTTTGGCCGAATTGATGAATATAAATAGTTAAAATACATACAAGAAAATATGTTATTGTCAAAAATTAGGCTTTTCATTCCGAAAAAGTAATTTAAGACAGAAAGCAAATGTGGTAATATAATTTGTAGTAAAATCGCAATTAATACTACTGTATTATAGAATTATTATAATACTCTATTATAGAATCCCGCAAGTTTTATAATTGGTAGTAAAATAATAAATATTGCCTGGACCGCGGATTATAGCCAATTCCAACTTTGTGGACTGTCGTACTAAAGTATAAATACTGCTGATTTTTTTCCTTAATTTATAATATTAATTGAATAAAGGACCACATAATAAAACCTATAATTAAAACTTTAGCATTTTTGGTGTCAAACATTATGGAGTATTAGTTTGGGAGAGAAAATTAAGTCATTTGTTATTATTGCTCCTGGCAATCTTAATGGGAATTTTATACTATGAGTGGATCTACTTTGCTCGATAAAAGGAAGAACTTCAATTTCATAAATGGATTAACTACTAGTTTCCACTAGGGCCTAATGTGACATTTTATTGAGGATGGAAATAACATGTTATCTCCTTACCACAAAATTAGCAATGCTTCTTTTCGAAATAAACGTTTCGAAAATCGAAGTCAGCTTACTCAGTGATGTTTTTATTTATTAGGAAAATTGTTGAATCTCTAAGATGAGCTGGGGGAAGATGGCTGCTAGGGCGGTTGTTGGAGTGGAAGGATACAAAAGCGGAAGAGATGGGGATAACGAGTCCTTCCTTTCTGCTCTTTCGTAGTGTCCTTTTCATCCTCGGTGTCTCTTGCCTCTTGGTGGCACGTAACTCCGCCAGTGTACTCCTTGGTTACTACACTGCGGATGGAGTAACGCTAACGCCGGCCAATCATAGACCGGTATTGTCGATGATGTGTGACTCTGGTGCAATTGCTGGCTATGCTATTGATGCACGTAACCGCAACAGGAAGAACAAACTTACAAACCCTTCTTACACAATACTCATACAAATTATTGTTAGGATTGTGTTGTTAACGATTAGAATAGTCTAAATAGGCAGGTTACCCATTGTTATTTTCGATTACCTTTCGATTCTATTTTGATAGAGATCCGATTCACACATTAAAACATGATTTTTCAATTTCAATATATTTCATAATGGTATATTGTAAATCCTCTATCAATGAAATTTTACTTTATACAAGCCATGTTGAGGACTATACCGTTCTTAAGTATTTAAACTTCTCTTAATGCTTATAAACAGGAACCCCCTTTAATTGTACCATCATTATTTCTAAATCCGACATGTTAACTATCTACCTACTAATAAACTACGAGTAAAGGAATAGTTCTTTATGTGTTCATATTACTCATATTGTTTATTATGTGTTCATATTTGTATGCACTATCATATTTCTTGATGAGAATTGGCTTAAATCTCTTTTTTTTTTCTTAGCTCTCAAATTTTTAAGATTATAGATAAGGGAAAAATAAAGGAATTTATTTGAGGTGAGCGGATCCTTTTACTAGGAGTACCTGTTTGAAGGTGCATTGAGGGAATTAAGGAGTGTGGATTAAGCCTCGGTAGAGGTGGGAATGTTGCGGTGCAGTGGTGAGAGTCCACTGAAGGCTGAGCCTAGAGTCTCTCTAGGCATGTAGTGTAGTCTTATTTAGTTGGATAGCAGTGATGGGTGCCCCTTAGAGGCTTGTTGGTGGGCCAAGCGCCGTGATGTACACCATTTGGTCTGCTTTACCAGATCTTGAGAGTTGCCATCTTGCCGGTAGCGGTGGGGGTGTCATGTCTTGGAACAGAGGGTTTTGGCAATGTTTCATCGAGCCGAAGAATTTGATGTGTCTTCTTCTGATGGCTTCGGTGATGGTGGGGACATCGAACTTTTCGTGGATGTCAGGAGCCTTCATTTCACAAAAAGGGGTATGCCATAGTGCCGTGCGCAGGATGTTGTTCTGGAAGCTCTGGAGTCTAATTATGGTGCTCGTGCGGAGAAAACGGATAAGCGGAGTCCCAAACAGCAGTGATGGCCTCAGGACGCTCTGATATATGAGCAGTTTCAGCCGAAGGGATATAGCCGGGCTTGTGATGAGATGGTGGAGAGAGTAGTAAGTCCTACGTACTCTTTTCAGCTTCTTCTGCAGGTGTCTGCCTAGGTTGAAGCCTACATAGCATATGCTATAGGCAAGTTATAATCAGTCTATGTTGAATCAGTCCGTCTATGTTGAAGCTTTTTTTTCCCATGCTGGAACGAGAAAACGATCCCTTGGCTGGGTTTACCTGAATGTGGACAGCCTTTAGAGCTTTCGCTGGGTTGAGGCTGGTGCTGTAGACTCCTATGTCGTCCAGCTCCTACTTTGTGCGCGGTGTAGATGTTGAAGAGTAGGGGATCCAGCACCGACCCTTGGGGTACTCCGGTGATGAGATTTTTCCTAGTGGTTGATATGGCTCCTATTCGCACAGAAAAGGTTCATCCTGCGAGATAGGAAGCCATTATGTTCTGTAGTTCGCAGGAAATTCGTGCTTGTTCAGGCGTCGTAGGAGTGTGTGATGATCTACAGGGTCGAATGCTTTCGGCAATCAAGGGAGATCATCGCAGTGACTCTGTTGTTTCGCATGTTCGTTGCCACGGGCCACTGCAGTTTCACTAGATTGCAGTCCGAACTGAGTTCTTTACTGAAGCCGGTCTGTTGAGGTGGGATAATGTCTTGTGAGCCACAGTGTCTGGTGAGAAGATTATTCAGAATCTATTTTTTTTTTTATTTTTTTTTTTCTTAACTCTCTAATTATAAGATTAAGGATGAGGGAAAAAATAAAGGAATATTTGGGTTGAGCGGATCCTTGTACTAGGAGTACCTGCTTGAAGGTGGTGTGAGGGAATTAAGGAATGTGGGAAGCCTCGGTAGAGGTCGAATGTTGCGGTACAGTGGTGAGGGTCCACTGGTGGCTTGGCTTAGAGTATCTCTAGGCATGGTGTGCAGTCATATTTAGTTGGACTCTGTAGACTCCTATGTCGTCCGCATACGCCACTACCTCACAATTGGAGTATGATGCTCCTACTATGTGCGCGATGTAGAAATCGGTCCCGAAATCTCTTCTGATGGTTGATACGGCTCCTATTCGCACAGAAAAGGTTCTGCCTGCTAGATAGGAAGTCATGATGGTACAAAATCTCTAATAGTTGTAAAGTAATTTTAGCCTGTCAAGAAGTTCCATTGTGCGAGTGGCTACTAATAAAACAAAAAATAAACTTATTATACCATCGATCATCGAAACCCTGCGGTAAAAATGCTTATTACCATAATGCTAGGCCGCGCAGAGTGAGCCCGTGCGATTTTCACTGACCAATCGTTCTGGAATTCCACCGGCCCAGTTCAGCGACGATTATCTGCTAATGAGACTCGCTTATTATTAACAAATGATCCTACTCTTAATAATTGGTCCTGTCTTCCTTCGGTTTGTACGGGGGTGAGGAGAAAGCCTCCCTGCATCCGGCTGGCAATTGAATTCAAAACGAACCTCCATCAAAATACTCCAATCAAATGTTGTTTTTTTTTTAAAGAGTTTCTTGCTGCTCAAATTTTTAATTGGTGGAAAGGTAGAAAAAGTTTTAAACCCTTACTCTTTTCAGGTGGGAATATGGCAAACATTTATTTTGAAGAACTTTTGAAAATCATGTATTTCAATTCGTACAATTTCATGAATATGATCCATTTTCATCTCAACATCGTGAAGAGATAAAAATGAGCAAACTAGTTCCAAATACAAGCAGTATAAATTTAATTATGAAAGATAGTTAGGAATAAAATGAAAGATAGGATAAGGGAAATATTAACAACCAAATAACAACATAAAAGAAACATGTTAATCAATAATCAGGAAATCAATAACGCGAGATCTCTTGAAGTGAGGTGAATTGAGTTAGCTGGAGACAACCGAGACTGAGTTTTTCAAGAGGAATTTACTTATACTTACTGATAAAGTGGGTTCAATATAAATTTGCAGTTTATTAACAATAGCGATGATGCATACATGCTAATCCTATTTTCCTATCAGTAAAGTATGAATGGTTAATATGTGCAATGATAAAATATTCTTAATAGTTATTGATATAGTTCTGACCAGGGAATTCCATAACGAATATCACAGACATTTTATAGACCAACCAATTTTGGACTCAGCTCACAACTTTGATATGATTGCAAATCGTATCCATTTTACTCCACGGAGTAATAAAGTTTCCTGTTTTGTCATTCAGGAACAGAGTTTATGATTATTATGATTAACCAGCCTTATTAAAACGAAATACCACTACTTTTTATTTAGAGTTTCTCCTGTCAAGTTGTTAGCAATGGAGAAAATAGCTAGTGGACTCCAAGTCGGAATGCTATTGTGACCTTCCGAAGCCCGGATGACAGGTGGCAATAAGGGGCTGCGACATACTATCAAACTCTCTTTCATCGACGAATAACAGAACTCTTCACACAGGATAAAGTCTACACACAAGTGAGAGAATGTTTTGAAGAATAAGCGTTTCGCGAATTCAATTTTTCATTTGTATTACTTACCTAATCGTCATCCTACGCGCTAGGCGTATTAACATCACTTTGAACTATATATTGAAACCTACCTCATTTTCTATCATTTTATTTTTTTAATTTATTAGATCAATTAACCTTAACTAATTTGGTAGGTCCGTCATGAGATCTTTAATTCAACTTGTTTTTATGTCTTCGACATAGGAAATTATCCCGATTGAATCGCCCGATCTCAAGGCTAATGTTATAGTTATTAATAAATTGAGAAACTGGGAATTGTGAAATATATACAAGTAAAATGGTTATAACAAATAATTATAATTATAAATAGTGCTGACATTATTTATATAAAAAAATATTCAATTCCTTTTGAACAAGGATAGTTACTACTAATTAGTTATATAAAAAAAATGATAATTGAGCTCAATCTCTTTTTAATGGATCCATAATAAAAAAACAATATCTATATCACCCAATCGATGATATCCGTGTAATCTTCTTCTTCTTCTTCTCCTCTGCTTGTGTTGATGACCGTCAACGGAACGGGAGCTTGCTCTGCTTTGCTCTCTGGCTCTTGGCTAAGACTGACTTTATCTCATCCCCACTCCTAAGAGCATAAGGGCTGATGCTGGACAAAGTGGGAGGGTGGCTGGTCATGATATTCTCAAATATCATGAATGTTACAATTGCCTTCCTCACCTTTTGAAACCTACCTCATTTTCTACCATTTTATTTTTCTAATTTATTTGATCAATTGACCTTAACTAATTTGGTAGGTCCGTCATGAGATCTTTAATTCAACTTGTTTTTATGTCTTTGACATAGGAAATTATCCCGATTGAATCGCCCGATCTCAAGGCTAATGTTATAGTTATTAATAAATTGAGAAACTGGGAATTGTGAAATATATACAAGTAAAATGGTTATAACAAATAATTATAATTATAAATAGTGCTGACATTATTTATATAAAAAAATATTCAATTCCTTTTGAACAAGGATAGTTACTACTAATTAGTTATATAAAAAAAATGATAATTGAGCTCAATCTCTTTTTAATGGATCCATAATAAAAAAACAATATCTATATCACCCAATCGATGATATCCGTGTAATCTTCTTCTTCTTCTTCTCCTCTGCTTGTGTTGATGACCGTCAACGGAACGGGAGCTTGCTCTGCTTTGCTCTCTGGCTCTTGGCTAAGACTGACCTTTATCTCATCCCCACTCCTAGAGCATAAGGGCTGATGCTGGACAAAGTGGGAGGGTGGCTGGTCATGATATTCTCAAATATCATGAATGTTACAATTGCCTTCCCTTATAAATAAAAAAAATTTATGAAATTTTTTTTTTTTTTTAAGTGGATCCACGATATTATGTTGCTGCGTTCGATTTGTTGAATTGGTTGTTTATAACGGGTGTTGAAATTTTACAAAGTTTATAGTAATAATAGTTCAAATTTTGCAAGGTTTTAAATTGCTTGAAAAGCGTACAAGTTGTTTTAATTTTTACTTAACTAAATTATTATGCTAATTAGTATGGATTAGTTCGAAGGTACATTGTTTTATGGATCATAACGCGATTTGGAAAACATTTGTTGAAAAGACGGTTGAGTGTGATTAGTAATACATATTGGTTTTTAATTAAAATACTAGACAATTCTACTGGTAATTAGTAACAATAGAGAAAAATTGTTGAGTGTGTGTGTGTGTGATTTGAATATTTTACCTGAGTGAAAAGATAGTGTTGATAAAAAAATTATAAATGTTACGAAAAGATAGGGAGGTCGTTGTCGTGTATAAAATTGTATGAGCTCATTTTATTTCCTTGCTATAAAATTAATTATAATGGACTTAAGCATTCAAAGAATATTTATGATCTGTTTTATAGATTAAGTGATAATGAAAGCAAAAGCTTCACTTGCTGATAATTCCATAGACTTTACTAGGGTCAATACTTCTAATAATAGTTTGTTTTTGTTTGTATAAACTTCTAAAGTTTATGTGTCATCCGATCAGTATTATTTTCATTTAGTAATGAAAATAATAAAAGAAAACTATAAATTTTTTTCTTTTTTTGAAGTCATATTGTATCGAACAAAAAACATCCCTGTAATTATTTTTAAATGCCTTCCATTCATTAATTTTAATGTTGTTCAAATCAAACACGCAAAAAGGAATTTCATCAAGATGAGTTGGAATTTGAGATTCCAATTTCTTCATATCCAAAACTTTATTTTGAATTATTTTTAAATTTTTCACGTTATCGCTGGTTGTCTGCTGATGCTCTGTAATTTGATCTTTCAATGAAATCACTTCTCCTTTCTTAATATTCGCTGTATCTTCTAACTCTGAAAATTTATTTTCCAACAAACTCATATTATTCTCATAGTCAAGCTTTATTAGATCATGTTGATGTGAGGTACACTCATCATTGTTATCTGCAATCTTCTGTTCATCCTCCAATGAAGTCATTTTCTCTTCATTATCCTTAATTGAATATAAGCTAAGATCTGTCTGACAATCAGCATCAACTAGTTGTGACTTTGTTAAATTTATTTTTTCATGATCTGTCGTATTTTTCAATAGAATGATTTCTTCTTTTAATTTTGAATTTACATTATTATTTACTTGGAGTGTTCTCTCCTTACAAATTCGTAATTGTCTATCTAATTTATAGTTTACATCCGTGTAACCTTGTTCGAATTTAGCCGATCTTCCCGATTTTATTTCTTCCCTTAATTGATCAAACTTCCCGCTCAACTCTTTTTGTTCTTTATTATTTTCTTTAATTGCGTTAAATTGACTGTTTAACTGGGCAATGATCTGTTGTAACATCTGTGTTGTAACGTCGACAGTGGGATTTATAGTGGGTACAGCCCCAACCGGGGCCCCAACCGTGGGCGGCGTACCCTTCGCTGCCGTAAGGGTGTCGTTAATATTTGTTTGGTTTGTTTCGGCACCCTCGGGCGGCTTGAGGGGCCGATTTTTATTGCCCTGTTCCGGCCTGAGCGTATATTTTAGTTCCTTTGTACTCCCTTTTTCTACTGGGGTCGTTTTACCTGAATCGGACCCAGACATGTTTGTGTTCGTGTTTGTGTAACAAATGTTAAATTAGAAGAAAAATATAATATGTTAGTAAATAGTTCTAGTTATTATTCTAACATGCAATACCTCACAATTCCTTTGGTTTCTTTAGAATTTTTGAAGTTAATCCCGGAGCGGCCCCCATTGAAACCTACCTCATTTTCTACCATTTCTTTTCCTAATTTATTAGATCAATTGACCTTAACTAATTTGGTAGGTCCGTCATGAGATCTTTAATTCAACTTGTTTTTATGTCTTTGACATAGGAAATTATCCCGATTGAATCGCCCGATCTCAAGGCTAATGTTATAGTTATTAATAAATTGAGAAACTGGGAATTGTGAAATATATACAAGTAAAATGGTTATAACAAATAATTATAATTATAAATAGTGCTGACATTAATTATATAAAAAAATATTCAATTCCTTTTGAACAAGGATAGTTACTACTAATTAGTTATATAAAAAAAATGATAATTGAGCTCAATCTCTTTTTAATGGATCCATAATAAAAAAACAATATCTATATCACCCAATCGATGATATCCGTGTAATCTTCTTCTTCTTCTTCTCCTCTGCTTGTGTTGATGACCGTCAACGGAACGGGAGCTTGCTCTGCTTTGCTCTCTGGCTCTTGGCTAAGACTGACCTTTATCTCATCCCCACTCCTAGAGCATAAGGGCTGATGCTGGACAAAGTGGGAGGGTGGCTGGTCATGATATTCTCAAATATCATGAATGTTACAATATACCACATCTACGCGCAAGGCGTATTAACATCACTTTGAACTATATCTACCACATCTACGCGCTAGGCGTATTAACATCACTTTGAGCTATATCTACCACATCTACGCGCTAAGTGAAGAGCGTAGATGTAGCACTTAAAGTTACAAGTGATATTAAATATTATAAGTAGTCGACACAATGAAATAGATAACTGAAGATAAAGTAGCTCAGAGCTTAGAATTCTTTTGTCTTCGATTTTGTTATTGAGTCATTCTGTTTCATAGTTCCTTTAATATCTACCTATATGAGATGACCTCTTCCAAATGAATGAAAATTATAGGATTTGGACTTTTCCATACGTGAGCAAATGTAAACAATAGTTATTTAAATGTATATTATTAAGTTATTTAATTTAGGCGGCTTACGTAATCTGGATCCTCCGATAATTTATTTTTCCTGCTTTATAACCTGGGACTCCTCGACTCTGGCTGGCCTCAGCGAGCTTTGTGTTTGTTGCTGTGTCATCTATCGGGTGCGCATCAGTCGAGGGATTAGTTTTAATTGTGATAAAACAACAGGTGTTGATGACCCTAAAACATAACAAAAGAAAAAATACATATGGAAGGAATAAGTAGTATGGAGTTGGTAATTGATGTTTAATTACAGACATATAGCAGGCAAAACTTATTAATTAACCTGTAGTTAACGCTGTCTTCAACATGGCTTCAAACATTGCAAGTATTGGACAGACAGATGGAGTGACATATACACGCGCTGTGAGTGCAGTGACGTTGAAGTCTCTTGTGACTTTAACGGTCGACACAACAGACCGTGATGTAAGAGATGAGCAACCGTTAGCCAGAGCACAGAGCTAATCAGCTCTAGGTAGAAATAGATTTGTCACGACTGTCCATTATGTGCCCGTGTTTAATAACGGTTACGCAACCCATTTCCTTCAACTAGGAGAGGAGTCTGGAGACAAATCCTCTCGCAGGGACTCTTCAAGATAACCTTTCAGACCTCTCTTCCACGATGGCTCACATGTTCATTTTTATATTGCTACGAGTACTACTTCCTCTTTTTGACTTTTGTCTCAGCGGAAGAGAAAGTTATAGCTAAATAGGAAGTTAATAGTTACCCCCCTCGAATAAAAACCGTTTGAGTTCTCGCTGAGACCTGTCAGAAAGGATTCCATTACTCATTTTTACTCTTGCTAAACTGAACTATTTTTTTTTTTTCAAGATTTATACTTTGCTAGTAATGACTATATTAAAAATATACTGGGACAATGTCAGAAAGAAAGAATGGAAGGTAGACCCTTTACTTATATTCTAAAAAAATTAATATTACGAAAAAGTTGGTATGTATAAAGATTACTTTAATATTTTACATTTTTTGTCTGTAAGAGTTCACATTTATAAAAACAGATTAACTAAAGCATTATTTAAAGTTTATTTGTTTTTCTGTCCATTTTTTTGTACATGGCACAAGAGATGAAATAAATAAGTAGAATGTTTAGGTAATCAATATTAAAAAATTTTCAAAATACTCATTAACAACTGGAGGCCATTAATCTCTTACAGTTATACAAACGGAAAAGAAATAAAACAAATTCATCTAATGTCACATAAGCCTCTCCGATTGAGGCCAGATATTAAATTCCTTAAGAAATAAACGCATATAATTTTAATCTTTACTTATCTAAAGTAAATTAAATAATATGAGCAGAGATGTTATAGATGAATATCTTGTATTATTATACAGACATTACTGAAAAGGTATATTTTTTATAACCTCTTTCCCGAGAAAAAATCTCATATCACCTTGGGGAAACATAACCTCCCAAAAAAATCCTATTTAATCCCTCGATAACAAATACGTGTAATACGTTGCTTTAAATATTCAAAAGGACATTCCAAATCACAAAAAAATTCAAATTAACATAACACTCAAGTATTAATAAACAATAATAATATTTGTGGTAAACACAAGAAATACCACACTCAACATTCTGGTTCTGGGCACTTAAGTCTAATGACTTGCAGTAAACTAGCCACGGACTCGTCTCGATGAAAACTCATGAATATCAAATCGGCTTAGTTAATCTTGGATTTCTTCTCTTTAATTGATACTACGTTTCTTTAGCTGCAGCAATGAGTCATCAACGATGTAATGGGGGTAGTAATAATTGGATTTCTACAATTCTAAATACCTTGTGAATTTTTTCTAGCTATGCCATCAATTGAACATATACTGGAGAAAAATACCTTATTTTTCATAGTATCAATATGAACATAAAAAGCACAAACTGGCTCAAGAACTTTTATGACTAAATATATATGTGTAAAGGTCGCAAAAAGTGATAAAAGTGATTGCCCTCCAAAAAAATCCCTCACCGATTTGATTGGTCTCTACCACTTGTTGAAAATATTTTCCTGGCAGGAGGAGACTTTAACGCGAACCACCTTCAGCTGGGTTCGAGAACTCCAGAGGACTGCACCCACTTCCAATTGCCAAAATTTACAATTTCCGTCATACTGGCTTACAGATCCTCATACCCTCGATTTTTTGAGATCAGGGCAGAGCCCGTTACTTCTTTACCTCCACCTTCATAACATTATGTTCATTCGCATAAATTTTGTATTCTTGCCTTTGAGAATGGCATAGGATGAAAGGGTTGAGGATAGTAATAAAGATACCAATTAGTTGTGGGGAACAAACTGTTTCAACCATAAGTGAAGACTTCTAGACTAGTCAAGACTTCTTTAAAAAAAGCTTTATTTGGTATAACTCGCAAATGTACAATTAGATATGGTAGTAAACTACGAGCTTACTAGCAAAATATATACCTACAGAGGGGTCCAACAAAATGTATCCACTGTTTAAAAGTCCATAACTTGCAAACCAATTGACGGAGTTGTCTCATTATTGGTAGCGTAATAGTTTGTAGTTCCGGCAATCGCCATACAAGCGTTGTATTGCCAGATGACAGTCGCCAGATAGTTAGTGTTTTATTGTTAGTTGTACCTTGTTACTCGAGTAAACATGGCTGACGTAAGGCTTACATTTGATGAAAGGAAGTCTGTTTTAAAGTGGTATTTTAAGTACGAAAACATTAATGAGGTTCAACGGCAATGGCGAAATGTGTATCAAACAGAGCCACCGACACGTTTAACGATTCATCGCATTCGAGACAAATTTGAAGCCGAAGGCTGTCTGTTACGATCTGGAGGACCTGTAACAGTAACAAGTCCATTTAACTCCCATCTTGTGTTACAACAATTCACTCGCTCACCACAGAAGTCTGTGAGACAGTGTGCCCGTGAAGCTGGAGTGAGTCGCTCAAGTGTTCGGCGAATTTTGAAGACAGCAAAGTGGAAGGACTACATCCCAAGATTGCTACACGCAATGAACGAGGACGACCTAGATCGTAGAATGGAGTACAGCGAGTGGTTTAATAACATGGTGCACACCTACAGTGATATCTTTAAGTTGGACTTTAAGCTACACTTTCATCAAAAATGAGACAACATATTTTCAAGTGTAGCTTTAACATTGCAGATCTATTATATTATGTTTGCGAGCGCTATCGCTGAACATACAGACGGACAGATAGACCACGAACCCAAATAAAATATCCTCTCTCTTAGAGATTTATAAATTTTGCACTTGACAAAATTGTATATTTGTACTTTATAACTAAATCTATATCCATATACAAGCTAGTATTTAAACATACTCAAGTTTACTAAAACCTAATTAAAACTGTTTTCAGTTACATAGAAAATAAAAGTGGATCTACCATGAAAATAGTAATATTTCCAATATAATGGAGCTCTTGTGATTAGCAAAACCTATTACTCACTGTAATGAGTGGTAACGGTCATTGCCTATTATATAAGTGTCTGAAATCATTCACGTTTACTCTCACGATAGTCATCCATTGGAGGCAATACTACATCTCGACAGCGTTAAAAAAAAAAAAAAGGTCAAAAGCTCTATTAAAGCGTACCCACTTTAGAATTTTGAAATCTTTAGGACGAACATTACTTGCTTAAGTGAGATCATAGCAAAACCCTTATGTGGCATGACTACGCTGGACTGTGTTAGGCCAACTTTCATCTGTGTATGTGTATTGTAGAATCCACCAGTGTAAATTATGCAATGAGCCGAGTGTCCAAAGAGATATATTTAATGTTACGCAAGGTTATATACGCTCCTAGAGTATGCGGAAGGTGAGGAAATTTCCACTGAAGACCACTCAAGTCACCCAAGGGATTTTTGTTTCCTTTTACAGAGGTCAGCTTTAGAAAATTTTCATATTTTAAGCTCATCAAGAACCGTGCTCAATTTAAAAAAAAAACGAAACATTTAACTTTTCACCCTGTCATTTTCATTGATACGGCATCGATCTTTAACGTACTAGGCATACCATAATGCCCCACAACTACAAGTTCTCATATAATGTGTTATATTCTTACAAAGTTCATCTTGTAAAGCCCAAAGAGCATGAGTGCTGATATTATGCCCGGGTGACTTAAACATGGCTTTTATGTGGGAGTATGTGACTGTATGAAACCTATTGCCCGTTCCATGAAACACCGTTAAAGGACATTAATCAAGTATGTATTTATTTTGTTTCCTTTGCATAAATATAGAAATTGTATTCATTCCAAGGCTCAACTTTTGTTTCCTTGGCAATAACTCATATATTTTATTTTGCCACCTCTATTCATTTATGTTTTTTTGTTTCAATAATAGGCATTACTGCACATTGTCAATGCGAGATCAACTTACCGAATGTTTCCAGGATATGAACTCCTTACTCCTCGAATCCTCCAACAACTTCCTCCTAAAGCTATAATCTTCCTAAACTACATTTATAATTGGATTATCCGAACGACGCACTTACCTCTCCTCTGGAAACATTCCGTTATTGTCCCATTCGCCAAACCCGGTAAACCACCCAATGACGCCTCACCTTACTGTCCAATTAGCCTACTCCCTATCCTCTCAAAAATATTTGAAAAACTCTTATTAAAATGTTTACTTCCAATTGTTGAATCCAAAAACCTTTACCCTACACTCCCGTTTGGTTTTCGTCAACGACATTCAACTGTTCTGCTTGAGAAGACCTTCACGTAGTCATCACATATCCTGAGCCCTTGAAACCAAACAGAACTGCACTGCTTTCAATCTGGACATAGCTAAAGCTTTTGACAAGGTTTGAAACGCAGGTTTGCTTTACAAGCTCAAAAGATATTTACCCTTTTCCTAATCCTATAGTCCTACCTTTCAAACCGCTTCTTCCAAGTCCGCAGTAGCTTAGAATATTCTAAATACTAACCCATAAAAGCAGGAGTTTCACAGGACAGTGTCCTAGGCCCCATCCTCTATAACCTATACACTGCTGACGTCCCCTCTACCCCCAATACCTTCTTGTCCACATTTGCAGATGACACTGCAGTCCTGTCAATCCATTCAGACACTGATACGATAAGTATTGGTGCAACCTGTTTACCACTGTTTGTGTGAGTTATCCGTAAAGAATTAAATATCCTCTAGGTGATAACTCAAACTCAGGTAGGTTCTATGGCACAAAATGTACTCAAGGAAAAAATATAACTGATGTAAAATAAAATGCTCTGGCCTAAATACAACCAATCGCCTTGGATCCATCATGCAAGCAAATTGTTCCCACATTACCTTTACCCTCTGCCGCAAGTCCTGTCCACTGGTTTATTTTAATTCTTCTCTCTGTATCCGAGACAGTACGGTACTTAGGCTTCCATCTCGACAAACGACTGACCTGGAACCCACATACGAGGCTAAAAAGACAAGAACTAAACAGACGCTTTGGACAACTGTACAGACTACTTCAAAGGACATCCCATCTCTCAATAGAAAATAAACTACTAATCTACAAAGTTATACTTAAGCCAATCTGGACATACGGAATAGAGCTGTGTGAGACAGGAAAAAAGTCGAACATCAAGCGTATCCAATCCTTTCAATCAAAAGTCCTGAGAACAATAGTAAATGCCCCTTATTACGTCAGCAACAAAACCCTTCATAACGATCTTACCTCACATTCTTGAACTCATCCCTTCCAAGTTCATGAAATTCCATAGTAACCTACCCAACCAACCTGATTCCCTAGCACAGTAATTGCACTGCACCACTCATCTCTACAATCCTCCTCGGAGACTAAAGCGGCAGTATCAGTGGATTTGGAATGAGCGAGTGAATGAAGAATTACAAATATGGGATGAATATATGCCCTACTTGACCGCAATTACTTATTGCCCAATTAGGAAGGTTATAATTTTACCGAAGTAAAGATTTTGATTAATTAACCTTAATTGATAATATGGTGTTAGTTTACTGAAGTGATATATGTATATAGGGCCTGTAATACTAATCACATAAGTCTAAAATAGGTTTGACAGATAGACCTACTTATGTATATCTCTCAGTTATTCATTGGGGACTGTAGCGACCGCTAACTACATAAGATAAATCACCCTATACTCTATTGTATATATATTGTGAACAAATGTAAATAACATTACCAAATTATAGATCATTGTAAATATGGTAAACAATAAAACATGCTTAGGAGCCAATTAGTTATATGAGCTGGGACACCAGCTGTCAGGGCAGGTATAGACCCAACCGCCGAGAGACCTTCCCGGCTCTGTCAGAGGACAAAGGAAACCACACACTCAAACATCATTGGGTACTACAAAAACGGCCTTATTTAAGACCGGAGGTTTGGGGCCTGTATATCATTCTCCTGTGAACTAGAACTGGCTCGTGGCTGCTCTGATGTAAACTCTGCAACTTGGCTGCTTCTTTATGAAAAACCTCTGCATCTCTTTCTCCTCACCTCGCTACGTTTTAGTCCGGCGTTGTCAGACCCCACGTCTTCCTAGTGGGAATCTCTGCCTTCGTCTCGCTGAATCTAGCACCTCCTTGGGGGAGACCTCTTTTATTTACCTAGCAGTGTCTCCCACGGCCATCCAGTCTGTCTCTATCCAGTTCATACTCACCTTTGGGACCCGGACGGATTTGGCCTACCCTCAGATACCGAGTGTGAATTCGTGGTCATTCCAAGACCACACAAACTACCTACCCTATACCTCTTCTCCTGAACATAGTACATTGTCGGGGCACATACCTATCAAAAAATGGAGTCAGATAGTAAAGCCGTGATGAAACGACTGTCCAGGTTATAAACTCAATCAACCCTTACTTCGCCACCAGGTCTAGGGTAACTAGGCACCCCCCTCGTGACGACCCGACAGGGACAATCAAGTGTTTTCACTTTTTGTTTTATACACGCATGCATACAGACGAAAGACTGCTTGTGCTGTGCCTGTCTGAAAGAATAACGTTTCACTTGGGACTGGGAAATACCTAGACATCCCTTAAAATACCTTGTTATTATACAAATGTGAAAGGATATATGAAGACGTAGAGGTGGAGCCGAGGAGTCTGGAGCTAAAAGAGGCCACCAAGAAAGCTGCAGGATCTGAGCGCCCTAAAAATGTCCAAAGATAAAGGGTAGAAATTAGCAGTATCTTAGAGCCAATGGCCATTGACATTGATGGAAAATAGTTATGGAGCTAATTAATATAATAAATGGCTATAACTCTGGCATCTGATAAATGGAGAAACCTTCGCCTGCCTGGGGGCTACGTGCCCATCGCTGTATATCTAACCACAGGAATAAACGGAAATGCACACATTGCCTACATTATTCATATTATAGCACTTCCGGCAACAACTAATTTCGTTCTGGCCAATAAATTACAAATTCATGTTTTTATTGTGGTTCATATTGCTCAATAAATAAAGATAACCGAACCAATCCTCATAGGAAGGCGGTTCTAGGAAGGCGAAACTTCCCGTTGGAACTGGGTTCGTTCTTGTGCAATGTAACATTTTGTTTTGTGAAAGTTCTTCCTGGTCTATTTACTACCTTTGAGTGCAGAACCCAAACACAAACATATAACTACAGAGGAACAAGTGAATGTCAGTTAGCTGTGACAAACGTTTGATAGACGTTGTACCACCATAAAAGGTTTATATAATCTACTGTACAAACTTGAAATATTTCAATATAATTAAGGAAAATACCATTTTAAAAAACAGGTCACCTTAATTAAGTATTGATAATAATATATTATTACGTTCTTCTAATATATTAGTTTTATTGTTAACTTTTACTTTAAATATATTTTATTTACTATTTATTATTAGGTTCTATTAACAAAAATAATTCTGGCAAAAAGATGAATTTAATTTTAGAAACATAAAAAAAAAAATAAACTTATATTAATTATATAAATACTTGTGTATTAACTCGATTCATTTTCTTCTTCAATGGTCTTCTTTCTATTCAAATTTATAATTCTTTTCTTCGTGCTATTTCTCTTCCGTTCTGCTTTAAGTCAATAACCACTAACCAACAAAGTTTTTAAGTTTTTCTTACTCACAATCTCAAGCTAATAACATGTATTACGGGCTGATGCCAAAGCTAGATGAGAATAATTCTCAGTGTGTTTTAATTATCACAACCACAACAATACTAATTATAACTGGCTAAACTAGAGAGTAATTCTGTGTGTGTTTCTATCATCACAACAACCAGTAGACTGTCTTTTGTTTTTTCTTTTCACTCTCAATTGTTTTCACCTGCCTTCCCGATTCAAGGTTGGATTAAATATTATATAAAAACTCCACAATATCTAATATCACAACAATATGTATATCTACCCTTCAAAATAACAGAAATATCGTCACGTACTCCACTTTTCTCAAATATCGGCTTATAGTCTTTAGAAGCATATGACCTGCTAGGAAGAGAATTTTAATAAATTACTTATTTACAATTTATTAGTAAAGGGCATACTAACATATACAGCTTAGTTAGAGATTAGTCAGTCAAATAATCTACAATAAGTTTCTAAGCATGATATCTGATAAAGAACGAGTACAATAGTTATGTATGGTATAGCCACAGCTAATTACAGATGTTTTAAAAACAAATAAAGTAATCTAAAAAGTTAAATTATCGGAACATAAGTGTCATAACATATCATGAGGAGTTTAGTTTTATTTTTGTTTTGTTCTTTTTTAATTTATATCTTTTCCTAAATTGCAATGGATGAGTACTTCTATGATGAAAGGATTCATTTATATTATTGTGTTAGACTGGATGCATTGCATGTTACCATAAGATTATTTGAATTGATTTAAATTTGAAAAAAAAGTGAAGACTAAAGTTGCGACCTCATAAAATACATCAGAGGAAGTATGAGGCTTAATAATAAATTTCAACAAGAGAAAAAATTCCATCTGTTAGGGAATAAGTTTATAGGGACGAATTTAAATTTAAAAATGAGTAGCCCCGCTGTAAGAAGGTCGAACTAACTATATGACAGTTTCCACGGCAACTCGACCATTATATCATACAGCCGCCATCTGAGTTAAACATCAGCTCTTGTAAAGCAGTGCTTAGTAAATTTATGACATTTAACTTTCTAATTTTAAATTGTAGGCACTATGCATCTATATACAGGAAATAAAAATATGTAACCTGGAATTGAAGGGAAAGGAATACTGCGGTTGCCGGCACTTAGCCAGTCCGTGGATTAGTTAGATACGTCATACATTTACATATCCCACTTATTTACCAATCTTGGGAGGAGCAAGCAATTTCCTTTCTGTCGCAGCAGCCACAGTGGCTGTAATTAGAAATCTTTAAGTGGTGGGTAGAATCCTGACATTAAGGGGCATATGGTTTAACCAAAGAGCACAACATTAAATGCATACGTAATGGACCATTCCATAGAGGTAGCGCACCTTAGATAACTTGCTGGGCGTAAAACAGTTGAATAAATGAACATTAACGTATCATGTAAACATTATTTGGACATCTACAAACTTAACCCGACAAATTACTAGAAAGAACGGCACTATAACCTCTGATATTTTCTTTTCCCGTTAATGCTTAACAATTGTAAATAATAATTTCTAATATTTTCAAATAATTTTTAAATTGGAAATTTAGCTGTGGGAATACGAGTGCATTGGTAGAGCTCCGACTAGATATTGACGATTTCCCGGGCTTGCCAGTAATTTTTTCTTTGGTTATTACTTGTTAATAATTATAAATAAGAGTAGGATCAACAATATAAATTTCTCGTATAATTAAAAAGGTGAATGAGTAAATAAATACAGCTGGAATAAGTTTTCATCATATCTGCTCAATAACTCGACTCCGGAGCTTCCAGAACAAAATCCTGCGCACGGCACTATGGCATACCCCTTTTCGTGATATGAAGGCTCCCGACATCCATGAAAAATTCGAGGTCCCCAACATCACCGAAGCCATCCAAAGAAGACACATCAAGTTCTTTGACTCGATGAAACATAGCCAGAACCCTCTATTCCGAGACATGACACCCCCACCGCTGCCGGCAAGATGGCAACTCTCAAGATCTGGTAAAGCAGACCAAATGGTGGACATCACGGCGCTTGGCCCACCAACAACAAGCCTCTAAAGGGCACCCATCACTGCTATCCAACTAAATAAGACTGCACTACATGCCTAGAGGGACTCTAGGCTCAGCCACAAGTGGACTCTCACCACTTTACCGCAACAATCAACCTCTACCGAGACTTCCCACACTCCTTAATTCCCTCACACCACCTTCAAGCAGGTACTCCTAGTACAAAGATCCGCTCAACCCAAATATTCCTTTATTTTTCCCTCATCCTTAGTCTTATAATTAGAGAGCTAAGAAAAAAAAAAATAATAAATAAATTTCATCATATCTGTGATGATGGTATTGTTATTTATTATTCAGATGCTCAACAATTATTTTCGTATCATCATTGTCCATTACATGGATAATGACGTGTTTTGTTTAGCCCAAGTTTAGTTTTGTTTAGAATTTTTTTTTTTGGGATAGATATTTCTTAAATTGAATTTTGGGCAGAAATGTCCTGTTTAGTCCAGCAGATGCCTTAAACGTCGCTATCTGGAATAGGGTTAAATTAGAAATAAATATTGTTAGGTATATTTCTTTAAATACTTGCTTATATTACTTAATATGAGATAATCTACTTCAACACATTATATATTATACTTAATTTCTATTTAATTTTTTTTGTATTGTTGTACTGTACTGCGTTTTTACTACCTTTCTCGTGCAAAAGAGTAGTAAGGCATAATATTGTCACTTGTCGCGTAGATATTGTGATAGAAAATAATATTGTCAAACAATAGGATTATTCATTAGGCCATGCCTACAGCATCTGTAAGCCATTAAATGTATTTAAGTAAATGGTGTCCCAGAGTTTCTCAGGGCTGTGAGTGACATTGTTGGTTAGCTAATGAACTGTAAGCTGTTAAATGGACCTTTCCCTGCATCCAGCCTACACACGACATCGATGCCGCAGTAATTAGTGAATACATGAATCATTTAGCAGCTAGATAATCCATCATTATAATAATATTGATAAATTATATGCGACAGATAGACATTGAATCATTATCTTACTACTAGTGCGGAAGCTAGTAGCTCAGCTTCATCAAATCAATTCAAACATCAAAGCCTGTTCAATTTGTGTATTTGTTTAGAATAGATGCTACTGTTTTACTAGCCGATCCACGGATCCGATTATGAATAATGATTTTGCATGGAATTGCTGTAGAATAACTTCCCCTTCATTTCTACATAGAAAAGATAAAACCAACATCGAAATCTTCCACGAAATACGACAATAAATTCAATTTGTCCAGCAACATCTGTTTTATATTCCACAGCTTATATGCCAAGGAATAATTAAAAAAATACGCCATAAATAAATATTCATCAAAAGTGAAGGGTACCACACAACCGAGAAAGATTATAAAAATAAATTTTTTTCATTTTTTCAAAAACGGTTTGTATCTTTTAAACCTTTTGAATAAAAACTCTACTTTTCATTGTATATTATTTTTCTCGCATTTACAGTTTTATAACTTTAGCAGTAAATGAGATAATTTGAGATGTTTTGGAATATATGCTTTAAATTGTAGATGTTACAGACGAACTACTTCTAACTTGTCCTATAATTGCACTAGGAAATATTATCATAGAAGCTAACAAGTATCTTTGCGTTTCTATTTAAATACTGTACCAATAATATTTTATTTTGTTACTAAGCTTCAAAGTTGGTAAGTACTTGAACTTTTAAGCGCGACTACATACTTAGATACAGCAGTAACATGCTGGTGTTCTGTCAATGGTATTTCAAAGAGTGTAATAGTTCGTGGTGCATCTGCCCCAATGTACTTTTACCGTCGCTCAAAGCAGGTGAAAGCTCTTATGTAATCAAGTTAAACTACAATGTAACCAAAACTTTAAGTAGTGTCCCTCGTCTGTTCAGCACATGTCTACTTAATCTGCCGACGTAAGATACAATGTTCATCAACTTATAAAAACAAATATTATCTGAAACATTTTAATTAATTGACACGGTGGCTTACGCTACGTTATCCAAGTATCCAAAACATAAATAAATGCAGGACAATCAATAGCTAAAACATAACGATTTCTAGTTTTGGTAAAAGAAGGAGTACGAGAAGGTAAAAGTGTGTTATAGGACATTAGCTACAAATTATACTAACTACCAATTTATATCTTTAGAAATCTATCCTTAAATATTATAGGAAAAACAAAGTACTAGATAAATATATTGAAAGATAAATGAAAATGGAATCAATATATATTAAAATTAGATAATACATAACAGTGAGCATATACTTACTAACATTCAAAAATGTATCTCCTTTTTATGAAATGGAATAAATACCTGGTTTATTTTAAATTCTAAATATGCTTTTCCTATCCTCAATCGTCGTACAATTAATTTATCATTATTCTTATGTAAAACTACAAACTTAAAATATTAGCGAAGAGTATTTAATAATTTCATTTCTTTCTCTCAATTACATAACTAAATGGATCTGTCCAGTGGATTTTCCCTCGAGGTAAATAAAAAACATTTATGCGGATATTATGAAAGCTACAAAATAATTTCATGCATACTAAGATCGTATTTTTTGAATAAGGAACTTGCAGGCATTATCGAGAATCTAAAGTACGTTAACTACTTGTACAATAAATTAACATAAATTAATATTTAATAGAAAAGCCTTCACCATAAAACAATAATAAATTCAAATAATTATCTGCAAATTGAAATATCCAAACACCTAAAAATTAAATAATTCATTATTTAAGGATTGGAGCGGTGATGAATCCAAGATCCAGCTTGATGGGTTTCTAATAAGAACAACAAACTTGATACAATAACAAAGGTCCAATAACCAACCTCATTATCTTACAAGATGCACATTACATAGAGTTTTGATATTTCCAACTCTCATGGGAGAAAAAAAACTTATTTGCTTGTATGTAATTACATAAAGATTAAAATAAAAATGAGTTTGAAATTGAAATTGAGTTATGGAGCAAGTTATTACTGTGCCGAACATGGTAGGAGTTTTTTGCTCTGCCAGGACAGAATTAAAGTTAGGCCGCTCCACCTTGTGTGTCTGGAGCCTGAGACTGTAAAACATTTCCTCTTTTTCCATTGACAGACGCTGGTAAAGATTTCTCCTCCTCAAACTTTTGCCTTCATTCATGGACGAGGAAGTCGAGAGGGGTTTGACCCCTTTCCGGAGTTCACCGCCGGTGTAAAAGAGGCCTCCCGGATCTCTCCAGCTCCCTTATTAATTACCACGAGGAAGGAGTATTTAGAGCCAATCGCAAAAGACAAATTGCCCATTGTCCTTCTCTACTCGTTCACTGTCTTTACTGTTTTATATTCCATCTTCTCTATGATTGGAGCAACTTTTTTCTTTCTCATTCCTTCCACTTTATTTCTTAAAACCTCACCTAAAAAAAAATGGTAGATTTTAAATATCCTTTGAATGAGAACAGTTTTGTAGTACAACTCTGCTATTTAGAGTTCTACATTTAAGTCAATTTATTTTAAGTATTTACATAACAAACATAATCATTTGCGTCTAACCTAAAACATGGTTTGGTTATGAATAAAATACTCACTCAAGTATTTATAAATTTTAATTTAGGAAAAAAGTATCGAAAATTGTATAGAGTTGTTTGCACTGATGGATACGAAGTCCACAACAAAACATTTCTTTACTAATGGAAAAAGTGTTTGCTTATTCTAGATTTTTATACCATTCCTATAAGCTATACACAATGAAAAGAAATACTGGAAAACTGGTAAACAATTAATTATTTTCAATTCTCAAAAATGTTTATCTAGCATACAATCATACTTATGTAGTTGGATAAACATGCACCAGTATAGTTTCAAGATTTTGAATTAGCGGTACTTTTGACGTCTGTACAATAGGATAAGTTGGAAAACCTGAGAAAATGCTGCGTTTAGAATCGCAAAAAATGATTATTCAAGAGCTATACTTTTGGACAAGTACTGATCTTCGCTTGTTGTTTGCCATTACGTAGGTATGCTCTGGAGTAGCGGGCGTGAAATGATTCAAACGATTTAAAATTTAAAGATATACACAAATCCTAAATTGGTCTGTTCAGGTACAGGTTAAGCTGCAGTAAGGGGACGAATGAAAAGAAACATTATAATATATTATTATTATTATTATATATAAATATAATAAAGTATTAATTGCATTGTTAAGATACCATTTCCCTGCAACTGCGGTGGCGTCATCTCAAAATCCATGTTTAACAGTATTCGCCATATTATCTAAGTGGTCACCAACTGACAATAACTTTTTTCAAGAATTTTTAGCTAACCAAACATTCTAATTTATTGATTAAAAGCCGAATCGTTTCAAAAAAGACATTTATCTAAAAAAGAACGTGAGTTACTTGCAGATGCAGTGTCATCTAATGAAGAAAAGTTTCCATCACTTGTCAATTCTGATTCAAGATAATAATTTTCCTCCTGTTGAAGAATTTTCTCCAGTTTTTGTTTTATACTTTGTGTACGGTTTTTTCTTGTATATTCTTGTTTAAATTTAAATTAGTAATTAAAGTATCTAATTGTGGGGAAAAAATATACTGATTCCTGAATTAATTAGTCTCAGCTACTTCTTTGAATATATTGCAACCCACATACGAGGTTAAAAAGACAAGAACTAAAAAGACGCTTTGCACCACTGTACAGACTACTTCGAAGGACATCCCATCTCTCAATAGAAAACAAATTACTAATTTACAAAGTTATACTTAAGCTAATCTGGACATACGAAATAGAGCTATGGGGGACAGCAAAAAAGTCGAACATCAAGCGCATCCAATCCTTTCAACCAAACGTCCTGAGAACGATAGTAAATGCCCCTTATTACGTCAGCAACGACATATGAACTCATTCCTTCCAAGTTCATAAAATTCCATAGTGACCTATCCAACCACCCTAATTCCCTAGCACAGTCATTGCACTGCACCACTCATCCCTATAATCCTCCTCGGAGACTAAAACGGCAGGTGCTTCGAGACCTGCTATAAATGCATAACAGGGAGTCCAAACATTGGTCAGTTTCTCCTATCATGTCCTGAGCGTATATGGCTCTCGCGCTCCTGGTCAGCCTCCGCTGGCTCGTTTCCGGTGACGCGGCTGACGGAGGAGCGTGAGGAACTTCCCAAGACTCCACTTCCTCTTTCGCATGCAAGGGAGGTAACAGCCATGTGGATTTGGGAGGTCTCCGGTAAATGCTGTGTGAATGAAAATTGTAAATATGGTATGAGTGAAAACATTTATCATCATTACTGAGGCAGATTGTAATTTTAGCACAATAAAGAAGTTAAACATTAGAATATATTGGAAGCTATATTATCGTTCTTAAGTGAGATGACGACTAATCTGTTCTCGTTTGATAAAAAAGGAATATTCACATCTGCGAGGAGACAAAGGTTATTCAATAGGAGTGAGAACCAGCCGTTCGCTTTTACCGGGATCGTTTCCCTTCTGGGTCTGCTTAGCCCAACAGGCGAGGGTGAAACCGTGAGAGCTCCGGAAGTGCTGGGAATAAGCAGTTTCCCATCCACGTCAAATCTATACAAGGACCTGCCTTCATAATAACAAGCACTCATATATGTTTGTACGATCTGCAAATAATAATGTTTGGGACATTTTCAAGCCACGTTTTCTTCTCCTGAGTAACTATGACATAACTGCAAATATTCAAATTTTGCAGAAAAAACGAGAATGTTTACAATCTCCCACTGGCTGGAGTTAATTAAATCATTTTTTTCTGACAGCTAGGGCGTGTTTACCTTAGTATTACTAAATATACAACATCCTTTGAAAAGCTCATTGATGAAAATGAAAATTTCCATAACCTCAGCTCGGTTATGACTAGAGCGTATAAATTATGATGAGTACTTGTTACAAAAAGGACGCTGCAGTTGATCTCCGAACAGGGTTGGTAGAGCTGTTGTTATGGCTTCTATCGGTGGAATGGAAGGGAGCATTGAGGGGTTGGCAGGAATTGATTGAGAGTGCTTAGGAGTTCAGTCAGGTTCAAAAAGGAAAGTGAAACTTAGTTTTAGGATTTAAAAAATCCTATTCAATTATCATCTTATTTATTATTAGAAACTAATTTATAAATTCAACCATGAGCTTTGTAAATTTTAATTCCGCTTTTATTTATGAATTTCTCGTTACACATGCTAACTGCCTTTATGAATCTCATGAAAAATTAGGTCTTTTTTGCTCATTTAAATTTGAGAAAGAAAAGCCAAATTCTAAATGTTCTTTTATTCGACAACCTCACTATACGAGGGTGGTCTGAAAAGTTTACGACCTAACAAAGATACAAGAAGTTTTTTCAGTAATTTTTTTTATTTTTCAACTTAGTCTCCTTGTAACTCTACACACTTCTCCCAGCGATGCTCCCATCTCTGTAACCCATCCAAATAGTACTCGGCGTTTTTCTCTGCAAAATAATCTTTCACGAAGGTGATTGCCTCTTCTTCATTTGACGAAAATCTCTGTCCTCCGAGCGCAATTTTTAGATAAGGGAACCAAAAGAAGTCGCTTGGGGCATGATCTGGTGAGTAAGGTGGATGGTCAAGCAGTTCAAACCGTAATTCATGGATTTTCGCTATGGCAAGCACTGAGGTGTGAGACGGTGCGTTGTCTTGGTGTAACAGGATTTTCTTTTTCTGCAAATGTGGCCGTTTTTCCGCAAGTTCTGCCTTCAGCTTGTCAAGTAATGATGCGTAGTATGCTCCTGTAATGTTTTTTCCTTTTTGAAGATAATCAATTAAAATAACTCCATGACTACTTATCCATGACTACTACTCCATGCCATCACTTTCCCAGCCGAAAAAACAGTTTTTCCTTTTTTTTGGAGCCGGTTCCCCTTTTGCAGTCCACTGTTTGGACTGTATTTTTGTTTCAGGCGTATAATGGTGTATCCAAGTTTCATCCACAGTAATTAATCGGCGCCAAAACTCTGATTTATTGTGCCTAAACTGCGCCAACAGAGCGTTGGAAATGTTCATTCGAACAAGTTTTTGGTCTAACGTGAGCAAATGCGGCACCCAACGCGCGGACAGCTTTCTCATCTCTAAATGTTGATTTAATATGTGACAAACACGTTCTTTTGACATGTTCATAACCTCTGCTATCTCTCTCACGTCTAGCACCATTTGGTGAACTTTGGCGATGTTTTCGTCGGTAGTTGCAGTTTTTGGACGTCCCGAACGTTCATCGTCTCCCAAGCTCTTACGACCACGTTTGAATTCAGCTGCCCAAAATTTCACTGTGGTAAATGATGGCGCAGAGTCCCCATACACAGAATCCAACTTATCTTTGATTTGCGTAGGCGTATTTCCTTTCAAAAACAAATATTTAATGACAGCTCGATACTCGATTTTGTCCATTTTCATGAAAACACTTACATCGACTCACTCAAACGAATGTTACACAAAAACTGCGCGTCCAAAATGGCAAAATGGAAACTTTTCAGACCACCCTCGTAGGTCGTATGTATGAATACACAGTGGTATAGATAGTTCCTAGACAGTATTTTTGCACAAAATTACGTTATTTGTGAGATTCCTTAGTTTAATGTTAATGTTAATTGGTTGAAAATATGGATATTAAGTAGTTTTTAAGTATGTGATTCGAAAGTGAGGAGTGGGGAGTAACTGATGAGTTTGGCGCAAGCGGCTCTAAACTGTTAAAGCATGAAGACGCTGAATAGGTTGTCAAGCTAATGACCCAAGGGGATTCCAGGTAATGCGTGCTGCAAGCTAGACTATATGGGCAAGGCGAAGAGAGGACAGACAAAGAGTGTGCGGTAATTGGAGTGGCTGGTACTTGATCAGCCTCTGTAGTGGCTATTACAGCTGGGATTGGACACAGGCCGCGCACAATGGGGCTTCTCGGGATAGGGGGGGCTAATTATGGTCCGAGTGTCTCTGTATGTGTGTGTGATCGTGGGGGGGGGCGGTCTGCCTCCGGTCAGTCACCCCCTGTCACAGTATCTCGCTCCTACCTCCAGCCAGAGATCGCCACAACTTCAGTTCCTCTGGTCAACGCCAATATTCAAATTTGCCTTACGACCTTACAGATATATAGTGAATAGAAAATTGTGATTGAATTTCTATTAGTGAATAGTTAGCCGTGAATTGCTCTTAGATCTATTCCACATTTCACAAATAGTTTTGATTCCGAGTGCTCTGGTTGTGGCTCAAGTTATTATTCATCAACAACAATGCCTGCCCACAAACCATAAACATATATACTCGCAGTACCCAGGCAGCTTCTGAATATACCATTAAATTTTTTTCAATTAGTACCCTCTGGACAGATATGGATAAATGGCAGTGTGTATCGTGCATTTCAATGTAATCGTAGTACAATTTCGCTCTATTTTCAGCTTTAAATAAGTTGAATGTTGTATATAATTACTATCAACTACAGTATTGTTTTTAATTTTTGTTCGTTGTTTTAACATAATATTAGGTTGGTGCGAATGAAATGTCAGATTCTTAAGTGAATATATTTAACTGCATATCTTTTTCCAAAAGCTGTTTATTTAATCAAAATATGCTCCATTTACTTCAATACACTTTTCCCAACGAGATTTTAATGCATAGATGCCTGTCTTGGAGAAATTCTGATCTTTAGAATCAATGAAATCTGATATGGCATTTTTCAGACTGTCTTCATTTTCGTACTGTTTAGCCCGTAAAAACAGTTCTAAAGGTTTAAATAAATGAAAGTCGGTTGGCGAAAGATCCGGTGAAAAAGGTGGGTGCTGCGAAATTTCATATTTTAATTCATTTAATTTCGCAATTGTTTTGTACGATGTATGCGGCCGAGCTCGGTTAGTTCGTGCGGTATCCACTTGTCCGTTTTTTTCACCTTGCCAATTTCAGAAAGAAGTCACAATATTGTTGTATGGTCAACTTCCATTCTGGCGGCAAGTTCCCTTGAAGAAACAGTTGGATTCGTTTCCACCAATGCTTTCAGAGCATCATTTTTCACAGACGGTTCGGGTCTTCCACGTGGTTCATTTTGCAGGGAAAAATCACCAGACCGAAATTTTTGAAACCAACGCTGCACTTTTCGATCGTTCACAGTATTCTCCCCAAACGCCTGGTTTAAATTGCGTGCAGCTTTTGTAGCATTATTACCAAGTTTATACTCATATAAGAAAATTACAGGAATATCGGTTGAATTCATATCGGTGCAAAATTCAAAGCAAATAACAAAAGGGAACACTTTTGAGAAAATCTTCTTTGCTAAAATGTGACTCTGGCAATGGACAGTACGACTATAAACCAGGTTATGTCAAAAACAAAAGCATAACAAAAACAGGGAGACAAACGTTCACATTTAAAGAAAATCCGACATTTCATACGCACCTACCTACTTACCAAATACCAAATACTTATTAGAAATGATTGATTTTCTCCGTTTATAAATTAAAATCAAATTTAAAATTATAATTTAATTCCATTTTTATATTAGTCAGTTCCAAAAAAACAATGTTTTGTAATCATAGAGTACTTACCAGACTCAGAGTGAAAGTTTTAGCTCTACCTAGTGTATTTGACAACAGGTGTTTTTCGGTTGTTTTTTTTTTAACAAAGCTGTTAGATATTACTTTGATGAAAATAGTTTTGAAAAAAAAAATCGGTTTTAAAGGATTAAAATAATAGGAGGTATTTCCAAGTGTTAAAAGATGTAGTTGTATGTTCTAACTATTGGAAAGGGGAGAGGATTGGCGGGGAAAATTTCGGGCAAGTGCGCATCTCTCTCCCAACTACATTCTATAATATTATGAACCGAAGTGATGAATTAATTATTAATGTCATCATACGTTTATTCGTTAGAATTGCCTAGAGTTAGGTTAGTAGCTCGTATATAAATAACATGATCTATTTGGATAATCAGTTGACGTAGGTAATGTTTTCCCTCTGAAAAAATATTCAATTTCGTTTCTCTGTAAAGTAAAGTATTTATTAATAATTCATGTTAAATATAAAATTGTTTACAACGTTACCTGTAACCGAAAGTATCTATTATTAATCTACGCCAATCATAAAATTAGTTACAATTTTAGCTGTAAACGGAAGAAAAAAACATATATTTCAAACGTTGTTCTTTCCCCAAGTACCTTTTCAATTCCTCACTTTAACTTAACTCAACTTAAAATGGCACTTGTATCTCTACACTTTACCGATCTCTCTGTAACTCCTAGTCGCGACGTTCTGTCGTCTGCTGTGCTGCCACTGGCGGATTTTAAAATTAAGAAATACGATGAATCTAGGCGTGTTTTTTACATATATTTAACTCTATCTATATTTTAAATCCCAACCCAAAATGTAACACTTTGTTTTCAGTATTACGTCTACTTTTGAGATTGGCATAATTCCCTGGATACAAATGGCCCTACTTTCTCTAGCAATTATAATTTTTAGTATCATGTGACATATATGGCCGTGTCCAATTCTTAATTGCTGCACACACGTTTTCATTTTTCACTGATTAAGCGTAAACATGTTGACGTCAAGTCGGGACACCGCAAGTGGTCCCTCAATATCAGAATTCTACAAAAACTATTCTATTTTGGTAATATATATTAAGAACAGAATGCTTGTCTATTGTAGTGTTTCGCAAAATGTTTGACTAGTACTAGTTGAAAAATGACCTTTTGAACCTTTATTGAAAATTGCAATTATTAAGCATATTAAACAAATATTTTTTCTGAGATTAATCTTGTACACTTCGAAAAGCGCAATGTGTGTTTGTTTAGTGTGGGTATTTTTTTCAGTGCGATCGGAGTACCCTTATCGCTTAACGGGATCGAGCACAAAAGGGGTAATTGAATTGAATTGACGTTTTCTGTCTTTATGCAATCTTTAAAAAAGAAAACGTTTCAATGTCCTAAGGCCTGGCATTGATTTTATTCATTCAGGGCTAGTGTAAGGAAGATTGTCTCCTGCATACCCTTGATGGATTAATTGCTATAAATTTCTTCTGCATACCCTTGCTGGATTAATTGTTATAAATTTCTTCTGCATACCCTTGCTGGATTAATTGTTATAAATTTCTTCTGCATACCCTTGCTGGATTAATTGTTATAAATTTCTTCTGCATACCCTTGCTGGATTAATTGTTATAAATTTCTTCTGCATACCCTTGCTGGATTAATTGTTATCAATTTCTTCTGCATACCCTTGCTGGATTAATTGCTATAAATTTCTTCTGCATACCCTTGCTGGATTAATTGTTATAAATTTCTTCTGCATACCCTTGCTGGATTAATTGTTATAAATTTCTTCTGCATACCCTTGCTGGATTAATTGTTATAAATTTCTTCTGCATACCCTTGCTGGATTAATTGTTATAAATTTCTTCTGCATACCCTTGCTGGATTAATTGTTATAAATTTCTTCTGCATACCCTTGCTGGATTAATTGTTATAAATTTCTTCTGCATACCCTTGCTGGATTAATTGTTATAAATTTCTTCTGCATACCCTTGCTGGATTAATTGTTATAAATTTCTTCTGCATACCCTTGCTGGATTAATTGTTATAAATTTCTTCTGCATACCCTTGCTGGATTAATTGTTATAAATTTCTTCTGCATACCCTTGCTGGATTAATTGTTATAAATTTCTTCTGCATACCCGTGCTGGATTAATTGTTATCAATTTCTTCTGCATACCCTTGCTGGATTAATTGTTATAAATTTCTTCTGCATACCCTTGCTGGATTAATTGTTATCAATTTCTTCTGCATACCCTTGCTGGATTAATTGCTATAAATTTCTTCTGCATATCCTTGCTGGATTAATTGTTATAAATTTCTTCTGCATACCCTTGCTGGATTAATTGTTATAAATTTCTTCTGCATACCCTTGCTGGATTAATTGTTATAAATTTCTTCTGCATACCCTTGCTGGATTAATTGTTATAAATTTCTTCTGCATACCCTTGCTGGATTAATTGTTATAAATTTCTTCTGCATACCCTTGCTGGATTAATTGTTATAAATTTCTTCTGCATACCCTTGCTGGATTAATTGTTATAAATTTCTTCTGCATACCCTTGCTGGATTAATTGTTATAAATTTCTTATGCATACCCTTGCTGGATTAATTGTTATAAATTTCTTCTGCATACCCTTGCTGGATTAATTGTTATAAATTTCTTCTGCATACCCTTGCTGGATTAATTGTTATAAATTTCTTCTGCATACCCTTGCTGGATTAATTGTTATAAATTTCTTCTGCATACCCTTGCTGGATTAATTGCTATAAATTTCTTCTGCATACCCTTGCTGGATTAATTGCTATAAATTTCTTCTGCATACCCTTGCTGGATTAATTGCTATAAATTTCTTCTGCATACCCTTGCTGGATTAATTGTTATAAATTTCTTCTGCATACCCTTGCTGGATTAATTGTTATAAATTTCTTCTGCATACCCTTGCTGGATTAATTGTTATAAATTTCTTCTGCATACCCTTGCTGGATTAATTGTTATAAATTTCTTCTGCATACCCTTGATGGTTTAATTGCTATAAATTTCTTATGCATACCCTTGCTGGATTAATTGTTATAAATTTCTTCTGCATACCCTTGCTGGATTAATTGTTATAAATTTCTTATGCATACCCTTGCTGGATTAATTGTTATAAATTTCTTCTGCATACCCTTGCTGGATTAATTGTTATAAATTTCTTCTGCATACCCTTGCTGGATTAATTGTTATAAATTTCTTCTGCATACCCTTGCTGGATTAATTGTTATAAATTTCTTCTGCATACCCTTGCTGGATTAATTGCTATAAATTTCTTCTGCATACCCTTGCTGGATTAATTGCTATAAATTTCTTCTGCATACCCTTGCTGGATTAATTGCTATAAATTTCTTCTGCATACCCTTGCTGGATTAATTGTTATAAATTTCTTCTGCATACCCTTGCTGGATTAATTGCTATAAATTTCTTCTGCATACCCTTGCTGGATTAATTGTTATAAATTTCTTCTGCATACCCTTGCTGGATTAATTGTTATAAATTTCTTCTGCATACCCTTGCTGGATTAATTGTTATAAATTTCTTCTGCATACCCTTGATGGTTTAATTGCTATAAATTTCTTCTGCATACCCTTGCTGGATTAATTGTTATAAATTTCTTCTGCATACCCTTGCTGGATTAATTGCTATAAATTTCTTCTGCATACCCTTGCTGGATTAATTGTTATAAATTTCTTCTGCATACCCTTGCTGGATTAATTGTTATAAATTTCTTCTGCATACCCTTGCTGGATTAATTGCTATAAATTTCTTCTGCATACCCTTGCTGGATTAATTGTTATAAATTTCTTCTGCATACCCTTGCTGGATTAATTAAATAAAAGGCCTTTAATATGGCCGGGAAACTGCACAATTATCCACATCTTTATACAAATAGTATAATCTCGCATCTAGTGCCAAATACAAAACTCTGGCGCATTGTAAATTAATAAGAGAAAATGGGGTTTTCACTATTGCTACTCTGCTTGAAGAAGCACAAGAAAGAAAACAAGACTTACCAATTCCTGATGGCAGATGCACATCAAGGAGTGACACAAACGAACATGTTTTTCACATGAAGTAGGTGTCATGGGATCATTTCCAGACACAATTAAGACCGGAACCAAGAGTTAAGCACTTTGAACTGAGTGAAGCAGCTAAATGTTTGATTTTGTTATTTAACTTTACTATCTTTTACCATTATTTTTATCACAGAATAAAAGTTTACCACATAAACTACTTTACCAACCCTATACCTCTTCTCCTGAACATAGTGCATTGTCGGGGCACATACCTATCAGATATGGAGTCAGATAGTACAGTAGTAAGACCCGTCATGAAGCAATTGTCCAGGTCATAGCCTAATTAACCCTCACTTCGTCACTAGGGCTAGGGTAACTAGGCACCCCCTCATGACGATCGACATATATCATACTTGTTCCTTTGAAAAGACCCAATGCGTAATCTTAAATAGGGTGCACAAAAAAATCTATATAAGCCACCAGGTTCAATGATTATTGATCGCACCATTATTTTTTTTCTAAAATGGAAAATTAATATTATTTACTGGCTAAAAGTGTATGTAAGAAGACTTTTATGTATTTTTTCAAAAATATAAATGTACACATAAAGAGTAAAACATGGGAACCAATTAAAATATAAAGAAGGCGAAGAATAATGGGACGGTGCACGCCATGGATTTGAAACCGTCAAGAAATATTTTGATTTATTTATTATTTGTTTTTGACGTACATTACAATGTGGATTATTCGGTGGTTTGATAGCCCGGCACGTTGAGCCGGTGTGGAGCAACACGTACCGTTATTTTAAACAAGAAAGGGAAGAAGAAACAGACTGACGTACATGTTTGCGCAAAGTCCTTCGGTCATTCTAAGCACGGTGTGTTCTTTTTATTTAATTCACTTAGGGATACCTCTGCGCGTACCGATACACTGTATCTATCCGATACATAAAACTCTAAGGCAATAAATAAAGAATGTATCTTTTCTAAGGATACATATATCCGTTTATCTTTTAACCTGACATCCACAAACACCACGCTGTTACGCTCTAGTCGAGTAATTAGAATATTTGATTTCTAGGGATGTCATATAACTATTCTACTACTGATAGATTTCATTCCTCGAATCTTGAGCGTATTGCATTAGCGTAAAGTTGTATAACATTAAACCTTATTCAAATACTCAATTTACTTACCGTTGATCCCAACTTAATCTAAACCCAAAGTAACTTACCTTAATAAATTAATGTGGTGATCAAAATGGAAGGAATTCAATGGTAAAATATAATTTACTGGACAAAATGTTTTATTAACCAAAAGAACAAAATATTAAAATGTTTTCTCGAGGAATGACTGTTTTTTTTCTTTATGGCCTCACCTTGGACTTCGGACCACCTATACCACAACAGAGGGGGTAAGTACATGGGTCTACTAATAGCCTACTTCAAAAGAGGGGTTTATGGTATGCATATGGCCTCAGTTTCTTAACATTATTTAATAATAGTACACTACCTTCTCCATGTCGGTGGTTGAACATATGACAGTCCTCTGGCATACACAAACTATCATTACTTCTTTTATGGAAAACGAAGCAATAAAAAACGTTTCTTAGCAATCAGTAACATATAAAAACCAAACCAAGGGATGGGTTGCCCGAAATTTTTTTACCGAATGGTTAATCTCGCAATTAACACGATAACCCCCACTCCGTTCCCCCATCGATGGCAGGACGCTGTCGCGGCTGGAACGCTTTAGTCTTAGGTTCTAGGTTTAGGTTTTAGTGTTAGTGTTTTCCACGGCCGTAAGCTGAAGGTGAGCCTCATCACCTAGTGAGTGTATGTGTATTGGACTTATTAACAACAATCTGAAAGTATTATATTTTATGCACTCCTTAATATGCATCTACGAATGCAGCACGAGGAGACAGCTGTAATTCCAAATTTATTTTTGTCATTGTATATTATCAATAAAGAGGTTTATCCTAGTAAACCAATAGCTAATATGGTATAAATTATTCCTATAATTCCGAAGGCTTCAATTTTTCCTCTTTCTTGTCTAATAACATGTAAATTTATCGTGAATAAAGCAAGATTTTAATCTGGGTGTAAAGAATTTTTAAATAAACCAAAATCTACCTGCTAAAGCTTTGCTACTTCATAGGAAAGGGATTAAAAATTCTCCACGCACGTGCCAAATTAGAGATTTTTTGCAATTTATTTTCATTTTCTGGATTACAATATGAACAAACAGCTGTAGGAGCGATGTCATATTTGGATGCCATCGAAGCAGCAAAAGTTGAGTTCTTTTGAAAACTTTTTTACAGCCGGAAGAAAGTCTCCCTTGAACCATTTGGTAAAATCATTTTGGGTAACTCGTCCTTCGGTTTGGATTTTGTGTCTTACTTATGAATAACATAAGTACTAATAAACCGCTTCGGCCATTGATGTAATACTGAAACCTGATGTTTTGAGTAATTCAACCCGGCGAATTCTGACCAACAGTGACCCATTCAACGCAATGAATGTCTTCACGAAATGGCCGGACCAAAAATATACTGAAAGTGATGATGTATTAGTACAAAAAAGGATGCGAGTATATGTTTTTGATAAAATATTTAAAAGTAAAAACCAAAAAACAATATTTTCCTGTATAATTTGTTCTTAGTATGTATGTATTTTGTTTTTGTCATACAAATATGTAAAATTGTTTTTATATGAATCTATTGAGATTGTACTGTACATAATTAATGTAGTAATTAACATAAAATAAATAGTTAGACACTGTGAGCATATGAATAAATGAATCGTTGGGCTTAGTTGATTGAAGAGGATTGCTAGATTTTCTTCGACTCTCGACTAACATGTACGTATGCCATACCTGAAGCAAAGAGAAGGCTTCAGAAATTATACCAATCGGAAACATTCTCATGTTTCATATTTAAAAAACATCCCCAAGAAGCCTAAAAGATAACACTTTTTTCACTGAGATTTTGAGCCTTCCTCCTAAGAAGGACCTTCGAGATCCAAAGACAGCTAATTGCTAAGCCAAGTGCTTTCTCCTCGGGCGATAAATCAAGAGGACTGGTTGGATGGAGGGGCTGGCACTTTCTTCCTCCCCTCCTCGTACCGGTAGAAATATTTGCGGGGGGAGGACCCCATTCCCGAGGAGAAAAGTGGAACCCATCCGGAACCACTGCCTTACCTGTACTTGACCATGGCTCATTTGGTTCCTTTTTTTTTTTTATTTATAACTCTTTTTTCTTTTCCCCGATCCATGAATTTATTAATCGAAAAAGTCTTAGCACGTTTTAGTTGGACTCATTATTAGTGGAACAGCAGGAAGTCCAGTGTTGTTTTCGCCACAACGTGTGTAGTATGCATTCTTGCATAAAATGTCCTTTCGGGCGAGCTTTTGTCACTTAATCTAATCAGTAGAGAAGAAGCGTGTGAGTGAACTCTATAATCAACAAAAGAGAATTCGTTACTTGATTATTTTACATTGCAGAACATAGAAAAAAAGAGAGACAAATATAAATTTTAAAATAACACTTAAGGCATTTTCGACAAAGCTTTTTATTGTAATGCAATATAATGTATTAATTAATTAATTAGATCATTTGCCCTAGGATATTTGGACTAATGGAACAGGATCATTGGAAAATGGAACAGATTGAGGAATGAGAACTGAAAAGAACGAGAGAATTTACAGCGTGCATGCATTGGAAGCTAAAATAAAAAGCAATTTTAAATGGGCACTAGATAGAACCACTTCGTTCTTTTGAGCAAATAATGATGAGAGGCAATTTAGAAATGCCGAAGTCAATAAAAATCTTGGAAATACTAAGTGTCTAAAGTCCAATGTTTGGTTGTTTCGGAAAGACTATCCAGAGTTTTTTCTAGCGTGTATATACACTAACAACGGTTGTATAGCAGACGAAGGAAGTTTAAAAGATTTTTTATTATGAGCTTCAAACGGGATTAATAATATGAAGCTTCTGAGATAGACCAGAAACTGTCAAGGAACAAATTTCATCAAGGAGGAAAGAAAAAGATGGATAAAATAATTGGAGTTAGCACCAATGCAAAAAAAGAAGAAAATTCTTGAAGAGAGTGTGGAGTATAGATAATAGGCGGCTTTCAGTTGAACGGATATTTGGACGATGTATGTAGATGACAAGTAAGATACTAGACCTCCTAAATAAATATTGTGTCGAGTTGCTGCTAAAGTGCTGGGAGAGTATCACATATGATTGCACATATGATTGCACATATGATTGGGAGGAATACTCGTTGACTAAGCTGAAGAATACGAACCATCAGCTGAGACCATGTTTTCTTCCCCCACCCCCTACTACTGGAATAATGCTCACTTATAATGGGTAAAAGAAGGAATCCATCTTTACTCGTAAAAGACCTTTCTTATTTAATACAGTCCTGCTCAAGATATGAGTCAGGTAAATAATTATTATAGCGCAGTGCCTCGAAGAAGATCAACTTTTGAAAATCTAAGATGTGCGATAGCTCTATAAAAAATAGCTCAAAAATTAATTATGTCATATGTAAAAAAAATAAAACCCATCACCTGATAGCCAACCTTACACACAATTGATTAAGTCTTATATTATTAATTACCAAATACGTCTTACTAACAAACTCAATATATAACAACTGTCTTCATAAAAAGGATATAACTTGAAGGATTGAAAGATGTGAATGTTTTCAGGATCTCAAAAAAATCATCCAGAAAGTGTTGAACTTTGTTTTTTGAGTTTCTGCAAATAAAATAAATCTAAATTATCTGTCAAGTATCTCGTATTTTCAAATCTTAGTTTCTAGCGTAGTGAGCTCTGAAAATAAATAAATATTAAACTAAATCTAAATTTCCAAAAAACTGATTTTGTCTTTATAAATGTTAATGAGCATTTTTATTATTTTATTTTTTCTATTTTTATAAATAATCATCGATTACATTAAAGAAAAGGATTGGGTTTCGCTTCTGAACGAATAAGGGGAAGAAATAAAAAAAACTAATAAAATCCATGGCACCTACTTCATATTTTGAATAGACAAGATGGAATGTCCAGCAATAATACATAGAAATTTAGTTCTATACTTCTTCTATCATTATTAAAAATATATTTTCATATTTCCTATCTGCTGCAGGAGGCTCGTCCAATTGGTTTAGGGCAAAAGACAAATTGAGGACAGCTAGAAATTGCTGACAACCAACACTTACGTGATTGGACCTTCAATAGGAGGGTGGAGGTAGTTCAGAAAATAAAAGACGATTATCACAGACCGCAATGAAGGTAGAACGTGATCTCATTGGCTGTCAGCGATCAACACACCTCTGCAGCCAATAAACGTTCATTACATCACTGACCAATAAACCGATAGAAGAGACTTAATATTACTGGTCAACCGATGACACCTATCCTATGGAAATTTTTTCTGAAACTGATAAAAGGCTCATTTTTGGTTTAATTTATAAATACAATCTATTTAGTCATTCGCCTGTTGAGGTAATTTAGGGTCAACGTCCTCAGCGAGGGCCGAGGAGGACAAAGGTCATGGCATCTCCATGCGCAGCGGCAAAGCAGCATTCCTTATTGCCGGCTGAGGCATCTGGTCCCAGAGTGCGGCTATACAACTGCCAATCAGCTCTTGTATAATTATTTCAGCCTGCCTTATCCACAACGGGACTCAAATCGGTGGCAGAATTCAAATGTCCAAGTTACCGGGCTGACTGCAAACGCCTGGGAAACCGCAACTCGGCTCCCCGTTTGAGCATTTTCATTATAAGTCTGTTCCCCAACACAAAAGGCCAACTTTTAAAAATTAAATATTTCAATCTATGATATTTTATCAAATTTATCCTAAGCATAGGAAACAAACCTGCTGACTAGGAGAACCTGGGTCTAGGCCCATTGTAAAAGAAGGCAAGAAGGTGGCGAAAAGTGCTAGAATGAAGAGGAACAGAAACAGTTCGTGGCTATCGCACTTAACAGATCTGGCAACAGTAAATACTTAAAAGCGACACAATAGTTTATAGTAAAGGCTTTATTAAGGAGGGAGAATGGTTAAGGTGAATAGACAATGTTCATTTGTTGCTTATTGCGTAATCGGAAGGCTGTAGTTACCTGAGCAAATGCTCGGGTCAGCATTGCCAGCAACGGTTATCCCAAGTGGTGCAGTCTTGTCGGCGGGGTGCTTACTGTCCAATGTTAACTTCTTTGCCTTATGCAGCGGTTGGACCAATAGCTGTAAGAACCGACAGTAGCTCTCTTAAGTGTCACTGAATAAAATGTGTGCGGGACCGGGACGAGGGGGTCTAGTTGTCCTGGTGACGCAGACAGAGTTGAATAATCCGTGACATGGATGATTGCTAACGGGCCTTACTATATCTGATAGATATGTGCAGGCTACTTTTGCCTCTTTAAGAGCTCTCTCTGAGGGTACTTAGAGTATTGGGGAGAGCATGGCTCCTTGAGATACTCCACAGGTCAGTAGCACAGCTTCGGAGACGCTATCACCCACCTGCACCCGCATCGATCTCTTTTTCAGGAAGGAAGTCACAATTGGATCCGGGCATTCCCGGTCGTAGAGCATTCGGCACAGAGTCCCATGGTACATCGAGTCGAAGGCCTGCGTGCAGTCTAGCGAAATCATAGCTATGTTTCTGTTAAAATGTTGGCTAGCTTCTGCCTGCAGCATAACCAACTTGGCTTGGCGGTCTCGGATCCTGTACCATTCATTCTTCCAATTATTGGGCAAGGGAATAAGGAGGTCTGGAAGTGGTTGCAGGCTTAGTGGCAGGGGGTGGTACTTTGGTATAGCAGTGTCAGCGGCGTCTATGATCACATCAGTTATGAAAGACAGTTGTCGGTCCACTTCTTCTTTAGTGCGGAGAATTGGAAGTGTATGTAGGTTATGGTAAATTTGTAAACCGTAGTCTTGCCTTGTGGGGCGAGGGGTCGCAACTTTACCATCCACCGCGTACAGTACCGGCCTGTGGTCAGACGTAATACAGTTGAGGGCGGTGCAACTAGTGATACGGTGAGGCTGCCTGGTCACAATAGACCTGTGGGCCACCTCTCAGACCAGATCAGAGAAGGTCTGGGGATGTACGATCGTGAACGGATTCTCCCAGCCCTGATACTTGTGGTGTTATGCCACAGAGTATGTCGGGCATTTAGGTCTCCAACCACCCAGTAGTTGGACATTTGCACGTACGCGTGTAGCAGAGCTGAGTACTCCTGGGGAGACGCATAGGCGGTAAGGTAATTGGGTTTCCACAAATTCACTTTAACCGTCAAGTGGTCAAGTGATGGGGCTTGGGATCACTTGTCGTCAGTGACTACTTCCTTCCAAGTGATGCCATGTCGTACAGCCACGAGAACTCCACCAAATCCGGCGACCCTCTCGATGGCAGTAGAATAGCCCTTTATTTGGATGAATTGGGTAGACTCCCTCGTGTCTGTGAACACTACTATGTCGGGTCGATAGTGCTATCAACACTTCTACCTACACTATTTTGGCCATAAAACCGTCACAATTAACATTTAAAATAAGGTGAATCGCCATTGTGAGCAGCTACAAAGGTTGCAAACAACTAGCTGCAAAGGGCAACTAGGGCGGTAACAGATTCCAGTCTCTGCGCTGGTCGCTGGTCAGGAAGGCTAAAGGAGGTTCTAGTCGGGGCTTCCGGTCAGCCGAGCTTATTGAGGCAGAGAGTGAAAAGGAGCTGGGCTTAAATAACGCAAGGGGTAGAAAAGCCTCCTTCTTGTTCGGGGGAGCGTCCGGGTTCCCGTGAACATCTCTTTCTTCCGTCAGCCGAGCCGGAGTTAGCTTGACTTTTCTCTGGGTCGTCTCTGGAGAGTGGCTCTTTGACGGAGGACTTGCTTGAGAAGCGAAGAGCGAAGAGCCAAATATTTGAGTACAACTAAGAAGAAATGACTGCACGCTTGAATATATATTTATTACAGTAAATAAAATAGTACATCGTTGATTGATTGAAAAAAACAACACCTGTTTGAGGCTATCTACTTTAAAACAGTGTTGGGAAATAATTATGTCTTTATTTGGCTTATATTAGCTCATTTTGAGGTTTGGTCTAATATTATGCATCTGGTAAACTGTTCCCATTAAGTCACTAACTAAAAATAAATATTAATTATAGGTGGGCTAGAGAATATACCAATGGTTTTAATTAATTAATGATTCAATTGAGAGTGAAAGGGTATAGGCTCTTATCTACCTGAGGTCATTGGCCTGATCATCTGTAGAAGGCAGCGTTGTGATATTTGTAAGCCAAAGTGTTAATAAGTTAATATACAAATATCATCATTCGTTATTTCATTCAAAACATTTGCGTCAAGCATATATATATATGTAAAGAAAGTAAGCTTTCTTCAATTAAATTAGCAGCGCTTTGTATATCACGCGCGTGCTTCAGTTGGCTGCCACTAGGTGGAGCTATAGACATATGACCAGAAGGTTTTCAAAAGGTTTTCAGTTTGAAACAATTAAGTAAAGTGCAAACAGTGATAACAATAAACTGTAATTGTTGTTTTATAAGATTGGTTAGGTTTTCTTCTTATAACAATAAGTAATCTGTTTCTCTGTAAAACAAAAGTTTATTTTCTTTTAATTGATGATTAGTTTACAACTATTACAAATAAAATCTAAATTCATACCTGTAAAACAAAAGAAACAACAATTACAGTTTATTGTTATCACTGTTTGCACTTTACTTAATTGTTTCACACTGAAAACCTTCTGGTCATATGTCTCTTGCTCCACCTAGTGGCAGCCACCTGAAGCACGCGCGTGATATACAAAGCGCTGCTAATTTAATTGAAGAAAGCTTACTTTCTTTACAAAATTATATATTTAGTAAAATTATATATTATATAAATGAAATTTTTCCTTCCATTTTTCTCCACGTCAATTTCTTAGTGTTCAAGATTCAATTGGGACAATATTAAATTAATTGAAGATTTTTTAAGATAATATGATTTGGTATCACTTACGACTAATGCACAATGCTCAGGATTTGATAGAATAATCAAATCATTTAGTAGTTGAATAGTTAAATGCATCCCTTTTAAATAAAAAATTGAGGGTAGTTGAGGTAAATGTATAAAATGATATGTGTGTCTGTAGAGAGATACAGCCTTTATATATTTCCTTGGATTTTATGTATTTGGATACAGTTTGATAGACTAGATACATTAGTATTGGTATGCAAGTAAATACCAACATAAAATATTTAAAAAAAAAATAACCATTCGCCGAACGTAGCAACAGTTATCCGTTCCTTTGTTAACTCACACCCTAAACGTTAGGGAACAAATACTATATATATATATATATTCGATTCCTTTTCTTCTTCAATGGTCTTCTTTTTATTCAAATTTATAATTCTTCTCTTCGTGCTATTTCTCTTCCGTTCTGCTTTAAGTCAATAACCACTAACCAACAAAGTTTTTAAGTTTTTCTTACTCACAATCTCAAGCTGATAACATGTATTATGGGCTTTTTATTTCATAACTGAATTCAGATACATATATCAGCCTGATTCCAAAAACTAGAGTGAATATAATGATGTAATTTGTGTAATTGTAATAATGAATTGTAATAATGAATATAATAATCTGTTTTCTCAGAACCAAAACAACAACTAATTATAACTGGCTAAAAAACTAGAGAGTAATTCTGTGTGTCTTTCTATCATCACAACAACCAGTATACTCTTTTTGTTTTTTTCATACACTCTCACTTGTTTTTATTTTGCCTTCTTGATAAGTTGGATTAATATTATATAAAAACTCCACAATATCTAATATCACAACAATATATATATATTATTACGTTTTTTATTTATTTTAATTTTATTTTTAATTTTATCTTTAAATTTTTCTTATCTGAGGTTTTAAGGTTCTGCTAATAAATAATTATTTCTGACAAAAAAGGGAATTTAATATTACAAATAAAAAAAACAAACTTAAATTAATTATATTAATACTTGTCTATAATTTTGCTTCTTCTTCTTCTTCTTTATTTCTCATTATTCATCTTCAATCTAGTTAATACTTCTTCTTTTCGTGATGGTTCTCTTCTGCTCTGCTTTAAGTCCAACAACCATTAACTAAATGAAGTTGTAACTATAATCACTATCTTCAGATAACATGTCTCACGTACTGTGTACTCGTCATAACAAAACAACACACAGCCATCTTGCTTTTTTTAACCTTCCTCTTTTGTTTTTTATCGCCTTCTTGATACACGGTTCGATTAAATCTTTACATTTCAATTTCTTTATACATAAATTTTACAATATCTAATATCACAACAATATATATATAATCTGCGGAAAACACGCCTGGGTTTTATTATTTAAAAAACAACAACAATATGACTGCTGAATTTCATTGTATTATTATGTATTATAACTATAAATAAAATACCTAAACCTTTTCTCCATAATTGTTGATATCGAATTGGAATGATTGTCAAAAGACTATTCAGTAGTTTTTACACAAAATGTATCTTTTTTAAATTTGAAGCCACTCTTACCATGAGTCAGGAATGAAATACCGAAGGGGAAGAATCTAGAGACTCGGAGACTGAGAGCTATGATCTCGAGTGTTTAATGGGAGAAGGCAACCCCCGGGGCGTCCCTAGCGACCCCCTTCCGGACGGGTTTATAGCTGCTCACGATTTCTCCAGAGGCAGGCCCCTTCACCCAAATCTCAGCGGCCAATATCAGTCAAAAGTGAAATTTTAAAGGGTGAGAACAAGAATGTGAGCTGCAGGTGGTGCTCAATAATAATATATTTGTTCTATTGGTAATACGCCCGTTAAGAACACACATGAATTTAACATAAAGTGGATTCTTTGGCATTGATACCGATAAGCCCCCATTAAAACTTGCGATGTGCATAGAAACAAAATATGTAAAAAAAACAAAAAACGAAAAGATACAATAAAAAATATGGATACAAACACAAAATACGCATATTTATTTATAATTAAAAATATAAGATGTAGAACCTGCTTGAAAAAGAAAAATCTACACTCATTTAAAATTGGGAGTTGACAAATAAATATTTCACAAATGTGCATCACTTGAGAATATAATGTTTGTTTTTTCTTTCAAAACCTCTTTATTGATAATATATATACAATGACAAAAATAAATAAATAAATTTGGAATTACAGCTGCCTCCTCGTGCTGCATTCGCAGATGCATATTAAGGAGTGCATAAAATATAAAACTTTCAGATTGTTGTTAATAAGTCCAATACACATACACTCACTAGGTGATGAGGCTCACCTTCAGCTTGCAGCCGTGGAAAACACTAAAACCTAAACCTAGAACCTAAGACTAAAGCGTTCCAGCCGCGACAGCGTCCTGCCATCGATAGGGGAACGGATCGGGGGTTACCGTGTTAAACACCGGGTTTGTCAGGTATTGCAGGGAGTCGAAAAATTTGGAAGAATTCATCCACCGTAGGCAGCTCAAATATCTCATGAAGCTCACTGTTGCTCCGCTGCTCGAATGAAGTACCTCTGACCACTTTCATCAGTATACCGTTTTGGAATTGTTGGAGTTTCTTAGCTGTCGTATACGTCAGATAACGAAAAAGCGGTGCACCATACAGCAGAGTAGGCCTGAGTATGCTATTGTAGATCAATAGCTTGAGACGCAGTGATAGATTGGGGGAAGTAAATAAATGCGTAAGCCGGTAAGACTTCGTGCGAGTATGCTTCAACTTCTTCGTAAAATGGCCACTAAAATGGAGTTGTCTGTCCATTTTAATTCCCAGATATACTAGGTTGTTGGCTGGTGAATTTTCCTCCGTTCCTACTATGTAGCTAGTAGGTAGCGGACTGTTTCCCTTTTGAAAAGAGACAATTACGCAGTCATATATAATGATCGCCCATAGACAGCCTCTTAAGGCGGTCGCCACTAACCGTTTGATCAAATATCGATGGTCTTGCCATTTTTTTCACTTAGGTACATTAAAGATTCCGTATTTATTATTTATACCGACTGATGATTTAATAAAATTGTATTTTTCTTAAAATATTCACTCACATAATTATATATTATAATATGTGTATAAATATGTATATAGAAAGTAATGAACAATATCGCGAAGTGGTCCGTGTGAGTATCGTATTGCTCCTTAAATAAATGAAACAACAAAACCTGGTTCTTTGACCCTAAAATTAATTGATAAACCATCTCGGCCACTGGAAACCCCTTTTTAACAAATACAAAAAAAAAGGTTAATAGGTAAAATATTGATCTAAAAAAACCTAATGACCCAGAGACAGCTTGATTTTATTATGAAAATAAGCTCAAAATGCCCAATATGGATAGGAAGAGGCAGGTTACAGTATATCTACTGTATTCCCTCTGTAGCAGTAAAGACCATTGTTTCAACTGCTCCTTCATGGAGTGAGAACACCGAAGAGGTATTTCTATCAGATGAAAGCTTTCGATATGTAAATAAGAGAGGGTGATGCCTAAAGGCATATATATTTAAACTTGGGATAAGTTAGGTTATTATAGCCAAGGGTAGTAGGCTGGGTGAGAGTGTCCCACAGCCCGGGTTACCCTTCTTATATAATTAATTATTTATGGCTCCCAATATCCCTTTTATTGAAGCCGACGATAAGATTTTCGTTGAGTCATAAATATAGCAACTATTCAAATACAATCAGTTCCTGTTTATTACAATCAGTGGAGAAGGTTTATCCAAAGTCCAGAGTCATTATCTTCCCCAACGAAAGGTCGCTCCAAATAGGACCTCCTCCGGAAATTTTCTTTCATTACAACATTCATTCAATTCATCACAACATTCGTTCAAACACCTCTCCTACTTACCACATTACTCCCAACGACTTTATTTCTCACTTTCTGCCCATTCAACCACTTCATTTCATCTCCATCCCTCTAGTCCAATCAACACCACCAGTAATTTCCACCCAGACTCCAATTTCTTTATATTTTTTTATTATTACAACTTTATTATGATGAAATTACAATCTGCCTTTACTTAATAGGCAATAAATAATTGAGATAAGTATTTTCATTCATACCATATTTACAATTCATCATTCGCTCGCACATTCATACAATATTTACAAACATTTACAAACAGCCCAGGGGCCCCCAAGTCCACACGGTTGTTGCCTCCCTCGCAAGCGAAAGAGGAAGCGGATTCTTGGGAAGTCCCCCACGCTCCCCCACCAGCCACGTCACCGGATATGAGCCAGTGGAGGCTGACGAAAGGCGAGAGCCACATACGCTCAGGACATGATTGGAGAAACTGGCCATTGCCAGGACTCCCACTGTTGCGCATTTATAGTAGGTCACGAGGCCACTGCCGTTTCAGTCTCCAAGGAGGATTATAGGGATGAGTGGAGCAGTGCAATGACTGTGCTACGGGATTAGGGTGGTTGGATAGGTTACTATGGAATTTCATGTATTTGGAAGGGATGAATCAGTTCAAGAATGTAGGGTATATTAAGATCATTATGAAGGGTTTTGTTGGTGACGTAATAAGGGGCATTTACTATTGTTCTCAGGACTTTTGATTGAAAGGATTGGATGCACTTAATGTTCGACTTTTTTGCTGTCCCCCATAGCTCTATTCCGTATGTCCAGATTGGCTTAAGTATAACTTTGTAAATAAGTAGTTTATTTTCTATTGAGAGATGGGATGTCCTTCGAAGTAGTCTGTACAGTAGTCCAAAGCGTCTGTTTAGTTCTTGTCTTTTTAGCCTCGTGTGTGGGTTCCATGTCAGTCTTTTGTCGAGATGGAAGCCTAAATACCTTACTGTCTCAGACACGGGGAGAAGAATCGAATTGAAAAAGACTAGTGGAAAGGACTTGCGGCAGAGGGTAAAGGTTATGTGGGAACATTTTGCTTCATTGACCTTGATTCGCCATTGGTTGCACCAATACTCGATCTCATCAAGGTGCTTTTGAAGGTTTTGGGATGCTATATCAGGGTCTGAATAGATTGACAGGACTCCAGTGTCATCTGCAAATGTTGCCAAGAAAGTATTGGTGGTAGAGGGGACATCAACGGTGTATAGATTATAGAGGATGGGACCCAGGACGCTGCCCTGTGGAACTCCTGCTTTTATGGGATAGTAGTTAGAATATTCTAAACCACAGCGGACTTGGAAGAAGCGGTTTGAAAGGTAGGACTGCAGGATTAGGAATAGGGTCTGCGGTAAATATCCTTTGACCTTGTAAAGCAAACCTGCGTGCCAGACCCTGTCAAAAGCTTGAGCTATGTCCAGAAAGGCAGCAGTGCAGTATTGTTTGGTTTCAAGGGCTGAGGATATGTGATCAACAACGCGAAGGCCTTGTTGAGCTGTGGAATGTCGTTGACGGAAACCAAACTGGTGAGTCACATCCATAAAGTCCATAAAACATCACCAGATCCTAAATTTTTCTACAAGTTGGAAGTTAAGAAATGAAGCGTGAAAACACATTGTTAGAATGTGGCACCAATCTGTCAATTACTCTTCAGGTTTTTCTTTTTGTTAGTTTCCTGTACAAGTATCCTTACTATTTTAACCACTGTCGTGTCTGTCTGTTCCATAAAACATGGGTGTCATTAGTTAATTACTTTGTGTTAAAAAAATATATTTTTTCAATAGTTTAGGGAGTTATTTGTACTGTTTAACTAAATATTACGACGTTTTGATTACAGATGTGATATTTGTCACACTATAATTACAAAACATTATCAAAATAGAGTTCACAAGTTTAATTAACCAGTGGTTTCACTAAAACCATTTTGTGTGATGCTTTATGCTTGACTTGAATTTTTAGTTCTGGCGAGTATTCATTTTTGATTTTGATTACATTTTTAATGTATTATTACTACAAGAGATCTTGAAATAAATTATTAAATGGCACAAAATAAGCAGGCTCAAGCCCAATTATATCCTCTCTTTTGCGTTCCTACTAGTTATAATTAATGCATATGTTAGCTAATAACAAATTTTAAATCATTATGTTCTTCATGGAAAAATGTTTATCAGACTTCAAAACTATTCTTGTTGTATTTTCAATAGTGGATATGTGCCCTTTGTGGAATGAACAGTTCTTCGAAAAAGTGAAACTATGGGTATTTATGAGTTGTTTTTGTCACAAGTTGTTTTCCAGTAAAGACCAATCCAGCGCGAACTTTCTTCCCATAGTGTATTTAAAGGGCCGCTATTAACCTTCAATATTCATTAGTTCATTTGCGAACTCTAGTCGAGATGAATTGGACACTGCAGGTTGTATGACTTTATATAATTCTTAAAATATTTTTCCATGCACAAACAATTTGGTTAGTAATGACCTAACGCATTTTTTTTTGTGTGTTTTTTGTCGCCAAATTAATATAAAAAGTAATCGCTTAGCTGCAGGCCTGTAAATTAGACGAACTTAAGATCTTTTCAAAATCCAAGTGATCATCAATAAATTAAATGTAACTACTAACTGACAGTTGTGAAAATGCAGAGTCTAGCTGTGGAAAAATAGTTGCTTTTCTTCTGATCGTTAAATTGACTTCAAAATACAGTACCTTATACACTGATAGGCAAAAAATTCCACCCACCTGACTTTTTCATGTTTTCATCTCAAAATATTTCTGCTTTGGATTGGTCAATTTTTTTTATGAATAAATATGTATTTTTTTTCATTTAGAAATGTCAATATAGAGGATAGTAACCCATAATCCTTAATTAAATTAAAGGACTATCATTCCAAATTTTTACTTTCCATGGAATTAAAAATGTTTATTCAGTGTCATTTGCGTTCTGGTGCAGCAAATTTCTTAGTTTTCGGCTTCGATATTTTAAGTTTAAAAATACCTCTTCGTGCTGAGGATGTTGCACGTTGTGTGGCACTTATTGATGATGGACGTTCCATTAGATATGCAGCTAATGCCATCGGAGTTCCCTATGAAACTCTACGAGACGCCGTCAGGCGTTTTCGAGAAACTGGGTCTTACAATAGAAGGGCCGGTTCTGGACGGCCTAGGGCAACAGAACCACAGGATGACCGGTTTCTTACTTTAAGAATTTTACGAAACCGGCACCTTACCGTTGTTCAAGCGATTCATCAGCTCCAAGAAGTTCAGAGGTGTGCAAATTTCTGAACGTACTGCTCGGAGAAGATTAAATGAGTTTGGACTGGTGGCTTTTCGCCCAGTAAGACGACCAGAATTGACCAGAACTCACAGAGTTACACGGCTGGCTTTTGCTCGAGAACACAGTCATTGGACTATGGACGAATGGTGTGCTGTAATTTTCACAGATGAATCTAGATTTGCTCTACGATCTCCAGACGGGCGTGAAAGGGTGTGAGAAGAAGAAATGAAAGGTATGCAGCCTGTCATTTTACCCAGAGCCAACCTTTTCAACATGGTTCCTTAATGGTGTGGGCTGGGATTTCAATGGAGTGCCGCACAGAATTGGTTGTTGTTCGTGGAGGGTCTTTGACGGCCACTCGCTATGTAGATGAGATTTTGGAACCTCATGTGTTACCTATCCTCAACGAAATCAACGATCATTTATTTCTAACGCACGATAATGCACGTCCACATGTCGCTCGCATAGTACAGACGTTCCTTCATCAGCACAACATTTGAGGTCTCTCCAGATTTGAACCCTGTCGAGCATTTATGGGATAACCTCGGAAGACAAAGAGCGCGTTCAGCACTTCCTGATACACTGCAGGGACCTTGAAAGGGCTCTTCGGAAAGAATGGGCTAACCTCAAGCAAAGGGACATTTCCCGACTGGTGGAAAGTATGCCGAGGTGTCTTCAAGAAGTAATAAAGGCAAGAGGAGAAAATACGCGCTATTTAATGATCCTGCCATTAATTTATTTTAGGATAAAAATGGTTATTTTTTCATGTTTCTTAGCAGTTCACATTTTTTTTTTTAATTTTTAAACAAAGACTCATTTAATCAACGTTAAAAACCTTATTAAAGGAAAAAAAGATTTTATAAATTCAATAAATAATAAGTATTATATACAATTACCATGTATTATATACAAATACAATTTTTTTACAAGTGGATGGAATTTTTTGCCTGTCAGTATATTTAGGTGGTAATGAAAATGATTCTCAAGTCAAATTTGCTGTAAAACAGAAAACAGTTCTTCAGTGTTCGTTCGTGTTTAAAATTCCAATGACAAGACGTAAGAGTTGTTGTCAGTCCCTTTAAAACACAACTAACTGTAACCAATTAGGTTAACAATTGTTGAAGAATTTTCGGAAGATAGGCAAAACGCGCGAGTGACACTTCTTACTTAAATTAATGATTTATTAATATCGGCTAACTACGGGTTGAGGTTATTCAAAAATTGGGTATTTTTCTTTATTAGGTAAAGCGCGTATCTCAACCGGTGAGTAATAGGATGTGAAGACTAATGCTCCATCTCGTATTTTTGACATGAGCCTTGTAGATAAAGGAAACCAAAATATGGCTTTACCGGACTTCCGTTTAAATACACCAGTTGAAAAAGTTTTTTCAATGCGGTTTTATCAGGATCGGCAAAAATAAATGTATACATTCACCTAGCTTCAAGTTTCTGCAGACTATTTCTCATTATTCAACTATTCAGTTAAAGACCATTTATTTTCTAGTGAAATCATTCTTAGCCATTTTTATTGAATGAAGAAGCGGCTCAGTTTTTTGTATTTTGTTTGGAACCAAGTACGATAATACCAGTAGTTTATTCGTCACGCTTTTGACGATCTAGACGATCTCTCTTAGGAACAGTCACTGTCTCTGGAAAAATTAACATCTTCCCGTACGGTTATACGTAACGAATATAAAGTAACTGTTGACAATTTTTGTTTTAACTGCTACGTTTCGGAACTGCTCTCGGAACCGGAATGGAACTGGTGGATCGCTTTCCGAGATTTCGCAGAAACCAAGCATCCTTAGGGACGTCAGTAAGTTATATCATGCTCAATTGCCAGTCCCCCCATCACAGCCTTCTTGCTGACAAGTACCATTAAATTACTTAAGATTTTTACTTTTATTATTTTGCAAAAATTTAATGTTTTATTTGAAACAATCTACAATTTCTCTACAGGCTTACGTAAACTCTATAATGTCTGTTACTTTATTATGTCCTGTTCAATCATTTCTTTGTGTACTAAATAAATCATTTTTCCATCTATATATTAATTTATAATGTATTTATTTTTTATGTTTAATAGGTAATCCTCATTTTGACCATTTCAAATGTTCTTGCAGTCTCCATTAAAAGAAGAAAATCGGAAAAGCTTCTAGACAATGATGCTGTGGAAGACTCAACTGGACGTTCCAATAAAACATCTAGGCACGTTACTCAAATAAATATAGACACAGAAATCAATAGTCAACAGAATATCAATAATAAATTGAGTATAGGTGGTAACAAGACCCTCTGTAGACATAGAACAAATAAAACTGAACAAAACATTAGATTGAGCTTTACCGATTTCTATGATCCAGCGGGAGGATTTGAAGTTTTACAGAGTAGAGGCCAAGAAAAAAGAACAGAACATAAATATTTGAAGTCATCTACAAGGGAAAACTATCAACAGATTTCACTTCCCACTGATGAGGATGCGAAAATTAAAGATTCAGTAACTTCAGTTAAAAAAATAAATCAAAACAAAATAGTTTCGTCATCTAACCAAAAAGGGGCTTTGGCAAGAAGAAAAAATATCAGACATAATCCAACTCAAAAAAATGAAAGCCCTAAAGGAAGAGTGAATGAGGAGGTACCAACAAAAGATTCAATTATTGAAACAGTTGAGGACCAAGATTTTCTAAGAATTTTCCCAAGAAGTCGAGTCAGTATAAAAAATGATAACTTATTTAAGGAAAATGTATTAAGTAAAACTATTTCACCAAAAGTGTTTGCTGTCCCAGATGTTCCCGATGTAGTGCTTAGTGAAGCAACAAATATTCATGGATTTCCCACAGGTATAAGTATTGAAAAAAATTCAGAAACTACACCAGTTGATGATGTTCAAAACAGTAGAGTAAAGAATTATCAAATTTCTTCAAATGAAGGATACGCAAGAAACATAACTGCTCGTCCTCACAACTCTCACATAGAAATCACCAGTCAGAGTAACTTCAAAATGAAACGAGACAAATTCTTTGAAAATGAAGATCATCTTAACGAGCCTAGTAAAGACATTTTTGAAGCCCGTCAAACTATAAAACAACCACTGGCGTCAAGGAATATAAATAAAGTGATAGAACTAATTGATACAGAACCTACTTCTAAAGATGAACACTATGAAGTTATTAGAAACATCCGGAATAAGGGAATGGACAATAAAAATAATGATTTTGGAACAACACTTGCTCAAAATGAAGAGGTAAAAATATAATTATACTAATTTTGGTACTAGTCTAGTATTCTTAATAGGATCTGTTGTAGGAAGAGATACAGGAAGGATAGTCAGGTCTTCAAGGACATGAAATAAATTAATATCCCTGACTATTCGGCAAATTCAAGAGCATGCTGGGAAGGATCTACTCAGACCTTTAGATATCCTATCTCTCAAACCTAAGCTATTATCCCAATTTTATTTTTTGCAGGGGGAAGTCATGCAACATTTAAGTTGCACACATAAGCTGGTTTCTCAACATTGCAAGGCTTCATTGTCCAATCTCAGTATTGCTGATAATACCTTTGTCTGTCTACTTTATCGTCTGTTGAGTTGAGATTATGTCCTATTGGACGTATTATGCCAATAGGCCAAACTAACTTCGGTAAATATTCTTAAAGTAGGTGAAATTGCAACATTCCTTGTTGTTAGGAAGACACTGGTAGTTTTTCCTTTTGTCAGTTTTCTTTGATTGCTTCCATTCAACCTATGCAAATTACAATAGTAAAGTGTATCCACTTCTCTAATATAATAAAAACAAATAACAATCTTGATTTGACTGGATAATGACCTAGGTTGAGGAAACGAAGATGTTATATTTTCATCAAATTTATTTATTGACTTTTTGACAATAATTAAACAGTGAGAATTTCACATAAATTCAGTTCCCAATTTCCCAATAACCTGGTAATTAGTAATTAAACTCACTAAAAAAGCTAATAATAATTTTTTGTTATCAAAGGATGAACTGCACATACAAAATGCAAGGTATGCCTTTTCCAGCTCTCAAAAAGATGGCATAAGTGACTTGTTACATGATAGGGTGGAAACCCGAGAAGGAGAAAAAGTTACTGGCTCTTATTCTTACAGTGATGGTTTCTTCTTGATAAAAGTGAACTACATTGCTGACAAGGATGGCTATAGAATACTCAGGTAAAAGGATCCAAACATTACACTAATCATTCTATGGAAAACATTTAAAATTTGCCATTTACAATGCAAATCTTTTAGCTTTGTCTTTTCATATGACATTGTCGGATAGACCCTGGCAGCCTATTCTCAAATTTTCATGGAAATTCGTCAGTTATTAAATGATGGCAAGTTAGGAAAAACTAAAACATTCTAATATTTTTTTAATTTTAAATAAAAAAGATGTAAATTAAACTTAGAATATATTAAATCTCATAGGGTCCTTGACAACCAAACATTTACACGGGAGAAATAAAAATAAAAATTGAATACATACACAGATTTTGAGTTGTTCACAAATGAGGTTATATGATGGCATGCAATGCTACTAGGTAATACGAATAAATAAGAGGTATGAGGGCCCTCACTACAAATATGCTTGACCATCCGCAAAGTACACAAAATCGTCATCAACATCTCTCTTTTCAAAACAATTCCAAAGACTGACATCTCATTTATACCATCTCTGAAAAACTACCCCTTCCTCCCAATAAACAACTGCAGTCACAGTGTTCCTCTTAGGTGCACCAATTACTTGCATACTTCCTACTGTTACATTCACTTGTTTTAAATTTAAAATTTTTTTAATATTTTATGTAATAAAATAATCCATCTTAAAAATAGCATTACGATATATGGTCCCTTGATTTACCATCCTGGATATATTCACTGTTAACTTGTTCACTCGAGCTCAAACTTACACTCTTTGCTGCCTTGCAATGAGTAAATTTTTATTTATTTTCAGTTTGGACTATTACAAACTAATTTATAAAAATTATAGTAAAAATTATTTGTTTATCTGACTTTCTCCAGTCACAGATCAGAATCTATTTTTGGTTTGGCTCGCACTCTTGGCATCCCAAGATGTATTTGTCATTCAGTTATAAGTTCTTCAAATAATTTAATAGTTTTTTATTTATACCATAGAAATTAAATATATTAAATTTGAATATAAAATGTATTTTACGAATTCATACCTCCGGAATGAAACGGAAACATAAAAAGAAATTCACGAAAAATAACATTTATATCGTAAATAGTACCAACAAAAATTTCATCATTTTCTGTCAGCATAGGCTGAAGTTTCATGGAATAATCCAATAACATTTCTGATTGATTAAGTCATTTTTCTGACTGATATTCTATTAGAGAGACAGAAAAAAAGAAACACCTGTAATTGTTTAAAAGTAAAGTCAATCTCTTTGGTTATTCTATTAAATTTTAATTATGAATAATAAACATACACTGCTCCTCAAAATTGTTTGTTATCATCAAAAAAACAAATTTATCCACATTTGTGTTAGTGATTCCCTTAAAGAAAGATCTCTTGTAGTTAAAATTGGTGATTACTACCAAATAAGTAGCATGTGCTTTAGCATTAATTGATTGGAGGAACCATACATACAAAATTTAAGAAAATATAAATTCCATTTACCTTCAAAAATCTAACTATAATTGATAACAATTAGGTGGATCAACCTATTTCTCATAAATCAATCTCACAAGTTATGATATATAAAAGCTTTCAAAATTACTTCTTTTTTTTTCAGTGAACAAAAGGTTGCTCTTCCTGGAAATGGCCCTCAAACTAACCCTCACGGTGTAGCTGATATTATAACTAATATAGATGGGCATTCGCTCCATTATGTTGTTCATGGTGAAGATATAGTATCCCAACAACAGAGATTCCGTTATGGCCCAGGCAAAGCATGAACAAAAATATGTCTAATTTCTTTTATTAGTTGTCATTAATATTATTTAGGTAAAGGATATTTTTTACTTACTATTGCCATATAGTATACTTGTTCTAAAAGCTCATATGACTAGACATATTTAATGTTTTTTGAAAATAGGACTGAATCATAAAATAATTTTTATAAATAAATGTGATTATTTCAAAGGAGTTTGTTTTTTGAATGAGTAACCAAGACTATTTGCCTCCACACAATTTAACTTTTAAAAAATGCCAATTTTCAAACAATCTATTATATTATTACATTCTTCTAATATATTAGTTTTATTGTTAACTTTAAATTTATTTTATTTACTATTTACTATTAGGTTCTATTAATAAAAATAAATCTGGCAAAAAGATGAATTTAATTACAAAAAAAAAAACTTAAATTAATTATTTATAAATACTTGTTTACAATTTTGCTTCTTCTTCTTCTTTTATCCTCATCAATTATTTCCAAACCAAATCAATTCTTTTTCTTTTCTTGCAATGGCTCTTCTTGGTTCTGCCAAGTCCAATACCACTAACCAAAAGAAATTTTAAATTCTTTCTGACACACAATTTTCAGCTAGCATGTATCACGGGCCGATCCCAAAACCAGAGTCTAACTCTGTGTGTTCTCTCAGAACCACAACAACAACTAATTATAACTGGCTAAAGCTAGAGAGTAATTCTGTATGTGTTCATTATGATACAACAACAACTATACTCCTCTTTTGTTTTCTTCATACACTCTCACTTGTTTTTATTTTGCCTTCTTTGTAAGTTGGATTAAATATTATATAAAAACTACACAATCTCTAATATCACAACAATATATATAAATGGATGTCCATTCCATTATAGCTTTGCAATTTATATTGGGAGCAATTTACACCAAACTTGGTACACATATGCATATACCCTTACAATTTGGAAAAATAATGGTAAGGTGTGCCTTTCGCACACAGTTTTGAGTAAGGTACCTTAACTCCCATAAGGGGAGGGAGGGGGTGAATTGATATTAGGGTTGAATCCACAGTTTTCGGAGTCTCTGAGATGGATAGTGACACTCTCCATGCCGTTTAATCGCCTATCAATATGGGGTAAAAAATAAAATTACTAACATTATTATCAAATCCATAGTATTTGGGGCCGCTGAGGTGATTGGTGACAATTCTGATGACATTTAACCCCAAGTTCGTTGAATAGTCGAATAGAGCCCTGTAGAAATTTCTAGAAGATTGTGGAAACAAATAGAACTTGTGGTTGGTAGAATCTGCTGGAAGTTTGCAGGTATGAAAAGAACTTAGTGGAACCACTTGGATTGCCATCGCATGGCATTTTACTCCAACTTGCCAGAACTTTGTAATGGAAAAGTTATTTGTAAAGAAGATGGTACGTAATGTAATTGATGTGACTCTCTTAACAAGAATATTAATATTAATAGTGAAAAGTGAAATAGTGAATTTGTAGAAGATTTTACTCTTTAATTTGTATACTTTACTTATATTTTGTAAAATTTACTCATACTTTCTCGTAAAAAAAAATTACTTTGATTTTATGCTATGTACATAATTCATTGGATTTCTTGTCTAATAGAAAGTCGTGATAAATAAATATCCAGGCAATGCTGGGTAAGGAACATTTCTTAGTTTCTACGAGATAAACTCTGGAACTGTAAAACGCATTTTGAAGATTGAAATGTTAAGACATGTTTATTGATTTTTAAGACATCCTTATACTGTCTTTTAACATATCGCCTTAGTAATAAACTTCACGTTAATTCTATACTTACTGTTTTAAAGAGTACTGCTTATTGACCCTCTGAAATTATCGTCCCTATAAAAAATCAAATTGCCCCCATTGAGAGCCAATGGTCAAGCTTATCAAAAGATTCAGAGTATGAATGTTAATTGTAGAAAAAACATTACAAAGTATGAGGTTGGCTAGGTCACCATGTAAATGATGTGATGGATATCTATCTTAAAAATATCACCTTAAATACCTACTCACATTAATGGCGGAGATTATTATGAGAGATCAGAATATGAAAAACTGAATAAGTTGACCAATGATCATTCCATACTTTTCTAAAGCAGGGTTTATTGTCGAATTAAAATGTATGGTGCCTCAAATTATTATCTAAAATTACATCAAACTTGATGGATGTTAAATCTCAAAGATATTTTGAAAGAAAATAATAAAAATATTTGTTAAAGAAAAGCTTCTGGGTACTTCATAACAATTGTTTATCAATAATTAGTACATATCATCTTTACATAAATATAAACTATTTTATATTTACAAACATTCTTTGTGAAATTTTGATTCTATTTTGACATTTCCCTGTGGACAGTGACACTACATTGGAATGTGTTTTCTGTTGTGGACTTTCCCAACCGCCCCATGGAGTCACGGCCCAAATAGCCAAGCTCGATTGAGCTACAGCGCCTTTGTTTCTGTAAAAAAAACAAAAAAACTAATTAATAACATTGCTAGATTACAATTTTATAATTTTTGTATATCACCCTGGCAGACTCTTATTTGTTATAGACAATTTTCGGTTAGATTAAAAAAATAGAAAACATACACATTGTTTAAATGAACTTGAATATAAGACTTAATGAGCTGACATTAAAAAACAGAAAACTATCCTAATTTTAAAGGTAACCAAAATCTTAAGCATGATAATATAATAGTATATATAATCAATTTTTATCTAAAATAGACGTCATTTCTAAATTCTATGTCACCCCTCCTCTCCCTCTATTCTCCTACCTAGGCAACCTTAGGACGATCAAATTGAAATTTTGGTTTTAGCAAACAGAGCCTTTATTGGTCCTCTTTTCAAAATGTTCATTTAAAAACTCACCAATGAAACAGGAGCAGATTCTCCACTGGTTGTAGTGTTTAATCTACGTTTCCTACCCCAACGTGAACCATACTTCAAAAGTCTTGCAGATCCTGATTCCGGTGGAAGAACCTGCATGTAAATAGGAAATTAAGGTCACATTTTTGTTTCATTTTTAAACTAATATTAATAAGAAAGGAAACTTAACTAAAGAACTGCTTACTTACTTTCATCACAATGGGCAGGAGCCTTGGTTGCTTTGGACCAGGTTCGGGATTTCCAATCAGAACTTCTGCAGACACTTCTGCTTTCGCCTTAGACAATTCTTCTCTTGCAGCATTCTGTCGTACTAGTTGTCTAGGAACAGAGATTTTATTATAACATCTAAAACAAAAATTAAGTTACAAACAAAAGCTTATTTTCTAAATTCAGTTTTACTATAACTTAATCTCTTATGTAGAATTAACTTTCAACTAATTAATTTAGATATTCAGTTATTATCTCATTATTTGTAATAATAGATAGTTGTATTATCATTCTTTGACGTTGGCATTACAAAAATAAACTTTAGATATAAAAAATACACCTTCATACTTAGCTTTCTTCCTTAGAATCTCTTGAGCATTTGGATGAAACTTTAAAGCCCCATTGAGATCATCTTTGTTGAGAACGAATAAATTGGAAAATCCATTTGACCTCAAATAAAGAAAATACACAAAAGGCAATATGATAAAATATTTGGATTTAATTAACTATATAACAAGATGCAATGGAATACATATTTTTAAAAAAAAGTGGTATAACTCATTACAGTTATTGAAATAAAAATAATGACTAATGATAGGGGCTTTCATAAGGCCTTACTGTTTTATGATTTAAGATTGATGGATCAACCCCCCCACCCTAGATAATGGTGATTTGTAGCCAAGACCCATTAATTAAAAGTTTCTATGCTAATATGTAGTGGGAATGCACTGCAATTTCCTACATATTTTTTACCTATTGCAGTAACCAAAAGTGACATGAAAAAAATCAAAATACATTCTTACATATGAGGCACTTCTTTATTATTCTTACGTATTTTATGTATTCACACATATTATGTTTAACATAATATTATGTATTTAATTAACTAACTGACAATGGTTAAAAAAAGTACAGGATTTTGATGTAATACTTCATGGATCTTGTTTGCCGTTGTGTTAAGTATGTTATGTAGTAGTAGTAATTATGTAGTACGTAGTATGTAGTAGTATGTGGTGTCAGCTTCTTCTTGCTTATTTAATCATTCATAGTGCATGGAAGGATAGTTTCATCGTCATTATTGCAAACATCTTCCTCCTCATTTTCACTCTCACAATTGTCAACAGTCACCACACCATCTACAACTTCTTCATGATCGTTTATTATTTTAGTTTCATCAAAGCTAGTACCTTGAAAGGCTCCGTAAAATCAGTCAACTCCTAGTCATTCTTTGACTTCTTACCTTCAAATGCTTTAATTTCTTGAGGTGAGCTCACCCAGTTTTAAAATTTCAGTATTATCTTTGGCGCATTAATTGTCATCCTTATTGTTTTCTGCCTCAGTTCACAGTTTATTCCATTCTGTTTTCAAATGTTGTTTGGGAAAGGCAGGTTTCATAGTTTCTTTTAACTTTAACATTACCGTTGTTTACATTTTTGAAACATGAAATTCAATATTTTCTGTGTCCCACGCAATGTCATATAATCTGAATAATACTTAAGGTAAAGAGTAAAGAGATAAGAATAAGATAAATAAACTGATGATTGATCTAATCTAGAAACAATTATTGTACCTCACATCTGCTGTTCTTCTGTTTCCGCCTGAAACTTGGAGGAGGCTAATTTCTCCAAATACTGAACCCTCAGTAAGAGTTGCAAGCACATCAACTCCATCTTGACCAGACACTACTTGAACTTGACCAGACTTAACAATATACATTTCCCGCCCTACTTCTCCCTGGAAAACATCAAACAAGTCTATAAAATTAGGTAACAAACAGTAAAATGATGTAAGAAAATTGATTGATTTGAGATTGTTATGTTAATTGGTTTGGCCTAACATCATGCCTAAGTTATTGAGAGAGGTTAAGTACTTAATGGGTTACAAAGTTATGTTATAAAATTCTGAAATAAACATGTAATGGATAAACAAATCTCATGGCAAGAAGTTTTGCATCAATTATTTCTGAAAAAAGGGGGAAATTAAAATATTTAACTAGAATAACTGAGTAGGTCACTATTACAGTAACTTGACATTTCATATTTACCTTTCGACAAATGTAATCACCTGGCAGGTATAAAACAGGTCGTAGCTTTAATACAAGTTCTCGGAGTAACGCTTCGTCACAATCTTTGAAAAGTTGAACTTTGTTTAGTGTCGAGATATGAACATTAATAGCCACATCTGTTTTCATTTTATGGGGCAGGTTGTCTAAAACTCTCGATTCATCTGTAAAAAGAAATTAGAACTAATAATAAAAAGAATACTTAATTTAAAAACTAGTTTGGTTTTTGTTTCACGTTTTTTCCTGATTGTTTCCTCAGTACATAGTAAGCATTATATTAGGTATTGATCTCTATTGGATGTATCATAATAAGAAAATATTTAGGCCTTTTTTCAACCAATGAAATATTCTCACAATCTTTAAGTCAGTGAAAATATTTTTTTTTAAATAATATTTTGAGAGCTTTGTTACAAATAGACAACAAACCAGATGTTGACTGTAGAGGGAAGAAGCTAACCCTCCCGCACCCCTAGATGACTTACATAGTCTGAGATTGTTGTTTACATGGGTATCCTGAGTGTTAGTTAACAAGGATAATAAAAAAGATCTATAAATACTTATTGATTTACTTAAGGCAAGTCCTGTGGGTATATACCTAGTGTGTGTTGCTGCTCCCAAGTATAGGAAAACCATGTTTTCACTCTTTCAATTTGTTTTTGAGGGAGATTCAACTTTCTTAGGTGGTGGAGTGTTTCATCCATAAGTTTTCTATATTCTGTCTGAGACCTTGTTGCGGTGGCTATGATGTCTCGTATCTGTTAAATAACAAAATTGAAAAAAAAAATGTTCTATTCATAATATTGATTTATGAAGGGATTACTTGATAGTCAAACTCTGAAATATTCCTTTGAAATTTAAAGTAATATTTTAACAATATTTTACAGGATCATTTTCATCTTTGATAGAATTAATTTTATTTAGAAATATATATTTGAATCCAAGGTTAAAATTGTTTATATTTTGTTGTAAAATAAGATGAATAAATTTAGAAGAAAAGTGAAAAATTTACCCATTTCTGAGTCTCGCTTAGAAAAACCATGTGTGATAGTAGATATATGTGCGAAAGAGTCCAAGCCCGGAAGGGTTCGGTGAAAAAAGGAAAACCCTTGTAGGGGGAGGAGACTATTTTTTTTATTTTTTTTTTCATATCTCTCAAAATAATAAAATAGGATAAGGGAAAAATAAAAAGGATACTTATCTTGGATTGGTAATTGCATTTCACTTGGGGAAGTGCCATTTGAAGGATGTCCGTAGAGGATGAGGAGTGAGGAGGGCCTCGGGAGAGGTGTGGGTGATAGGACGGTGGCAAGAGTCCACCAAGGGTTGAGCCTAGGGGGTCCTAGGCCTTGGGTCTGTAGTCAACCAGGTCGGGCCTGGTGTGAGTGGCCCCCGCCAGGGGCTTGCTGAGTCGGCCGGTGGCCGAGGTGTCGACCTTACCCCCCGAGCCTATGGGGGGTGTAGAGCTGCCATCTTGCTACGGTGGAATCGGTCGGGAGATCGACTGCTTTCTCTCGGCTGGTTCCATGCTTCTGCGGACCAGCAGTGGTTCCATCTGACAGGTAGTGGTGGGGGTTGTAGGTCACTGAAAAGAGGATTATGGCAGTGCCATAAAGAGTCAAAAAATTTGATGTGCCATCTCTTGATGAAATCTTGGCTGGTGAGCACTTCATATTTTTCATGTATTGCGGCTGCATTCATCCTGTGGAATGGGGTGTGCGTGAGGGAGGTGCGGAGGACTCTGTTTTGAAATTGTTGCAGCCTTATTAGAGTGTTGGGGGTTAGTTACTTATACAATGGAGTCCCGTACATTAGGGCCGGTCTCAGGACACTTTGTTATATCAGCAGCTTGAGATGTACTGATATGGCCGGGCTGTAAAGTAGGTGACATAGACTGTAAAAGGTTTTTCTGACACTTTTAAACTTCTTGCTGAGATGCGTGGTGAAAGACAGATGTCTACCAAGAGTAATACCAAGGTAGCAAATTTTGTTGCTCACCTTGCACTCTTTCCCGTCTAAGTTGAAGGATTTTGGTAGTTTGCTAGGTCTTGTTTTGTAGCTGAAAACAATCCCTTGTGTCTTAGCCGGGTTTACCTTGATGTTGATGGCGTTGAGCTTCTCAGCGATGAGTTCACTGGTGCCCTCAAATCTGGTGGGATTGAGGCTGGTGCTGTATATACCAATGTCGTCCGCATACGCCGACACCTCACAGTTGGGGTAAGATACTCCTACAATGTGGGCAGTGTATATGTTGAACAGCAGAGGGCTTAGCACTGACCCTTGGGGGACGCCGGCAGTGTATTTTCTTCTGGTGGTAGAAGTTTTGCCTATCCGAACCGAGAAAGTTCTGCCTGAGGGATACAAAGTCATTAGGTTCTGCAGCTGTTCCGAGAAATCAAATTCCTTCAGACGTTGAAGAAGGGTGTAGTGGTCCACTGAGGCTTTCGAGCAATCCAGCGAGATCATTGCGGTAGCTCTGTTACTATGGATGTTTGAGGCGACATGGTGTTGCAGTCTCACCAGGTTGTTGTTTGCGCTTAAGCCTGAACTAAAACCAGTCTGCTCTGGTGGGATGAATTCATGTGCCTCACAGTGTTCGGAGAGATGTAGGTGGGTGATTCTTTTGAACAACTTCGAGAGCTGAGTCAGCAGACTGATAGGGTGGTAGTGAGATGACTCATAACCGCTTTTTGCTGGTTTCAGGAGAGGGACGACTACAGTGTGCTTCCACGTCTGAGGGAAATAATGAAGTCTGAAGCAGGAATTTATAACATTGGTGATATAGGATATTATTCCTTTCTGCTGCTTTAGCCTTAATATACAGTTTTGAGTATTAGATGACATTTTTAAAAGTCACAAAAGAGAACCTGAAAACCCTCGAGAGATAAGTAAATTCAATTCATTAGAATAAAACATTTAGTATTTTTTATTCCTCCTTTTTTAAATAGCCTTTACAAATTTTTAAATTGCATGATTTTTATTTCCTTTTATTGATAAATGAATGGGCACAATTAAAAGTACTTTTAGGACCCCAATTAGGGTGCAAATTAAAATTTAATTTTAAGTTTAAAAATGCAAAAAAATAAATAAATTCTTCAGCTATGAGTAGTGTAATAAAGATCGAAGAGTTAGACAATGTAATTTATTTCTCTTCAATAATCTAATATAAACCAGAAAAGTATGTGTGTAGCGCAAAAGCTTCTAAACCAGTAGAGATATTTTCACTGCATTTCGGAGGGAAATACTTCAGAGCCTAATGAAATTCTAAAAGGGACCTCTTCCTCAAATGTTTACCTTATTAATCCTTTCAATTTATATTTATTTCCAGATTTGCAACTTATCAGTTTTATATTTGGATTTTTCTCACTTTAATCCATATTAGTCTGATATCAATGATCTTACTGCAGTAAGATACATTTATAAAGTATGATAATACTGTGAAGATATTCTGTATTATGTATTACAATAAAAGTAGTTAGTGAAATACATTTTAAAAATGCAGTTAATATACAGCCCTTTTGACCCATTTTAATTAAATAGTTATCTATTATTACAAATGTATATTTAATTATTAGTTGGTTTTATTAGTAATAATTTTTTATATCACTTTTTAAAGTAATAAATAAAATACCTGTCCAATGAGGATGGCAAATACAAATACTCCCATCAACCATGAAACGGTCATGAAAAGATACTCAGCCTCATTCTCTGGCCGAGGATTTTTTCCTATTGATGTAGCTGTTTTTACAGCAAAATAAAAACATCTGATATACCTGAAAATAAAATTATATTAATTTCAAGACAAAACAAAATATAAATTTATTTTTGATAATTATTAGTTATGGTAATAACACAGGTGGTCTGAAACGTTTCCGACCTCAACATGAAGATGATAATAAAATAAATAAAAGCTAGTGAAATAAAAGCTAAAATAAAAGCTTTGTTAGGTCGGAAACTTTTCAGACTACCCTTGTAATCCTACTGGTGTAAATATTATGGTTACTAACTAAACTTCAATCATTTCTTTTTCATTTGTTTTCTCTTTTACCAATAATCATTAAAATTTACAAAATTGGCATTACTTACAACCAATAATTATTAATATATTGTGCTAATATTTAATTCCTATAATGTTGTTTAAATCAAACAAAACCGGAATCACCAAGGAAACCACAGCTTGTGCTAAGCATGATATGACTATTGACATGATATATTTACAGTAAAATTTAATCATTAGAATTAGGTTGTTCGAGGAAGTGAGTTTTCTATTGAAAAAATTTGTATAGAGGTAGCGTTTTTGACCCGGCCACAAATTTAGAGGGGGAGAGGTCTTTGGTTTTTAGGCTTTTATCCTGGTGAATAAATATATGTGTATCTGCAGGAATTAGACCGGGTGTGGAAGAAGAAGGATACATGTTTGAGACCGGAGAATAGAAGCCACCAGAACTTAGGAAACTAACCGATTCCCCAACATTGAAAAAAAATAACCATGTTATTAGTGTTAATATTATTTCAATTAACTAAACTCTAGATATTTATGTTGATATGAAACCTTTGAAAAAGACAAAATGATGTACTGGAACCATAGAGACCCCTGAAATAATAATAAACTAAACATTATAAAATAAACTATTATTCTTTATGGAATTTCTATGAATGTCCTTCGAATTGTTAGAAATAAGAAAGTAAAAATAAATAAAGTAAACAAAGGCATAAATTGGTACATTATGTATAAACTATTGTTGTGATATTTTAAAATGACGATTTTTAATGGTGTTTGTTTAAATAATCTCGGAAAAAGCAAGCATTGAAGAATTTAATAACGATCCGTGGTTTATGTCTTTTAAAGTATGAACGTTTTTATTGTCGTCATATTAATTATTAATAATTGAAATAAAAATAATATCATATTTAATATAAACATTTATTATATAAACTTCTAATTTAAGCAAAGTAATAAATATCCGAAACAACTGGCATTAAATAACCAGTTGAAAGTCAAGAAGGCAGCGGTAGGTAATATAAAGATCCGCTTGAGTTCGAAAAAGGTCATTCTTAGATCTGGGACCGAAGAGGCAGGAGACACACAAGCCCAGGTAGCCAACCCACGCTACCACCTCATGGTGCATCACTTTCACTCGGCATGAAGACAAAGGACGCACAAGTAAGACGATTCGGATCAAGCAAATGAAGATTACCACCGAAGAGAAGAACACAGAGAAGCTCTGGCCAGTATTAGTATAGAGTTACGAATAATTTACAAGGTACCATTTTTAATGTTAGTTTTAATAGTATTCTTTATTACGTACGTATTTTATTTTTGCATATCAATTTTAGTTATTCAATGTGTTATAAATAAAACCAATACTCCTTTTGCCAGAAGTTTCCTATATAATTATTAACAGAACCCTGATATAACGTTAAAGTTATAAATATAAAGTTTTTTAAATTATATGAAAGAATATATAATTAAAATATTATTAATAAATAAACAAATATAAGACTATATTGATAATAGAATAAACTCACGCATTTCCGACACCATTGAAGACCCAGTGATTTGAGGCAATCCCTTCATTTTCAGATACCCAATAATAGGCACAAGCATTGATGTGTACAAGATAGAGCATGTATGTAAGAGTTCTTGCAATCCGAACTATGTAAGGAGATGGAGAAAATTTATCAAAATGATTAAAAAACTCCCAAAAGCTGTGTATCTGCAAACAATTAAATCTTTTTTACTTACAGAAAAAACTAGCCTTTTCTTCATATTATTAATAATATGTGGTAATAATGGTATACAAAAATACTAATTAATGTTCCAATTTGATTTTTTTTTCTTAAATTTTCAATATTAGTTAAAATAATATAATTTATTTTTATCATTAGGAGCACTCGTATGTTGCAATAGTCTAGGCTGACCAGTTCATGGATAATTTCTTGGACTTTGGGAAGGAAGATCACAGCTGCTAACAGATGCTTCTTTGGCTAAGCCAAACATGTGAGAAGTGTTATAATTTCTAAACGGAGGAAAGTATATCTATAAAAGAATTCTCCAAATCTCCAGTCCTAACCTGCGGAGCTGAAGTTTTGGCTATTAACAAGACTCATGAGAACAATGCTGATGTAACAAAACAATGCATGGATTGTTCCTGTCAGTGAATGATAAATTTTAAAAGAAGGCTAGGCGCATTTTTACATAGGGTATTGATTTGAATTAAAAAAAGGTTATTTATTTATTAGCAGGCAAATATGTATGATAATAATAATTAGCATGTAATAGTAACTAAAACTATAAAATAAATTGAATAGCCATTTTACCTTGAGAAGTCTGGGAACACGAAGAAGTGGGTGGTTAGGACCAAAGTAAAAATATAATAAGTCCAGTGGAATCAACGATAAAACATCAGCCTGAACATGAATAATGAACGATTATTTATCTTTAAGTAAGTAAAGGAACACATATTGTTGGGGTTTTGTATATAAATATTTAATCCAACCTTGAATCAATAAGGCAAACAAAAACAATTGAGAGTAGAGGAAAAAAACAAAAGATAGTATAGTTGTGGTTGTGATAATGAAAACACACAGGGCATTATACTCATCTAGTTTTGGGATCAGCCCGCAATACATGTTATTAGCTTGAGATTGTGAGTAAGAAAAACTTAAAAACTTTGTTGGTTAGCGGTTATTGACTTAAAGAAGAACGGAAGAGAAATAGCACGAAGAGAAGAAGTATTAATTTTGTTTAAAGAATGAAGAGAAGAAAAGAAGAAAAGGAATCAAATTTATAGACAAGTATTTATATAATTAATATAAGTTTATTTTTTTTTATGTTTGTAAAATTAAATTCATCTTTTTGCCAGAATTATTTTTGTTAATAGAACCTAATAATAAATAAAATAAATTTAAAGCAAAAGAATAAAAAGTAAAATTACGATATCTTTCAAAGAACGTAATAATATATTTTGTCTTATCTGGGATCTGTAGACCAAAATTACATTGTGAAATGTATTTAAATTAGACTAATTAGCAATATTTTTTTGAAGGGCATATCAACCACAAGGGCCATTGAAACCTGAAACTAAGCAGCTTTAAACAAGATTATTTACAATTTTAGAATTGGTTCAATTTACACATATAGAGTATTTTCATTATTTACAAAATATAAAATCGTATTTACTTACTTACTTTAAATTCTGATTTACGGAGGTAGTTAGCTCGAGTGAGTCTAGAATCCCTGACCCAGAAACCACCTTCGAGAAACATAACACGGGGTTTAACAAGTGCCATGTCGAGGAGATAAATACAGTCCATACTAAGATCAAGAGCAAGCCATAATGGAGTATTATCAGCCGACTGGTAAGGAAATGTTGTCCGTAAGGGGATCACAAAACAATTGTAGAGGTAGCTTAATGTTACCACGCTTAACCAAGTCACATATAAACAACCTAAAACAAAAAAAGTAGAGTTTATCACTAGCGGCCTACAATTGAAATGTAATCAATACACAATAAACCATTATGTTCTAATTATTGTTAATTTTTAGTGTTTCTCAAAATGAAGGTTTGGTTCTAAGTCCCATGTCAAGACATTTATACAGGTTAATGCCCTGGTTTCCACATGAACAACTTTTGGAATTACTTAAAACAAGATGATATTCATGGTTCTGTAATTAAAATTTATCAACTACAGAATGATGTGTACGTGATCTATAAAACAAATTGTCTCTATGTCATAATTATAAATGAATATGAATAATTGTTTATTAATGCTCTTGTGTCACATTATATCACCTGCAAAAAGGATCAGTGATTACCAGCGGTAGACAAAAATCCCATCTTTTTGCTCTATTCCTCCATCATCATACCAAATGACTTGAATACAATATGCTGGTCTTAAGAAATTAAAAAAATTAATAACAAATTCATTCCAGAGGCGCAACTAAAAACTAGTTAAAAAAAAGATCAGTAAAATGAAAATTATACATACTCTGTGGTTCAACGATTGCTCTTGAGTTTTCACTTTCTGGTTCAGGAGACCATTCCTTTGACATGGATGCCATCAATTGCCTTTCCTCTTCAGGTGAGATACGAGTGTTCACTTCTTCTGTAAGAAGGGACACTAAAGGGAATCATGGTAGATAAAGCAATGTTACCATGCATTTTTTTTTAACAACCAAAAATTGTACATGTTATTATTTTTGTTGGTAGATTTCATTAAATAACTTTATAAGAGTGATAACATCAATATAAACACAGGAATTTTGAACAATTTTCACTTGGAAATTAATGGCTCAAAATATAAAATGGAAAGAATATGAACACATCCATCCCTTGTTTTATATAAGCAGTTAGCAATTTTAACAGGTCTATAATGCTTAAAAGACATGCAATAAGTAAGTAGTAAAGACAAGTAAACATAGAATAAATAAGCCCTCAAACTTTAGTAACTTATTGCTGCACAAACATTATATGAATAAAATGGCATAGTCTTTATTTTATAAATATATTTTTAAATTATTTATAGTAGTGCAATATATAATGATTGATAAGAACCACCCTTAATAAGGTCTATTATTTGAGCTATCTCAACCAAGGTCAGTTGAATACAAATACACTAGTCCACCCCCCCTCCCCCCTTAATTTGTATGTTACTGTCAAGATAAAAGTAAAATACAGCACAGTTTTTATTTTTACAAAAAAATTGGATTTTATTCTTTTATTTTTGTTCTTAAATAACTTCTATTGATTTATTTAGCTAAGTATTAGCCAGCTGAAAAGTATTACACACCAGCAGGAAATACAGAAAATATAGACAATACATAAGACAATTGCAGAGGATTATTAATGACACCATAATTACACTATAATGGAAAGTAGTGCTCGAAGAAATTTATTAAAAAATAAACATAAGATATAAAGTTAACAAAAAGAATATTTAAAAAATAATTTTTGAAGGGAAGTGACTTTTTTTCTTTTCAATAAAGGGCGTTGTTACCTTAGTTCATCATTTATGTTATGGAGTAAACAAAAAATGCAACTTTTGCCATCACTCATTTACTATTACGATTTCTCGTGTAACTGATCTCTGAAAATTTAATGTTGTTGCTTTGGTGGAAGACTGTCGAAGCATTGATTTCACCTGAAACTACTGCCCGGAGAGCAATGACACGTTACCGTGAGACAGATTTGTGGACACGCTGACCTGGTTCAGGTCGACCGCGAGAGACAGAGCCAAGAGATGACCGGTCGTACACACGCTTGGAATCCGTTTTCAAATGCAACTGAGACTGCTCAACTTCTTCGCACAACTCGGGGAGTAGCAATATGTGCAGAAACTGTTAGAAGAGGACTTGCTGAAGTGAATTTAAACCATCATTGTTGACCAGCTCGTTTGGGATTTGCTCAGGAACACCCTATGTTGACTGAAAACGAATGTACCCAAACGTGCTGTTTTCAGATGTCACGATTCTCTCTTTATACGCCAGAAAGGTGGATGAACGTTTAACAAAGGCCTGATCAGCGCTACGCTGAGTGTAATAATGTCACTCAGGAGTAGTTCGATTTGGAGGAGGTTCAGAGATGGTCTGGGGTAGAATTTATTCGATGGCTAACACAGAGCTCCACAGGCCTTCTCTTAATGCCGATTTATATGCGAGGGAAATTATCCACAATTACGTGATTCCTTTTGCACCATTTATTGGCGAAAATTTCATTTTTATGCAGGATAATGTTTGACCGCATGTGAGAAGGTTTTTCAATACCTCAATGATGTGGGTATGCAGACTTTATGGTGGTCATCTCGTGGTCTGGAATTAAATCCTATAGAGCACACGTGGGACGTGGCAGACGTGTAAGATGCCCCCTCCTACAACTTACAACTTTGTTTAGTTAAACGTGTGAGGCTATGAATCAAGAGGTTGCAGCAAACTTGATAAGAAGCATGCCTCGAATACTTGAAGCTACGATTCAAGCCAGATAAGAAATTATCCTGTACTATATTTTGTTATTAATCAGAACAAATATTTTTTTTCATGATTAGAAATTTATATATCATATTTTTTATCTTTTTAATATTTATTAGTGGTTTCCTTCATATTAATAGCTCCTTATCACTGAAAACGGTTAATATTAATTAAAAACAAATTGATAGACACAATAATATTATTAGGAAGCAAATATTTGAAATTTTATAAGTGCGCGACTTTTTTGCTGGAGCAGTATATATCATTCATTAGCTCATAATTAAAATTAATTATAGTCTTTTCCTTTGAATTTAATCGTTTGTAATCTTGTCCATTGCAAACCGTCGAAACATCTCGAAAATTTACCAACACTTCCCGCTCATAAATGATCATAGCTTAAAGCCTGAATTGCTTGATTGTGAAAACCAAAATTGAATCGTTTATTGATTAAAAAAACCAAAATAAAAAAAAAAAAACCCGAAAAATATACCAGCCCTCCGAGTCCAATTTTTAAAAAATTTAACAAGCTTTATTAAATACGCAAATAACAAACATAAATACATTTTTAAGATTACAGTGTTATGAGAATTACCAATTTTGGGGGTGTCGCAAATCGCGATTTAAAAGTGTACAATTAAATGTACAGGCTTACGACTAATTTACTGCTGGAGGAACTAACAAATATCCAATACTAATTGATTAATTATTATTGTACTCAATATGAAAGAAGTATATTTGTCCTTTTAATACAGAGTAATGAATTAATAAAATAACCCTTAATTAGGTTTTTATAGTCTTGGAAATATTTGTCATGCCATTGGGTCATCAAGGATGGATCCTTAATGTAATTTCATGTTTATAGGATGTACTGGGGGGTCACGAAATCTCCAAGACTGTCTGCAGTGAAAAAACAAAGCAGGAGCAATAATTTTTTAAAAAGGCAGCAGCAGGTCGCAGAACGCTACCAGACATTTTGAAGTGATTTTTTAAAAATATTTTTCTCTAAATTATATAAATAAAAATAAATAATTAATTACTATCGTAATCAACAGAATTAATGATTACAATAAGTACGACATTTAACGAAAATGGAGTCACCTTGAGGTAAAAACCAGAACTACGTTTAGCTAAAGAAATTACTTTTTATAGGGCCGTTACAAGAACGCTTACATTTTATCATGACGAGTACAGTCTGTGCTCAGTAAAAAACAAAAGCGATACTTTTTATTTATTTTAGTATGTTCAGTAATTGTTAATATCCACTCTTGATTTTGATTGACTCAGAAAGGGTGGTAAATTAGGTGAGAAAATATCTAGGTACGCCACTGTCAAAAGGTATAAATAATTATTATAATAAAATTACTGAAGAAATAATCCGCAGCTTTGAGGAAGACGGCCTCACAAGCACTTATCAACATGAAAGTAGGAAACATTATTTTTCATCTCAACAAAGAACCAATGGTAAATTTTGACGAAGAGAAGGTAAACAAGGACAAAAGCGAACCAGTATTGTGTTGAAGATAAGTAGCGGAGGACAGGGCAGTTAACGGTGCCCAGCTCGAGGTGTGTTGGCAACGAAGCGTGAAATGTAATTATGAGGAGTATGCAAAATGGTTTTCGGCCATGGCGCTAGAATCCTGGAGGAAGATAATGAAGACGGCGGCATCTCCCGTGGTCTGGGAAGCGAACAATGCTCGAGGACGGCTCTCCTGTTCAATGGACACATACAAGAGACAATGCGAAGAGAGCTAACGGTCATCCTGGATCGGTTCATTACAGCGATGGAGGGACAGGCGCTTGTCAGCCGCCGGAGATGGACTATTGCCGTTCCGACATCAGACACGGCCCCGTTCCTGTCCGGCTACCGACAGTTTGTCTCTCTTCTACCACAGTGTACCACCCGACAATTTCAAAATTGAGTAGTCTTTCTTGAGAACGGACATTTTATCAACGACTGTCATAGTTACTTATTAAAAGGGGATATGAGCTATATTTCAAGTCCTTTGATTCCTGTAGGAACATATCCTCGGAATGTATAACTAAATCCCTTCATCCTTCCCGATCCTCCGCAAGCCTCTTAACTTCCCTCGATACCTTCCTTCGCCCTGCAGCTCCCTTCCACAGTTCTTCTCTATCAAAGTCTGAGACCCCAGCAAGTATCGAGCCGCTGCCGACTCAGATCGTCTTTTTCCTTGTTTGGCATTTTTGGTAATTAAAATTAAAAAAAAGTAAATAAAGGGAAATCAACTAATTATCGTAATGTGTAAGTTATCCTGCCTACAGGCTAGAATGTTGCTTGGTAATTTTAGTTATAGCCCTTAGGACACTTGATAAAATTATGAGAAAATTCTTAAATACTGAAAAGTTTCCGACCTCAACATGAAGATAGCAGCAGTCGTAAATAAAAGCTAGAGAATTTCGTTGTTCATCTGTTGACAGTTACTCGCCAAAGTTTCAGCCATTTTGGACGCGCAGTTGCTGTGTAACAGTCGTTTGAGTGAGTCGTGAGTGTTTTTATGAAAATGGACAAAATCGAGTATCGAGCTGTCATTAAATATTTGTTTTTGAAAGGCAATACGCCTACGCAAATCAAAGATGAGTTGGATTCTGTGTATGGGGACTCTGCACCATCATTTACCACAGTGAAATTTTGGGCAGCTGAATTTAAACGTGGTCGTAAGAGCTTGGGAGACGATGAACGTTCGGGACGTCCAAAAACTGCAACTACCGACGGAAACATCGCCAAAGTTCACCAAATGGTGCTAGACGACCGCCGAATTAAAGTGAGAGAGATATCAGAGGTTATGAACATGTCAAAAGAACGTGTTTGTCACATATTAAATCAACATTTAGCCAAGTTTGCTCACGTTAGACCGGAAACGTGTTCGAATGAATATTTCCAACGCTCTGTTGGCGCAGTTAGGCACAATAAATCCGATTTTTGGCGCCGATTAATTACTGTGGATGAAACTTGGATACACCATTATACGCCCGAAACAAAAATACAGTCCAAACAGTGGACTTCTAAGGGGGAACCGGCTCCAAAAAAAGCAAAAACTGTTTTTTCGGCTGGGAAAGTGATGGCGACTGTTTTTTGGGATAGTCATGGAGTTATTTTAATCGATTATCTTCAAAAAGGAAAAAACATTACAGGAGCATACTACGCATCATTACTTGACAAGCTGAAGGCAGAACTTGCGGAAAAACGGCCACATTTGCAGAAAAAGAAAATCCTGTTACACCAAGACAACGCACCGGCTCACACCTCAGTGGTTGCCATGGCGAAAATCCATGAATTACGGTTTGAACTGCTTGACCATCCACCTTACTCACCAGATCATGCCCCAAGCGACTTCTTTTGGTTCCCTTATCTAAAAATTTCGCTCGGAGGACAGAGATTTTCGTCAAATGAAGAGGCAATCACCTTCGTGAACGATTATTTTGCAGAGAAAAACGCCGAGTACTATTTGGACGGGTTACAGAGATGGGAGCATCCCTGGGAGAAGTGTGTAGAGTTACAAGGAGACTATGTTGAAAATAAAAAAAAAAAATTCTGAAAAACGTCTTGTATCTTTGTTAGGCCGGAAAATTTTCAGACCACCCTCGTAGCATGAACCTAATTTTGAAAAACAATTATGAATGAAATTGGGTTTGCCTTGAGTGAGATAAGGCCGCACACCCCCTTAACTCATGGACGGACCACCATCTTCCAGCCTTTACGATGCCTCATGGACGGCTTCACCAATCCATACTGAAAAGGATTAGACTTAAAAAAAAACAAGAAAAATTTTTGTAGACACACTTATAATTGAAGAAAGTATCAAACTAATTCAAATATATTAAACCCTATATTATCATCATCATATATTTATTGCCCACCTTAATATTTGTACCTTGGTGACTAAAATGTACAAACCCATTGTTGAGTCCGGAAATATTTTAATTTGTTCAAAGGACCAGTAAGCAACGATTGATCGGGGACAGATTGATTGTAGAGGATGATACAGTTAATCGAATGTTCATGATAACGGATAGACGGACAAATGCACCTCTGAAAAATTCCAAGATCATTTCAGCGAATGACTGAGTTAATTGTTTTCTGCACTGAATGGCCTCAATAAGGATGGTGTCCAAGTTGACATGTGGATTGCATTGTTCCGCATCTGACCGACGGTGGCAACAAAAGACAGAAAGGTTTTCGCCCCCGACGTGTCTAACTGTAGCGTTGGGACGCCATCAAAGAAAAAGTATTTAATTTGGGAGCTGGATCGTAATGACGAACCAAGTTGTATTCGAGGACCTTATATTGTTCCTGTATAATTGTTGTGGATGTGTAATAGTTCGCATACACTTATGTGGTTGGAAAAAAAATACCCGCATAAACTAGCAATATTTGAGTCACGCCATTTGTGAGGAGGTCTTGAAGAATGACCACTGAAAACATACGAACTGGTTTGCTTTGGGAATAGGAGAGCCTAGGCCTTTTATATAAATTAATAATGATTTTAAATCAAGCAAAAATGAGTATAAGAAGGACCTAACTCTTAAGACTTATTCCGCTTTTAATAATGTTCTTTCCTTAGTAAAAGGCGAAAGATTTATTCGCTTTGAAGGGAGACCAGAGTTACCCACATACGAGGCTAAAAAGACAAGAACTAAACAGACGCTTTGGACAACTGTACAGACTACTTCAAAGGACATCCCATCTCTCAATAGAAAACAAATTACTAATCTACAAAGTTATACTTAAACCAATCTGGACATACGAAATAGAGCTATGGGGGACAGCAAAAAAGTCGAACATCAAGCGTATCCAATCCTTTCAATCAAATGTCCTGAGAACAATAGTAAATGCCCCTTATTATGCCAGCAACAAAACCCTTCATAACGACCTTAATATACCCTACATTCTAGAACTTATCCCTTCCAAGTTTATTAAATTCCACAGTAGCCTTTCCAACCACCCTAATCCTGTAGCACAGTCATTGCACTGCGCCACTCATCCCTATAATCCTCCTCGGAGACTGAAACGGCAGTGGCCTCGTGACCTGCTATAAACGCGTGACAGTGGGAGTCCTGGCAATGACCAGTTTCTCCAATCATGTCCTGAGCGTATGTGGTTCTCGCTCTCTTCGCCAACCTCCACTGGCTAGTATCCGGTGACGCGGCTGACGGAGGAGCGTGGGGGACTTCCCAAGACTCCGCTTTCTCTTCGCGGTGGATTTGGGGGGTCTCTGGGCTGTCTGTAAATATTCTATGAATAAGCGAGTGAATGATGAACTGTAAATATGGTATGAATGAGAGCATTTATCTTAATTACTTATTGCCTTATAAAAGGCAGATTGTAATTAAAGCACAATAAAGGAATATAATAAAAATAATGTTCTTTAATATGACTCAACATAATTTTTGGAGAAACTATCAAAGTCCATTCAATCTATTTATTAATAAACGTAACTTCCAGGAACCAAACTGTGTGATTCAGGCTTAGAAACTAGAAGGACTGTACAAAGAAGGATATTAGGGTTGGAAAAGCATATATTCTGCGTCCCATGGTAATGGCAAAATACATGGCGTCTCATATGCCTGTCATTAATCAGTTTCGGTTAACACTTAGAAAAAATGAAAACATTATTGTTTTCAGAGTCGCTTATTTTAGATTTTGAGAGTCAATGTTTTGTGATTTCGCACTAGTATCTTTATGTCCTTGTCAGGGCCTGCACCATTCCTACATATATAACGTTGAGGTACAAAATATCAAACCAGTCTTTATCTTACTCTCAGGTTGTCAACAAGATCTCTAGAAATTTATAATTTAGCAGCCAAGTCACCCCTAGGTTTAATAGCGCTCTGAATCCAATCACCGAAGACTGAATGAATGCGAGAACACGTTAATGCAAATGAGATTAAAAAAACAAACGGGATTTATACAACTAGGTAGGCCAAGTTCACAAAAGATGAACAGATCAAACTTGACCTATGTAGTATTTTTGGAAATTTTTTTAGGATCCATTTCAATAGGTTAATAGGCTACTTAAAACTTTATTTTCTGAGCTGATTTCAACAGATTGAGAGGGTTTAAAAAAAAGAATTAGGTATTTTTAATCACAAATGCCTAGTAGAGTTTTTTTACTATATTTATGAATTCAATTATTATCTGTACTGGGATGACCTTTCTTTCTACGTTTTAGTGTAATCAAATAGTAGTCTTATATCCTACCTGTTCACCATCTTTTGTCACATAGCCCATGTGTCTTAATTATTCTATTCTCTTACTTTTTTACAAGGCCAGTAGTAACGGGAACAGGATCATTTACGTTACGGAAGTTTCATTTGCCTAATGGCACAAAAGACATTGGTTGTGACTCGGACAATGCGGTGCCTGGAGGCTACCGTTCATTAAACATCCGATTGCATTGCTATCAAACTGTGACCGCCCGTTGGTGAATGGACCCTCAGAGCGTGGCCTATGGACACCTTTGTGAGGAGAACAATGTGGATCCCTGCCTGCAGTGTATCAACAGAGCAACAGAGTGTCAGAGCTGGCTGGAGATACCTACCTGGCTCGCTGCTCACCGTCGAAGGGGTCGGCGGCAGGTCGAACCTCTTCCGCACCCGGGCGGTCCGCTCCCGGAACGACTGGGCCAGGTGTCGGAACCGTCTCTCGATCAGCTCTCCTTCCCTGGGCAATAAGAAACTCTTTATATCTGACACAAGGCGAACATCGCAGATATATCATCCAGAATATTACGTACGGAGCTTTGTAATCCTCTTCTGGCGGCGTATCCTGTTTACAGATCTCATCCTTGTCTAGAACAAAGAAAAGAAAAATTATCATAAATCTATTTATTAAATTTGGAGTTAACTTTTTCTGCGCTACTAGAAATCTCACATTGAAAAGATTAAAAATAAACCGAGTAAAAACTATTTGGAAATAAGCCTCCTTTATTTCTGCCAGGATGGGCTATTGGAGAAGATGCCTGCTGGCGACTCAACTGCAAAATATGAGGGAAGGTTTATAAAGGCCAACACGTATGAAGAATGAAGTATGTCAAAACAAGATTCAGCGAGTGACAGGGAAGAATGTTGAAGTGGGAAAACATCTACACCAGTATAAGAAAAGGCAGTGAGAGGAAACAGCATTGGAAAATACTAAACTCCTTAGGGAAAATAAGGGGTATAGAAAATTCACCAGTGCGGTTAATAGGAATAGAAAAACGTTTGAAACAAAATCTATTTACAGCCTGAACGAGGACGGATAGCTGCTTATAAACATGGTGGATGTACTTACAGAATGGAGGAGACACTTCTTTCAGTTTCTGGATTTCCAAGAACTCCGGAGGGAGTTGAGGAGGACCCCTATGAAGATATACCTTGTGATCAATGTATGGAACCACCAGATAAAGAGGAGATTTTGGATTCACTAGCCAAGCCTAAATAAAATCACTAGGTGCTGACGAATTGCTTGGAGCTTTTTTTACATGTGGTGGAAGTGTGCAAGTGAAAAACTACCTGAACATTGTCATTTGGATTTGGACAGGTCAAATGATCAGAAGCTTAGAATAAGTCCATAATCTGTACAATCCATAAAAAATGCAATCGGCTGGCCTGTGGCAATTACAGACGCATTTCCTTACTCTCTTATGGATAAAAATTGTCGTCCATCATCCTCTTCCAGCTCCTCACTCCCCTTTGTGGAAAGAACCTTAGGTCCGTACCATTGGGGTTTTCGGAAAGGACGATCCTCGAGTGACCAAATATTCTGATGAAGCATCATACTTGAGATAAGACGTGAATACAAGCTTGTCGGGTCGTAACGAGGGGGGGAAGGTGAGTTTATAACCTGGACAATCGTTTCATGACGGCGTTACTATCTGACTCCATTTTTAAAAGGTATGTGCCCCGACAATGCACCATGTTCAGGAGAAGAGGTATAGGGTAGGTAGGTAGCTTGTGTGGTCTTGGAATGACCACGAATTCACACTCAGTATCTGAGGGTAGGCGAAATCCATCCGGATCCCAAAGGCGAGTGTGAACCGGAGAGAGGCAGACTGAATCGCCGTGGGGAACACTGCTTGGTAAGTTTGCAGGGCCACGACAACCGTTGTCCTCTAGGGAGAGGTCTCTCCCAAGGAGGTGCTAGATTTAGCGAGACGAAGGCAGAGATTCCCACTAGGATGGTGTGGGGTCTGAAGAGGCCGTGCTAAAACATAGTGAAGTGAGGAGAGAAGACATGCAAAGGTTTTTCATAAAGAAGCAGTCAGGTTTTCAGAGTTCAAGCGGGGTAGCCACGTAGTTGCCAGGAGAGAATGATTTACAGGGGCTAGACCGCCGACTTAAGTGCCCGGGAAGTCTTGCCATTAGCCAATAACAATTAGGATTGGTGTAACCAACGACATGTGACTTCTTTGTCCTCTGGGAGAGGCTGGCAGGGTCTGCGGTCTCATCTGGAGGCATACCTGCGACTGACAGCTGGTGACCCATCTCATGTAACTACTTGGCACCCCGCATTTTTTATTGCTTAACACATTTACAGTGATTTATATTTTGTTTTTGTTATTTACATTTTTCTATAATATATTTTGTTCATGTTATTTACCTTTGTTTACAATATATATATATATATATATATATATATATATATATATATACAATGGAGTATAGGGTGATTTATCTTATGTAGTTAGCGGTCGCTACAAAGCTTAAAACACTTTTTTTATTCAGTTGATTTCAAGGCAGCCTCTTAAAGTATTCATAAAGAAAAGCTCCACAGGGAATGATTGATAAATGAGAGAGTAAATTCATGTTTTTATTGAATTTACTCGAGGGTGTGGGGAGGCGAGATTGGTATCATGAAGCTAAAGGGAAGAGAAGAAGAGGAGACTCATTGGCCTTAGGTAAGATGGAGGAGACGGCATTAAAGAAATGTGGCCGAGAACAGGACAGCTATTATTTGATACAGGACAAAAGATGGATGGTGTGGAGCCTCCAATACTTGACCACAATTAAACATTTTACACAGTAGTAGCCAATTTAAATTACAACATTTTAAATAAAAGTTATTAATAAAATGACCAGCTAGCCCATGCGGGAGCCTGGCGTAGCATCAATGCTACCAAACTACCCGCTAATTTTTGCGAGTGTGAGGCAGAGATGCTTGGAATGTATTTCTCAGATAGCTGCAAGCGTTAGGTGATAAAAAAAAGCAAAATCTCTAAGATGCACCTCAGAAAGTTTCGGATTTATGTTTTTTCCCATTTCTGTTTTGCGCGACATAACGATTTTTTTTTTTGAAATATTGTTCAATAAATCACAGAATTCCCTGTGTATCAATTTTTTCTCTTCAGAAAATTCCAAAGTATTTCTTCATGTTGGAAACATTCAAATTCAGTGTTTCTTTTTAATCGTGTTTTTTTTTTCCAATAATTTAGCATTTTCCGCAACATGTTAGCAATGTTTTCTTTTCAAACACCTCCTTGGCCAAAAATAAAAAACAACCACTTACTGGTATTGTATGAAAGATTACCTAAAATCAAAAACATACCTTTGGCAATGCTTGCTTCAGTATATGCCGGAAATGCTGGAAATATTGAAGGGAGTACATTTTTTTTAATATGTTATAAACGGCAATGTTTTTTCGAAATCGTCTTCCTTAAAATTTTCAGTACAAATTTCTTATTGCTTTTATCCAATTGTCTTTTAATTTATCACCAACCGAAAAGTACTAAAATTTGAACAAAGGGTGAAACATAATAACTTGAATAGAAAATAAAATTAAAAGACTTACTTGTGAAAAGGTAATTTAGATGTATGAGAACATACTTTTATATTATTCCGTCCATACGGTATACACATTCCTTCCATTTTGGAAAATGTGACACACAAAGGTTTAAAACAGTTCTAACAAAAAGCAATACACAAAGCAACTAATTAACGATGAATGATCAACAATCGAGAGGTTAACGAAATAAGTGGGAGTTCGAGAGTGAAGCTCTGAGAAGAGTGTGGTCCCCTTAGGAGCAGGGGAAGAAGAACATATTTCCACCCTTGTTGCGACCCTTCATTTTAATTCAATTCTCTAGGTTTTTATAGGGTCTCTTGGTTATATCTGTAGGGAAATTGTAAAAGCGATTTGTCAGCTGTTTAGTAGATATTCGGAATGCTGCAGGACTTGATAACAGGAGTAAAGGCAGGAGGCGTCTCCTGTTAGATACTTTCCTGGGGGTCTTTGGTAGCTCTTTGGACAATGGTCATCAATGATTAGCTCAGCTGGTACAACCTTGCCGGTGAGGAGCTTATTGCCTATGTTTATTAATTTGCTTTATTCCAAGCCAACCATTGTTGGCATTACGTGGTTGGACCGATGTCTCGGTAACGTAAAGGACGGCCGCTTGCAGAATATATAAAGGAAGCCAACAATCCTGCGGTGAAACATAACTAGATGAAACAGTTGCAGGTGACTGGGTGAAACAGTTGCAGGCAACTAGGTAAAACAGTTGCAGGCAACTAGGTGAAACAGTTGCAGGCAACTGGGTGAAACAGTTGCAGGTAACTAGGTGAAACAGTTGCAGGTAACTAGGTGAAACAGTTGAAGGTAACTAGGTGAAACAGTTGCAGGTAACTGGGTGAAACAGTTGCAGGTAACTAGGTGAAACAGTTGCAGGCAACTAGATGAAACAGTTGCAGGTGACTGGGTGAAACAGTGGCAGGCAACTAGGTGAAACAGTTGCAGGTAACTGGGTGAAACAGTTGCAGGTAACTAGGTGAAACAGTTGCAGGCAACTGGGTGAAACAGTTGCAGGTAACTGGGTGAAACAGTTGCAGGTAACTAGGTGAAACAGTTGCAGGTAACTAGATGAAACAGTTGCAGGTGACTAGGTGAAACAGTTTCAGGTAACTAGGTGAAACAGTTGCAGGTAACTGGGTGAAACAGTTGCAGGCAACTAGGTGAAACAGTTGCAGGCAACTAGATGAAACAGTTGCAGGCAACTAGGTGAAACAGTTTCAGGTAACAGTTGCAGGTAACTAGATGAAACAGTTTCAGGTAACAGTTTCCGGTAACTAGGTGAAACAGTTGCAGGCAACTAGATGAAACAGTTGCAGGCAACTAGGTGAAACAGTTGCTGGCAACTAGATGAAACAGTTGCAGGCAACTAGGTGAAACAGTTGCAGGCAACTAGTTGAAACAGTTGCAGGCAACTAGATGAAACAGTTGCAGGCAACTAGGTGAAACAGTTGCAGGTGACTGGGTGAAACAGTGGCAGGCAACTAGGTGAAACAGTTGCAGGTAACTGGGTGAAACAGTTGCAGGTAACTAGATGAAACAGTTGCAGGTAACTGGGTGAAACAGTTGCAGGCAACTAGATGAAACAGTTGCAGGTAACTAGGTGAAACAGTTGCAGGTAACTGGGTGAAACAGTTGCAGGTAACTGGGTAAAACAGTGCCAGGCAACTAGGTGAAACAGTTGCAGGTAACTGGGTGAAACAATGGCAGGCAACTAGGTGAAACAGTGGCAGGCAACTAGGTGAAACAGTTGCAGGTAACTGGGTGAAACAGTTGCAGGCAACTAGGTGAAACAGTTGCAGGCAACTAGATGAAACAGTTGCAGGTAACTAGGTGAAACAGTTGCAGGTAACTGGGTGAAAAAGTGGCAGCCAACTAGATGAAACAGTTGCAGGCAACTAGGTGAAACAGTTGCAGGCAACTAGATGAAACAGTTGCAGGCAACTAGGTGAAACAGTTGCAGGTAACTAGGTGAAACAGTGGCAGGCAACTAGGTGAAACAGTTGCAGGTAACTGGGTGAAACAGTGGCAGGCAACTAGGTGAAACAGTTGCAGGTAACTGGGTGAAACAGTAACAGGCAACTAGGTGAAACAGTTGCAAGGAACTGGGTGAAAAAGTGGCAGGCAACTAGGTGAAACAGTTGCAGGTAACTGGGTGAAACAGTTGCATGTAACTAGGTGAAACAGTTGCAGGCAACTGGGTGAAACAGTTGCAGGTAACTAGGTGAAACAGTTGCAGGTAACTAGATGAAACAGTTGCAGGTGACTAGGTGAAACATTTTCAGGTAACTAGGTGAAACAGTTTCAGGTAACAGTTGCAGGTAACTAGATGAAACAGTTGCAGGTAACTAGATGAAACAGTTGCAGGCAACTAGATGAAACAGTTGCAGGCAACTAGGTGAAACAGTTACAGGCAACTAGATGAAACAGTTGCAGGTAACTAGGGGAAACAGTTGCAGGCAACTAGGTGAAACAGTTGCAGGCAACTAGATGAAACAGTTGCAGGCAACTAGATGAAACAGTTGCAGGCAACTAGGTGAAACAGTTGCAGGCAACTAGGTGAAACAGTTTCAGGTAACTAGGTGAAACAGTTTCAGGTAACTAGGTGAAACAGTTTCAGGTAACAGTTGCAGGTAACTAGATGAAACAGTTGCAGGCAACTAGGTGAAACAGTTGCAGGCAACTAGATGAAACAGTTGCAGGTAACTAGGTGAAACAGTTGCAGGCAACTAGGTGAAACAGTTGCAGGCAACTAGATGAAACAGTTGCAGGCAACTAGGTGAAACAGTTTCAGGTAACAGTTGCAGGTAACTAGATGAAACAGTTTCAGGCAACTAGGTGAAACAGTTGCAGGCAACTAGATGAAACAGTTGCAGGCAACTAGATGAAACAGTTGCAGGCAACTAGGTGAAACAGTTGCAGGCAACTAGGTGAAACAGTTGCAGGCAACTAGATGAAACAGCTGCAGGCAACTAGATAAAACAGTTTCAGGTAACTATGTGAAACAGTTTCAGGTAACTAGGTGAAACAGTTTCAGGTAACTAGGTGAAACAGTTTCAGGTAACAGTTTCAGGTAACTAGGTGAAACAGTTGCATGCAACTAGATGAAACAGTTGCAGGCAACTAGGTGAAACAGTTGCAGGTAACTGGGTGAAACAGTTGCAGGAAACTAGATGAAACAGTTGCAGGTAACTGGGTGAAACAGTTGCAGGCAACTAGATGAAACAGTTGCAGGTAACTAGGTGAAACAGTTGCAGGTAACTGGGTGAAACAGTTGCAGGTAACTGGGTGAAACAGTGGCAGGCAACTAGGTGAAACAGTTGCAGGTAACTGGGTGAAACAGTGGCAGGCAACTAGGTGAAACAGTGGCAGGCAACTAGGTGAAACAGTTGCAGGTAACTGGGTGAAACAGTTGCAGGCAACTAGGTGAAACAGTTGCAGGCAACTAGATGAATTAGTTGCAGGTAACTGGGTGAAACAGTTGCAGGTAACTAGGTGAAACAGTTGCAGGTAACTGGGTGAAAAAGTGGCAGGCAACTAGATGAAACAGTTGCAGGCAACTAGGTGAAACAGTTGCAGGCAACTAGATGAAACAGTTGCAGGCAACTAGGTGAAACAGTTGCAGGCAACTAGGTGAAACAGTTGCAGGCAACTAGATGAAACAGTTGCAGGTAACTGGGTGAAACAGTTGCAGGTGACTGGGTGAAACAGTGGCAGGTAACTAGTTGCCAGGAGAGATTACATCGAAATTCTTTATTTAAAGCAGTGGTTTAGGAGGATAGATTTCTCCCCCCCCCCTCAAAATATTGGTTGGGCTGAGCATTCTTGTAGCAACGCCCGCCATTTAATTAAAAAAAATAAAATAATGTCCATGCATTTAAAGTGATGAAATAATAATGGAATGAATACCTTCATATTCTTCTCCTACATCTGCCTCATTTTTTGAGAGAACCTGAAAATTAATAAAAAAACAATACAGTTTTATAGGTTTATTGGACCAGCGGAGTTTTATTTGACTGTTTATAAAAAATGGATTAAAATGTATACTGGAATTATCTGTAATATAATATGTATATGTATATGGGAAAAATAGGAATTTGAAATTTTTTGAAAATGTATTTTTCACGATTAGCCCTTATTATTTTATAAAAATACTGTAGACCACTCATTTCGAAATCTTACTCCCAACTTTATTTGTACCTTATTGAGCTTAAAATTATTTCTTGTTCGGGTACTGATTGGAAATTATGTTTGTTAAATCAAAGGCCTCGAATTATTATCCTTCATGCCTTTGTCCCTTCTTACCCTCATTCATCCCTTCTCAAGTCTTTATGATTTTATACAAATCAGGCCTACACCTATATAAATGGGATACCGATTTCCCTAATCACCCCTAATAACTCTCTTAGCCTAAGCCACGGAATGGATTTGTCACTAATTCTTCGAGCCAACATGAATGCATTACTAATTATTCAATCAAAGTACGTACGATATATATGACTAACGACTGATATATTGGTCAGTAAAATTTATATTTCATGCCACCAATAATAATCATTAATTGCCATGAAAATAGTGACAGTAAATATAATAGGATGTTTTTGAGAAAGAGTCTTTCATTCCTTAAAACTATACCTCCTTTGTTTCCTTCAAAGGGCACCCTATCTCTCAATAGAAAGTAAATTACTAATCTACAAAGTTAAATTTGTATGCCAATCTGGACATACGGAATAGAGCTATGGAGCACAGCAAAAAAGTCAAGCAATAAGCGTATCCAATCGTTTCAATCAAAAGTCATGAGAACAATGGTAAATGCCCCTTATTATGTCAGAAAAAAAACCCTCCATAATGATCTTAATATACCTTACATTCTCGAACTCATCCCTTCCAAGTTCATGAAAGACTATATTAACCTATCCAACCACCCTAATCCCCTAGCAGTCATTGCACTGCATCACTCATCCCTATGAACTTCCTCGGAGACTAAAACGGTAGTGGCCTCGTGACCTGCTATAAATGCGTGACAGTGGGAGACCTGGCAATGTCCAGTTTTTCCAACGGTGTCCTGAGCGTCTGTTGGTTTGCTCTCTTCGTCAACCTCCACTGGCTCGTATCCGGTGACGCGGCTGACGGAGGAGCGTGGGGGACTTCCCAAGACTCCGCTTCCTCTTTCGCACGCGAGGGAGGTGACAACCATGTGAAATTAGGAGGTCTCTGGGCTGTAAATACTGTATGAATGAGCGAGTGAATGAAAATTATAAATATGGTATAAATGAGAAAATTTATCACAATTGCTTATTGCCCAATAAGGCAGATTGTAATTTTAGCACAATAAAGAAGTTTCATATATAATAACCACTGTACTAACAAAACACTTGTTTTTCCCCGCTACTATGAGTCCATAGAAGACCAGGCAAGACGAGCTCTGAAATACACTATGTATTCTAAAGTACAGATAAATAATCATCAAAAAATAGATTTATAATCCTCTTGGACCAGACAAGATAACGCAAGTTGAGGGACCACTGACATTTCTTCAACAACTAAATCTGACATACACTGGCAGTTCCTCCGCATCCACTTAGAAATATCCTTGACCAAGGTAACTTCACTGTGTGGTACAAGTTACAACTGACCTAGTTGGCGATTTCATTATTGAGCGGAAATAGCTGCGTTGTCGATAGCGTCATTCAAGTAATCCGTTACAGGATGCCATACAGTTAACGGGAAGGAATACTTTGACAAGTGAAGGGAGTCAGCTGATTCGTCAGATAAATGAAGAAGGACAAATATTAATGAATGTCAAACGGATAAGGGTGATGTGGGTGTCCTGGTGTCAACGTCCTCTGCCAGAGAGGGTCATGTTCGGAGGACCCATCGGAAATATAAGAAAGTATACCTTTATGAAATTTACTTTTCACAGTAATCAGGGGTACCAATTAGTCAGACAAGATACTAATTAATAACTCATCGCTTCCCTTCTTGATCGATCGAAGTGAGTAACTCATGGAGTCTTCCTTGAAAAAAAAATGTAAATGTATTGTCGGTGAGGAGGAATGAGCATTGGTTTCGGATAGGCAGATGAGGTCGCTGATGTAAACACAAAGAGGTAATGTCGAAATTAATGAACCCTAAGGTACGCCGGAAGAAATGAAAGGGTTGCGTCCGGGATATGATGACGGGTGAGTGCGATTAGGGATGAATGATTTATGCCAGCTCACAAAAACAGCCATAGTAGTTTTGATTGAAGGGAATGCTAGGAAAAAGTCTAACTGGGTCACCAAAAAAAAGACCTTTGATGACAGTTTAAATGACCTTAAGTGTGTATAATTCACTTTAGATGTGGTCTATAATATTTATTATTAATCAAGAGGTTGAGATCTTAAATTTTATACCGATCTGAATATGATGTTGACAGCTTTAGTGACGGTGTAATTGTAGTTATTAATTTCATAACGCTATTCAAGACCTCGAGAAATTGATAAACTACTCAAAATTATAGAAAAATATTACTTATAAAGAAACTAATTATATAATTACTGACAATTTCTCCCTGGGACCACCAATTAAACATTTCATGTCTGGCTTGACAGAGGGGACTTGCAAATACCACTCAATAGACACACGACTAAACGGGTTTCTGTAAAAAACCAACGGAACTTTAAAAAATACGATGAATAGAGATAACCAACCTCTCGTGGAGAACGACGAGGGTACTAGGGTTTGAGGAGATGAGAAATAGGATAATAAGAGATAGGATAGCAGAGAATAGGAATGTGTGGAAGTGATGGATAAAAAGAGATTAAGACGGAACCGTCATGGATGGAAGAGGACTCGTTAGTTGATTGATGGGATGGAAGGAGGAATAGAGGAGTAGCCGGAATCTTCCCAATAAAGGGACAAAGTATGGACGGTCATGCGATCACTTGAGAGCCGATTGGTGGCTCAACAAAACCACTTCAGGAGTACAGATAATTTTAATCTATTCGAAATACTTTCCACTCTTGTTCAGTGTATTATTATGCTGTGTTTGAGGATTAGTATCGTGCCGTTAACCAACGTTATAAGCTTGCTACAACAGCAATAAAGGTATATTTTCTGTTGGAGTGATACAATTTCCCACTCTCCTGGAGCCCAGATCATTTTTTGTCTTAATTATTTTCCAATGACAGAGGCAACTTAATAACTATTCATTTTTCATTTTGATGATTTTTAATTTCTTGAGATTGTTGTTGTATTAGTTGAGATAAGATTATTATTTTTAAATTAAATAAGAATTTTCGGTCTCCAGGGGAAAATTCTCTTGTTATCTAGCCTTGAAAATTTTAAGTGGGAACCAAAACTGTTTACTTTGATCCTGTAAATCTAATGATGAATTAACACTTAATTAGGGTTTAACTAAAATGTTATTTCTATGTTTTTTGTAATAAATAGACATGTTGGAGAGCTGATGTGCCATGGATGGGTATAGTTGGCGCATACATAGCTGATACTACATAGGCTATGATGTCATAATTATCCCTTATTCGATTGTTTTACAGCTCGATTAGAGGAATAACCCTAGCCACTGATCCGTATGAGAACGGCGAGGAATCTCTTTTTCATGCCTAATTTATTGACAAAGGTGCCAAATTTATCTTTTAAATTACCAATTATTTAAGTCTATTCTATGATATGCTAATATGTTGAACACCATTGGCTCATCAAGGGGAATTTTATGAAAAATTTGTATTACTCGAAGCCGAACACATTTTGTGAAAAATATCTAAGAAGAGTTTAAATGAATTTTTGTAATTTAACTAAAACCTATTCCCAATATATTATATTAGTTTGATACACTTCCTAATATAATAGTCCAAACTCAGGAGAACCCGGCCAAAACTCAAGGGATCGTCTTCTCCTTCCAGCATGGAAAACGGAAGCGTCCACCCAGCTTCACCATAGACGGGACTGAATACAAACTTTCCAACAGCATAAGCTACCTAGGCGGACACATGATGTTCGGCACACACCTGCAGAAGAAGCTGAAAAGAGTATGTAGGACTTACTACTCTCTCCAGCGTCTCATCTCTGAGATCTGAGGCCAGCTCTACTGTTTGGGACACCACTCTTCCGATTCCTACACACCAGCACAATAACTCGACTTCAGAGCTTCCAGAACAACATCCTGCGCACGGCACTATGGCATACCCCTTTTCGTGATATGAAGGCTCCTGACATCCACGAAAAGTTCGAGGTCCCCACCATCACCGAAGCCATCAGAAGAAGACACATCAAATTCTTTGACTCGATGAAACATAGCCAAAACCCTCTATTCCGAGACATGACACCCCCACCGCTACCGGCAAGATGGCAACTCTCAAGATCTAGTAAAGCAGACCAAATGGTGGACATCACGGTGCTTGGCCCACCAACAGCAAGCCTCTAACGGGCACCCATCACTGCTATCTGACTAAATAAGACTAAATTACATGCCTAGAGAGACTCTAGGCCCAGCCACCAGTGGACTCTCACCACTGTACCGCAACTATCAACCTCTACCGAGGCTTCCCACACTCCTTAATTCCCTCACACCACCTTCAAGCAGGTACTCCAAGTACAAGGATCCGCTCAACCCTAATATTCCTTTATTTTTCCCTCATCCTTAATCTTATAATTAGAGAGCTAAAAAAAAAAATATGGGGGTCCAAACAGATGTATCCACAGTTTAAAAGTCCATAACTTGCAAACTAATTGACGGAGTTGTCTCATTTTTGGTGAAAGTGTAGCTTAAAGTCCAACTTAAAGATATCACTGTAGGTGTTCGAAATGGTCACCATTAACATCCACACACAAACGATGCCGCCGAACTGCAGCACGAACTACTGACTGCAACGTGTTCAGTTGGATATTTGCACATGAATGTACGATGGATTCTTGAAGTTCATCCAATGTGCGTGGCTTTTGTCGATAAACGACGTCTTTTAGTGTTCCCCACAGGTAAAAGTCCAGAGGAGTTAAGTCTGGGGAACGTGGTGGATACTCTACAGACTTCTGTGGTGAGCGAGTGAATTGTTGTAACACAAGATGGGAGTTAAATGGACTTGTTACTGTTACAGGTCGTCCAGATCGTTGTTTGTGTACATCTTTAACACAGCTTTCGGCTTCAAATTTGTCTCGAATGCGACGAATCGTTAAACGTGTCGGTGGCTCTGTTAGATACACATTTCGCCATTGCCGTTGAACCTCATTAATGTTTTCGTACTTAAAATACCACTTTAAAACAGACTTCCTTTCATCAAATGTAAGCCTTACGCCAGCCATGTTTACTCGAGTAACAAGGTACAACTAACAATAAAACACTAACTATCTGGCGACTGTCATCTGACAAAACAAAACAACGCAATACAATCGCCATACAAGGATTGCCGGAACTACAAACTATTACACTACCAAAAATGAGACAACTCCGTCAATTAGTTTGCAAGCTATGGACTTTTAAACAGTGGATACATTTTTTTGGACCCCTCTGTATAATAGGAAAATATATATATTTTAAATTGCCTAGTTAATAATTAATAACATTATTATTTACCGTTTATTGTTGTAAATGGGTTATATTTGAAGTATAATAAAGACAAAAAATGGAACTACCTTACAAAATATCTATTTGTAAAACGGGTTGACACAAATGGAACCTATAGGGGTCATATGTATAGTTGGAAGTTGGTTCTCCAGGATAAACATGTTTATTAAAAAACAAAAGCCAAAGAAACCGTATAAAGAGAGGACCCCTGAAAACAATTTGTAAAATAACTTCAATGACGAGTTTGTGCCCTTGGCTCACGTGCAGATGACTACATAACTATTAAATCATTTTTCTGACTACTCAATTTTATTTTTGACTCCCCCCTCCTCACCCGATTGCACCATCCTTACAGAATCCTTAATGAAAATTATAACAACTATTATTAATAACATCACCTAAATTATGTTTTCCAATTACTCATATTCTTATATTTATACAATTGAACTAACAATTGTTTCTAATGTGTTTGTAGTAATTATGTAATCGATAACAATATTACCAATATCATTAACAGTTTGGGATAATCAAGTATTGATGTTTCGCACTTATTTATTCTGATCGATGACTAACCACTGTTTATCAGTCAGGGTTAAAAATTTTAAATTATAAAAAAAAAAAGTATGATGCATCAGACCTTAATCAACGGGTGTTGACAAGATTTTAATCGTCCAAATCTTACGAAGTTATTTACGTTAAATAATTAAGCATTAAGTCATTAAAAATGATTAAGGATTATTGCCTGGTGAAAGTGTTTGTATACGATTTGTATTTTTTTAAAGCTGACATTGAAAAGTAAAAGTAATTGTAAGTTAGTTTTAAGGTTGATCAAAAAGGTGAGCCCCATCACCTTTATCAGTCAGTTTAGTCCAGACAAGTATAATGTATATCATTATACTTGTTTATTCATTATATAATTTTTATAAAATAATAAAACCTGTATATAATGCAGCGACGCTACAGGAAATACAAAAATAATTTGTAAATATATTTGCCTGAGGATCTATAATTACATATAATTATCTGTAAATTTGAAGGGGCTATGAGAGGAAGAAAGAAAAAAAAAAGTAAAGGGTTCTTTATTTCTTACAACTCATTAATATATCATATCACTCAATTCTCTTTTTAAATTCTAAAAAAAGTAATCAACAATTATGACATTTTGGTTCGGCACTGCAGACCAAGCCTATCATTGATAGGCGTATCACAGAATCGCATTTTCCTCAAACGCAAATTGGAAAAAGCTGAAAATGTTAACTTTTGTTAGCGTTGGTATAAAGAGCGAATGGTTTTCAGAATGTTTAATTAAAATTTATCTATTTGAACCACTACTTAATCATTATGAATATGTATTTTTTAAATCATTTGCATGCCAGTAAGAAGTAAACACCAATGCTGTCAGTCAGTTATGGCGGCCTTAATATAGTTGATGTGCTCAAAAATAATCCAATTTAGACAAAAAAAAAAATGGTCATAGGCTTTACAGTGGACAACAGACAATACAAAAATGTATGTTTTCATTTTTTTTTCATATTTTTGAGGAGTTAATCTCAAAGTTTTGAAACTGAACGGCTCCTGCATTTTTCTAAATAAGTTTCTATTTGATAAATATGATTTTTTTTTCTGAATGGTGTAATCTAAAAATAATTTTATGCTAATTCATATTGTAACCTTTAGTTTGTGCCAGGGATTTTTATATTCTGTTTAAAAAATCAATGCAGTAGTTATGTAAGTAGTATTTATTTGGTGACAGGTTTAAGTGGCATTCGGTTGTGAGTTGCAAAAACACAGGAGGATGGTTGACAGTTGCACTCTTACCTCGTCCGCTGCGCTCGCCATCACTGGAGTGTCAACAGGTCGATATCGAGCCGGCCACAGCCTCCTTAGCTCAACCCCATCAGCTGGAGCCTAATATTTTTTTTTGTGGCTTTTCCACATTTCACTAATAGTGCTAGGGTAGTAGGAAGAACCTATCAATGCAATCAATATAAATAGTTATATAAGCAACGCTTAAGGCTTAATACGGTTATTGTGGTCTTGCTACTTTTCAGAGGGAGGGAGAATGCTAATTAGCCTAAACCCCTTAAATGTCACTTTATAAGCGGCTTATAAACACAATTTTGGTTGATTTAAAGGAAAACATGAGGCCACCTACACCTTAGGTGTCGTTCTGGTTTGCCGGAATGAGATAGGAGAATAAAGAACTTTATTAACATGAAATTACAATCTGCCTCAATACTTAATAGGCAATAAATAATTGAGATAAATGTTTTCATTCATACCATATTTACAATTCATCATTCACTCGCACATTCATACAATATTTACAAACAGCCCTGGGGACCCCCAAGTCCACATAGTTGTTGCCTCCCTCGCATGCGAAAGAGGAAGCGGAGTCTTGGGAAGTCCCCCACGCTCCCTCACCAGCCACACCGAGCGAGGCCGATGAAGAGCGTGAGAGCCACATACGCTCAGGACATGATTGGAGAAACTGGCCAGACTCCTACTGTTGCGCATTTATAGGAGGTCACGAGGCCACTGCCGTTTCAGTCTCCGAGGAGGATTATAGGGATGAGTGGAGCAGTGCAATAACTGTGCTACGGGATTAGGGTGGTTGGATGGGATACTATGGAATTTCATGAACTTGGAAGGGATGGGTTCAAGAATGTAGGGTATATTATGATCGTTATGAAGGGTTTGGTTGCTGACGTAATAGAGGGCATTTACTATTGTTCTCAGGACTTTTGATTGAAAGGATTGGATGCGCTTGATGTTCGACTTTTTTCCTGTCCCCCATAGCTCACCCTTGAGCAAGCAACATAAAGTGGTCTATGGGAGTATGATGACGATCTCAAATCCACTTCCTGAGACTTTAACACGTCATCTTAGACTTTACAAAGGCATTCGACACCCATGAACACTTCTTTAATCGAAACTAGTATCGATCTCTTCTTGTCACAGTGCCGCCAGCTGGTATAAATCACTCATCCCTAATCGCTCCCAGCTAGTACACACCCCTGATGAACCTCTACCCCAATCCCTTGAGAGCTGGGAATGAAAATTGTAGAAAAGGGACGTTGGTTTGGATAAAATGGATTTGAGTAAAGGGTACGGGTATTGCCAAAAAAAGGAGGATTGGATGTCTTATGGGAGCTGCGGAGCACCAGAGTGGTTGATGTTTATTATTGGTGGATGCTGTGTGTCTGGAACAGTCTAGTCTAGTTGCTAGGGTGGTTGTTCTAGTTTGGTTGAGAAGGTTGCTGGTGGCTTCAGGATCTGGGTCTAGCGGCCAGAGTAAACTGCCAAGCGTCTTTAATTAGCCGTCTTTTAGAGGCGTCCTGTATTTGCTAAGGTCCTACACACTTGACTCCACCCATACTGGCTTGAGTTTGCACAAGTTCTCCTTACAGGACCATTCATTGAGGGATTCCATACCGTTTCCAAGGCTCTTTCGCTTTTATTATTGCGTTTTCTTAGAGAAATATTTTGGAGTGTTTAGCTGAAGGCTCTAAATTAACGAAAATTAGAAGAAGTCGTCTCATGCTTATTCGCTGAAATGCGATGGGACCACCTCGCACTTTAAATCCAACCTTTTCCATTTCCACTTTCACTTTAATCATCTGAACCTGAGTCGAGAGAAGGAGATTTTTGATCTGTTTTTTGAGCTGTAGTACTTGTTGGGTGTTATTTTCAAGTTTGTGCTAATCAACAAACTTGATAAAGGTGTCTGAGGAAGTTCCTGGAGTCAGAACATACTTTTCACCTGATGATGGAGGTAAATGAACTTCTCATTCTTCGTGCATACAAGTGGAAAATAATTTTACTTTTACAGCATGGTTATGTTCTAGCCAGTGTAGCCTTTATGGGAGAACATTAGACATCATTAGAACATTTTCCGGGAAGAATCAGAGCTCGAAAACTTGTAATTTTGTGGCCTCGCCCATGAGAGTTTTCTTGTTTATTTACTACGACTAAAAGCTATGGCTCATAGGCTGTAAAATATCCTCGTGGTAAATGTCCTGTTTTTTTCTAGCTCTTGCGTACGCGTGACTTACTATACTGATACCCATATGTGGTATCAGCCTCAGCTACGCTAAAAGGCGTATAAAATTAGCTTTAGAGGACAAGGCAAGAATTTCTTGGAGAGAAACTAAGAAACAGGAACACTCGAAACTGTTTCTTAATGGACTCTGTAAGAGAAGAAGCTCAGCACTTCTATCAATGGACAGGTGGACACTCAAAAGTGTGACAGGACTCTATACAGGTCACTGTCGGTTAAATAAACACCTCTTTAATTTGGGGATAGTGGGATCACCAATCTGCAGATTCTGCAAGAAAGAGGGAGAAACGGCACGTCATATAATATGTGACTGTGATAACTTAGCTAGAAGGCGATACCTTCACTTTGGTAGTGATCGCATTGTAGACCACAAACTATGTGAACTGATCGATCCATTCAGTATCCTCAGATTTGCAAAGGCCGTGGGCCTCTCACATATATAGGACAGGGACATGGACGGCGCACAATAGGTCTCACTGAGGCCGCGGTGCACAAATGCCGGAACAAATAATAATAATAATAATAATACTAGTCCAAAGTTTTGCTGTTGGTGAATTTATTTATTTGCTTAGTTCTAGATATGTCTTGTTTAATGAGGCATGAAAATAAAAGCATGTACTGACAGATTTAGGATATAATATAGTCGGAATACACTGAAAAAAACAACAAAAAAAAACCCGCTGCCTATGGGATAACACTGGTACAAACAACGATCAGTAGAATTTCGCCCCGCTGTTCTCAATCGGCGTTCGGACTGGATTGTCTTGAGATGCTGAGATAAGAATTTTCTTTGTGGCTATTTGAATAACGGTGGGATGACAAAAATTTGCAAACCGATCGATTCACGAAAGTAGCAAAAATATGCACTCATATTGCTGGACTTGTTATGTCTTTAGGGAAACACTAAGGTCTACTGGCTTAGTAAAACGTTCGTGGCCCCTAATAAATAAATGAGGATTCAAATTATGAAGTGACCTTAAGGAATAAAGGGCTGTGATTAAAGGAGATGTTATCAAGAGGTGCTATAGAATAGTGTAGTGTCCCTCAAGTATTGCGAATGGAGAATTCGAGGTGAGGATTGGATGTCCAGTCGGCAGGAGTGTCAGAATTTTTTCATGTGAATGGAGCCAAGCGTGTCCTCTTGTATTGGTGTATCTTGAGCCCCACTGTTGGCCCTTCGTGTTAAGGTCCCATCCCGCAAAGCAATCATGTCCAATGAAGGTGAATTGGGAATCGGGAATGGAGTTATCTGGAGGACAATAAGGTGAATGTTTACACTTGAGTGGGTTGAAGGAAATAGGAAACTACAAGATGGGCAAGCACTACAAGCAGTTCCACCTGGGTGATCAGTTCGCTAAGTCTTTGTTGAACTTTGAATGGTATTGTGTAGAATGTAGAATGCTGGGGTAGAATGAATGAATAACGCTTTGTCGGGTCGTCACGAGGTGGGGGCCTGGTTACCCTAGCCCTGGTGATAAAGTGAGGGTTGTTTGAGTTTATAACCTGGAAAATCGTTTCATGACGGCTTTACTATCTGACTCCTTTTTTGATAGGTATGTGCCCCGACAATGCACTATGTTCAGGAGAAGAGGTATAGGGTAGGTAGGTAGGTAGTTTGTGTGGTCTTGGAATGACCACGAATTCACACTCGGTATCTGAGGGTAGGCGAAATCCGTCCGGATCCCAAAGGCGAGTGTGAACCGGAGAGAGGCTGACTGAATTGTCGTGGGAAACACTGCTTGGTAAGTTTTCAGGGCCACAACAACCGTTGTTCACTAGGGAGAGGTCTCTCCCAAGGAGGTGCTAGATTTAGCGAGACGAAGGCAGAGATTCCCACTAAGAAGGTGTGGGGTCTGACAACGCCGGACTAAAACGTAGCGAGGCGAGGAGAGAATGAGATGCAGAGGTTTTTGATAAAGAAGCAGTCAAGTTTCAGAGCTTCAAGCAGGAGCCACGAGCCAGTTTAGTTGTCAGGAGAATGATATACAGGACCCAAACCGCCGACCTTAAATAGCCAGCTGGCCTTGTCAGTGGCCAATAAGAATCGCTATTGTAGTAGCCAATGATGTGCGGTTCCTTTGTTCCCTGACAGAGCCGGGAGGGTCTCCTGGCGGTTGTGTCTATTGCCTGCCTGACAGCTGGTGTTCCAGCTCAGGTTACATTACGTATAAAAACAAAGCAAGATCGCATATGCAATTACTTACAACCACAAATTTGAGTTATGTTTGATTACGAAAAGATCTTGGTTGAATTGTTATATTTTTGCTATGAAAGGATTGGGGGGGGCCTCTGGTTACAATTAGCTTATGCCCTACATTAGAGTGAGGGAAAAGAATTCAAATAAACCAAATATAAAGATATTTGTGAGGTTTGGGACTGTATTACCCTGACATCCTGCTAAATCAGACCGGGGTCTGCGAAAAAATTTACATTTTTATATGAGCTTTAATGACTTTTTGTAACTTTATTCTGTACAAAATATAAACATAATTATTATACAATAATTAATATAGATAAATGAGGTCCTTTACATGTTAATCTAGTATTTGACAGTTCTAGAATGAACAAACACATATGGGTTGAGGAATGTAGCCAACCTTACCACCTCCCCCCTTGAATACGCTTCGTGTGGGAAGAAGGGAAGCTGGAGTGTAAATAAATGGTGATATTCTTTTCCAGAAGCCACTTGGTAAAAGGACTTGAAGATTCGCTGGAGGATTGGAAAAGGGCCAAGTCAAACTTCGTCCGACTCGTCACGATTGTGTGAAGGGGGTTCCCTTCCATCATCTTTTTCGCAAAGGTGACCGCGGAAGCGAATGGAGGGAGTCCTCAATAATTTTAGCTTGTAATAATTTCATTTGAGTCCTTATTTCATCATCTGGTGTATCTGATCCTCAACGGACCGTTGAAAACTAGCTTTCTGGACACTATTGAATTGGTCTTCCTGTTGATCAATTAATTCGTACGCTGATAAATTTGCGATTGTCACTTTGGATTAACTTGAGTTGTTTTATAGCGTCAATACGCCAAGTAGCAGATCATACGAGTTGTTATTTTTGACAACGTAAGTTTTTATTGAATCTGTAATGCTCCCAATACGAACCATAATTGTAGTGCGGGCTTAGGTAAAATCAGATCCGCTATTTGTTTTGTTTTTTTGTACAATCTTTTGTTACATCAATTTCAACTTAAGCAAATCAGCAATTCGTTGGTTAATTAACGTTACATTAGAGCCGAAGTCATGAAGAGCTTTTATTTTATAATTGTGAGTAATAACTACTAACTACATTTAATTTTATCATCAGATCTAATTTTGGCAGGTTATCTAGTTTAAATCTTCGTTATTGAGATCAATATTTAATATTTATAATTATTTCCGATTCGTATAATGTTTTTATCATATTTGATTTTAATTTTTCATTGATCAAATTTTTGTTACGACGCTCAGCTAAAACATAGTTAGGGACCGCGATTAGGGAAACTAAGGACCAAACAATTCGGACACGATTTCCGTTGAGGTTCATTTTTTTCTGGGGCTCGAGTTTTGTTTTTATAAGAATTTAGAATTGAATTCTTATTCAATTTGGGTCTTGTTGGTTTATCTTCCTTCTTTCTAGTAAAAGGACCGTTCAATTTTCGCAATTCTGCAAATTATTTTTCGAACGTAAACATTTCTTCTCTATCAAGTTCGTCTTGTGCTTCTGTCGGCAAAGCAAAAACTATCTGATAGACATTAGATAATTCAGTACATTTCCATTTCAAAGGAAAATTTTTCCTTCACAAACACATAGTCGATGAAAGAGCCGCCCAAATATTTTTAGGTAGACCACCCTTTATGTAGAAAAAAAATTTAAAAATGAGTACTCCTAAATTAAGGTAACTTCTAGACCTATCTTCTTCAGGTTAGTTTCCAGTTAGCGAGTCCGTCCAATTGCCAAGAAACGTTAAGCCTGAATTGTATCACTATCTGGAGTCTATGACATTCGTCTTCAAATCTACTTACACACGCTATCTATAGTCATACTGTATCTGTTCAAGTTTGTCTCAAATACATTTTTTTTTTCTCAATGTTTTGTAGTTTTGATTCGTCTTTAGTTGAATTAAGTTTTAATTGATTTTCTAATTGTCTAATCGTCTAACTCACTATTTCTGGGTTCAATTGCTCGAGAGATCGGCATTGGAACAAATTCTGCCAATGGGAATTCTCGGAAAAAACATTGTGTGCCTCATTAAAGTATTAATTACCATTTCCATCAATGTTTAGAGCTATTGTTCTAAGCCCATTTACGTATTTAATATGACCTGTTGCATTTGATATGGGTTTCTTACTTGTTTAAAAGGTGTGATGTTTGAAGCCCTTTAATTCTTCTGGTAAAAGATCTTCATATCCGTAGAAATACAGTTGATCACGAAATCCTTCTCTCATATTGTCACAACTTGCACAAAAAGTTGGTCGGCCATCTTGTTATCTACCTATACGTTAATCTTACTAGTTTAGTTTAATGTCATTTAATTTGTGAGATTCTTTCTAGGAGCGTTATTTTATTCTGTACAAAAGATAAACCTAATTAAAATACATTAATTACTATAATATATTTATATATATCAGGTCATTTACTAGTACAAAATAATTAAATTGTACGTTCTTTAAATCTAGTACGTGACAGTTATATATTAGAATAAACAAACACATGGGTTGAGAAATGTAGCCAAACTTACATATATTTAAAAAACAAAACAAGAACCAAATACTGTTTTTTAAAGCCTCGAGAGATGAAACTCAAATGAAGTAAACATAGAACTGCTAATGGACTTCGTCGGAGCAAACCAAGGGGTTTGGTATTCTACGATTTAGTCTCAACGGGCGTCCTATAAATTTCAAACCGACGAAATATATTTTCAACGTTATAGAGAGGAGTTTCCGGAAGGTTTTCTTCATCGTATCCTAGCTGTTCCGTTTGCCATGAGGTCCAGTGACCGGTATTCTTGGTGTTCCTCAGGAGCCACGAAGACGCAGGCGGTGGGGGTAACAATAGCTCCTCAACACCTATATAAAGGACAAGGTGACAGCCTTCGCCAATCGTCTGGACCACTCACGATGGATCTTAAACCGGTAAGTGGAAATGTTCTTAGCTTGCGTGAGAGTTGATGTAAAATTAGGCAGTGAATGATAGTTTACACCATCACTCAACCACAACCTTCAATATTATCCCTTAATTTATTCTATAGAATAATAATGCTTTATGGGGTTCTAGTCATATGTGAGCAGCTCATTTGTAAAGTATAACACATCTTTATATTAGGTTGGTGCGAATGAAATGTCGGATTCTTAAGTGAATATATTAAACTGCATATCTTTTTCCAAAAGCTGTTTATTTAATCAAAATATGCTCCATTTACTTCAATACACTTTTCCCAACGAGATTTTAATGCATAGATGCCTGTCTTGAAGAAATTCTGATCTTTAGAATCAATGAACTCTGACATGGCATTTTTCAGACTGTCTTCATTTACGTACTGTTTAGCCCGTAAAAACGGTTCTAAATGTTTAAATAAATGAAAGTCGGCTGGTGAAAGATCCGGTGAATAAGGTGGGTGCTGCAAAATTTCATATTTTAATTCATTTAATTTCGCAATTGTTTTGTACGATGTATGCGGCCGAGCGTTAAATCGGGTTAGCAATGATGAGCATACGTTCAAGCGATCCAGCTTATTTCGCTCGGTTAGTTTATCGGTTACTCATCATTTTTCCCAGACGTTTCGGGTCTTCCACGCGGTTCATTTTGCAGGGAAAAATCACCAGATCGAAATTTTTGAAACCAACGCTACACTTTTCGATCGTTCACAGTATTCTCCCCAAGCGCCTGGTTTATATTGCGTGCAGCTTTTGCAGCATTATTACCAAGTTTATACTCATATAAGAAAATTACACGAATATCGGTTGAATTCATATTGGTGCAAAATTCAAAGCAAATAACAAAAGGGAACACTTTTGAGAAAATCTTCTTTGCTAAAATGTGACTCTACCAATGGACAGTACGACTATAAACCAGGTTATGTCAAAAACAAAAGCATAAGCAGGGAGACAAACGTTTACATTTAAAGAAAATCCGACATTTCATACGCACCAACCTAATATTTAAGGTTCAATTTAAAATTTCTTCTGTACAATACTCACCCCACATGTGGCCTCAGGATATTCGGAACACCATTTAGGGTCTGAAGTAACGGATTATTTCTGCTCCTACTTAGCAATTTTTAATGAATCACTTATTCGTTTGAAGTCTTTCTCCAACACAATTGCTGAAATACTGTACTGCCATAGGTTATTATTAAACGTAGATAGTATGTTTCATAAATGGTATTCTCTGTGTTCCTAGGCCGGATTTTAGACTTGACAGAAGGCTGTGATAGAAATAAAAAGCTACTTTTATACCTATATCTGCTGTTTCATCGCACTGCCAAATAACTAAATACAGAGAAAATCACTTTATACAGGGTATTCTCCTATTTGAACCGGATGCTCTTTGTCCTCCAAGAATTCCTATAAGAATCTATTTCAAACAAGTTCCTTGGCTGGCTTTAGGAATTGTTATGGTGACGGGATTGAAAATCCTGCCTTCTGAATCCGTCCTTATTTCTCTTTTACCAACTGAACAAATGCCATCACCAAAAGAGGGTCGTCTTGAACCATTCTCCCAGTCCCTACCAGATACATATCTCACTACCTTGTTTTCAAATAAATTTATTTCCAATATTTATAATAAGTTAATAATCTTAAAGTAATATACAATGCGTTTAGTCTAAAACTAATCAAGCTAACATCATCGCTCTTGGCTCTGAATGAACTCTTCATTGACATACAGATATGTTTTAATTTATGACAAAATATAAATTAAAAAAAAAATAACTTAAAAACTGAATAAATAAAAACCTAGAGGATAATATAAAAACAGTTCTTTATAATATATTACTCTCTAAGCCCTTAGGAAAGAGTGAGTCTCTTTACATTTATCTATAAAGTTTAGATAACGTCAAGCTTTTAAATTATCTAGAATATAATAAGCTTTGGATCCTTTATGAAACTTATTGTATTTTTAGAACCTTATTTTGGATTATTTCAAGTTCTGCTGATATTAGTATTACTGACTAAGCCCCAACCAGGTGTTGAGTAAGTTAGTGTGGCTGTTTGGATGTAATAAGTAACAACACAAGTTAACAAAAGAACCAAGTTTATTAATCAGTTCACACACGCATCACAACATTAGCAATCGGTTTATATACATACAAAGCTCTGGAGGTAACAACCAGGTTCAGGTTATAACTTACAAATGTTACCAACCTAACAGTGGCCTTTACTAATAAATTTAAAATGAGTAGATTAGTCCAGGTATTTTCCCATTGATTTTTATTTGAATCAGTCTCATAAGTATGTGTGGAGTTTTTGACTAGTGTTACTATCGTCGGGCCGACTGGGACCTATATCGATCGCAACTTTACCACCAATTGCATACGGTTCCTGTTCTCCGCAGTACAGAGGAAGTGGATCGACAGGTAGTTTTCCTGACCGAGGTTATCGTCGATGCAGCAAACACTGCTATCCCAAAGTTTAGCCCGAAGCCTCCCATGCTACGAAAGCCACCAGACCATATTCTTCGACTTATTGCATTACGCAATAATTGGAAAAATAACTGGTATAGAACAAGGAATCGTCAGGCCAAGAAAGTTGTAAACTCTCTTACAACACAAATTCATGGCTTGATGAGGAATTGGAAGACGGCAACGTGGCACGAACGGCTTCATGGCTTACATGGCGATTTCCGCAAGTTTTAGAAGCTCCTAAAGACTACTACCAAGAAGGAATCAGGTGTCCGTCTTCATGAATATTACATACTTACATGAATATGAAACCATATTTTATTAAAGATACTTTTCCAACGTATGTCATGTAGAGAAAATGTGGTCTTCCAGCCTGAAACCGGTCAGCTATTCGCCAAATTGTTTTCGCTGGTTTATCCCTTGCTTAGGCAATGGATCTTCAAATGAGAAATCATTAGAGGTATGCAGTAGTAGAGAATTATAATATAGTGTTAGCGGTTGATATAGCCAAATTTTTATTTTTTTAATGACATGTAAAGGAATGTAGCAGGTTTTTCCCATCGAAGAGTTGGAATGAAAAACAAAAAGGGAAACATTCTTAGGGATCAATTGGGAACTGAGCGTTCTCAGCTAGGGAGCGATGTAACCACCAAGCACTATCTAGATACAAATATGGTAAATTACGACACCTTAACGACCAACTTACTACCTATGTACTTATAAATACAGTATAATATTCATTTTCATAATTTGAGTACTATAGACGACATACAATACACGATAATGGTACTTCCAGCTCGCAATGTAAGCCATGATTTGATAACGGTACGAAAATGGAATGTTACAAACAGTTTTTTCAGATTATTGGGATCATTTCAGATACCTGGCAGACCATTGAGGGCCACTAAAATAAACCAAAATACAAATAATACGTAAAAATAAAATCCCAACTTATTTATATGTAAGAAAATAGAAACAAAAGAACCTGCAGCTAAGGGAATTCCTTTTAGCTCCTCGTTACTTACTTACTGGAGTGACTATGAGGTCAGTGACGATGTTGTCCTACCGAAACTACTTAATGTTCGTTATCTGACTTATTCGTGTATGATGTGCTATTCAATGTCATGGGGGTGTCAACGTCCGTCCGATCAACAACCTCGGGGACAATGCAGTGTTGTTTGTAGATATGTTGTCAGATCTGAAGAGATTAATATATGTGAGAAGGTAGCGTGGTCTTCCATGGGCTGTAATAATAACCAATCTTCCAAGCTGAATCAAATTTCATATTCTCCTGAACTGTGTTCAATTGATAATTTAAACGGCTTGTAATATAACACAGTCTTAAACATATAGTAAACAATTTAAACGTGTTACCTTGATCGCAGTGAACTTTTTCAATTATCCGCTAATCATAAATACTTTATTATTTTTGGGAGTTTGTAGAGTTTTAGGGCATCGAGTTAAACATTTGTGTATGATTCGAGAGATGCTACAGGAGACAGGCTGGTGAATAAATAAGCTGAGAAATTTTTTTTTTTTATTTTTTAACAACTTTATTATGATAAAATTACAATCTGCCTGATTGGGCTGTAAGTAATTGTGCTATATGATCTCGTTCATACCAATTTACAATTTTCATTCACTCGCTCATTTATACTATATATACAAACAGCCCAGAGGTCCCCCAAGTCCACATGGTTGTCACCTCCCTCGCGTGCGAAGGAGGATGCGGAGTCTTGGGAAGCCCCCCACGCTCCTACGTCAGCCGCGTCACTGGATAAGAGCCAGCGGAGGCTGACCTAGAGCACGAGAGCCACAGACGCTCAGGACATGATTAGAGAAACTGGCCATTGCCATTCACGAAGCCTCTGCCGTTTTAGTCTCCGAGGAGGATTATAGGGATGAGTGGTGCAGTGCAATGACTGTGCTAGGGGATTAGGGTAGTTGGATAGGTTACTATGGAATTTTATGAACTTGGAAGGGATGAGTTCAAGAATGTAGGGTATATTCAGATCATTATGAAGGGTTTTGTTGCTGACGTAATAAGGGCCATTTACGACGAAAAAAAACCCTAAAGTGAATTCCTTTCATTACTAATACAGATAGCTTAAGATGTAGTGGCAGTAGCGCCTGATCTGAATGGTTAATTGTTGGGATAATACACAATGAAGCATGACAAGCGAAATTCGTTGATGTAATTACACGAATAAATAGCGTCTAATTGTGCCACTTCATCCTCCAATGTTTCCTCTCACACTAGACACATGTGCTATAGACTTGTGTTAAATATTTGTTTAAATTGATGCTGGCACTAGCACAGAACGTTATGAGTCCTGCATCTACCGTTAAACGTTTAGTTGCTGATGAAGATGACCCACTTGATGTCAAAGATGAATCGACGCTCACAACATCAATCACCATTCGCACATTAAATTTTTCCACTCGCCTGACAATGCCCCACAAGGGAGTATTACTCATTTTCACATTCTATTTCGAAGAGGTGGGACTAATGATGTCGGTGCCCCGAGCCGCTATCAGAATTAAATCTGGAACGATGTTTTGTTTCCTCTTCCATGGTACCGTTGCCGGAACTATTAAACCACTGACCGGATTATCGCCTCTCGATTGTTCTTTACCACGTTCACTTAGAGCTCCCTTACAAATTTCATTGGACAAGAATGAGGGATTAAAATTAACATATGCCGGTGAGAGTTTGGGTTTAAGCTGTTAAACCCGATGGGGTACACCCGTACCCCAGACCCCATATGTTAGTGAGTGGATTACTGGGATGACAAACAAGAAATTATTTCGTTCTTAATTATTTTATCATTATAATATAAATATTGGCAAATTACCATCGAGGGTAAGAGTGAGAATAATCTTATTCATCAGTCTTCTGTAGTTAAAAAACAGTTCTTGCTCAATAATGAGAAACCAATGCACACTCTAGAGAGTATTGGAATAAAACTAGATATTCTATAATTGGTCTTCCCCACCATACTTCCTGAAGCGGATATAGACAAGTAATTTGTAGATTTTTTTTACATTTCAATTTATGTTTGGTGAGCCATTCAATTGAAATACTATTGCACTGAAGTGTAATAATCTCTTAACTTAGTACAAAGATTGATACAAACCTAGGTGGTTACATGCCTATATTTATTTATTATAGACTTTTATTTGAATTAATACATTTTTGGTTAAATATATTTATTTTATTTTTTTTTTTTAACAACTTTATTAAGATACAATTACAATCTGCCTGATTGGGCTATAAGTAATTGTGCTATATGATCTCGTTCATACCAATTTACAATTTTTATTCACTCGCTCATTCATACTATATATACAAACAGCCCAGAGGCCCCAAGTCCACATGCGCGTGCACACACAAGTCACGTGCGAAGGAGGAAGAGGAGTCTTAGAAAGTCCCCCACACTCCTACGTCAGCCGCGAGCTGTGGCTGACCCAGAGCGCGAGAGCCACAGACGCTCAGGTCATGATTAGAGAAACTGGCCATTGCCAGGACTCCCACTACATATATTAATGGAATCATTTCTGTCAATTTGGCTATAATTAAGAATTTGAATTTAAAGTCAATTATTCACAATATCTAGACATAAAGCCTAGGACAAAAGTCTCTTCCAAAAGTAGAAATAAATGAACAATTAGATAGTTCAGGATTCATAACTAAACTAAAATTTCAATCTTGCTGAATTCATTGAAATAAAATAAATTATGTTTATTAACTAATAAATACAAAAGTAATATTCAAGAATAATCAAATGATTAATTCAAATAAATTGTTATTATTATTTATCATCGTTTATTATGTCAAAAGTAATAAGAAATATGATTTGTCAGTTTCAGATGCTACTAATGCTATCAGCGGCTGTTTGTGTCTTTGCAGAAGTTAAACTTCCTTCCAGAGTTGCACAGTTGGTACAATCATTACGACCAAATAAAACCCAGGTAAACAACACTTTGGTTATAAGTGAAGGCACCAATACTGGATTGTATACCTACTATCAGGGTTACTACGTTCCTCCCAAAGATCGCCCCTTCAAAGGAGGAAATATTAACGCATCTTCTCAAAGCAGCCAACACGAAACGGAAAATATTAGCAATGAGCCAGTAATGTCAGCAACAACACAAACCAATATTCCTTCAACAGATTCCCAGAATGGAACCCAAAATCATCAAGAAGAAATAAACTCTGGACAAGGTAGTACAACGCAACAGCACTGGCCACACAACTCAACTTCCGATAAAAAAACATCTGATTTAGACGAAATCACTCGAACAGATAAATCTGAAGTATCTAACAATCAAGAGAGTCAAGAAGTTAGCTCATTGTCAGCAAGTGTCCAAACAGTAAGTCACAGTTTTAATTTACAGGGGGAAGACAATAAAACTGGAAAACGATTTCACCACCATGTTGGTGGTAATGTAGGAGCACACGGAAGTGGAAATTTTGCTGTTGGTGGTGGTGTGCAAGGAACAGTAGGAGCCAATAATCTAGGTCAAGGCAATTATGTAGGCCAAGGACAAGGGGCATATGGCGGACAAGGAAACTATGGAGTGCAGCAACAAGGAAGTTATCCAGGTACCTATGGGCAAGGGGGTTTTGGTGCAGGTGGATCTGTTCAAGGATCAGCTGGTGGCCAGTTTTCTGCAGGAGGTGGTGTACAAGGTGGTACTGGTGCAAATGGACAGATTGGTAGCAATAATGCTGGACAGTTTAGTGGCCAAGCTTTGGGCAACTATCAAGGAGTAGGAGGGGGACAGGTCGGAGGGGTTGGAGGGTTCCAAGGATCTTATGGAAACCAACAAGGCCAATTCCCAGTAGCCCCACAATATCCACAAGGGCAGCCGGGCCAATTCTCTGGAGGGCAAGGCCAGTTTTCTACTGGAGGTTCTGTGCAAGGAAGTGGTGAAGGACAATTCGCAGCAGGAGGATCAGTTGGCACTGGCCAAATACAAGCGCCAGGTCAGTATGGCCAACAAGGACAGATACAAGGTTCAGGTCAGTATGGCCAACAAGGACAGATACAAGGTTCAGGTCAGTATGGCCAACAAGGACAGATACAAGGTTCAGGTCAGTATGGCCAACAAGGACAGGTACAAGGTTCAGGTCAGTATGGCCAACAAGGACAGATACAAGGTTTAGGTCAGTATGGCCAACAAGGACAGATACAAGGTTCGGGTCAGTATGGGCAGCAAGGTCAATATGTAAATGCACAAAATCCTTCAAATATACAAGGAGGGGGACAAGTTACTGGTTCAGTGTATGGTAGTGGAACAAGTCCAGCTGGTGGTCAGTTTGCTACAGTAGGATCAGTTCAAGGTTCATCTGGTGGTGGCCAATTCGCATCTGGTGGTTCAGTTCAGGGACTTGGAGGATCCGGTCAGTTTTCTTCAAGTGGAGCTGTACAAGGAGGATCTCTTGGTTTTCCACCCAACCAAGCTCAAACAATAGGTCAAGCTGGACAAGTTTGCTGTGCACCAACCGGCCCACAAGGGCAGTTCCCACAACAGCCACAGTATCCTTTACAGCAAAGCAGTCAGTATCCAGCAAATAGTGGGCAATTTCAACAAACAACTTCACTAGGAAGCCAATATCCTCAACCAGTTCCACCAGGTAGTCAGTATCCACAACTATCTCAAGGAAATCAGTATCAAGTCTCACATGAAAATCAATATCCACAACCTGGATCACAAATCGGTCAATTTCCTCAACAGGTTTCACAAGCCAGTCCCTACCCACATCCAGTTGTCCAAAGTACTCCATATCCTCAACAAAGCACACAATATCCACAACCAGTTCCACAATACCCTCAACAAAGTGGGTTATATCCCCAAAGTACAGTACCACCTAATCTGTATCCACAGACTACTCCTCAAAACCAGTTTTCCCAGTCTCAAGGTCAATACTATCAACCACCCCCTCAAAAACCAATTCAGCCATCAAATATTCAAGGAGGAGGTGGACAAGTAGCAGGTGGGGTATATGGAAACGGTGCGGGTTCATCTGGAGGCCAGTTTGCAGCTACAGGCTCAGTTCAAGGTTCATCTTCAATTCAAAACCCATACCCTCAACTAGCCCCCCAAACACCTGTGCAGGGTGGTGGACAGATAACTCCACCAAACGCTCAAGGAGGAGGTGGACAAGTTGCAGGTGCAGTATATGGAAGTGGATCAACCACATCTGAAGGCCAGTTTGCAACATCAGGTTCAGTGCAAGGTTCTTCTCCTGTTCAAAGCCCATACCCTCAAATGCCTGGGCAGTTGGGAGGACAAGCTAATCCATCAAATATTCAAGGCAATCAAGTATCAGGTTCAGTTTATGGAACTGGATCAAGTGCAGCTGGAGGGCAATTTGCAGCAGGAGGATCAGTTCAGGGTTCCACATTTCCTCAAAATCAATATACACAGCCTGCTGCCTCACTTGGGAATTATCATCAGAACAATAACCAGGTGCAATACCCTCATTCAGCCCAGGTTGGCGGAGTAACCGGTAACGTATACGGAAGTGGTACAAGTCCAGATGGAGGTCATTTTATGACTACTGGTATTGTTCAAGGTTCAAGTGGGCCCAATAGCCAATTTACAACTGGAGGCAATGTGCAAGGGAGTGGGGGTAGTGGAAGTTTTCAAGGAGCAGGTGGTACTGGAGGTCATTTCGGTCAGCATGGAATGGGACACCATCATCATCATGGCCACCGCCCAGGTCATAATCACTCTCCTGGTCAAGTAACAGGGGAAGTTGTAGGAAGTGGGCAAGGTGGATTTACTACAGGAGGAACAGTGACAGGTATGACTGAAGCAGGTAGTTTTGAAGCTGGTGGAGGGGTCCAGGGTGCAGGCTCAGGTGGGTTTGCTGCTGGAGGTGGGGTTCATTCCAGATTAAAGCCAGGGCATAATAAAAAACATGAATGTTTTCATAGTAAGTAGACTCCAAAATTCCCCTTAATTGGTTAAAAAAAACTATCACTTTGAAATTATGAATAAGGGATAGAAAGGAAATATTAAATGTAAATGCATTTTAATCACAAGATCCATATTTATTCCTTTACCGGTGTGCTTTTCCATCATTGTCTACTTTGTCATTATCTAATTCAAATTGAACTATATTCAATTTCAATTTATACTTTAACAGATCATAAAAAAACTAACCTAATTTTGTGTTAGGAGTTAGGTACAGGAACTAAAACTTGTTAACAATAATGGCAATTTATTAGGTTATTACATTGTAATTTACAAGTTTTATTCAATCATTGTGATGGCATTGTCTGCATAAATGCACTTATGTTATTTCTCCTATTCATTAAAAGGTATTTATAATTTTATCCTTTACTTGTAGTTTCAAATGTAAACTTTAATATGCATAAATGTTTTTTATTGTATTTAGTCTTACTAAAACATTTTGTACACAAAGATAGTTAAACCAAGAAAAAGTGTCTAATATGTTCCATTATTCACAAATGAGTTATCAATAAAAAAAATTCAAAATGTTGGGTCAAGATGATAAAAGTATTGTTATATTGAACTGATGCATATTTTGGCAACAAGTGCCAATTGTAAATATCTATTTTATAACTATTATATTTATTTAAATTATTTATTATAATGTAATATTATTGTAATTGAATATATGATATGACTGATGATTGATTTTTAATGTATTACAATAATACATTATTTTATTTATTTGTTTTGTGTTGCTTTATCCTAACTATTATTCTAAAATATTGTATATAATATACAGTGAACTATTGTGGTACTATTATTTCGATACTTGAGCAAGTTCACTGTGAAGTCCTAGAGAGAATTGACATCCTAAAGAAGCACTAGAAATCACATGTTAACAACAAAAAATCATATAAAAATAAATAGTGAATTATATATTGTATGATTTTGATTTTTCTTAATACATTTTTCAACCAACCATGCACTGATAGTTTCATGGGTACAGATTTTAAACCAACATTTATATTTTTTATGATTTTTAATATTTGTTTGTATTTATTTACAAAAACAGCTTAAAACTATCAGTACAGATTTAGAAAGTAACAAAATATCATTTTTATAACAATTTACAATCTTATGATATCATAACACTCCTCCTTTTGAATTCAAATAGTTATAAACTTTCTCCCTGCCCCAAGTTCTAGATAAGTTCATAGGAGTTTTACCCGTTTTAGACTTGATGTTGATGGCCGCACCACTTTCCACTAATAACTTCACAGACCTCATGTGGCCATTTGCAGCTGCCCAATGGAGAGTGGACCATCCTATGCTGGAATCTTGTTGATCAATAGCACTTCTGTTTTCAAGTAGCAGTTTAATAATTTGTGTATGTTTGCTATAATTGTTCTTTCCGAGTTTACTATCTGTCTGTGTATTATTTCCCGTTTTGTTTAAAAATAGTTGTAGAAACTCGGGATGACCGCCTGCTTCAACCCAGCTAAGAGGTGATAATCCAAGTAAATCGGGAGCGTTAACGTCACATCCTGCAACCAATAATTCTTTGACTGAGGCAAGTTTGGAATGTTTTGTTGCTATATGCAAAGGTGTCCATCCAAAATGATCTTTTGGTGAAATAGAAACATTTTGTTTAATAATAAATCTAATACCTTCCAGATTCCCTCCCCATGCAGCTGTATGAAGGGGTGTCCAACCAGCACTATTTGTTCCACTGGCATTCGCGCCCAATCGAATAACATATTCCATCATTGTAATGTCATTCATCATAGTCGCAACATGGAGTGGTGTCCACTCAGAGTTTTCGGGATTCAGCTCAGCACCTAAACTTAATAAGTATTTAGCAACATCTTCTTTACTTTCCATAACGGCAGTTTCCAATAAAGACATTCCTCTTTTTTCTGTTGGCATCATATTATGTTTAGTTTTTAATAATGAATTCATAAGATCAATATGCAGTTTTGATTCTTTATCAAGTTCTTTAGCATCAAAAGTTGATCTGGCATCTAACCTAGCTCCTTTTTGTATTAAAAATCTTACAATATCTAGCCCATTGGATATTAATGCTTTATAAAGAGGTGTTTGTCCATATTTGTTAGTTGCATTTAGATCCGCACCATTTTCAAGCATGTATTGTATTATTGAAGCACTTACACCTATATTATCACAAAGATAATGAAGAGGTGTATTCTCATTGGCATCCTTTGCATTTATGTTGGCTGAAGAATTAATTAATAATTTTATAATATCTATTCTACCATAAAATGTGGCTAAACTAAGAGGTGTTTTTTGCTCGGCATCTCTCGAGTTTACATCGGCACCTTTATCCAACAAAAGTTTTACCATTTCCATCTTTCCATTGTCCACTGCACTGTGAAGAGGTGAAGAACCCAGTACGCACTCATTTGGATCGGCTCCTCTTTGAAGAAGGAGGAGTACAATGTTTTTTCGATTATCAATAACTGCCCACCACAAACATTGAGGTTTCAATTCAGCACCGTTATCAAGCAATAAATTGATCATGGCTTTATTTCTACTTTTAGTCGCAATAAGTAATGGAAAGTCTTCATAATCAAATGAATTCACTTGTGCTCCTTTAGCAATTAGGATAGTTACCATTTCTAAATCTTTTAATTCTACAGCTTTATGTAGAGGTGTGAAGCCTTCATACGTCCCACTAGACTCAAGGCTGCTCCCTGCGTGCAACAGTCCAAGAACAGCAATTTTATCTCTTTTTTTGATTGCTTTGAACAGTAAAGTTTCATTATAAATATCTCTTATATCAACATTAGCACCATACTTTTTAAGGAGTTCTATAATAGAAGTATGGTTGTGCTCTGCAGCTCGGTACAGAGGAGTTAGGCATTCTTTGTCTCTGCCATCAACTTTAGCTCCTGTTAGCAATATCTCTTCAACCCTGCTAAAATTACCAGCAGCAGCAGCTGTGTGTAAATCAGTCGAATATCCTTCTTTAATGCACAATCCCATTTTGGATAATACATGATTTGCTTGATTAAGTACTTTAATTTGTTTGGACTTCACTACCTGAAACAGACATTATAAATAATTTATAGTAAATAACTTTGCCATTACAACCTATGAAAGATGGTGGGGTTATATCATAATTCAATGTTTCTTGACCAACAATTATTCTAGGTGAAGTGACAGTTTCTTGCTAGTTTTTTTTTCTCTCAAACCCACAGATTAGTCTTCGTAGAAGTTAGGTGATCCCAAGAAGATTTCCAGACTTCAGATATGCAAGGCCCCGCTGAGGTTAGGAAGGAAATCGAATTTCCTTCTACAGTGAGTTGCAAACCCTTGGCTGCAGCTTCCTAGTTTCAAGCCATACGCAATATACTACCTGTCTATTTATTTGAATTACACACACTATTGAATTATTTATCTGGTCCATATTTCCAATATTAAATAACTGTCGCATTAAACACTGTCGCAACTTCTACTATTTAAACTATCAATATTTCTGTAATACATGTGATGAGTTATTTCCAAACCATGTCCGACTGGGTAGTAAATTCATATAAAGTAATAGACATTGATTCTGAATATCGACTCTTTTCCTAGCCTAGACAGCCAAAAATTGCTCTTTTTAATAAAATGATCAAATATTTTTAGTTTTATTCTTGAAAAATTAATAGCAGCTGAGTTCCTTTGTAATATTTTTGAGGGAATTAAAAAAAAATATCATTGTGTAAATTTGTCGAGTCCCACTCTAATTTATGAAATTACTACATTGAAGCTCTTGAAGTTAGGGCATTGGTATTTTTTCCTCAAAACTAAAGCTAATCAACCATCATCGATTTGTTAGAATGACACCTCTTGGTCAGTTTTTCATCTAACTAGAGGTATGAATATATTGAAAAATCACCTCTGCCAGGTCTGTCCTGTGTGATGCTAATGGGGCCTTTATGATTTAGAGGAGACCTGACATAAGTGCACGCATTTATACATTTGATTTGTTAAGAAGATTTAAAATTTAGGTTCACCTCAAAAAACTCATCAGTAATGCAGTATTTTTAATTTCATCTACCTGAATGATAAGCACCATGCTGGATACTGTTAACAGCCATATGAAATTCATTATTCACAGTTCAAATTCTGAAAAAAAAAAAAAAAAAAGAAAAAAAAAAGGCTGTATTTAAACTTACAACTAAACCAGCAAGATATCAATGACAATTTAAAATAATTTGGATTTCCTTATGTCAAATAAATTATAAATTGTACTAATTATTACCCAAAGTTAAAAGATTTCAACAGGGCTTGACTCGATTCCTGAACCTCCCCAATCTCCAGTCAGGTCCTATACCTCGGAGCACTAACACTGTCCTAGTGAATATCAAATCTCTTTAGCTTTACATTATATATTCTAACATTATTCAAATAAGTTAGAGAAACTAATGAGTAGAATTGTGGTCACGATGGCCTACAACAGAACAAAAACGGATAATACAAAAAAAAATTATAAAACCAAACGGTCAATGGAGATGGTTATATGGAAAGTAGATGCAATTAGCTAGATGCAGCAGAGAAACTTAAAAGAATGTATATGTAAAATGGCTTTTTGGTAGAAAATCATAATGTAGATAAATTACCTGAGGGAGTGTTGGTGACAAGAAAGAGGCCTCAATGAATATTAGTTATTTATCTAGAAGGAGATAAGCCCAATGAGTACGTAATGAAGTACAAGTATGTATGAATTTCTTCAAGTATTGCATTTCTAAAAACTTAACCTAGACTTTATACAATCACTTATTTCAGGGCTTGGTAATGGCGTCAATTAAACTTTGCTTATTTATTATGAAACAAATTTTAGAGAAATTTTATTCTCATCTCAATTACATGGTCCAACACAATTTTATATTCTTTTATATATATGGATTAACTGTCCACTCTAACAGAATGGTACCATAAAAGTTGATAAGCAGTGCTACAGATGACAATAAAAATTAGTCTTCAATGAGGGAGAAGATAACAAACTGCTATCTGCAAAAGACTTACAATGTTCGTACAACGTTCAATGTATCTTATATATTGTACCCAAGTAATATATTTACAAGTAATTAATAGAGCTATTATGAGTAACAAAAAAGAGTTTCCTTAAAAAGAAATTATTTATAACAACTTGTGCCAAATATGAATAGCTAATAAAAATTCATATTTATTTGTTTTATTATGATTATATGTGTAATATTTATGCATATATACTTTTATCCTGATTGTCATAATGTAAGTAAAGTTTTCCGTTTTTATGCAAATGGAAGAAAATGACAAAATGAAATGTGCATACATTTTAAGTGAGATTTCCTTCCTCAAAATTGGGATTTATTTTATGAAAAGTGTTTAAAAAGTATAAATTTGGAGAAAAAAAAACACATTAAAATTAACATTTGGGACTGGTGATACTGTTGGTCCTGACAGGATTAACCATTTTGTCAAGTAACTAATTCAAATAAAATTGGGATAAAACATAAAATATATTAAAATTTTAATTAAATAGATCCAAACAACCATAAAATACCTTAATTGCTTAATACACACTGTTATTAAATAAGTAAATATGAAATAGTCACATACATAAATAAAACTAAAACAACTCACTACTATCTAAAAACGTTAATAAAAAAAAAACTGCTTTGTAAATATATGCAATACAAATCAACATTTGCTTAAATAATAATGTACATAATTTAGTAAAAGTAAAACTAACATGTTTTCAACGTGTGATTTTGATGCCTAGTAAGCCAACAATCTCAGTCTAACCTTAATAAAACTAAAACAAACCCAAAGAACTCTGTATAGCTTTTAAAGTCAATATTAACAATTCAGTCAGTTTAAAGATAAGGAAACCCTCTCTTTTGAATTTTTATTAGTGTCCAAATTTAAATTTGAAAATGGATTTTTCGGTTGTGCGAGAGCATCATTGTTGGAATGCCCTTCATTTGGAGCCTAAGCTACGTTAGCTATTTTCAAAAAGGCGCGAAAAATATCGATATTTTTGATGATTTAAAAATGTTGTTAGTGAGCTTTATAGATCGACTAACTAAACTAATCGATTTAAACATCGATGATCTCTCCTCGTTTCTCTCTGACAGTATTTTAAAAAAAAAAATTCTGTTTTTTAATTTGTACCAGCTAATCTTTTCTTGTTTCATTTATAAACAACATTGAGTTCTTTGAGATATTTAAAACTAAATAATTTTAGAGGTTAGTACAGGGGATAGAAAGATAAAGATTTTCAAGAGGAAATGTGAGAGTTTCTGAAATACTTACTAAATGATTCCAATCATTATTTTTTACAAAATACTTCATTTAATTCGTTATGCCAACACGGTCATTGGAATTAAACGTGTCCTTAAATAATATGAGCTGTTAAAATTTACCGTTTCTACGTTTATCCTGTTAAAACCAGCCTCAGCTGAGGTGTAGCTGAAAATAATAGGTTTAAAAATTCAGATAGGTTGATCACTATTTGCTTCGCAATCAAATACTTGGAGCACCACCGTAGCAATAAGATTCGTAGCAATTGAAATAATAATACCCCTTCATAGAGAAGATGTTTTAAGCCACTATCTAATAAATGGTTTATTTAAGTCGCATAATATTCTACTTACAACCAGTGGTCCTCCCTTGCCTCTGCTACACCAAGAGCCAGACAGGCACCCAGACCCAACTTGGCAGATCATTTGCAATAATTAAATTGCGACCGTTGAAGAAGCTTGAACCCATCAGTTGACCTGATTAAGAGGGAAGGACATGCAGTTGGTTAGTGACCGTTTCACGCCATACACTGTAGTCGACATCAAAATATAATTTTTGGGAGTTCGGCTTGAGTTCTTTGTGTATATCCTCTTGACATACCACCTGTCAACAAACTGTCTTGACATACTGCCTGTCTCTGTATCAGCACCTGATTACAAACCCTTTTGTTCCCATTATCTGTGTCCATTTTCCAATTGTCAGATATGATATAGTTTATTTTATAACTAACTAGCTTGTATTTTACATATTGTACTTATATACATCTCCTTTTTATTTTGTCTCTATTGTACTTAACTCTTAACACCAATAATTATCAATCATAACCTGTACATTATTTTATTGTTGTCAGAACCTGATGCAGACATACATAGCTTTTTCAACATTTTAAACCGATCTCCTAACAAACGCTTCAAATCATTCTTTATTTAACATTAAAAAAACCTGTTAAATGAAAACTTTTAATTAAAATTTCATTTAAAAGTTTAAGATCTACTTAAATTTATTTGAACCGATTACTTTGATATTGGGCCTGGTTAGGGTTCAATCCACTCGAGTTACAGTGGAAAATTTGTATTTTTTTCTTTTGTCAGTGTTTCAACTACACATATGCATTGATTTGTAGCAGGAATTTTCTTATATCGTTCAAGTTCAAAAGGTTTTGAATTATAATTATAATGAGTTTGGGTTTTAGTGGTCGTCTTTAAATTCGTGACAAAACCCTTAATTTTGGGATGAGATTTTTTTTTCTCGTAAAGTATTCAGTATGTTGTAGACTCAAATTGGCACAAAATGGTCAATGTTGTAATTGAGACCTCACAACTCCGACGTTTTTATTAACTCTCCAAATATATTCTAGGAGCATAAATTATAGAAAATGTCCTCTGGGAGAGATGTTGGATTCTTTTCACCAAGGTACCTTCTATGTATTTATGCTCCATTACTATCCCATTAATTATGGTTATTCTAAATCAAACGAATCTTACTGACTTATAAAGGGTGTCCCAGAATTAACGCAAGATTTGATTTAAATAGAAAACAAAGTTTTTAGTATTTTTGTTGTTATTTTTTTATTGAATTATAAAGTAAATAGGACAGGGTTATTTATGGAATAACACATCGGGCAAATGGCCTCCACGACTTTGCTGGGACATACGCACTCTTTCGTCGACATTTTCCATGACCATTTGGCATAAATGTGGATGAATTTCCTCTTTTAATGCACGGGTGGATGTGGGCTTGTTGGCATACACCTTTGACTTCAAATAACTCCATAAAAAGAAATCTAAAGGTGTTAAATCACTCGATCTAGGGGGCCAATTCTGATCACCGAAACGATAGAGTACACGACCTGGAAATGTCTCATGCAGTATTTGAATTGTTTTATGGGCGGTGTGGCATGTGGCACCATCTTGTTTAAACCACATACTGGCCACATCAATATCATCCAATTTCTGCACAAAGAACTGTGTTTACGACACCGAATTGGTGTTCCTGGATTTTCAACAACACTCTCACGCACTGCTTCGATATTGACATTTGAACGGCTTGTTTTTGGACGACCAGTGTGTTTAGTGTCTCCAACTGATCCAGTCTCCCTAAATTTTTCAATTAATCTCTTCACAGTTGATGAAGTCAAAACACTATTCCGACCATATTTTGTATGAAATTGTCGAACTGCGGCCGCCAAACTTTCATTATTTTTGAGATAATGTTCAACAATAAAGACACGTTGTTCTATCGTGTAACGCTCCATTTTTACTAACCCTAAGCTGTCAGCTGTCAAATTTTTTTTTTTTAGGGTGCGGAGATATTACTAAGTGAAGTCAAGTCTCATGGGCTATTTTATTTACAAAGTTGGTGCTTACACTCACCACTTCGTGATGTATTCGCAAGTCAATGGTCTGACTCGGCAACATGAGCACATCTGTGGATCGTACTGTTCGAAAGGAGCCCCTATACTAGGATTGGATTAAGATGAAATATGGCTAAATGAGCAATATTACATTAATGTATACATTGAAGCGTAAAGGATATGTCATTAACATAATTGTTAATATTCATGCAGAATGATTTGCCTGAAGATAAATGCGCATTTGGCTACAACGCACGGCATAAGACCAACAGATTTGTTATTTAGGAAGTAAATGTGTTTACAGTTGGAGCTGAAAAACAACATGCAATTGATACACAACGGTTAGAATTAATTACTCTTCACACCACAAAGGGGGAACGAATTATGTTTTTTTCAAAAAGACTAAAAACATATTTTTTCCAAATAGTATTTAAGTGCCTAATTTCGAATGACAGGGCAGTGCCTGCAGGCTGCGTCTAAAGAGAGATTTTCGAGTAATTATGATTTAGACAACTTTATAGTTTCCTAAGAAAATTCTTAAAGAGCACTTCCTATTTTTTTTGTTAAATGATTTTTTTCTTTTCGATCCCGAAGGTAGATGATTTGGAATCAGGGGTTTCAATTTTTTTTCTACCTGTCTCATATATTAAGATGGCATCGCGATTAATCAATCTAATTGGTTTTTTGTAAGGGAAGAAGTAATAAAATAATTAAATATGAATAAATCTGTTTGTTTTTTGATCTATCTGAACTCGTAGCGCAGTTCAAAATACACATCCTGTGTGCGAAATTGTGAGGTATTCCAAAAAATAAGTGTTGGTAAAACCAGCTTGGTGGATTTAAACGTGCTCTCTAATAAGTTCCCTTGGAAGAACACACGCAGAGAAGTATAGATATAGACATAAAAAAAATTATTTTAATTTAAATGTAACCCATTAAAAGTGCATGGGCTAAATTGGATCTTACTTTCAACTTGCAATTATTCTGAATATGGCCCCTAGAAGCTGAAAGCACTCTTTGAAAAGAATACAGTTTGTCGAGGAAGGTGTTTTCCTTTTTGATGATTTCAATTCGTAATAGACAATTTAGTCAAGTACTACTCCTCACATTTATTAAAGGATTCAAAATAATAAAATTAATTATTTTTGTATTAGTTGTAGTGGTACTTGAGTTTCAAGAAGAGAAATGGTTTCTGTCAAACATGTATTTCCTCTGTTCATGTTACTAATGGGTAAAAAAAAAGAGCTAAACGTTAAATCTCTCTAATTTTATTACTGTGAGGCACAATTATGATAAAATGTTTCACTACCCAGGTATAGGAGGGCGAAGCAGTGCGATAAAATGGGTGCCCTCATTCGATATGTCGGACAATAACGTAGGGATTGATAAAATACTAGGTGGCTGGTATAATTTTTGGTTTTCCTTCACAAAACCGGAAGATGGTAAAATTGAAGACGGGGTCAACTTTTACTATTATTCGAGGTAGTGGACGAAAAAAAAAAATGTGATAATTTGTCTAGTTTTAATTGAAAAAAGCTAACTATCGTTCATTTCCAGGCAAAATCAGGAAAGACCAATCGCTTTGAAGCCTGGGCAAAATAATTCAATCGTGAAAGAAAACATATTGAAGCCGTTCAAACTGATCATTCACGGTTTCTTGCATTCTTCTCAGAACAAGATGACGCTTGAATTGAGAAGACGTATGTACGACTATAATAGATCATTTTATTCTTAGTGTAATTTATTTGGTAGTTTTTTTGTTAAAGTTTGTTCAAGCCAATTAGAGCACTAAACTATATATATATGGAACAATAAAACCACCATCTGCCTTTTCAATGGCACAACTACCTATAGCAAACCAGCTGATGTCACTAAGACGTGTCACATAATAAATCAGCTGATTTTGAAAATTATGAACTGACCATATGAGCGATATGAGAGCTAATTAATTTTTGATTTATATTAATTTTGCCATTATTATTAGCAGACGGTGTGTGGGTAAGTTCGAAACAACTTTTCATTGTTTACATTGGTGTACCTTCAAGGTATAGATGAGCAAGGGGGATAGCAATGTTTCTGAGTAAATAACATAGGGAAAAAACACTTCCTCCGCTATACAAATTTTCAAATTCAAATACACAATTAAACCTAATTTTTTTTTTTAGAACTTTTAAAATTTCATGACTATAATGTGATTAACGTTGACTGGAGCAACGTGTCAAGATTGCCGTTCTACTTTATGGTTGCTCAAAGAACGAGGAACGTCGGTCTCTATGTTGCAAAACTGCTCAATTTTCTAATCGATGAAGGCGCTAATCCTCAAGACATCCACCTTATAGGGCACAGTCTCGGCTCCCATGTGGCAGGGTATGCTGGAGCCAATATGAAAAAAGGCAATCTAGGGAGAATCACAGGTTCACTAATAAAATATCTTTAGTTATATTAAAGTGAATAATGGCAATTATTATGAAAAGCTTTAGTTATATTAAAGTGAATAATGGCAATTATTATGAAAAGCTTTAGTTATATTAAAGTGAATAATGGCAATTATTATGAAAAGCTTTAATTATATTAAAGTGAATAATGGCAATTATTATGAAAAGCTTTAGTTATATTAAATTGAATAATGTCAATTATTATGAAAAGCTTTAGTTATATTAAAGTGAATAATTGCAATTATTATGAAAAGCTTTAGTTATATTAAATTGAATAATGTCAATTATTATGAAAAGCTTTAGTTATATTAAAGTGAATAATGGCAATTATTATGAAAAGCTTTAATTATATTAAAGTGAATAATGGCAATTATTATGAAAAGCTTTAGTTATATTAAAGTGAATAATTGCAATTATTATGAAAAGCTTTAGTTATATTAAATTGAATAATGTCAATTATTATGAAAAGCTTTAATTATATTAAAGTGAATAATGGCAATTATTATGAAAAGCTTTAATTATATTAAAGTGAATAATGGCAATTATTATGAAAAGCTTTAATTATATTAAAGTGAATAATGTCAATTATTATGAAAAGCTTTAGTTATATTAAAGTGAATAATGGCAATTATTATGAAAAGCTTTAGTTATATTAAAGTGAATAAATGCAATTATTGTGAAAAGCTTTAGTTATATTAAAGTGAATAATGGCAATTATTATGAAAAGCTTTAGTTATATTAAAGTGAATAAATGCAATTATTGTGAAAAGCTTTAGTTATATTAAAGTGAATAATGGCAATTATTATGAAAAGCTTTAGTTATATTAAAGTGAATAATGGCAATTATTATGAAAAGCTTTAGTTATATTAAAGTGAATAAATGCTATTATTATGAAAAGCTTTAGTTATATTAAAGTGAATAAATGCTATTATTATGAAAAGCTTTAGTTATATTAAAGTGAATAATGGCAATTATTATGAAAAGCTATTTAAACAGGATTGGACCCAGCGTTGCCAGGTTTTATCGACAGTGAAGTGAATAAACGTCTAGACCCTTCGGACGCAGAGTTCGTCGATTGTATTCATACATGTGGAGGAACATTGGGATTCATGACGCCAATTTGCCATGCAGATTTTTACCCCAATGGTGGAAGGAACATTCAACCTGGTTGTATGATAACAGATCTCGCAGGTAACTATGAATATGAATATTTTCTTTTTGTGGGAGTGGCTTACGATCTGAACCTTGTTCAACAATAAATTATTTAAATCTATTACTGTTTATCTAAGGTAGTGGTTGGTGACAACGCTCCCAGTATTCTGTATCGCGGTAGACTCTGATCTTCTACGTGTCATCCCCGTTTCAATACCCATATATGTATTAATTTAAAACTAATTTTGTGTCCTATCTAAAATAAAAACTTATTTTGTTTCTCTAAAGCTTGGCTTATTGAGATCCACCTCTTATTTCAAGTGATGGTTAGACTATTTGTTATGGATTTTCAATGAAACGTTTTTTGGTGTTACTAAGTGAAAAAATATTTGACATGAATTATATTCTTTATCAAAACTGCATCGTATTAATGATCAAGTAACTTATTTAGCAAATTATTATCTGAAATAATACTTTATCCCTTACCTTGGTCAGTCTGTGCCCCAATATTAGTTAGTATTGTTGTTATTTATTCATAGAGGACATTTGTTCCAAAATATTTTAATTTTTTTCATTTCATTATTCCAACCTGTGCAGTGACTGTTAACAGTGAAGAACTAGGTTCGCGTGTGTTCAAGTTTGCTATTATGGTCTAACTTTCATCTTGTGTGGAGAAAAGTTCTGATAACGTGTTCCTTATCACATTAACATGGTGCCTTCTCCACAATGTCAAGAAGAGTATCGCAGCTCATTTGAGAGGATAGGGCTATTAAAAGAAAAATGTCACTCTTGCTTTGATGATGTGCATTGCTTGAATGATATGTTGATACGACTACTCTAGTTGTATGCATTTGTTAAAGTCTTGTGATGAACATATAAATATTATTTTTTTTAGCGCTTCTCTTTTCCGAATCCTGCTCAAAAGAAAGTAATGAAAAGTAAGAATAATATCAAAATGAAAACCAATAAAATCCTTTGACATGTGAATCTATTGTTCCAGGTCCAATTTTACTCAAATAATCATATTCATATTCATGCTCCACGTTTTTATGACAGGAATGTGCCCAATGTCCTATTTGTACCTCCTGCAAATGAAGCTTCAGTTCAATTGTGTAAAAACGATTGTGTCATGTATTTTTACATAATGGCTATTATTTATTATAAATCTAACAGTAATTATAAAAAAAAAGATTATACATTTATTTTAGGAATATGCAGTCACATGAGAGCACCAGCTTACTTTCAGGAGTCAGTAGATCCTCAGTACAGGTTAGTTACAAACAATTATACGTAATTATTATTTAATATCTATTTAAATGGAATACAAATTTAGAATTTTAGATTCTCTGTAGCCAAGTGCCCTCAAATCCCATCCAAAGAACCGATTGAATGTACTTGGTCTGGATACAACATGGGATACTATCTCGATCCGAGGTAAATTTTTTAACTCATAATTTTTTAGGAGGTTTAAAAGCTCGCATACAAACTTTAATTATTTATTTAGCAAAGTAATCAAAATTTACTAAATATTAATTCATCGTTAATTTTAATTCAATTATATTTTTATGAAAAAGTGCAAGAGGGATTTTCTACGGGGTGACCAACTACACATCACCCTACTCACAGATTTGACAAATAAAAACTCTGGCTGTGAAGAAATTATGACATTGCATCTCAACTAGAGTGGCTTCATAATTATTTCTTATTTTATCATAGATAATTAATTATGAAGATTAAATAATGAAGAAAATAACAAAATAATGATGTATTACATGAGACTTGTTTAAATCAACATAGCTTTTTGACAATGTGCTATTCAGTTGGCTTTTCTCTGTACTGAGAAATTACAGTGAAATTTACAGTTTCTGAAGCAGAAATAGTTGGAAAATTGACATTTACCTGAAATAACAAATTGTAAAGAAAAAAAATATTAATGTTCATGATTCAGATTTTAGTTTCTTACTTCATAAGGAATATATAGTATAGTATAAGAACATATTAAATCTGTTGTCCCAACGCCTTTTCTTGTTTTCTTTTTTCTTCACTTCATATATATTTAGGAATCAAAATATATTGTCTGATTGAAATTGTTATATGTTTATGTATTATATACAATGTTTTTGTACTATATTCATTTTGACTAGAATATAAATAAACCAATATATATGTATGTAAAATATAATTCAATTTCTTTTAATAGACTTTCAAGAAGGTTGTCTTTTGAATAACAGATAAATAGGTTACAATTAAATTTTATTGAAATTTCCCCATAAATTTATATTAGAAGATCATCTTATTAAAAGAAAGAAAGAATATTAACTGGTGAATTATTATTATTAATTAATGTTCCTAAACTACCCTGGTCCAGGATTATTCCATTATTATTATTATAGTTTTGACAAATTAGCAGGGTTTTAATTTGTAAGACCTAAATGGACTGATCCGGAATCGGTTGTGGCAATCATCTGCCAGCGCCTATTTGCAATATTTAAGTACACTAAGTGAGTGCTGATATTAAAGCTTAAACAATTTCAACTGACAAAACAGTTTTAAGCCTGACCATGAAGTGAAACAGGTAGAGAATAAAAAAAACAAAAAAAACCTCTCTTCTGATCGAAAGTGCTAAATAATAACAGTTTTTTTTTTGTAGGTATAGCTCACTAAAGACTCAAGAAATATGTAATACATATTATTGACCCAAAAGTTGAGTTCTTTAATATGATTAATTTGAGTGGAAACTGGGTATTTAGAGATTAACGACAGTAATCTATTCCTTTTATTTTAACAGTACTTCAATCGGCTTTGCTTCTTTCTTTCATCTACATTAAAAATATGGAATTACAACTAATACAATTATAATGTGTAGTCGAGATAGACTAGATAGAAAAGTGATTTTTTTGGTTTGCATGAATTCCTTCAACTTATTACCAACTATAAGATTACTGTTTTCTCATTGACAAAATTAGACTGAAGTAACAGTAAGATGCATTGACCACCTAGAACATAGATTAAATATAGCTTTTAAGTACTAATATATGATATTATTGTAATAAGAATATTTAAAATGTCAAACATTGATGTAAAAATTAATAATTATCATTATTATTATGAATTAAAAGATAAATGTAGAGCTATCATGTGAAGTAATACATGTATAGTGTTTATTAACCAATAATGCCACATACCAGATGTGATGCAGTTGTTTGAAATTTGTCAAAATTTGGTTATAATATATCTACTAATTAAAAAAAAAAGAAGATGTTAAAATGTAATAAAAATCAATAATCAAGTAATAGTATAATCAGCACTTTACAGCTTGTGCTGCTCAAAGCACTCCTGTATGAAAATATTGTAACGATATTTTTATGATAAAATAGACTTTTATTTTAAAAATGAAAAATAGTTGGAAAGTTTAGGGAGAAGTAGCCCACAGGTATAAAACTGAGGGTAAGGAATAAATAGTCGTGGGAATACTAAGGGCAGTTGGGAGAGGGGGTTAGTATGTGTTGCCAATATATAGCAGCTGGTTTTAGACCAGATTCTTATGATTCTACATCTATCCTTGACAGAAGAAAACCAAAACGTTATACCTTACTGAAGTTCTCAAAATTAGTTTTAACCCCAGTGATAGTTACTAAAGTAGGCATGCTATCCAACATCATTTGAAATGTGTAAATATATTTCTGGCTCGAGACTGGCATATTTGTCCAATTTGACTTATAGATTATGTTACGCAGTTTTTCCACCTTGAAAAAAAAGCAATTTTCTATTATTAATTGCGTAATGAATATCAAAATCTGAGGCACATCGTCATTAGTCCTATCTTGATTGAAAGGGCTGAAGATGAGATAGCATTATTATTAATTGCTTTGTTAAAGGAAACACATGGCTAAAATATATATTAAATGTGGTTGGAAATATAAACCAATAAACCTCAAATCAAATAAACAAAAAAATTAAATTATCTTGATATTATCTAAAGAACTCAAAATATGGTTAACAGAGCGATTCATCAATTTGTAATTCAAGAGTTTCACATGGTTAGCTACAATATTAGTTATTCTGAAATGTATATACTTAGTTATAAATTCCCAAACTGAAATTAAAATATCAACTTACCTCTCCGGTCAGAAGTTCACAAATTAAGCTGACAATAAATTGATTGCCTAGTGTGACACCAGTATTCATGAAGCTATTAACCAACATGAGTTTATCAGTTTCCTAAAAAAGTCTGATCTGGTAAATTTAATTTTAAAATTTACTAGAAAGTATTTTAGAATTATTACAAAGCCAGAACTACAGAAAATTACTAAAAGTTTTTCACCAATTACATTTGTTTATAACCCTTTTAAACAAGTATATTATAAAATAAAAAAAATCATTTTGATGAATTGGCCTAAGTGACAATTTTATGGAAACCAAGCTGAAAAAAAAAGTTATGACTACTGTTCCTCACTCCAAATATATGCACACATTTACACAATGTGAGAAACTCTTTAAGTAAAATGTTAATTTAACAATGTCTCATTTAAGTAAAAATTTAATTATTGCTTAGATTTAGTCAATTTATTAATATTCTTAAGACCCTTTTGTTGTTTGTAAAAAATTGTATTCATTTAAAATTTATCTTATTTTTGACAATAATGTTGCTCAGACCATTATTCCATTACTTGGTGCATATAATTATTTACTATTTATATTTTTTTTCTGCTTACCGTAGCAATTCTAATTCCAGATAAGCTAACAACCAACATTCCTCCACCATATGCAAGGTTGGCTATGATTGCATAAATTTCTCTTAATTCTTTAGCACACCTAAATAAAGACATAATAATGTAGATACTATCTTGCGATGATAATTATTTTTTCAATATATTTAACACCTGCCCTCCGCCCAGTGATTTAGTCTTTTGGTTTGACGACCTTAAGCAGGTAAATTCTTGTTTTTTTTTTTTTTTATGACCATCATTATTTCAAGGGCCATAAGCTCATTTATTATTTTGGCACCGTTTAGTAGGACTATCTACAGGCAACTGTCCTTTTCTAACATCTGTTACAATATGAAGCAATTTTAACAAAAAATGAAATCACTTCAACAGGGATGGGATAACACTATTTGGCTTAATATCCATTATAATTCTCATTTATGTTTTGAAACTAAATGAAGTCAATGGGTTAAAATTACTCTTTGAATTTGATTAACAAGAAAAAAATTGTAGAGTACTAGCTTCAGATATTTTTACCTTTGCAGTTTTTGGTAGTGTTTTACACAGCTAATTATTTCCTTATTCAAGCATAACTCGAAATGTTTCTTTTGATCTTCAGAAGGGATTCCCACATCTTCTTTTAGAATTTTGTGGCACCGCTCTTCAACACTCAAAATGGCGATTCCAACCAGTTGGGCTTGATACCCCAACGATACATATGCTGTGGTTAGGTAGAAGCAGGTATTGCCAAATGAGAAGTACGACAAATACATAGCACAAAACTGGAACAAATAAGTCAAAATGAAACCCCACCAAGTTTCTAGATTCAAAGGCGTCCAACAGGGATACATGAGATTGTTTATTGGATTAGCCGATTTGCCCAAAATACAGCACTTTAGAAGTGGTACCAAGTTCATCACCCATGCAAAGTACATACCTGAAACAATTTGATTATTAAAACTACTAATAATTACTACTACCAGACATTAATTATAGTTTGTGTTTTGTAAAAGAAGAACAATACAACTGTTTAGTAAGAAAGCATTTAAAAGTGTAAATAATGAATCTCTTGTTTGTTTAGAAAATAGTAATAATGGAAATCACGATATTTTAATTGACAATTCTAGTATTTCAAAAAGGAAAAATAAACTATATTTACCACTTGAACAAATATTTGAAAATATTAATTATGAATTAAAAAAAACTGTTCTTAAATATTTAAAAAGTACTGTGAAATATTAGGAAACCATTGAACATCATCAGATAAGTTCCAGTTTTAGTTGATGTAAATGTTCTGATTTTTCAATTGTAAATTCTTTTTTCAACCAAGCAGAATGAATTAGAGAAATAATTTTGCCAGTAGTCACTACCAGCAATACATGTTATTAGAAGCCTTATCAAACAAACATTTCTAAGTTAATATCCAGATCCTTACCATGTTACTTTATCTTTCTTACTCTCAAGAATCAATTGAAAAAATAAGGTAAATTTCATAATAATTATTCTTAACAGTAAGAAAAGGAAAAAATCAAGATTTGATAATTATTTTAGTCATTAACGAATTGACTTATTTAAAGAACCAGTTAGGAGAGAGGTCAGACTAGGAACACTACAGATGGACATATTTCTGAAAATGTGTTAGACCTAATTCAATTTTTTATGATCCTAACAGTATGGAGTATGGAGTTCTTTTAGGTAACAGTTTTAGTTAAAATACATGAGTTATGAAAAATAACCAGTTATACTATACCAGCAAAAAAGAAATCTGTAATATTATTCTGAGCTTATAAGGTTTTATGATAAATTCGAATTTTTACAAACATTTAAAAAAACCTAGAAACTCTGAGATTTAAATTAACTCCTTTGAATAATATTTAGTATTTAATTATGTCTAATAATTTATAAATATAATCTTTTACAAAATCAAATCATTTTTATGCTTATTTTGTTTTGTTAAATTAAATGAATTATTAAATTTAGTACAGTACAATAGTTGGTGCAGGTTGCGGAAGGATATATTTAAATATCAATTCCTCTGTCTCTCCGCAATGAAGTTTGTTGGATAAAAACGTTTTTGACAGCCCTAAGCTGTCATTCTCAGTTGCTCACAACTCTTCTTAGTTATCACATGGCAATTCATTCCAAGTCGTGGTGCAGTTTGACGACTACATTGGAAAATTGTGGAGAGGCAGAGGAATTGTTATTTAGTAAAATATTTTGAAACAATGTGTATGTTTTCTTTACTTGTGTCTGCAAACAAGGCTTTTAAATCGCGCAATGCCTTACAGGCCAGAGTTGTGTTTTGTAATAACAATGCTTACCTCCATAGTAATAGGATCCATACCACTCTATCCAACTCTTGGTATGTTTTTTCAAAGAGTCAGTCTCAACATCGAGGTAGTTATAAGTCCACCAGCTATCTATTTCTTTGCTAACCATGATGAACTGTCGCCTATACCTGATGATCATTGAAGCACATATTAGGGAAACCGGTATAAAGATCATATTAATACACAATTGGACCCAATCTGTTATTTGATAGTTTGCGATTCCTTCAGCCAGCATGGAACAATACATAAGAGTCCCCATGAAAACTATTAGCGTTATCGGTACAGATATGGGTGCTTTAGACTTGTATCGTCTTAATCCATCAAGAAATAGATGTGATGTTTCTTCCACAATCCCAATGCGCTTTCTCTTCTTCCTAAATTTTAAAGTATTTTAATTTCAACAGAACAAACAGAGCATTTCCATAAATTATCTAATTTCCTTTTTATGAGTAAGATTTTTTTTTGGTGTATTTTCTTTCATAATTTTGATTCACATTATGAACATCAACTTATGACTTATGAAGCAACTTATCCACCTACATTTTTAAAATATATGGAACCAATTTCATAATCAATATTTATTTTTTCATTTGTTTAATATACAATTATCATTGATTGAGACGGTTTGACAAAAATGGATTTTTGTTAAAAAATACCAAATACTTTTCAAAATAATTTAATAAGTGTTTAAGATTCGTTCACGGGGCAGATCCAGACAACTTTTCAATGGTGCTTGTTTTATAGATATATTTAGGGATTTTCAATGTTCATAATTGATTTCACAAAACTTTTAATGAGAAAAAATAAGGTGATGCCAAGTTTAAGACATGAGAAAGAGGTTTAAGTTATATGATGTAATACAAACCCTGTTTGAAAACTATGGCCCATCGTAAGTTATCTTTTCTTCTCGAAGAAAAAAAGCGCTCTGGATAAATATGACAGCCAAAGTAGCATATATTCTATCATCGATCATCCTTTAATTTATTAAGAGCAGTTTCTACTGGCTGCCAATTATCTTTACCCGTACTGGTAAGTAGTATGTGTCCTCATTAATTAACTAGACGATGTACACTTCTTCTGCCAATTATATATTCATCGATCCATTGCTTTGCTGTATCAATTACATTTATAACCACAACATTTATATTTTAATTTCTGATTTTTACTGCAGTATAGACTTATTAATAATATTATATTATATAATTATTAGCCAAAGAAAAAATATTGTGGATCATAACTCAAACCCTGGCCTCCCCAATAGCTTCCAGTCGAGCATATTATATATAAACTAAGCTGGCCCTGTACAAGTAAAGAATCCTTGGTAGACTCTCACTACCTTCCTGACTCCATCCGCCTTTCTAGGCATTCCACACCCTATATCCTTCTCATACATCCTTCAAATAGGGGTCTCCCCTTAGTGAAAGGCACTTTTCAGCCAAAAATAATTTTCCTTATTTTTCCCACATTCCTATTTTTATAAGTTTGAAAGCTTAAAAAAAAAAAAAAAACACAAGTAAAGAGCTTGCCAATATGAATTCTTTATGGCTTAACCCTCTAAACATCACTGAGGTGCACAGAGAGGCATAGAGTAAAATATGTTGTATTTTTATAAGATAAGGTCGTATAAATGACCAGATCACTTTGCAAGTTCAATCGCGTAATAAAAACATACTGGAGAAAGCTGTATATGTTTATGTTTTGGTTAACATAACAACTTAAAAATAAACTTGGTAAAAAATCGTTACCGAATCTCTTAACTAACCTCTCTGACTATCATGCTTTCTGAAGTCACAGTTCGGAAGCTATGGATGATTTCAAGTTAAATTGTTTTCCTCATTGTCAAGGTCACATTAAATATGGTAAAACTAAACTTAATTCCAAATAATAAAGTTTTGAGAGCTAACAATAAAAATCCCCTATTGTAATATGGTTTTTTAGTCACTTTCAACGGAAGTTTCGGTCAACATCCGGAATAATACCAATCTGATTGTCAGTTTTCTTCCTCCTAAGACAGAAATGTATCATAAAATGATATTATGCAATCTTACATTAAAACTGTTTTTAAAACTTATGAGCACATACAGGTAGAGTCCAATGGAATGAAGAAACAGGAGTGCTATTTTCAATCATGTTATCAAAATAACAGGAAGAGATTGTGATAAGCATAAGAGAAGTTTTTAAGAGATTAAATGTTATGTTATACTCTCGGAGTTTAGGAAGTTATTAGAAAATCAGAACCCAGTGTTTCTAAAGAAGAGTTTCTTAGGACGCGTCACCGCTAATCGAGATGGCACTGCCTAACTTAGTGGGGACTTGAAGGAGGTGAAGGACGTGATGTGAACTGCTGGTAGAAAGAAAATTCAAAAAATGGGTGACCTCAGAAAAAGATAAAACCACAGTTGAATGTTTTCCTTCAAGTAAGCAAGCAAAAGATGCTGGGATAAAGAGGTATTTGTTAATGAAACAAAAACTCATACTCATGGCTCGATAATAACGAACAGGTTCACTCTAACAGACGATGACACTAAAACTATGTTAATTTATGAATTATTTAAATTCAATTATTTATGACATTGTATTGTACATGTTTTTTTACTATAGAGACATCAAGTTAATAATGAATTTGATCTCCCTCCACTGTACTTGGGGTAGACTGTAAGCTATGAACTATTAAAACTTAATTGAATGTATTTGTCCTACCCCCCTGATTTGTTTTAGGGACTCCGCAGTGCTCCCGTGTCCCATCTCCACGCCGAGTAAGGGTGGATCATCCCCTCCTGCCGAGCACAATGTTTTATTGGTTCATTCTTTTACCAAACCATCAATTCTTATCACCCTCTATATATATTCAATATTCTACTGATGAAATCCTCAGGCGACTCCTTGAACAAAAGATCCCATCTCTCTGATCATCAAACTACAGTACCCAGAACTATAGCAAGCAAGCATTCCTTCCTCGCTCCCTCCGCTACTCTGGAACTCCCTCCCTCCAAATATCCACCAAGTATCAACATTACGAACGTTAAGAACCCTCCTATTTCAACACCTCTTCGCCCCCCCCCCTCCTCGTCATTCCGTTGCTAACATGTGAACGATTTATTCAACATATATTATTTTTCATACTTCTATTCTTAACGTTTATTGTATTTTGGCAACATCTTAGTCAATCGATATATAACTTGATTTACTGAATTTAGTTAAAGAATCTTTTATTTTATCTTATTATTTTTTTTTCTGTTATAGACGCTTATACTTTATTTTACTTTGTCATGTTTCTGATAAAGGATCAGGAAGGTGGCTTTAGGAATACTCATTATAATCACAGCTTGAATATAAACTCATATTTAATAAAGAACTGTACAGAATACATGTGGTCATATGAAAGGAAAGTAGCTAACAACAAGGAGAGGTTACAGACAGTGTTGCCGCCAAAGACAAACATAATCGACAGTGTTGACATGGCATATTTTTATCATTAACAGTTTCTTTGTAAGTTTTTAGTGCCAACTTCTTCACCGCGGGCGGGCAAAAAGGAGTTACCCACTTCATGGACCAGAAAATACCTATCTTTCCATATTTTATCAATATATCTTTGGCGTCAGTATAGAAAGAGGGAACTAGCTCACGATTCCAACACTACAAGAGCACACTAAGGACAAGGGCGAAGTATCCCATGATTGGGCAAAATAAACGATCATATAATTGGGCGAAATAAACAGCTCTCTTATTCGCTGTAGCCAGAAATTACCTGCCTATACATGGCAGAAATTCTGAGCTTTTTCAGCTCAGAAACGCAAATCCGACGCTTGATACGAATTTGGAAGACGGCAAAGTGGCATGACGCACGGCGATCACTGGTAGTTCTGGAAGATGTAAGACAAAATGTAAGACAGCTAATGTGCGTCTTCACGAAGGCGACACGCTTCTTACTGCGGAACAACAGGCAAAGAAACTGGCCGATCACTACGCTGGGAATATCACGGCTAGGACGGGTTACTGCTAACCGCCTCTTCTGCTAGAAACAGAACCGAACCGCATGTTTGTATCTCCGAGGCAGCTCAAGGCGATTCTTCACCGGTGTCTAGGAAACCACTGCCTACTACATAAACTGTAGGAACGCAGCAATCAAGAAAACAGTACATTTGGGCATACAAATGGACCGTCACCTCTGTTTTAGTGACAATTTTGCGTGGAAGTTAAAACTAACACGCACGGAATCTTACCAGCTTACGCATTTATTGACCTCCCCAATCTGTCACTGCGTCTCAAGCTTATGATTTATAACAGCATACTCAGGCTTGCTCTGCTGTACGGTGCCCGCTTTTTTGCCTTCAGAAGCAATTAATACCATAAGTCAGATTTTCTATTTTCAAGTAACTTCTAGCGTAAGTCGAGTGATATGAATGGCACGGCGAGAGGACGGGGAAGGGGGGGGGAAGGGGGGGGGGTCAAGGATAATTGTTTTTATTGTTGTATTTAACCACTCAAGTTTTGTTACGGTTCTTTCAGTTCTTCAATAAATGTCCTCTGCCGCAAGTTCTGTACAGTAGTTTTTTTAATTCCATTCCTCTCTCTGTATCCGAGACAGTACGGTACTTAGGCTTCTCAACAAAATGCTGACATGGAACCAACACACGACGCTAAAAAGACCAGAACTAAACAGACGCTTTGGACAACTGTACAGACTACTTCGAAAGACTTCCATCTCTCAATAGAAAATAAATTACTAATCTACAAAGTTATACGGAACAGGGCTATGGGGACAGCAAAAAATTCGAACATCAAGCGCATCCAATCCTTTCAATCAAAAGTCCTAAGAACAATCGTAAATGCCCCTTATTACGTCAGCAACAAAACCCTTCATAACGATCTTAATATACCTTACATTCTTGAACTTATTCCTTCCAATTCATGAAATTCCATAGTAAACTATCCAACCATCACTAGCACAGTCATTTCACTGCACCACTCATCCCTATAATCCTCCTCGGAGACTAAAGTGGCAGTGGCATCGTGAGCTATAAATACGTGACAGTGGGAGTCCTGGCAATGGCTTTATAGGCAATTTCACTATAAGTAGACTCTCACTACCTTCCCGAATCCACCCACCTCTTTTAGGCCTCACACACTCCACATTCTTCTCATACTTCCTTCAAAGGGACACCCTTAGTGAAAGGCACCTATCATCCAAATAATTTTCCTTTTATTATTTTCCTACATCCTATTTTTATGTTTGAGAGGTAAGACCCCCCCCCCCCAAAAAAAAAAAAACCTGGCAATGGCCAGTTTCTCCAATCATGTCCTGAGCGTCTGTGGTTCTCGCGCTCTTGGCCAGCCTCCAGTGATCCGGCTGATGGAGGAGCGTGGGGACTTCTCAAGACTCCGCTTCGTCTTTCGCATACGAGAGGGGGGGGGGCGACAATCATGTGGTTTTGGGAGGTTTCTGGGCTGTTTGTAAATATTGTGTGACCAAGAATGACGAATTGTAAATATAGTGTGAATGAGAGAATTTAACACAATTACTTATTGCCCTGTAGTACACTGTAGTATTTGTAGGTAGCTACATGTACTAGTTATAGGTCTGATAAAGAATTCAAACTAAATCTCAACGTTCATTTCCAGTTATCATAGATACCTACATAAAAATTTTAGTAACATGCGAATGTATAGACATCTCTCGCCAGCCCTGTGTGAGGGCTATCATACCGCGTATTGGCTAGCTTACCTGCTTCATGATATGAAGGTTCTCGTTTGTAATGTCTAGAAGAAAAGTGATATTATTTCTTATAGATAACAGGAAATGGGTGGCTACCAATAAGATAGTCGACAAATAATTTGAGTTGATTAACAGTTTTACCTAGTTAACCGTTATCATGCGAGACATACTACACCAAAATCGTTTCGGTGGGAATTTATGATTGACATTTTATGGTGGTTAAAAAATGTTTTTAGTATCAGTATATCATTATGCTTAAACGTCAAGAAAGTAATATAATATTTTTTTCGTAATTGAGAGGATGAAGGAAATTCCCATTGCAGAAAATCAATTTTTTTCAAGCTTCTTTATACATTTTCTAAGAGTAAGTAAATTAGTTAGTGATGATACAATAGCTGAACACGTAAGAAAAATATTTAATGACGACGTGAGGGGTAGGCAAAACCTATCATTTTTTTCCCCTACACAGCCCTATGTAATATGCATGGTGAAGGTAGCCAACATGTGCAGCGGTCCGGTTAAGAATCATAGATAAATTATGTGCTTTCTTTCTTTGGAACGGCTCAAGAATTATGCAGAACGAGACCGTAGGTCGGTGGGACCTTGATGAATTTCAAAATAGACCAAAACAACTGTTGCGATAATATAAATTGCTCAACCGAAGGAAATACATAATATTTTAATTGAATTCTAAAAAAGTGCTTTTAACCAGTCGCTCTCCTCATTCATTACTTATATTAATAATACTATGTATTACCTAATATGTAAAAAATGTCTACAACTTGATCCTTGATAATGTTCAATAAACATTTTGAGAAAATCTGTGCTTGCTCGTAAGGAATTATGTCATAAGTCAGTAAGGAACATTCATTTTTTTGAGGGGCCCTAATTAATTTTTTACCTCTTTGTATTAATTATAACACCCGTCCCTATCATCAGCCGGTTGCCAGGAACAGAGCATAATGAAAAAAAAAATTTCTTAAGACTTAAAATGAATATTTAAACAAAATGTTATTGGCACTTTTGGTGGGTAGGATATTAACACAAAATATTATCGAATAAATCTTTTATTGAATTAGAATGGTCAACAGAAAAATCGCACATAAATGCTTAATACAATGAATAATAGCTTCATATTTACTTCCTTACATTTTTTTTATTTTAAATTATCTTATGAACTTCTGTCAAATTAATATTTTTGCATTGCTAAAAGCAAAGTCACGTAATAATATGACCCATTGAGAATCTGAAAAACAAAAATAATCACATAAATATAATATTAAAAACAGAATTTTCTCTACAAAATATTAAATTGAAAGTAATCAGATTTTTCGTTGTTTACACATTTATTTGAGTAGACAAAACACAATAACAATAAAATATATGAAAAGTTTTTAATTTTTTTTAAAATATTTAAGGCTAAAATTAGAATTAGAGAAATAACAAATTATTTATTTGAAAATAATTATATACCTATTTATATTATATTGTATAATTTTACCAATATTTATTTTTATCAATCTTAAACACATAGCATCCAGGGACCAAGGTGAAATTAAAATGTTACATATTTAGTGTGGTGAGTGCTACTTGATCACATTGCATTCCATGAATATATTTTCAACTTTTAACCTTTTGAACCCAGAGTGTGAGACAAATGATTAAAAGAAACGAGCCGGCCGAAGGTTTTCGCCGCAGTTGGTAAGTGAGTCTTTATGGTGATCATGTAGCATTTCCTCTCATTAGCTATTCTTGATCGGATTAATTACATTTTTATTCAAGTAGCCACTCATTTCTCCTCACGAGGCTGAGTCGAAACCCCGATGAAATCATCTCCCAAATCAAAAAACTTAGGATCAAACCTAGGTTTCTGTAGCTAGAAGTCTTTATGGACCATAAACTAAATTTGAACTGTTTTCATCTTTTAAAGTTTGACTGTTTTAATGTTCGTTTTATGTATAATTATCATAGCATTTTCGACTCTGGTAATGGTCGGATATATAAATTTTGGCCCCCCCCCCCCTGAAAAGCTTCACAAAAGGCTCCTCGAACTACCGGTGGCCCTGGGAGGAACATTTTTAAACTAAACGCTCAGAAATCACATTTTACTCTATTCTGGCCTTTAAAATCTAGAGGAAACAAATACAGTTTTTTTTCGTTTGTTCCATTATGTCATATTATATGATACATATACATGACTTGACGGTTACTCAAGATCAATTTAAATTTGAATTTTAGAAGCAGACAGTAAATAAAACAACGTATTGGCTGATAATAACGTATGATAGATAATTTTAGACATTGTTATTCTTTATTATTAATCATGATTCAAAATGGCAAAAGACAGTATTGTTTTAAAAAGGTTTTTGCGGTCCCTATATCCGGCCATGACGAGAGTTGTTGAAAGCGTTATTAAAGAAAGGAATGCATTGAAGAGAAGTGAACTAACTATTTGGGTCATTTAAAACTAAATTATAAGACTAGATCTCTTGTAATCTAATAACCCCTCAAGTATATATGTAGGAAAAGTAGCCTGGTGAATTACCGTGCCGAAGTTCTTGAGACTGGCTTTAGTTCCAATATAAGTACTAAAGGAAGGTATTGAGTCCATTGAAACTATCATCATAAGAATACACTTCTGACATGACACCGGCATGTCATACCAAGGGCAGGAGTACGTTGCAATCCTTAGCTTTTCCACCTCCAACAAAATAAAACAGTTCAAACTTTTCATATATTATCTTTTAGTAATTTTTATGTTATTTAAACTCAACATATTTATTGATGTTTCCTTATGCAATATTATTTAACATACCTCACTCATAAGATTTTCACTTATGATGCTGTATATATACTGATTCAGCATAACCAGAAATGATAACATAAACGCTTGCAGCAACATGAAATATCGTTGGTCCTAAAATATTTAATAACATGAACAAAATATAAATCATTGTAAATGTGTTAAGCAATAAAAAATGCGGGATGCCAAGTAGTTACATGAGATGGGTCACAGCTGTCAGTCCCAGGTAGAAGGCCAGATGAGGCCACAAAGATCCTGCCAGCCTCTCCCAGAGGACAAAGAAGCCACACGCCATTGGGTACACCAATCTTAATGGGGATTGGCTAAAGGCAAGGCTTGCGGGGTACTTAAGCCGAGGGTCTAGCCCTCCTGGCAACTACTCACTGACATGGCTGGGTAGCAGGGTTGCTTGAAACTCTGAAAACCTGACTGCTTCTTTATAAAAAACCTCTACATGTCTTCTCTCCTAACCTCGCTACGTTTTAGTCCGGGGTCGTCAGACCCCACACCTTTCTAGTGGGAATCTCTCCCTTCGTCTCGCTAAAACTAGCACCTTCTTGGGAGAGACCTCTCCCTCGCGGACGAAAGTTGCCGTGGCCCTCCAAATTTTCCGAGCAGCCCTCCTGTGGTAATCCAGTCTCCCTCTCTCCGGTTCACACTCGCCTTTGGGATCCGGACGGTTTTCGCCTACCCTCAGATACCGAGTGTGAATTCGTGGTCATTCCAAGACCACATGAACTACCTATAAACCTACCCTTTACCTCTTCTCCTATCAAAAAATACCTCATACCTATCAAAAAATGGAGTCAGATAGTAAGACCTTCATGAAACGATTGTCCAGGTTATAAACTCAAACAACCCTCACTTGTCACCAGGGCTAGGGTAACCAGGCACCCCCCTCGTGACGACCCGACAAAGACATTTCCCGGTTGAGACTGGCAACAGGCGTAGATTCATATTCCACTAACCAAATAACCATCTTTTCAACGTCCAGTGGACTCTCACCACAGTGGACTGTGCTCAGTACAGCTACACTCCTTAATCCCTTCACCCAATCTTCAAATAGGTCCCTCCTAGTAAAAGGATCCCTTTCACTCTAATAATTTCCATCTTATTTTATTTTTTCGCCATTCCTATATTTCAAATTGAGAAATTTATTGGGAAGAAAAAAAAACAAAATAATTTATTGAAGATCTGAAAGAACTGTGACAAAACTTGAGTGAGTAAATACAACAATAAAAAATTGTATACAAACATACCTTCGGTGCTACGGTCTGCCCCCCCCCCTTCCCCTCCGGCCCTGTACAAGAGTACAAGAAGTTGTAGTCTGGCTGCGATAGAAGGTTTATTTGACAGTCACAATGTAAACATTATGTCCGCCATGCTCAAATGTAAGCAACTTACTGTGCAATATGGGCAGTCCCCAGCTCGGTGATAAAACAAACAATGCCAACCTGATCGTTAAAAGATATACTAAATATGTTCCTCCTGCGTGCTATAATTTGTTAAATTATTATTAACCTTGGGCTTATATAAAAAAAAATCACTATGCTTACTGTTGCAAGTTTAACGCCTGCTGCACATAGGACCCACATCCCAACATGATAAGTCAAGCTTGTCATTGGCTTGAATGTGACCGTAGTTTTCTTTGCAGCTCTGTAAAAATTTATTGGTTTTTACTTAATTAAACTTTGTTTGAGAGCATAAAGTAGTTAAATTATTTATGTATTAGGGATTCTACAAAAGTCAGCTAACCTAATGATACCAAACATTATTTAACCAAAAAACTCCATGCAGGGTTATTTTTCATAACAAATCGTTACGACTCCTTGATGTTTTATAATCAAATTTGTAATATAATTATAAAGTGTTAATTTTCGAAACCTATAATATTTACCTGAAGCAAAAGAGGGAAGTGGTCATTTTCATCTTTGCAAATTCATGGCTTGATGAGGAATTGGAAGACGGGGACGTGGCACGAACGGCTCTGTGGCTTACACGGCGATCAACGTAAGTTTTGGAAGCTACTTAAGACCAGTACCAAGAAGTACTCAGGCGTTCGGTTTCATAACGATGAGACTCCTTATACAGCGGAAGAACCTGCGAAAATACTGGCCGACCACTACATCGAAGACAACGCCGCTAGGACAGGTAACTACCACGAACCTCAGAAGCTGGAGACAGAACAGAACTATAGTCTCCCCGAAGCAGCTCAAGGCGATACTTCGCCACTGTCAGGGAAACCGAGAACCAGGGCGCGACGGAGTGCAAACTATTTTGCTGAAGCAGCTGCCAAGGAGAGGAATTGCCCAACTCGTTAACCTGTACAATTCATGTATCAGGTTGCGATACTTGTGACTGGGGATGCCCAGAGCAATTATATAATGTGTTGGTTTCCTTCCTGAAGGACAGATCGGTGAGGGTATGGGTGAGTGATTGCCTCTCTAATCCATTCCCTCTGACTTGTGGAGTTCCTCAAGGAGTGGTTTTATCTCCGGTGCTTTTCAGCATGTACACGTCTGAAATTGTTGGGACAAACTATCAGAAAGTTGCGGTAATCGCTTTCGCCTACGACACTGTGGTTTAGGGCAGCAGCATGAGTGCACAAAGAGCTCTTACACAGACCGAGTCAGTTTGTAACGTTATGAGTAACCGACTGGGTAGGTTAAACATCAGTGTTAACGCCGGGAAGACCGGCCAGCTGTACTGTATGGTGCCCCACTATATAAAAGTCTCAAGTAATTTCAGAATGGGATTATTAGAAAAGTGGTCCGACATACCTCTCTCGAGAGGTTAAAGAACGCCGACCTGCACCCGTTGCTTGGTGTACCATCGGTTGATGAGCTCATCAACCAGAGACACATAAAGTTTTTTGACTTGGTGCAGCATCTAACAAACCCAGTGTTTAACAATCTGACCCCACCACCCTTCCCGTAACAATGGCAACAGACTGTCGGGGAAAATTAGATTAAGATTTTGTTTGTTAGATGTTACTTGGTTTTAAGTTTTATGATTCATAATGAATGAATAATGTAAATACATTATACCTTTGTTACAATCGCAAATCTCAGTGTAAAATTATTAAAAATTGTATAAAATGTAGCCAAGCTACAGGACATGTAATATTGGCCTATTATAAATAGATTCGTTTATATAGACTCTATATTGAAATCCATAATTTTTAATAACAAGGGGATGTGAAGGGGGAAAAAACTAATAACTAGCGAACCTTCCACAGAATTTCGGGTTTTGGTACTATTATGACCATTTATCACATTATGGAGCAATGTCAAAACTAAAAGTAAAAGAATTGCTTTTTTTTTTCAATTTCTCTTAAGACATTTTAAACTTGGGAGTTTATTTAAATTATTATAAGCTTAAAAAGTTGATAAATAAATTGTGAGTTAGGAGGTTTTCCTCTTGGGAATGGTGGTATATTTAGATATTCTTTGTAAATGAGAAGATTACGTACATATAAGAAGGCAAATTTAATCGAAAAGGTGTTGACTCTATTAAAGTATTAAGTTTTATTCATAAAATTATTTTTTCAAGTTTTTATTTGTAAAATTACATTTTGCTAATCCTGCATTAATAATTGTGGTTTCTGAGCTCATTCATACTTATACACAATTCTCCTCACTCAATATGTAGAGTTCCAACTACTACATTCATAAAATTAAACACCACATTTTAACTTAATAAAAGATTGTTTTATGGCCAGCATGAAGCCATCTTTGTAACAATTGTAGAATCACCCATGCATATTTACAATTATACAAATAATATCTAACCTGTATAAAATTTGAAACTGAATCGCACATTTTTTTATTTCTTGTTCAAGTGTGGAATTATAAGTTGCATACCAATTGCCCTTGTTTACATTTGTATTTTCTCTTAATATTCTTTCAACTCTCTTATCAACTGTTAATATAGCGATGGCGAGTAGTCTCATCTGATTGCCTATTGTGACAAAGCATATTGTTTTGTAAGAAAACACTCTTCCGTAGGCCACATGTGCACTACATATTATGATTGACTGATAAATGTAAGTAATGTAAAATCCCCAATTCGTGTCAATCGGTAATGGTGTCCAGCAAGGGTAAATAAGCAGGTCAAATAGTTTTGTTGTTTCCTGGTAAAGGAATCTTCCAAGTGGAAAAGAACAGTAAGTTGCACCTCCAACATACATGGCTGGAGAAAAAAAAATATATAAAAGAATGTGTATTTTTGTTTTAAATTAAGATAGACAAATAAGGTTATTAATCATTGTGATTGTAAGCAGAATAATAGCACTTCTTAGTATTCTCAATTTTTTTAATTAATTATTTATTGTACTGTTTTTTTTCTTCATTATCTTCAGGTAATTTTAAATTTTTTTACAAATAATAACCAAACCACATAATTGGGTACACTTGTGTTCATTGATTAGTTAAAAAATAAAATAAATGTATTCTGTACATTAACTAGTGCTCCTAAACTGAGTTAATGGCATCTATTCTTCAAGCATTTTATACATGGGCCAATTATTAACACAAATAAACAAACGGTCTCTTCATGATCAATGTGAAGGGAAAAAAATACACAATTCAACTTTCAATTCCAAAGTTTCATTACTTATTAAAGTAGAAACAAGTATCCTTGGTTGAAGGGATAAATCGGTATTCACTCAATTTTGACGAATAAAGGTAATTTGAATGCATTAATCTTCCAACTCATTTGTTTGGGCTGTATTCTATCTACTCTATCACTAGAGTAACAGCTATTGACATCACTTAATCATTTTTATAACGTCAATATAGCAGATTGCACGAACACAAAATGCTTCGATTCATCTCATCAATAGTAATCATAGACTGAATTGTCCTAACTATTGGTAACACTGGGTATTAATCAAACATAAATGATATTAGTAAAAAAAAAAAAAAAATTGGTTATGAAACTTAACTTAAGAAGCACATCCAATAAAGTGTGGTACATTTGTACCTTCTTTTAATTATTATTTCCTAAAATTTACATGGACTAATATGGAATCCTTCAGCATGTAGAGAGCATCAGGGCAATAAGATTTATTCAAATTAAAAATGTGTCACACTTTCCAATAAAGCTTTGAAGAGCGCATAAGGCAACAAAAAAATGTGGGGTATTGAAAAAATAAAAAGTGTTATACAATAATTAAATTGAAACGAGTTGAATGTGATAATTGATGGCTTGAAAAATGTAAAAGTGGAAAATGAGAATTCGGGAAAAAATAGGAAAACTTTATGCAAAAAATGCGGAATGAAGAAAAAACAGGCAGTCAAGTTGATTTAGCAATGACTAAGTAACTACTGTTCTTAAAAGTCTTACCTGAGAGGTAAAGAAAGTTGAAATGATGTGCCCACTGTTTTGTCTCCTGCTTTATTTCCTCCGTCTCTTTCTCAAGGTAGATATATTCACCCCAGCTATCCAGAGTTGTACTCAGCTCGATGATACTTTTTTTATATTTGAGTATAATGAATAAACTGGATATGATCATGCCTGAGAAACCAATGTCTACAAGTTTGTTTAGCCAGTTCACTGTCGTAACATCCGTGTAGATATGAATTGTGATTGTGACAAGCATAAATATCCCACAGAAGAAGCAAACCAGCAAAGGCATAACAACACGTGGGCTTGAGACCTTGAATACCAGCCCATTGAGGAAGTTATCTTTGTACAGATAAATATATCCAGTGGGATCTTTTTTATTCCTGTTGAGTGAATTTAGTCAAGCTTTAAATATAGATATTCAAATGATACCTTTTCAATTGAAATTCTTACTTTTGATTTCATGTTGAATACATGGAAGAATAATATCAATCTAACGTAATGATAGCATCAACTATAAAGCTATATAAACCAGCCCATGTCTAAACAAGATATCTAGATCTAGATAGTTATGGGGCTAGCTGTACTGAGTTAATCATATTATTATGCAACTGGAGCCTCAAGATAATCTAGATCATCAAAAGTATAATTTTTCCTAAATAACAAATCTATGTGTACTTAAATGAAGATTTTATTCATAACCAAGAGCAATGACGTTAGATTAGATTTTAGACTAGATGCATCGCATATTAGCAGATAGTCCAACTTTAATGCAAGAATCCAACTTTAGCGTCAGAATGTCAAATTTGAATTGTGTTTTAAATTTATAAACTAATAATAGTAACAAAGTGTAGTTATTAATTTAATATCTTTCTTTTTATTACACAACTAGAGGCTCTTCCCCCAGGGCTTTTTCTACAATGCACCTAAAATTGACAGCTTTGAAGGATTGTAGTTAGCTATAGAAATAACTTCTTGGGGGTGGCAAACCATATATTTCCAATCTGTCTAGAATAAATTTAAAAAAAATATACTCATAAAGTTTTCTTGAAGGGGCCATACCATGTAAAATATGTAAACAACTTTCTTGATTGTTGCCTACATGCATGTTGGTTAGTGAGTATATAAAAATGGTGTTATAATTTTTACTTTTCCGCAGGGTAAATGATGTAAACGTTCACTATGGCTTCCAGGGTTCACCAGAAGGGTTTGGCAGTGATTCAAAAAAATAAATAGATTGGAAAAATAGATAGCAAAATTATTTTTATTTTGTAAATATCGGAAATAAGTTGATTTGAATTTAAAACAAAAAATTTTAAATCAGCTGAATGCTTCTCAAACAATGGTCAACTTTTAATCCAGCTCCGCCAAGTAGTGACATTAAGTGTGGAAATCGCTTCTTTTCGAGTGGGACAATTTTACAAAGTCGTATATCTTTGGGATTTACATATCTTTTCAAGATTTATATTCTTACTCACTTTTTAGAGAACTTAACTGTTGAGCATAAAGAGGCAAGTTTAGAACGGGTTATCTTAAAAATTGATCACTGTGTATCACCTTCATACCCCTCAACTTAACAATCAAGCATGTCAACCTATGCTGATCAATCTTGGTACAACTCAAAAGAAGTCAGTCTAGAAACAATAGCCAGTTACTTCAACTTCAATGATGTTAATAAATGTCAAATTTTTGTTTTTATTTTATAATATTAGTTCCTCAGAAAGCTAGAGTGTAGTTTTAGTAGACAAATGTTTCCTCTGCATACATGAAATACAGTGTTTTAGCCAATCTTATTTACTGTAACATACTAAATCCCTATGTAAAGCAAAAAATATAAAATATTCGTATTAATGTCTGGCAACTACAGGCAGTTGATAGAACGATATAATTTAATTATGTTTTTCATGAGTTAATATAGTCTTTCAATTGGCTAATAATACCATCATTCCATAACTTATTAATAACAAAAATAGTACTCGTAACTAATCTCATAATTTTTTTTCAATGGCCGCCTTTACAATCTATGTATTTATAATAATAGGTTTTTCAAGGATCAATTTTTAAGATTACGCCATTTAAACAGCCCACATTACCTGTATCTACAAATGTCCACTCTTTTATAAATCCGTATCAATGGGAGGCCATTTTATCTTGAAATGAAATCACTTCAAGGTTCAAATCCACACAGTCACTGTGAGAAATGAGTAACCTTAACCTCCTGCTGGTGAGCGGCCCAAAATTTGAGAATAAAATTTAAGATTTTTTTTTTTATAGACATACTTAATTACTCAAAAATAAAAATCATTAGAGTTTCCAGATTTGATAAAATTAACCAAACTCTAAATATTGATTGAAACGTTACATATCATAAATATAGATTGAATTAACAACTTTTGAAAACATACTCCTTAATAGTAGCTAGTGAAGTTGGCATTGTTGAACAATTGTTGAATCTAATCTCCTATCGAGCTTAAATAGACTGTTGGCTCACATGAATTTTGTAAAGTTGTGAATGCTTTATATTGGTGCAGTCACAAAAAGTTGATAATGGCTAGACCCTATAATTTTCTCGGAACTCCATGTTCTTACATTTGTAATAGGCCCTCCATCACTTCAATACTTCATTAGGTTTCTCTTCTTTTCAGAGGAGGAAAAATACCCGTCTTAATTTTCAAACATAATTTTCTAATGTCATTATTAATAATTACATATATTAGCCGTTACTAACTGAGATATTGATATTTAAATTGAGGTATTTTGCCCTTATATACTTTGATAATATAACATTATATCTTTGTCCTAGCTCTCTTGTCTGGCTGACTTGATAAGTGAGCCACAACTTCATTTATGGTAAAAAGTGAACAATTTCAAAATAATTGACAAAGATAAATGGACACCTTAAACTTAACTACTTAATTTTAGTTATTTTGATCTGCAAACAATCAAACCTAGGTAAACAGTTGGTAATAAATAGAACTATTACATACTTTATATTTATATTATATAGTATTTATATTACATAATGTGTGCAAGATAATTTCATATTTTTATTTTATGAAAATGTGACATATAACTATGGGACTGTGTGTAGCTGAACATTTATGTGAAAAAACTTTTAAGTTTTTAACAAAATTTAAAAATAGAAATAATTTACTATTAAAAAAAATAAAATCTAAACTATAGATTCCTAGCCTAGAAAAGCATAAATCAAACTAAAAACACAGAAATCGCTTCTTCATCAATGAAGTTTTGGTTATAAAAAAAAGTGAGTGCCAAATCTAAATTGTGTAAGTCAATCCCATTTTCCATTCTTCTCTGAAGAATTTATTTAGCTTGTTTTCATTGTTATTATCATACTGAAATAACAATATGAAGCGTATATTACCTGAAATAAATGAATACAATTAATGATTTTCATAATAATTTTACTAATGTTAAAAGAGCACATTATCCCCAATGTTAATATAGTTGGCTGGAAATGTTTGAAGTAAACTAAAACTAGATGAACTTCTATTGTGTTTAAGAAAGCAACTTTGTTTCAAGATACATACATATTTATACCTAACCACAATTTAAAATATTCTGTGTTGTAATACAAACATTGTAGTTGTGTACCATTGATCTTTATAAAATCCTTATATTTAACATCAATAGTGTTAGACTTTTAATTATTTCATATTTTAACAAATTTTACATTTTTTTACCTTACTTAAATTTTCCATATTAGTTTTAGTTCCCATAAAAGTTTTTAATGTTGGAAATCTGTCTGCATTAAGCATGGTTTGAAATATGTGAAAAGTTTTCCGGTTTTTTACGGGGAATTCATACCAAGGTGTATCATAAACTGAATCCCGGAGTTTCTGAATCTGGAATTAATTTTTAATTTATTTGGTCAGCAAAGCCATGATAGGCAACCAATATAAATTTAATAATTGAAATATACAATATAAAATATTACCTCTTCAGTCATTAATTCATTAACAAAACTGAATATATACTGACTTGAAGTTACAAGGCTAATCATCATACATGCTTGCATCATCATAACAAAAGACATTTCCTGTAACAAAAAAAATCTTAACTTTAAATACAAAACATTTTATATATGGTAATTTAAAAGTCAATGATTAGTAACTTTTCATGATAGTTCATCACTTTTATACATTTTGAACTTGATAGTGGGGGAAAAACTTGATATATGTTCCTGGAAATAATGATTTATACATTTGTCTCTCATACACTGTAGTTATGATAGTAGTTTCATAATGAAAAATCTTGGTTTAAAGCATAACAGCTTGTTTATTTCTAATTTATGCACTTTGTGTTTCAAGTCTGTTTGAATGTCTCTCGATAGAAAAATATAAGCAAAAATCTGTCAAGTACATGTAACACATCATAACAGGGTTATTTTTAATTATACACATATATGTTTGATTTTTGCAGAATGTGTCCAACTTTAATGCAATAGTGTGAGAATGTCATATTTGAATTGTGTTTTAAATTTATAAACTAATAATAGTAACAAAGTGTAGTTATTAATTTAATATATTTCTTTTTATTACACAACTAGAGGCTCTTCCCCCAGGGCTTTTTCTACAATGCACCTAAAATTGACAGCTTTGAAGGATTGTAGTTAGCTATAGAAATAACTTCTTGGGGGTGGCAAACCATATATTTCCAATCTGTCTAGAGTAAATTAAAAACAAAATATAGTCATAAAGTTTTCTTGAAGAGGCCATACCATGTAAAATATGTAAACAACTTTCTTGATTGTTGCCTACATGCATGTTGGTTAGTGAGTAATGTTATGATATTTTTTAAATGGTGCTTATGTAAAAAATATCGGAAAAATACGAAATTATAAGTCAAGAAGGCATCGGACAGGAAATGAACCTCCTGACTGGTCGTATAGAGTAAGTAGTGAGAAGTGGGGGATGAACCTCCTGACTGGTGGAGGAGTCGTTGGGCAGACACAAGGGGAGACGGGTTGGCGTACCCAAGCTGGCACCATATAGTCCCTTTTCATTTATCAACATCAGGACAACTTTAATATCAACCAACATGAAGACAAGTCAGATCGAGCAAAGATTGATATGAACAATGAGGATACCAACGCGAAGAAACGCTGGCCAGCATAAGAAAAAACTATAAGTACGTGATTATATTTATATGTAAATTTTTGTTTGTAAATGTTAGTAATAATAAAATCAATATTCTTTTTGCCAAAAGTTTCCTAAAATAATTAACAGAACCCTGGATTAAAGTAAAAGTTAAAATATAAAGTTTTTTTTTTTTATAGTTAAAATAATGATAATTAATAGAGTAAATAAGAAAATATTACAATATTTGGCGCCCGAACAGGGACATGTTAATATAGGAAATCTGGCTAAAGGATTATAAAGAGTGTCACGAAAATTGTGTTTAAATTTGATAAAGGTTAGGTAAAATTTGTATTAGTGATTAAGATTCATATTAATAGAATTCAGTCATGGAAAAAGATAAGCATAGTGTCAATATTAATCAAAATGAGCAAACTATAATAGATAGATACGTAGATAATAAAGAGAATGAGTTTTACAATAGGCAACCACGTGCTAGTACGAGCGTATCAAACAATGATCAAAATTTTTGTTTAAATGAATCAAGTCGGGAGGAAAGTGAGATACAAACGATGTTTAGGTTGATGATGGAAAAATTAGAAGAATTTAATGAAAATATGAACAAAAAATTAGACGAACAGAGTCGTATATTAGACGAAGGATTTAAAGAACAGAGTCGTATATTAGACGAAGGTTTTAAAGAACAAAATATGAACAAAAGATTTGAAGAAAATAATCGATTATTGGACAAAAATAAAAGTGATATGAACGAAAAATTCGAAAAATTAAACAAAAGATTAGATATCTTTGAACAAAGATTACAAAATCCTTTCAAAGAATTTAATGTAAACCTTGATAAAGAAACGGATTTAAAACCGGAATTGGGAAATCGGACAAATGATTTCAAAGAAGATAGATTAGAAACCGAAAGTAAACTCGTAGGTTATGAACAAAAACTAATTAAAAATAGTTTAGATACACATAATAATGACAATAAAAAAGAAATCAATGAACAAAAATTATCAAATTCTTTCAAACAGTCTAATGTACAACTGGATGAAAAAATACATCCTTTAAAAAGGGAAATTAAATTTGAGAAACAACAAACGGGCATAAATAATGAACCGGTAATTAATCCTGATGTAAGACAAATAATTAACCATAATGATAATTTAGAGATTCAGCAATTTAAAATTTCTGATTCAGTAAAAATTATAAGTAAAGTAAAAAATGTTTATATAAACACATTTATAGCAAAACATTTTTTTTTGTTGCACTCTTTATTGTCAATATTAACAACACAATAATAATTAGAAGATGATTAAAACAATGAATGAAAAAAATTCAAAATAATGTTGAACTATATTCTGCTGTGTGATTCAATAAATTTAATGTCTTTTATTTTTCAGCTCACACCATATTGAGAGAATCAGCGCATTTCTAAGCATCACCAGTTCTAGATGGTTTAAAAATGATGGATGGGTAATTGATCAAGAATAAAACATTAACAAATTAAAATTATAATAATATATTGTAGATATAGTTGGGTTCCGTAAAAATAGTTAATAAATTAGTAATAATTACATACATAATATTTCATATGATATTTGAAGGATGAGCAGGCCATGACAAGAGAATGCTTTAGGTTCTAGATTATTTGTAGCCAGTGTTTTAAATGACATGTGCCATGTGGAAAAGCGTCACTTGGGTTAGCTCAGTCGGATCTGAGATGGATAGTTTTAGTTGATGTTTGGAACATATTGTTGTGATATTTTGATGTGGTGATTTTTGATGGTGTTTTTAATATAAACTCAAAATTAGCGGGCATAAATGAACGGTGGATCACAATTCATGAATGTTTAAACACTATTCACTATCAAAGGTGTATGTCAACAAGCCCACATCCACCCGTGCATTAAAAGAGGAAATTCAATGCCGCATCAACAAAATTCAACCACATTTATGCCAAATGGTCATGGAAAATTTTGACAAAAGAGTGCATATGTGCCAGTAAAGTCGTGGAGGCCATTTGCCCGATGTGTCATTCCATAAATAACCCTATCCTATTTACTTTATAATTCAATAAAAAAATAACAACAAAAATACTAAAAACTGTGTTTTCTATTTAAATCAAATCTTGCGTTAATTCTGGGACACCCATTATATACCATTAGTTATTAAGAGACCATAAAGAGAATCAGTCAAGATATCTCTTCAAGTCGTCACTAATGAATCCACTTGGTACTGAAGAAACCACACATCAAAAGAAAACAACGTTGTAACTATTAATAATTCTATATTTATTTATATAACTTTAAATTCATTTTATGTAGTATTTTGAATTGCAAAACAGGCATCTACCTGAGTTATTCAGCTTCAACCTATTAAATAAATTTATTTTAGTCAAACTAATATTACTTCTTATTTATTTTATGCCCAAGTCTCATTTGAGCTCAAATTAAAATGTAAAAAGTTAAAATCAGCATAATATATTGTTGTGATATTTTGATGCGGTGATTTTTGATGGTGTTTTTATATAAACTCAAATTTAGCGGGCATAAATGAACGGTATACGATCCATGGATCACGGTTCATTTATGTTTTGAACAATATTCGTTGCGATATGTCCAATATTAAGTCATCAAATAAACAATATCAAGAAATAAATATAAATGATTTGATATTGGATTTGTTAACTTCAAAACAAGAGAAGTAATATTATCCAAAACAACTGGTATTGGACAACCAGTTAAAAGATCAAGAAGGCAGCGGAAAGGTATGACGGAGAGAACACCGCTAAGATCGCTCATTCAATTTGACCCGCCTACAAGAGAGGAAGCACCAGGAGTTACAATCATCCCAGGAGACACAAGGGACGCGACCAGGATCACGCTCGAGACACAGCAAAGCATCGTGGGACCACACTCAGCACAAAGAAGCACCACAAAGAAAAACTGGCCAGTCGCGTTAGTAATAAGGTACAATTTAACTTTAGTTTTTAATAATGTTATTTATTACGTACGTACTTAGATGTATATTCAATATTTAAATCAATTTGTAAATAAACAATTTTTCCTTTTGCTAGAAGTTTCCTTTTTATATTAGCAGAACCTCAGATAAAGATTAAAGTTAAATATAAAATTATATAAAAGATATAAAAATGTAATAATATAAAAAATATAAAACTATTTTTGATTTCTTACCATTGCTGCAATAACACCAACTGAGCACACAACCCACATTCCACCATTATAAGCCACATTGGTAATACAATAAAATATCTTGGACATCTCCGAGGCAGATCTAGAAGTGTTTAATGAAGTAAGGATTATTTTGATTAATGTCTGATATCGATTAAAGGATTAGTGAGCTTAAAACTGTTAAATCACCTATGCAGTTGCTGAAAGTGACTCACACCATTTCTAATTTCACTATCGAGTAAGTGAATGAGATGTTCTTGCCGATCCTGCTCTGTAGCGTACATTTTGTTCTCCATCATCTTGCAGACCCTTTGCTTGATTGTTTTGAAAGCGATCCCAATCAGTCTTGCCTGGAGGCTGATGACAATAGCTAATGACATCATGTATAAAAAGAGTTGACCGTGTATCAAGTATATGCAAAGTATTGTTAACGCTTCCCAAGAATATATGATAGAAAATCCCCATATGGTATCGATTGGAAGCGGAGTCCAGACTTGAAAAATTAAGGCCTCCATTCTTTCTTTAGGATCCTTGTAGAAAAATTTGGCAACAGGTAATGTTGTATACAAAACAATAGATATAATTCCAACTAGAACATAGGTAATGATCTTTATCATTAAATATAATAATGCTTTTGAGAATATTTTGGCCACATAAAAAATAAGTAACATTTAAATGTATAGTATTTAATTGTAATATATACTATTGGAAAGATATAGGAGGCCATGGAAATAGACAATGCACAGAGGTTCTAAACTATTCTAGTGCCAGGTGGAAGCATCCAACAGCTTGTTGACAAAGAGAAGTGAGTAGTCAGTTGGTAATGAGTAAAGAGACATGTAAGTTGTCAGTTATCAACAAATCAAAATCCTTTTTTATTTATGCACTTCAATAATTTAGTTTATATCCAATTTTTTGATTGGAAGGTAGAAACCCATCTGAGATTCAAAGCTCCAAAATAATAAAATAATTTATTTTTGTGAAACATATTGTTGTGATATTAGAGATTGTGGAGTTTTTATATAATATTTAATCCAACTTATCAAGAAGGCAAAATAAAAACAAGTGAGAGTGTATGAAAAAAACAAAAGATAGTATACTAGTATGATGACTAGTATGATAAGGAACACACACAGAATTACTCTCTAGTTTTAGCCAGTTATAATTAGTTGTTGTTGTGGTTCTGAGAGAACACACACAGTTAGACTCTGGTTTTGGGATCCACCCGTGATACATGTTAGCTGAAAATTATGTGCCAGAAAGAATTTAAAATTTCTTTTGGTTAGTGATATTGGACTTGGCAGAACCAAGAAGAGCCATTGCAAGAAAAGAAAAAGAATTGATCTGGTTTGGAAATAATTGATGAGGATAAAAGAAGAAGAAGAAGCAAATTTGTTAACAAGTATTTATAAATAATTAATTTAAGTTTTTTTTGTAATTAAATTCATCTTTTTGCCAGATTTATTTTTGTTAATAGAACCTAATAGTAAATAGTAAATAAAATAAATTTAAAGTTAACAATAAAACTAATTTATTTGAAGAACGCAATAATATATAACATAACAATATTTATACATTTATTACTGCAAGACCAGACGAGATGGTAAGTCTGAATCAGATCAGACCAGGGAAGTCAAGACTAAACCCGCAATAACAAAGACCTGTCTGTAAACAAATCTTCTAACTGAACACCTTTATATTAGTTGCCTGATCAAAGAAGACAAGACTGAAACAAAGGAGACAAGACCAGACCAGAAAAACACTAATAATTCCTGTTAAGTTTAAGATTAAAAAAAAAACAAAAAAACTTTTGCAGGGTTACTCTATTGTTAATTTACAAATGTTTTTCAAAATTATACCCCTCTCATTAAAATTATATTCGCTGAAATTAAAAACTAAACTTAGCAAAATGTCCTTTACTTCATCCTGAACACAAATAGGATAAACATAATGGAATAACTAAAGGAAAACAGACTCAAAACTACATCCATGGGGCATTAAGTGCAACTGCGGTTTATGAGGCCAAATGTCATTATCATATGTATGGAAATTTAATTTTTAGCTCAATTAAAGAGTAAATAATTTCATTATATTTGCGGTAGATATTTAAGATGTAGTATATATTATTTGTCAGGTACCAGATGAAGGCTGAAGTCTTCAACATAACTTTTTTGATAATTGACACTTAATTTTTTATTCATGTATACCAGTTCCGTGTTGTGCAAAATACGTTTGGTAACTAAATGGACAAAACTATTCTAACATCTACCAATCATTGCAAAATAGGATACACTAAAATTTATGTTAACATTATGAGTGTATGTTATTGCAATGGATTGGAATTGGAATAGAGATAGAATGTAGTTTATCTAAGGCAAGTGCAGTGCTTTTTGCCGTTCAATTAACTTTCACAAGTAACTTCCAACTATGTTAAATCAAAATACAGCCGTTACTACAAGATAATCATTTTATTGCTTCTATAATTGGTTTAACTAAAATTAATTCCGTAGTTTTAAGTTATTGACCTTTAGACACAAATAAAAACACCATCCATAAGTGTTTTATATTACAATACCAATACAGATGTATACAATATGCTTGTATAGAGATAAGTCTTTCTATCTGAATACAATTCTAGGGTAATATGAGGTTTAGTTAAAGAAAATTAATTATATTGTTGTTTATTCTCATATATTTTTAAAAACTGCTTTTCAAGCTTGTCTAGTTATTACATAATTTTGCCAAAGAACCTTGTAATTTTACCTTATCATTAAGACAAAAAATTTAGACATTGTATAATTGAAATATATTCTGAAACCTGATTGCATACTTTTAAACATAATTTTCCACAGAAAGTTACTTTAAATGAAAAGAAATTGTGCAGAAATATAGATTTACCTTTTATATAAATTACATATATATTCAAGCGTCAACCTTGAATTATTTTTACCAAACCCACAAATATTGGAATGACCTAAATCTCGGATTGATCATTCTACTTTCTCCCGTTTGACACCCAGCATCTCCTAATTACTTCTTCCTTCAAGTTTCCCTAATTTGATTAACCTTGAATTAAGTTGAGCTGTGAATGGTTTCAGAAGCGTTTCTCACCAGAAAAGTGATATTAAAGCCAGTCACGAGAAATTGAACTGTTTTTTTGCATAATATTCTTTAATAGATCGTCATCCCTTTGGAACGTCAGGCTTACAACATCTGGCATGAATGTACCCTCTTCATATTCAAATCACAGAATTTTGATCATCTGTCTATCCAGCCATCATTTCCTAACAAGCAGTGCACCATTGTTTTGTTTTTTGTACTTTATATGAAATAGCATATACTTTAGGATACAAACCCCAGTATGTATCTCGAGTAAATACTAAGGGAACAGTAGTCACAGAATAAAGAAAAAATTATTATTACATTTCAATGATGATTTGTTGAGAGTAAATTAAATAGTGAGCTTTTAAAATGTATTAATGTACCAATATGTTGCTATTGTTTTAGAATTGCATAAAGAAGAAAATGCAGAAAGAAGTAAAATAAAGTCAAGGTAGACGTCACCATCAAAGAAAGCAGTAAATCTGAGCTCGCAACTTGGGCAGACAAAGCCACTTTCAGCGAAAGGTCTAAGATAGAATATTGACCATAATATAACTTATCAAACCTGGGCCTTAAACTGGTCCATATCCAAACAGCTACTTACAAAGAATACTCAGCCATAATTACTTGGGACATACACGAGTATAACGCACGGTATGCACTGTTCAGCAGCACAGTAACAATGTTGTAATCAAATTCAGAAAATGAATTGATTATGATCAACCACAATCAAACAACACAAATCAGATTCACACACCATCATGCAAAACAATACACAAAAACAATCACCCCATTGTTCAACAAGTTGATATTGACATTCCGATCTTTGACATTAAATGACAAAGATAAAGACTTAACCAATAGCTTGCTCTAGTCAGTAGTTTTTTATGTTCACCAAAAATAAGATCTACCTATGTTGCAACGATGAAACATAAATACTTACACAAACAAGTCTGGATTTACATGAGACAAATTTACAACTCATCCAAAACATGGGCAAATTACAAACTACAGACTTCTCAATCAAAAGCGGAACTGCTCATTTAATAGAAAATTGATTGAGGTTAGGTTTTGTCAAGAAGAGCTCTAGTACATAGGGCACTTTATTATATAATATAAAAAAAAAAACTTTATTCCGAGACATGGTTTCCTATTAAATAAGAGAAAATTACAAAAGAGAGTTGTTATGAAAATTAATATAAAATGTGTAACGTTATTCTTATAAGTTTATGAATGTGGTGGACTAGAACTGGCCATGAGGGCCGAATTTGGCACAAAATGGACAGTATATAAGGGCGGTAGTCAGATTCCCTCTTATCACATGAGCAGTTTTGTAGAAAATTTCAACTTACGCTCTTTTCATTTCTTCTCTATGAAATAAAATGAGCTCAGCTAGCTTTACAAGGGAGACCGGTTTTACATTTCATTTTTTTTTTATCCTACTTTTTAAATACATGATATTCTTAAATATTTCTAGAAACTGTTTAGGACGAAGGCTCACCACTCTGGCCATACTATAATATTACATTCGTGTAATAGCATCCGGGCAACTAATGCATTTGTTACCGCTTTATTAAGATATTATTATCCTTTATTGTGTGTAATGTTACGGTATTACACAATTAAATATTTCGGGAAACTTTTTAAGTTGAATTTTCACCATTCTACCATCCCGTTCCGGCTCTTTACTCATAAAGGAGAGCCTGGGAGACTAATACACCTCTTATTGTTAGTATAAACCATTATTTATCTCTATTGTTATCTCTCATTAAATGCTATGTAAAAAAATGTAATTTGGTTAAATGGTTCATTTGGTTTCAAGTTGATATGTAACTTATTAACTGCCACGGCCGTTAAGTTGTTAAATTTTAAGAATAAGTTATTCATTCAATATTATTGGAATAAATGATGTAGGATTAATTTGGTTAAATGGTTCATTTGGTTTCAAGTTGATATGTAACTTATTAAATGCCACGGCAGTTAAGCAGTTAAATTTTAAGAATAGGTTATTCATTCAATATTATTGGAATAAATGATGTAGGATTAATTTGGTTAAATGGTTCATTTGGTTTCAAGTTGATATGTAACTTAGTAACTGCCACGGCAGTGGCATCAACTGAAATTATTCTGAATTAACACATTTAGTGTTCTCTGGTCACAGTTTTTGGAATTACTACGTTCCGGAGCGGAACTGTTTTCGGAACCGGTAGAAGAAATCCGGAATGGAACTGGTAGAACGCATTCCGAGTTTTATCCGGAATTGTGCCTACCTAATAGAAAGCGTAATGTGCGATAGATAAAGAATGGACCACAGGTTATTAGTTGAGACAAAGGATTAGTTAAATTTTAGGTTGAGGATAACTGTGAATCCTTAGATAAAAAAACTAGAAAGCTTAAAAAATATCATTGATGGTTTTACTTTAATGCAAATTACTCACTAGGAATGTAGAAGAAGGTGAAATACTTGAACATGTTGATGGACTCGGCCTTGAGCCGGCACGTCTCCTCCTCAAGGTAGGCATAGTTCCACCAAGCATCAACACATCCACTCAGAGCTTTGATCTCCTTTTTGTAAACGAGTAGTACGTAAGCGCAGGATAGTCCCAGCGATGACCAACCGTAGTCTATCACCTTGCTCATCCAGTCCATGCTGGCCAAGTAGACGGCGTTATGCGTTATGACAGATAATAACAAGAGGACAGCTATGCAGGTTAAGGCGACAGTGGGTATGACCAGCCTCCTTCTCTTGGACAGTAACACTCCTGCCACGATGAACCGAGCTGTGTCGGAGACGAAGCCGGTATCGCTTTGAGCTTCCCTGCCAACCCAACGTCGAAATTGTATCAATTATTATTATTTCTATGTTAAAATAAGTTAAGGGCTATCACAATTATTATACTGACACAAAAAATATCTTGGTGTCATTACCATAAATGTCGGACCATAATAACTATGGGATAGGATTCAAAACGAAAGTTACTAGAGAATAGAAATAAATTGAGAGTGTAAATGTTTAATAGTACGTAACGCCAGTGTCAGTTACTTGATAGACTCTACAAGATATGTCCAGATTGGAATATTAACATGATGCAGATTGTGATTTAGCTTTTTTGTTAATTAATAAGTAAACGTATATCTTGCCGAATTGAGTGTGTTGTGTGTATATTATGTCTCTGGACAGCTGTATTAATTTATACCCGAACCTTTTCGACGAACTAGGACGTGAAGAGAAAAGTCTGTTGGTAGCTAAGGCAGCAAGTACTATAGTTACCATTGAGGATGAGGGCTTAAGAGGTAGAAATAGGCATTAATAAAGATATGACGGTGTTTATTTCATTTAAAAGTTTTGGCTGTCATTGTCAAATCTCCACAAGACAAAAAGTGGGTTGTAAATTATCATTATAATGTAGAATTCAAAGAAGCAACAGCATATGCGTCCTAGATAAATAATATTAATTGTTTATTTAGATTATAGCTACTTCGAAGGATGCCACGAAATACAGATTAGCTGGTGACCACGAGCATCCTTTTTCTATTAGTAAAAATCGGTAAATACTCTTTGGAAAAATTAAATAACGATACACATCTTGGACTTTAAAAATATTATTTATGTGCTATTTATCGGATACTTAAACTATACTTTAGTGTCCAACCGAAAGTTCATTTTCGTCCTAAAAAACTTGGACCATAATCGCAACTTCCTAAGTCAAATGTTGGGAGCATATTTGGCTCATATGGTTTTGTCTTTTAGCAGTTTCAATGTGATCTTCATACATAGGACGCTATCGTTTCTCTGAAAATGTCGGTGATCAATGTGAACAAGTTGGAAGTACCTTACGCCTCTTTATCTTATCACTTGTCAATAGAGTCCGTGTTAATTTTTCATCGGGTCCTATAAGACAAGCCAAAAGGTGTTTTGGTGACGGTGTATTAATAGCTGATTTCTTATGAATTTGGTACCCTCAATTAGAATATATCATTAGTTTTTGCCAAGGAGCTCAAATTTCTGAGATGTAACATTTTAGTGAAATATACGTCACACTATTTTATATTTACAATAAAAGTAAACAGGGAATTTGTATTATTATATTATAGAAATATTATTATATACAAAGGTAGAGGAAAAAGTTATCGATTGTTTGCCATGACATTTTTTTGCAACTTGTACCTAGAGCCCTCTCCTCAAGATATATTTCAGCAGAACCGTTCGTACCTCGACAAGATTACCTTAATCGTCAAGTGATGGGGCTTGGGATCGCTTGTCGCCAGTGGCGGAGCCACTTCCTTTCAGGTGAAGCCATGTCGTAATTCACCGTAGCCGATGACCTTCTCGATGGCAGTAGAGTAGAGCTTTACGTGAATGAATGCATAGGGATACGAGGTGCCAGGTATCCCACCTGAAACGCTTTTCCGAAAGCAGTTTTAGTAAGCAGATTTTTTACCTAAGTAGTTTTAAATAAAACCAAAGCAACTTGAGTCTATTAAGACCTAAAAGCTATGGTGTTATATTCTTATTTCATTTTCGTTGAGTGAGACATAAGTATTGAACCATATGGTTCCCATTGTGTAGAAGGGCAAACTTCGCTTTGACCTGTAAATAAATAGGCACCAATTCTCTGGAAAATAGTCAGGAAGATCCATTTTTTTCAGGAGTCCTTTAAGTTCATGACAAAATACAAGAGTGTCTTCTTGAGAGAAGAACTCAACCCTTTCTCTACCTTTTCTCTTGCACTGGAAAAGGTAATTTTGGTTCCTGGTTCTAGCAATTTTTTTCCTTCAACCAGGAATCCAGTAATTCAGAAGCTTCTTTTGAGAGGTTGAGATCTCTGGTGAAATCATTTAACTCATCTGGGAGAAACGTTGAGGGATTGATGACATCCCCTCATAGCCGATGTCACCTTCATTAGTATCATAAGGGTGATAAGAGAGGCAACACTCGTCATCACAAAGCTCTGGCAGCTAGTGAAACTCTGGGACTTTTGAGGGAGGGACCGGGCGTCTTGCAGAAATTAGATCAGGATCCGTTTTCTACAGTTGTTTCGATTCATTCCAGTAATATTTACTACGCAGAAATCTAGATTTTATAGAAGAAACAACTTCTTCTACTTGAACTCATTTTATTTTTATTCAACACAGTACGTTTTAGGTTAAATTTATAACATCTCTTTCCTAAACAAAAATATCACACGAGGCCAAATTTAATCTACCCTGGACGGCAAGAACTCACAAACTAACCTCAACTGTATTTGAAGCGTTGAAGTTCACTTGAGTTAAAGGGAACAACGGAGTTAAGACTGCACATTTCACATAGAACTTCACGTTAAAAAAAAAAAGTCTAATTTGAAAAAGTAGAGCAGGCAGAGATAAACTGATTTCATATTTGTATTCAGCGCCACAAATCAGTTCTCAAATCCAGGCAACAAAAACATTTATTTCTCTGTAGTCCTGCGAAATTAATGCTACAATAATAAACTTTGGGATTAGTTTGACAAATTATTGGGCTATTTCTCTAGTCGTGGACCTGTCGGGACATCCAGCACTCCAGGGACTCCTGCACAGTATTTTGATCTGTCTTTAGTACAGTATTTTAATATATTTGTATATTGCTTACAAACTATGAATCAGTAAGCAATGAACCTTGTTTTGTAATTAGTCAGACTTATTGAAAAATGTGGTTTGTTACAATGCAGTAAAATAAATGGTTTTCAATTATTTTTTTTCAAGTTTGTTTAAATTATTCAAGAATATAATGATCACATTTACTCATGGAATTTTTGTTGCATTTTAAAATGATAAAAGAAATTGAGACAATTATGAAAACATTAAAATCAAATTTATATATTTTTAGTACAATAAAATCAAGAGACTTACCCACAACATAAACCTTGCTCTAACTAAAAATGCAGTCACACAGGCCACAAGGGCAAAAAGCGGCGTTCTAATATCTAAATAGAAAAAAAGTTATTGCCATTCACCTGATGATTAAGACATTCAGTGGTTTTGCTTCGATAATAAAGGACAGAATGTCGGTTGATGATTTCGTGTTATTTAAATGTTTTGAACAATAGGGACTATAATGTTGTAACAAGTATTCATGTTAATTAGGAATGCTGTTTGTTTTGGTTTAGAAACCGAAAACATTTTGAAAAATTTGGTTTCAGTTTTAGTCTAATATTCGGTTCCCTCGGGCGTTGCGTATAAATTGTATGGCCTGCTACAGTAAGCTATACAACATGGATACATGTACATATATCTATAAGTATATAGGTATATATGTAGAGAAGACGTCTCGAGTCATCCTATTTATTATTTTTAAAATCCGCCACGTACGGATGACCTGCGCGGCGGGAACACAGTAGAGCGGACGACGAAATGTCGTGACTAAGAATTACATAGGTAAAGTGTTGAGAGATGCAATTTTGAGTTGAGCAAAGTTAAAATGAGGAATTAAATAGTGGTGAAAGAACTATATTTGAAATAAAGGCTTTAAATGATGAACCTTTCGTTTACAGAAAAATGCAATCAAGTCTTTGTGCACAGGACTAACATTACCTACATCAACCGATAAGTCATATGACGAAACAAAATTTTTGCAAACATTTCAAATAAATATGGAGAAAATACGGTTTGAATTCACAATAAAAGCATCATCAAGAGCAGCAAAAACAAACATATTCTCCACAGCCTCAACTGAGACAACGGAACAGGAGATCTTCTATATTCCAGAAGAATACCAACACCTGGGGCTCCACGGAATATTAAAAGAAACGGAAGCTTTTAAAAAAAATAGTACTACACTTGAAAAAAGAAAAGTGTGACTCACTCTTGATGAAGAATTATTAAAACAATATAGACATGAAGAAGGGAGCATGAAATTTGAGGACTATTTTCTAGAAGGACATCAAGAAGGTAAGGGAAAACTCAAACTGAGCAAACTATTGCACCGGAAAATTTTTAAAATGAGTGCACACGCCTCAGAACAAGATACAGACAAAATTGAAATATTAAGACTATTTTGAGATAAGTCTTGGCATTGACTGGTACAGTTCAATGCTTATCAACCGGACATTAAACTCCGAGTGGGAACTTGTGCGACACATACACAAATAAAGTGTGGACTCCAGTGAGACAGGCGATCGAGTACAAATATCGAAATGGTTCTTTACTAGACCAGCCAATAAACAAAGAAAGACTTTTACTATAAATGAACAAGTCACTGGATACATTCACTATGTATAAATGATTTGATTGCTGTGGGACTACCAAATTATATAACAGGTAGAATTGATATAAATAAACAAAAATATACTTAGGATCTGTTTAATGAAATAAGAGGTTTAGAAAACCTACTAAAAATAAAACCTTTAGGTAAAAGAAATATCGATAAAAGAAATTCTGAAAATGAAGGGAGAACGAACATGAAAAAACAGGAAAAAGCGAAGGCTATCAGCCTCAATCCACTTAATGGTTTAAAAACACAAATAATGAGAGACAAAGTAAAGATAAGCTACAGAGTGCCAAACACTCTGAGCAGGAAGTCGAATTGAATGAACACAATGCAAAAAAAAAAACTGGTAGTGTCACCAATAATTAAAATTACTATTAAGTAGAATTTATCACTCAGGGGCTAACGAATCATTAACTCAGGAAAATAGCTCACACAATTGAAAATACCTCCATTAAACCATTAAAGGATAGCCTAATTACTATAAAAAAAAATTCCAGTTCCGGAAAAACAGAATAATTTTCGTCAGCTCTTAGAGAAAATAAATTATTATAATAAATATATACTAAATTATCTATTGATATTATGTAATCTGTTGAGGAAAACTAAAAAAAATTATCTGGTCAGAAGAATGTGAAAAGTGGTTCAATACAATAAAATCGTTGCTTTGTTCACAACCAATTTAAAGAATTTTGATCCAGATTTACCGATTGAAATATAATCAAATGCAAGCATCTTGAGGAATAGGAGAAGTGTTTAACCGGCAAGAACAAAATGGAGATGAAAAAACAGTTCTTTTTCAAAGACATTGAATGAAGCTCAAAAAAAAAAGAAGTGTTAAAATTCTGCCAATATTGGCTCATTGGAAAAATATTCGTAGTGTGTACAGATCACAAACCTTTAGATAAGTTGAGAATAAAATCAAGAACGGAAGAAGAACTGGGAGACTGGGCATATTACCTAGCCCAGTATAATACTGAAATAAGACACAACCCAGGAAAAAGTAACCAAGAAGCGGATTGTCTAAGCAGAATCCAGTTTCAGAACCGAATGAAAATGCAGAAGAAACATTAGGAACAGAATAAGTTTGGAAGACTTCAAAAATATCCAACAAAAGAAAACACTACTAGGAAAAATAAATAAATTAATAATATTACCAAAAAAAAGAGGCAAAATTGTGTTAACAGAAGATTTTAGCAGAAAGTTGGTAAAAAATGTACACAATACCTATTGTCACATAGGAAAAGCGCAGATGGAAAATAAGATTACTCCATTTTAAACAGCAAATATTTTGACCGATGACATAAAAAAACATTTGTGATCATTGCGAAATATGTGTAAAAAACAATCTAGGATTGCCTTATTATGACACTTAGGCCCAGCAGCATACCCATTTGAAATTGTACCACACCACATCAACGGATTATCTAGATAAGTAAATCATATTATACATATATATGTGACACTGGGTCAGAATAGTGACTGAGAAATATAGCTCCCACTATCCCCGGGTAAGACGGGATTATACACGTCAGTATACAGGAGCTTCCTTGCAACAGCTAATGAGTAGCCATAATTACCAATGGTCCACTCTTTAGTCTGAATCACAGACAGATCGTTGAATCTATTTATTATTCGCATTTTTAGTAAAATTAAAATAATGATATAATTACACACTCTGCAAAGAATGCAGTTATGAACCGGCTGCGGACCCGTCTGCTAAAGTCCATTAGCTCGTTGGCTTACGACCGCCCAGCTCCCTTTAACCAATAGACCGATAAGTGACTCAGGGCCGGCATAACCTCATATTGCTTTATCACTATTCAATGGCAGTACCATTCGGATCACTCTATTTTTCAGCCTCAGTAAATATACATCGCCTTCGATTACGATGAAGTTACATACTCATTGCCCTTGGCCACCTATCAACAGTATTTTTTTTTTAAACAGCTTTATTATGATAAAATTATAATCTGCCTGATTGGGCTATAAGTAATTGTGATGAATGATCTCGTTCATACCAATTTACAATTTTCAATCACTCGCTCATTCATATTATATATGCAAACAGCCCAGAGGCCCCCCAAGTCCACATGGTTGTCAACTCCCTCACGTGCGAAGGAGGAAGCGGAGTCTTGGGAAGTCCCCCACGCTCAGGCTGACCAAGAGCGCGAGAGCCACAGACGCTCAGGACATGATAGAAACTGGTCATTGCCAGGACTCCCACTGTCACTTATTTATAGCAGGTCACGAGCCCATTGCCGTTTTAGTCTCATAGGAGGATTATAGGGATGAGTGGTGCAGTGCAATAACTGTGCTAGGGAATCAGGATGGCTGGATAGGTTACTATGGAATAATCAGCAGTCTCATTCATATTTTTAATTTACTCCTTCTTGTCTTTATTTATTTTTAATAGCCTTCATTACCCCCAATTTTAAAGCTTCAACTGGAAATTGAATAGACTTTAAAAATTGTAACCTCTAGGGTATTATTGCTAAGATGTTAAACAGGAACCTCTTTACCAAAGATTACTCACATCTCGTTAAGGGATTGAACCCCGGCCCTGTCAAAATATGTTTCTTGGATAAAGAGATTGGGCAAATAACTGCAGACAATTTCAACCGTATTAAGTGAATTTTGAGTAAAAATCGTCTCGAAGACACCAACTATGTGTAGAATTAAGTAAGAGTTTAAATTAAAAACTGTTCTACAAAGTTTAAATAGGCCTCTAGTGGTAGACATTCAATATTCAACGTGGCTTGGTAGGTATTCCCAAGTCTATAGGTTTTTATACCTGGTGTAGAATTTGGTCTCTCTAGGTCTTTAAGTTCATACCTGAGTGCGGGTCGGTTAACTCATCAACTGCCGGCTAGGAGTTAATTGTCTGTGCTATGTACTTCTTTGCGCTATCCCAAGCCAACCATTGTTGGGATGAAGAGATTGGACAAATAACTGCAGACAATTTCAACCGTATTAAGTGAATTTTGAGTAAAAATCGTCTCGGAGACACCAACTATGTGTAGAATTAAGTAACAGTTTAAATTAAAAACTGTTCTACAAAGTTTAAATAGGCCTCTAGTGGTAGACATTCAATATTCAACGTGGCTTGGTAGGTATTCCCAAGTCTATAGGTTTTTATACCTGGTGTAGAATTTGGTCTCTCTAGGTCTTTAAGTTCATACCTGAGTGCGGGTCGGTTAACTCATCAACTGCCGGCTAGGAGTTAATTGTCTGTGCTATGTACTTCTTTGCGCTATCCCAAGCCAACCATTGTTAGGATAAAGAGATTGGACAAATAACTGCAGACAATTTCAACCGTATTAAGTGAATTTTGAGTAAAAATCGTCTCGGAGACACCAACTATGTGTAGAATTAAGTAACAGTTTAAATTAAAAACTGTTCTACAAAGTTTAAATAGGCCTCTAGTGGTAGACATTCAATATTCAACGTGGCTTGGTAGGTATTCCCAAGTCTATAGGTTTTTATACCTGGTGTAGAATTTGGTCTCTCTAGGTCTTTAAGTTCATACCTGAGTGCGGGTCGGTTAACTCATCAACTGCCGGCTAGGAGTTAATTGTCTGTGCTATGTACTTCTTTGCGCTATCCCAAGCCAACCATTGTTAGGATAAAGAGATTGGACAAATAACTGCAGACAATTTCAACCGTATTAAGTGAATTTTGAGTAAAAATCGTCTCGAAGACACCAACTATGTGTAGAATTAAGTAAGAGTTTAAATTAAAAACTGTTCTACAAAGTTTAAATAGGCCTCTAGTGGTAGACATTCAATATTCAACGTGGCTTGGTAGGTATTCCCAAGTCTATAGGTTTTTATACCTGGTGTAGAATTTGGTCTCTCTAGGTCTTTAAGTTCATACCTGAGTGCGGGTCGGTTAACTCATCAACTGCCGGCTAGGAGTTAATTGTCTGTGCTATGTACTTCTTTGCGTTATCCCAAGCCAACCATTGTTGGGATGAAGAGATTGGACAAATAACTGCAGACAATTTCAACCGTATTAAGTGAATTTTGAGTAAAAATCGTCTCGGAGACACCAACTATGAGTAGAATTAAGTAACAGTTTAAATTAAAAACTGTTCTACAAAGTTTAAATAGGCCTCTAGTGGTAGACATTCAATATTCAACGTGGCTTGGTAGGTATTCCCAAGTCTATAGGTTTTTATACCTGGTGTAGAATTTGGTCTCTCTAGGTCTTTAAGTTCATACCTGAGTGCGGGTCGGTTAACTCATCAACTGCCGGCTAGGAGTTAATTGTCTGTGCTATGTACTTCTTTGCGTTATCCCAAGCCAACCATTGTTGGGATGAAGAGATTGGACAAATAACTGCAGACAATTTCAACCGTATTAAGTGAATTTTGAGTAAAAATCGTCTCGGAGACACCAACTATGTGTAGAATTAAGTAACAGTTTAAATTAAAAACTGTTCTACAAAGTTTAAATAGGCCTCTAGTGGTAGACATTCAATATTCAACGTGGCTTGGTAGGTATTCCCAAGTCTATAGGTTTTTATACCTGGTGTAGAATTTGGTCTCTCTAGGTCTTTAAGTTCATACCTGAGTGCGGGTCGGTTAACTCATCAACTGCCGGCTAGGAGTTAATTGTCTGTGCTATGTACTTCTTTGCGTTATCCCAAGCCAACCATTGTTGGGATGAAGAGATTGGACAAATAACTGCAGACAATTTCAACCGTATTAAGTGAATTTTGAGTAAAAATCGTCTCGGAGACACCAACTATGTGTAGAATTAAGTAACAGTTTAAATTAAAAACTGTTCTACAAAGTTTAAATAGGCCTCTAGTGGTAGACATTCAATATTCAACGTGGCTTGGTAGGTATTCCCAAGTCTATAGGTTTTTATACCTGGTGTAGAATTTGGTCTCTCTAGGTCTTTAAGTTCATACCTGAGTGCGGGTCGGTTAACTCATCAACTGCCGGCTAGGAGTTAATTGTCTGTGCTATGTACTTCTTTGCGTTATCCCAAGCCAACCATTGTTGGGATGAAGAGATTGGACAAATAACTGCAGACAATTTCAACCGTATTAAGTGAATTTTGAGTAAAAATCGTCTCGGAGACACCAACTATGTGTAGAATTAAGTAACAGTTTAAATTAAAAACTGTTCTACAAAGTTTAAATAGGCCTCTAGTGGTAGACATTCAATATTCAACGTGGCTTGTTAGGTATTCCCAAGTCTATAGGTTTTTATACCTGGTGTAGAATTTGGTCTCTCTAGGTCTTTAAGTTCATACCTGAGTGCGGGTCGGTTAACTCATCAACTGCCGGCTAGGAGTTAATTGTCTGTGCTATGTACTTCTTTGCGTTATCCCAAGCCAACCATTGTTGGGATGAAGAGATTGGACAAATAACTGCAGACAATTTCAACCGTATTAAGTGAATTTTGAGTAAAAATCGTCTCGGAGACACCAACTATGTGTAGAATTAAGTAAGAGTTTAAATTAAAAACTGTTCTACAAAGTTTAAATAGGCCTCTAGTGGTAGACATTCAATATTCAACGTGGCTTGGTAGGTATTCCCAAGTCTATAGGTTTTTATACCTGGTGTAGAATTTGGTCTCTCTAGGTCTTTAAGTTCATACCTGAGTGCGGGTCGGTTAACTCATCAACTGCCGGCTAGGAGTTAATTGTCTGTGCTATGTACTTCTTTGCGTTATCCCAAGCCAACCATTGTTGGGATGAAGAGATTGGACAAATAACTGCAGACAATTTCAACCGTATTAAGTGAATTTTGAGTAAAAATCGTCTCGGAGACACCAACTATGTGTAGAATTAAGTAACAGTTTAAATTAAAAACTGTTCTACAAAGTTTAAATAGGCCTCTAGTGGTAGACATTCAATATTCAACGTGGCTTGGTAGGTATTCCCAAGTCTATAGGTTTTTATACCTGGTGTAGAATTTGGTCTCTCTAGGTCTTTAAGTTCATACCTGAGTGCGGGTCGGTTAACTCATCAACTGCCGGCTAGGAGTTAATTGTCTGTGCTATGTACTTCTTTGCGCTATCCCAAGCCAACCATTGTTAGGATAAAGAGATTGGACAAATAACTGCAGACAATTTCAACCGTATTAAGTGAATTTTGAGTAAAAATCGTCTCGAAGACACCAACTATGTGTAGAATTAAGTAAGAGTTTAAATTAAAAACTGTTCTACAAAGTTTAAATAGGCCTCTAGTGGTAGACATTCAATATTCAACGTGGCTTGGTAGGTATTCCCAAGTCTATAGGTTTTTATACCTGGTGTAGAATTTGGTCTCTCTAGGTCTTTAAGTTCATACCTGAGTGCGGGTCGGTTAACTCATCAACTGCCGGCTAGGAGTTAATTGTCTGTGCTATGTACTTCTTTGCGTTATCCCAAGCCAACCATTGTTGGGATGAAGAGATTGGACAAATAACTGCAGACAATTTCAACCGTATTAAGTGAATTTTGAGTAAAAATCGTCTCGGAGACACCAACTATGTGTAGAATTAAGTAACAGTTTAAATTAAAAACTGTTCTACAAAGTTTAAATAGGCCTCTAGTGGTAGACATTCAATATTCAACGTGGCTTGGTAGGTATTCCCAAGTCTATAGGTTTTTATACCTGGTGTAGAATTTGGTCTCTCTAGGTCTTTAAGTTCATACCTGAGTGCGGGTCGGTTAACTCATCAACTGCCGGCTAGGAGTTAATTGTCTGTGCTATGTACTTCTTTGCGTTATCCCAAGCCAACCATTGTTGGGATGAAGAGATTGGACAAATAACTGCAGACAATTTCAACCGTATTAAGTGAATTTTGAGTAAAAATCGTCTCGGAGACACCAACTATGTGTAGAATTAAGTAACAGTTTAAATTAAAAACTGTTCTACAAAGTTTAAATAGGCCTCTAGTGGTAGACATTCAATATTCAACGTGGCTTGGTAGGTATTCCCAAGTCTATAGGTTTTTATACCTGGTGTAGAATTTGGTCTCTCTAGGTCTTAAGTTCATACCTGAGTGCGGGTCGGTTAACTCAACAACTGCCGGCTAGGAGTTAATTGTCTGTGCTATGTACTTCTTTGCGTTATCCCAAGCCAACCATTGTTGGGATGAAGAGATTGGACAAATAACTGCAGACAATTTCAACCGTATTAAGTGAATTTTGAGTAAAAATCGTCTCGGAGACACCAACTATGTGTAGAATTAAGTAACAGTTTAAATTAAAAACTGTTCTACAAAGTTTAAATAGGCCTCTAGTGGTAGACATTCAATATTCAACGTGGCTTGGTAGGTATTCCCAAGTCTATAGGTTTTTATACCTGGTGTAGAATTTGGTCTCTCTAGGTCTTAAGTTCATACCTGAGTGCGGGTCGGTTAACTCAACAACTGCCGGCTAGGAGTTAATTGTCTGTGCTATGTACTTCTTTGCGTTATCCCAAGCCAACCATTGTTGGGATGAAGAGATTGGACAAATAACTGCAGACAATTTCAACCGTATTAAGTGAATTTTGAGTAAAAATCGTCTCGGAGACACCAACTATGTGTAGAATTAAGTAACAGTTTAAATTAAAAACTGTTCTACAAAGTTTAAATAGGCCTCTAGTGGTAGACATTCAATATTCAACGTGGCTTGGTAGGTATTCCCAAGTCTATAGGTTTTTATACCTGGTGTAGAATTTGGTCTCTCTAGGTCTTAAGTTCATACCTGAGTGCGGGTCGGTTAACTCAACAACTGCCGGCTAGGAGTTAATTGTCTGTGCTATGTACTTCTTTGCGTTATCCCAAGCCAACCATTGTTGGGATGAAGAGATTGGACAAATAACTGCAGACAATTTCAACCGTATTAAGTGAATTTTGAGTAAAAATCGTCTCGGAGACACCAACTATGTGTAGAATTAAGTAACAGTTTAAATTAAAAACTGTTCTACAAAGTTTAAATAGGCCTCTAGTGGTAGACATTCAATATTCAACGTGGCTTGGTAGGTATTCCCAAGTCTATAGGTTTTTATACCTGGTGTAGAATTTGGTCTCTCTAGGTCTTAAGTTCATACCTGAGTGCGGGTCGGTTAACTCAACAACTGCCGGCTAGGAGTTAATTGTCTGTGCTATGTACTTCTTTGCGTTATCCCAAGCCAACCATTGTTGGGATGAAGAGATTGGACAAATAACTGCAGACAATTTCAACCGTATTAAGTGAATTTTGAGTAAAAATCGTCTCGGAGACACCAACTATGTGTAGAATTAAGTAACAGTTTAAATTAAAAACTGTTCTACAAAGTTTAAATAGGCCTCTAGTGGTAGACATTCAATATTCAACGTGGCTTGGTAGGTATTCCCAAGTCTATAGGTTTTTATACCTGGTGTAGAATTTGGTCTCTCTAGGTCTTAAGTTCATACCTGAGTGCGGGTTGGTTAACTCAACAACTGCCGGCTAGGAGTTAATTGTCTGTGCTATGTACTTCTTTGCGTTATCCCAAGCCAACCATTGTTGGGATGAAGAAATTGGACAAATAACTGCAGACAATTTCAACCGTATTAAGTGAATTTTGAGTAAAAATCGTCTCGGAGACACCAACTATGTGTAGAATTAAGTAACAGTTTAAATTAAAAACTGTTCTACAAAGTTTAAATAGGCCTCTAGTGGTAGACATTCAATATTCAACGTGGCTTGGTAGGTATTCCCAAGTCTATAGGTTTTTATACCTGGTGTAGAATTTGGTCTCTCTAGGTCTTAAGTTCATACCTGAGTGCGGGTCGGTTAACTCAACAACTGCCGGCTAGGAGTTAATTGTCTGTGCTATGTACTTCTTTGCGTTATCCCAAGCCAACCATTGTTGGGATGAAGAGATTGGACAAATAACTGCAGACAATTTCAACCGTATTAAGTGAATTTTGAGTAAAAATCGTCTCGGAGACACCAACTATGTGTAGAATTAAGTAACAGTTTAAATTAAAAACTGTTCTACAAAGTTTAAATAGGCCTCTAGTGGTAGACATTCAATATTCAACGTGGCTTGGTAGGTATTCCCAAGTCTATAGGTTTTTATACCTGGTGTAGAATTTGGTCTCTCTAGGTCTTAAGTTCATACCTGAGTGCGGGTCGGTTAACTCAACAACTGCCGGCTAGGAGTTAATTGTCTGTGCTATGTACTTCTTTGCGTTATCCCAAGCCGACCATTGTTGGGATGAAGAGATTGGACAAATAACTGCAGACAATTTCAACCGTATTAAGTGAATTTTGAGTAAAAATCGTCTCGGAGACACCAACTATGTGTAGAATTAAGTAACAGTTTAAATTAAAAACTGTTCTACAAAGTTTAAATAGGCCTCTAGTGGTAGACATTCAATATTCAACGTGGCTTGGTAGGTATTCCCAAGTCTATAGGTTTTTATACCTGGTGTAGAATTTGGTCTCTCTAGGTCTTAAGTTCATACCTGAGTGCGGGTCGGTTAACTCAACAACTGCCGGCTAGGAGTTAATTGTCTGTGCTATGTACTTCTTTGCGTTATCCCAAGCCGACCATTGTTGGGATGAAGAGATTGGACAAATAACTGCAGACAATTTCAACCGTATTAAGTGAATTTTGAGTAAAAATCGTCTCGGAGACACCAACTATGTGTAGAATTAAGTAACAGTTTAAATTAAAAACTGTTCTACAAAGTTTAAATAGGCCTCTAGTGGTAGACATTCAATATTCAACGTGGCTTGGTAGGTATTCCCAAGTCTATAGGTTTTTATACCTGGTGTAGAATTTGGTCTCTCTAGGTCTTAAGTTCATACCTGAGTGCGGGTCGGTTAACTCAACAACTGCCGGCTAGGAGTTAATTGTCTGTGCTATGTACTTCTTTGCGTTATCCCAAGCCAACCATTGTTGGGATGAAGAGATTGGACAAATAACTGCAGACAATTTCAACCGTATTAAGTGAATTTTGAGTAAAAATCGTCTCGGAGACACCAACTATGTGTAGAATTAAGTAAGAGTTTAAATTAAAAACTGTTCTACAAAGTTTAAATAGGCCTCTAGTGGTAGACATTCAATATTCAACGTGGCTTGGTAGGTATTCCCAAGTCTATAGGTTTTTATACCTGGTGTAGAATTTGGTCTCTCTAGGTCTTAAGTTCATACCTGAGTGCGGGTCGGTTAACTCAACAACTGCCGGCTAGGAGTTAATTGTCTGTGCTATGTACTTCTTTGCGTTATCCCAAGCCAACCATTGTTGGGATGAAGAGATTGGACAAATAACTGCAGACAATTTCAACCGTATTAAGTGAATTTTGAGTAAAAATCGTCTCGGAGACACCAACTATGTGTAGAATTAAGTAACAGTTTAAATTAAAAACTGTTCTACAAAGTTTAAATAGGCCTCTAGTGGTAGACATTCAATATTCAACGTGGCTTGGTAGGTATTCCCAAGTCTATAGGTTTTTATACCTGGTGTAGAATTTGGTCTCTCTAGGTCTTAAGTTCATACCTGAGTGCGGGTCGGTTAACTCAACAACTGCCGGCTAGGAGTTAATTGTCTGTGCTATGTACTTCTTTGCGTTATCCCAAGCCAACCATTGTTGGGATGAAGAGATTGGACAAATAACTGCAGACAATTTCAACCGTATTAAGTGAATTTTGAGTAAAAATCGTCTCGGAGACACCAACTATGTGTAGAATTAAGTAACAGTTTAAATTAAAAACTGTTCTACAAAGTTTAAATAGGCCTCTAGTGGTAGACATTCAATATTCAACGTGGCTTGGTAGGTATTCCCAAGTCTATAGGTTTTTATACCTGGTGTAGAATTTGGTCTCTCTAGGTCTTAAGTTCATACCTGAGTGCGGGTCGGTTAACTCAACAACTGCCGGCTAGGAGTTAATTGTCTGTGCTATGTACTTCTTTGCGTTATCCCAAGCCAACCATTGTTGGGATGAAGAGATTGGACAAATAACTGCAGACAATTTCAACCGTATTAAGTGAATTTTGAGTAAAAATCGTCTCGGAGACACCAACTATGTGTAGAATTAAGTAACAGTTTAAATTAAAAACTGTTCTACAAAGTTTAAATAGGCCTCTAGTGGTAGACATTCAATATTCAACGTGGCTTGGTAGGTATTCCCAAGTCTATAGGTTTTTATACCTGGTGTAGAATTTGGTCTCTCTAGGTCTTAAGTTCATACCTGAGTGCGGGTCGGTTAACTCAACAACTGCCGGCTAGGAGTTAATTGTCTGTGCTATGTACTTCTTTGCGTTATCCCAAGCCGACCATTGTTAGGATAAAGAGATTGGACAAATAACTGCAGACAATTTCAACCGTATTAAGTGAATTTTGAGTAAAAATCGTCTCGGAGACACCAACTATGTGTAGAATTAAGTAACAGTTTAAATTAAAAACTGTTCTACAAAGTTTAAATAGGCCTCTAGTGGTAGACATTCAATATTCAACGTGGCTTGGTAGGTATTCCCAAGTCTATAGGTTTTTATACCTGGTGTAGAATTTGGTCTCTCTAGGTCTTAAGTTCATACCTGAGTGCGGGTCGGTTAACTCAACAACTGCCGGCTAGGAGTTAATTGTCTGTGCTATGTACTTCTTTGCGTTATCCCAAGCCGACCATTGTTGGGATGAAGAGATTGGACAAATAACTGCAGACAATTTCAACCGTATTAAGTGAATTTTGAGTAAAAATCGTCTCGAAGACACCAACTATGTGTAGAATTAAGTAAGAGTTTAAATTAAAAACTGTTCTACAAAGTTTAAATAGGCCTCTAGTGGTAGACATTCAATATTCAACGTGGCTTGGTAGGTATTCCCAAGTCTATAGGTTTTTATACCTGGTGTAGAATTTGGTCTCTCTAGGTCTTAAGTTCATACCTGAGTGCGGGTCGGTTAACTCAACAACTGCCGGCTAGGAGTTAATTGTCTGTGCTATGTACTTCTTTGCGTTATCCCAAGCCGACCATTGTTGGGATGAAGAGATTGGACAAATAACTGCAGACAATTTCAACCGTATTAAGTGAATTTTGAGTAAAAATCGTCTCGAAGACACCAACTATGTGTAGAATTAAGTAAGAGTTTAAATTAAAAACTGTTCTACAAAGTTTAAATAGGCCTCTAGTGGTAGACATTCAATATTCAACGTGGCTTGGTAGGTATTCCCAAGTCTATAGGTTTTTATACCTGGTGTAGAATTTGGTCTCTCTAGGTCTTAAGTTCATACCTGAGTGCGGGTCGGTTAACTCAACAACTGCCGGCTAGGAGTTAATTGTCTGTGCTATGTACTTCTTTGCGTTATCCCAAGCCGACCATTGTTGGGATGAAGAGATTGGACAAATAACTGCAGACAATTTCAACCGTATTAAGTGAATTTTGAGTAAAAATCGTCTCGAAGACACCAACTATGTGTAGAATTAAGTAAGAGTTTAAATTAAAAACTGTTCTACAAAGTTTAAATAGGCCTCTAGTGGTAGACATTCAATATTCAACGTGGCTTGGTAGGTATTCCCAAGTCTATAGGTTTTTATACCTGGTGTAGAATTTGGTCTCTCTAGGTCTTAAGTTCATACCTGAGTGCGGGTCGGTTAACTCAACAACTGCCGGCTAGGAGTTAATTGTCTGTGCTATGTACTTCTTTGCGTTATCCCAAGCCAACCATTGTTGGGATGAAGAGATTGGACAAATAACTGCAGACAATTTCAACCGTATTAAGTGAATTTTGAGTAAAAATCGTCTCGGAGACACCAACTATGTGTAGAATTAAGTAACAGTTTAAATTAAAAACTGTTCTACAAAGTTTAAATAGGCCTCTAGTGGTAGACATTCAATATTCAACGTGGCTTGGTAGGTATTCCCAAGTCTATAGGTTTTTATACCTGGTGTAGAATTTGGTCTCTCTAGGTCGTAAGTTCATACCTGAGTGCGGGTCGGTTAACTCAACAACTGCCGGCTAGGAGTTAATTGTCTGTGCTATGTACTTCTTTGCGTTATCCCAAGCCGACCATTGTTAGGATAAAGAGATTGGACAAATAACTGCAGGCAATTTCAACCGTATAAGTGAATTTTGAGAACTTACGAAGTGTGTGGCTATTGTGAACGATTAACTGGCCTTTCTATTCTGTCTCATGATAATATGTCAACGTGCTTGATAAAATGTGTTTTGTTGGGATAAAATTATAATAAATAATTATAATGAGTCGGAAAAATACAATAACTGATAATACAAGATAAAATATTTAAAATCTCCACCGGCTTATACCATGTTATACAACCCAGTCGTAGACGCCCCACAAGAGGCTATAAATGTCACAACAGGATTCGCTAGTAAGCAAAATATTGAAATAAATCCAGCTTGCTACTATTCAAATCACATACACATCCAAATCTTCAAGTATCTTGCAATTACAACCGAACAAAAACTAAACCGGACCGTACATATCGATGCATCACAAAATCAACTTATTAAATTAATTATCACCATAGAAATTGCAACTAGAGCCAAATGGTGACTTGACTAATGTACTTACTCTCTGCTAATGGCACAAATCTCTAAAAAAACAATAATATTATGATACCGCAAAGCTTATAGAGGTTAATGATCAAGAAAATAATATCATAGGAAGCAGCCTCTGTGCTAGCTAAAATTATACAGATTAAATATTAGCAGAACAGTACGATAAGTGACGCACTTTATCAAGCACAGCTATAGCCGTTGACATATTATCATGAGACAGAATAGAAAGGCCAGTTAGTCGTTCACAATAGCCACGCACTTCGTAAGTTCTCAAAATTCACTTAATACGGTTGAAATTGTCTGCAGTTATTTGCCCAATCTCTTTATCCTAACAATGGTTGGCTTGGGATAACGCAAAGAAGTACATAGCACAGACAATTAACTCCTAGCCGGCAGTTGTTGAGTTAACCGACCCGCACTCAGGTATGAACTTAAGACCTAGAGAGACCAAATTCTACACCAGGTATAAAAACCTATAGACTTGGGAATACCTACCAAGCCACGTTGAATATTGAATGTCTACCACTAGAGGCCTATTTAAACTTTGTAGAACAGTTTTTAATTTAAACTCTTACTTAATTCTACACATAGTTGGTGTCTTCGAGACGATTTTTACTCAAAATTCACTTATACGGTTGAAATTGCCTGCAGTTATTTGTCCAATCTCTTTATCCTAACAATGGTCGGCTTGGGATAACGCAAAGAAGTACATAGCACAGACAATTAACTCCTAGCCGGCAGTTGTTGAGTTAACCGACCCGCACTCAGGTATGAACTTACGACCTAGAGAGACCAAATTCTACACCAGGTATAAAAACCTATAGACTTGGGAATACCTACCAAGCCACGTTGAATATTGAATGTCTACCACTAGAGGCCTATTTAAACTTTGTAGAACAGTTTTTAATTTAAACTGTTACTTAATTCTACACATAGTTGGTGTCTCCGAGACGATTTTTACTCAAAATTCACTTAATACGGTTGAAATTGTCTGCAGTTATTTGTCCAATCTCTTCATCCCAACAATGGTTGGCTTGGGATAACGCAAAGAAGTACATAGCACAGACAATTAACTCCTAGCCGGCAGTTGTTGAGTTAACCGACCCGCACTCAGGTATGAACTTAAGACCTAGAGAGACCAAATTCTACACCAGGTATAAAAACCTATAGACTTGGGAATACCTACCAAGCCACGTTGAATATTGAATGTCTACCACTAGAGGCCTATTTAAACTTTGTAGAACAGTTTTTAATTTAAACTCTTACTTAATTCTACACATAGTTGGTGTCTTCGAGACGATTTTTACTAAAGCAAGCCAGCCAACCTAGCCCAGAACCTGATCAGAGTTCCCCTGTTCTACCCCCCCCCCCCATGCCTTCTCTTTGAGCACTCTTAGAACTGTCCGACTCCGCGTAAACAAGGGAGTTTACGGCTAAAAATGTCTTTTTCACACCACTTTCGTACGACCCGGTGAAATGAAGGGTGCTTTTATGTTCTGCACTCTCTGTCACCGGAAAGGGTTTTTACGGTGCTCTATCTTGTCCTTCAAACCCCACTTGGAACTAACTGGGCCGATCGCTTTTATGTTTTGCCTGAACAATATATATCCTTAAAACTACTTTTTTTACACATAATATCAAGGTATTGTTATTTTATCTTAAATTATATACAGAGGGGTCAAAACTAATTGACGGAGTTGTCTCATTTTTGGTAGTGTAATAGTTTGTAGTTCCGGCAATCGCCAAATAAGCGTTGGTTTGTTTTGTCAGATGACAGTCGCCAGATGTTTAGTGTTTTATTGTTAGTTGTACCTTGTTACTCGTGTAAACATGGCTGGCGTATGGCTTACATTTGATGAAAGGAAGTCTGTTTTAAAGTGGTATTTTAAGTACGAAAACATTAATGAGGTTCAACGGCAATGGCGAAATGTGTATCAAACAGAGCCACCGACACGTTTAACGATTCGTCGCATTCGAGACAAATTTACCTGACGACATTTTACCTGCCATCCAAGACTTGTATGGAGACGGAAGATTTTACTTTCAACAAGATGGTGCCCCAGCCCACTACCACAATCGTGTTAGGGCTTATCTCGACGAAAATCTACCAGGAAGATTGATAGGCCGTAGAGGTGCTGTAGAGTATCCACCACGTTCCCCAGACTTAACTCCTCTGGACTTTTACCTGTGGGGAACACTAAAGGACGTCGTTTATCGACAAAAGCCATGCACATTGGATGAACTTCGAGAATCCATCGTACATTGATGTGCAAATATCCAACTGAACTCGTTGCAGTCAGTAGTTCGTGCTGCAGTTCGGCGGCATCGTTTGTGTGTGGATTTTAATGGTGACCATATCGAACACCTTCAGTGATATCTTTAAGTTGGACTTTAAGCTACACTTTCACCAAAAATGAGACAACTCCGTCAATTAGTTTGCAAGTTACGGACTGTTAACCAGTGGATGCATTTTTTTGGACCCCTCTGTATTATGGTGCGAGTTACAAATATAACATTTCTATATATACTCGTAGCCTGTTGTAATCTCAATCCTGTTTTTATTTTATTGTATCTTATTTATCTTTTATGCTCGTTTCCGTTTTGTTTTTGTTTCATTGTTTCTTTCGATGTATATTCAAAATCACACGTAAATAAATATCAAGTAATGTATGTAGTAATATGAAACAATGTATATAATATACAAATACAGAAATGAAAGAACTCTATGTAGGGTTACTACTAGTGGCGTAGGATTATTTTTCGGAGGGGGGGGGGCTGGACCGATAAATAAAAGAGGCATGCTTCTCTGTTATCTCTGGCCGGACTTATGCCCCTGGTAACAATGAGATAACTTAATAATAAAATCATTAACTTTCAATATTTCCTCGCGTGATCGTTTCCATCATGAATCATGTCCTAACATTGCGATGGACAGACAATAAAGCAAGTCCAATAAGTTTTTCTTTGGAAATGTCTGTATCAAAATTTAATAAGTTACTGGGAGAAATGATAAAAATGTCAACACATTTCAGGGACGCCTTGCCCCGTCCCTTACTACATACAGGAAGGAATGCAAACACCCCCCAGCGGTAGCAGTATGATTTTGTATGCCCATATGCCTGGCTATTATGGCATCATTGATCAAAAAAAAAAACTTGTTAAAAATTCATTTGTTTGAATTTAATGTAAAAAAAAACGACATTACTTCCGACCCCCCTAATATATTGCAGGGCATAGGGCTTAACATAATTAAAAGTCTTGATTTATTTTTACAAAATCAAACGAGTGTATTGAAATAAAAAAATTGGGCTGTTCAGGGTGATAGGGTGATGTTTTATTTTTTATAAATGTCGTTGAAATTTCATTAGATCACTTGAATCAATGATTAAAAACACAACCATATTCAGCTGCCCTGCAGAATTTTCGTCTTTTCAAGGAGTAATGAACACTTTCTCCTTGCAGGCTCTGCCTGGAACCCACATACGAGACTAAAAAGACAAGAACTAAACAGACGCTTTGGACAACTGTACAGACTACTTTAAAGGACATCCCATCTCTCAATAGAAAATAAACTACTAATCTACAAAGTTATACTTAAACCAATCTGGACATACGGAATAGAGCTATGGGGGACAGCAAAAAAGTCGAACATCAAGCGTATCCGATCCTTTCAATCCAAAGTCCTGAGAATAATAGTAAATGCCCCTTATTATGTCAGCAACAAAACCCTTCATAACCATCTTAATATACCCTACATTCTAGAACTCATCCCTTCCAAGTTTATGAAATTCCACAGTAGCCTTTCCAACCACCCTAATCCTGTAGCACAGTCTTTGCACTGCGCCACTCATCCCTATAATCCTCCTCGGAGACTGAAACGGCAATGGCCTCGTGACCTGCTATAATCGCGAGACAGTGGGAGTCCTGGCAATGGCCAGCTTCTCCAGTCATGTCCTATTGTATGAATGAGCGAGTGGATGATGACTGTAAATATGGTATGAATGAGATCATTTATCTGTATTATTATTGCCTTATAAAAGGCAGATTGTAATTATTGCACAATAAAGATTGTTGTTGTACACTGATCAATGATGTAATCACCCTCGTTATCGGCAGGCTTTTGCCATCTAGTGTGCAAATTTTCAATGCCGAATCGATAAAAATCAATGTGTCAATATAGCTACATGGCTACAACTGGATTTCTGATGATAATCTGAAGCTGCTAATTTAAAGGAAAAATAAATAAGTAATAGTAATTATTGTTATTATATGTGTGGCATTATTAATGTCAAATATTAAGGAGTAGATAAGTGTTGGAGAGAACCTTTATAATTATGGTATTTATGGTCGGTTGAATGAACATGGTAATGTTGTAAATCATGCAACAGTCGTTTAGAAAACTGTTAATTGTTAATAAGTTACGTCGCAATATAATAAACTATTATCGCGTATGCATAGTTGAATGTACCATACTTGTGTTACAGAATTGGAAGAAAGAAGGTCATTCTGAGCACAGGGCCGCTATGCCTCGTAGGGTGGTTGGTGGTCCTTGTATCCAAGTCCCTGCCAGCGCTGTACATCATGAGACTGCTCCACGGGATCGCCATAGTGGTGGCCTTCACCGTCCACCCGATCTACACCGCGGAAGTGGCCGAGCCCAAGCTACGCGGCAGACTCTCGGGAACCTTCCAGACCCTTCTCTACCTGGGAGTACTCTACATCTTCTCCTTGTGTCCGTACCTAAGCTACGAAAACTTCATCTACGTCTCGATACCACTCCCTGTCATCTCCACCTCCCTCTTCATGCTATGTCCGGAGACACCCTACTTCCTCCTGATGAAAGGCGAAGAGGCAGAAGCTAAAGAAATCCTCCAATGGTTGATTGGCTCCCAAGAAGTGGAGGAAGAACTAGCTACCATGAAGGCTGACGTGAAAGAGGAGACCACCAAGGAGAACGCTTGGAAGACCCTCTTTCTTGACAAAACGGAGAGGAAAGCGTTCATAATTGTTCAGATCGCGTGCATTGCCAAGTTCTTGACGGGGATGCCGGTCATCGTCAACTACGCCGTCGAGACTTTCGCAAAGAGCGACTCCTTTCTGCCTCCGGCGGAGATGTCCATAATCCTTGCGGCAATGCTCACCGGGATCGCCGTCTTGTCCGCCTTCCTCTCTGACTTCATCGGCCGCAAACCTCTGCTGCTGGTGTCGTGCTTTGGCTGTTGCCTGGCCCACGTATTTACCAGTACCTACTACTTCATGCATGAAAAGACCACGATTGACGCCACTTCTTTTACTTGGATGCTGTATCTCGGACTGGCCATGTACTACTTCTTCTCCGACATCGGACTAGGGCCGCTCTTGCAGACCCTGCAGTCTGAGATGTTCGGCGCGAGTACTCGAGGCTTGGCAGATGGAATCACAGAAGGTTTCGGGGCTCTTCTGTGCTTTATAGCTCTCAAATCTTACGTTTCCATAAACGAGGTGTTCGGTGTTTACCTCAACTTTTGGTGCTACAGTGGTGTTTTTCTTGTGAGTGGTTTTCTTCTTATGTGGCTGATGTACGAAACAGCAGGCAAGAGGATTGGAAAAATAGAATTGCAATTATCTTAAGTTATTTTTGATTAATTTCATTTCAAGTTCCTTAACAAACATACTCTATTAAGTATTTTGTTATCGTGTAACTCAGTTCCTAAATATTTCACATTTTAGTGCCAAATATAAATTTAATTTTCATAAATTTCCATAAGATATTCTACTGAAATGTTATTATTAATTATAATTATTTCTATTGTCTTAAAAATAAACGCTGTTTTGTAACAAAATATAAATTATCGTACCGAGATACTACAGTTTATGAAAAACTTATATTTTTTTCTAATAAATCTAGTTTTATAAATTGTGTGTTTCAGTTTTTAATGCTTCTTCCAAAACCTTTATATGCATTAAAAAATAACCATTTTTGGCTATTTGAAATTTTTCGTTTGTCTAAATTTAGTTCAAACTTACAATTTAGCATATATTTCGTACATTATAAAATCTATTTTATATCCAATGTATTACTTATCAGTGTCATAGAGCAATTGTAAATACTAACACTTGGATAAAGATCATTCTTTCATTTAATAAAACATATATTTAGGTAACATTACATCAATCGATCCATTATGAGCCTCAACTCTGGGGTACAGTTTCAAAGAGCATTGCAAAGACTAGCATACATACATATTTGTACATAACTTCATCGGATTACTGGCACACCCTAACATACAGACGAACATACTGCCTTGAGTGACAGAGCATGACATGATACTTGAAATTCACTTGCCAGATTGACCTTCCATTGTGCTAAAAGTAAAGCTGGAACAAAAGATGTTTCAGAGTACTTCCACCTACGAAACCTTCCTTGCAATAATACGAGTGAGGGAGAGAGTTCGAATCAGGACAAAATTATATTGATTTATAATTCTTAATAAGAGACAAAGATCACGTATCTATAAGATGGATAATTTATAATTGATACATATTGCCAACGTTACGTATTTAGCCATCTTTTGGACCAACAATAAGGATAATAAAAAATACCTTCATAGAATTTGTGCATCAATCAAATTTGTTCACTTGTTAATAAGAATTGGTAACTAATTTAGAGAAACAACTTCAAAAAATAAATGAATATGTCGGCTTTGCACATTTAATATTTAAATATAAAAAATTAATTTAATAGGAAATGTTTTACTGTAATGTGAAAATAATTATAAAATAAATGATGGACATCATAAATAAATAGAAACGACATTACTTTTTTTCTTAATAAGTATTTTTAAAAATGTCAAAAGATGTTTTTATTCTTATTGAGTGTATTTAAATCCTTAGTTTACAATTTTTAATTTATAACAAGGTAAGTAATTAATTTAAAAAAAATTACTATTTTTTTAGAAATAAAAAAAAACATTAGTTTTTATAAATGAAACTTTGTGTATGAATTCAATTGACTTGATAAAACATGATTAATCACGAAGTTATTAAAAAAAAAAAAATAACTTTTTAAGTGTGAACAATGTGTGAAACAAAAATAAAGTGAATATGAATCAATGAGATGTGTTGGGGGGGGTGTAATAAAAGGGGGTCCTCTTATCTTATTTTTAGTTACCTCTCCTGTTCTCGGTTTTGGCAGTACATCTCAGTAAGTAACTTCTGTGTTCATCATATTTGTTTGTGTTTATAATATTTAATTTTATAAATAGTAAAATCTTTAACTCGTTCTTAAATTGTCTTTAGCATTGAGAATATTTCGTTTCTACCTGTACAAATACATTGATCAAATTCTCGCCCCATGGTTATGGCCTAAATATGGTTCGGTTTATTTATTAGGACAAATAAATTGTGCCTTCACGATAATGTAGTGTTCGGTTTTGGTGAATTCCAAGTTAAGACAATTTTCAGCAGTTATTTTTATTGTAGTGTGCGAGTGAGCTAGTAGTAACTTGTAAGATGGGGTGCTATCACCCCGAGACCAGATATTTGAACGAGGAGCAACCATGTCTCTCAAGCGGAGCGAGTGCCCAGTATGTGAGCAGGGAAACTAAAACAATGTTGGGCCTCTGCAATCAGTGAGCATATATATTTCCATACTTTCAATATTAATTATAATAGTATATAAACTAGTAAATTCAAGAATCAGTAGCCTATAAGTAAAACTGTTAATTTTTAGTATAATCGTAATTAGTTAATCGTTTGTAAATAGGCTAACGGCTACAGACAAACAATATCAACAAAAACAATATCATGAGGTGCACGATTTCGGGCTAGAGAAGTTTGGGTTTCCCAAAAAAAATAATTAGGCAAAACTAAGGCCTCCTTTGTAAACGTTTCGTCCAATTATCCAAGGGCTGAAAGTTTTTAATTTTTCTCTTGAAAATTTCATCGTGAAATAAGGTTTCTTCTCACAGGTGGGATTTGGAACAGCACTGTCACAAAAAGAATCAGGAGACTAATTAAATAATAATGGAGCCACAACTAGCACGAGTATCACTTAAGGACACAAATGCTGTAAGTTACGTACACTGAAGTTCATACATTTAACTTATTACATAATTTTCATATTTTCATTCTAATAACATGTACATGTTACATATATTTAAAAAAAAAAAAAACTTTTTGGAAATTTTAAAATTGGTTTGTCAAATTAAAGCCTTTGAAATTCTAAAACCGTGGTATTATTTTTGAGCTTTCTAGGGTGAATAGTTTTGGAGCTATAAGTATTTGAATGCTTTAAAACGTGTCAAAAAACAGTCAATTTTTGGTTTTTAAACAATGTATAACTCAAAAACTAAAAATGAGAAAAATCTGAAATTTTGCATTGTTTATCCTAACTGATAGTACTACATACGTACAAAAAATCATTGATTTCTGAGACTTCAAGTTGTAGATTATTGTTTGATTTGACTTGGAGTGACCTGGGTGCCTCTACTAATGCTTATTACAATAAAGACTTTTTCAAAAATATTTTTTTGTTATTTAACACAGGGTCAAGTCGCATATAAAATTTAACGTTCTAAAATTCTGTTCGAAATGAGGCTTCAAGTAAATCATTAAGCTTTGTAATTGTAACTTAGTAATTCAAAGTTGAAAAAGTTTATTTAAGGCAAGAAATGACGATGATGTTATACTATAGATACTTTATTATATTTTAATAATTAATAATTTTTTTTAGCTACAGACTTATACCTCTTTTTGACAAATTATGGAAAATAACTCACAAATTTGTAAGTGTGAAAATAAAATTTTAATTTTGAAAATATATAACAGGTGTTTATGATGAACAAGGTATTTTTTTTAGCCTTGACAAAAATTCTTAACATAACTCATTAAATAAATATATAGAATAAATTATAAATGGATTTATTGAATAAAATATGATACGTATGTAAATTTAAAAACAAGTCAATTGTTAAAAGTACACAGTTAGATATTTAAATCAAGAATATAAATAAATCAAAAAGACAATAATATTAAAAAAGTTATTACACTGTGTGAAAATGAACAAAGATCGGACGACAGTAATGTTGCCTAGGACAGTGTTAGTGCTCTTATACTATTACTTACAAACATTGTTGTCTGCACTAATTCGTCTCTTTTTTGTAGATGTCGGAACTCCTGATAAGCCTATGAAATATAAATTACCTTAAAGTAGTTAACTTTTTTTTTCGTGTTAGGTGCTGATTGTGGATTGATTTTTTTTATTGAATCAAACACTTGGTCTAGCCACAAAAAAATATTAAAAACGGAAAATTATTAAAACATTTTATGGCTCAATTTAATTTCATTAGCTCAACTAAATTCGAAACATCGTAGATGGCTACGTACCTATTAACTGTTACACAGTGTAACACACAAGCGATACGTACCTATTAACTGTTACATACAGTAACAACTGTTACTGGATCTATCTAGGAGTAATGTATGAGGTTGGACTCTGATCATCGTTGAAATAATAAATTTCTTCTTCTTTACTAAAGTTTTTTTTTTTTTTAATTTCCAATGGCGAGAGGCTGAAAACGATTCTGAAATTTTAAAGGTACATTCCATATCGTCTGTAAATATACTCATTAGTTTTTTGTTTTGAACATAACGTAAAATAACGTCAATTATAATAAAAAAAAAAAAAGAAGATCGCGACGAAGCTCAGAAGAATCTATATAATTTCTGATTTTCTCTGGAATCAATCAACAGTAGGAACCGTGGAATATTCACCAGCCAACAACCTAGTATATCTGGGAATTAAAATGGACAGACACCTCCGTTTTAAGAAGAGGTTGAAGCAAACTCGCACGAAGTCTTACCGGCTTACGCACTTATTGACTTCCCCCAATCTATCACTGCGTCTCAAGCTAATGATCTACAAGAGTATACTCAGGCCTGGACCGCTTTTTCGTCATCTGACGTATACGACATCTCGGCGACTCCAACAATTCCAAAACGGTAAACTGATGAAAGTGGTCAGATGTACTTCATTCGAGCAGCGGAGCAACAGTGAGCTTCACGAGATCTTTGAGCTGCCTGCGGTGGATGAATTCATCCAACGTAGACATATAAAATTTTTTGTCTTCCTGCAATACCTGACAAACCCGGTGTTTAACACGATAACCCCCGCAGGAACGCTTTAGTCTTAGGTTCTAGATATAGGTTTAGTTTTTAGATTGTTTTTGTTGTAGGTGAGCCTCATCACCTAGTGTTGTGTATGTGTTTTTTGACTTTTTAACATCAATCTGCATTGTAGTATATTTATGCCCTCCTTCGAATGCATCTGCGTATGCAGCACGAGGAGAAATTATTTGTTCTTTGTAAAAATTATCAATAAAGAGGATTTGAAAAAAAAAAAAAAAAAATCAAAGTCTTCATCAAGTGAGGAAATTCTTCAGAAAGTAAAAAAAACAAAACACAATACAAAGATTTAAAGGTCTTGATAGATTCTTTGAAGTCTCTGCTAAGAAGAAGGTATCCTAGGTGCAAGGAGACTGACGCCGAATATCATTGTAGACTATCATAGTATCTCTTCGTATATATAGCTTCTATATATGTTGAGATATAGGTGGCCATTGTCAATTCAAAATGGATTTGGAATTCTTTAAGGACCTGGTTGCTCTCAGCGCAAGCCAGGAGTATTGTGTTTTAAAATGTTTGAAGTCTTACCCTGAGAGGGCAGATAAGACTCCAAAATATGTCAAAGATATTGAACACTCAGATCCTTTGATCGGTATACCTTCAATTGATATCCTGTGTAGCTGTGTTAATGTCCTGTGTGTGGTCGATTTGAGTTTCTAAAACTAATATTATTGCAACATGAGGATTGTTTAATAGCATCATTATCGCTCAATGATTCAGGATCCAGGATGCTCCCACAAAATTACAATGTTACAAAATATAAGATTAATCAATACAGTTAAACTTATTCAGATATAATAACTTTAGTAAAGAAGAAGAAATTTATTATTTCAACGATGATCAGAGTCCAACCTCATACATTACTCCTAGATAGATCCAGTAACAGTTGTTACTGTATGTAACAGTTAATAGGTACGTATCGCTTGTGTGTTACACTGTGTAACAGTTAATAGGTACGTAGCCATCTACGATGTTTCGAATTTAGTTGAGCTAATGAAATTAAATTGAGCCATAAAATGTTTTAATAATTTTCCGTTTTTAATATTTTTTTGTGGCTAGACCAAGTGTTTGATTCAATAAAAAAAATCAATCCACAATCAGCTCCTAACACGAAAAAAAAAATTAACTACTTTAAGGTAATTTATATTTCATAGGCTTATCAGGAGTTCCGACATCTACAAAAAAGAGACGAATTAGTGCAGACAACAATGTTTGTAAGTAATAGTATAGGAGCACTAACACTGTCCTAGGCAACATTACTGTCGTCCTATGTGATCTTATGTTCATTTTCACACAGTGGAATAACTTTTTTAATATTATTGTCTTTTTGATTTATTTATATTCTTGATTTAAATATCTAACTGTGTACTTTGAACAATTGACTTGTTTTTAAATTTACACACGTATCATATTTTATTCAATAAATCCATTTATAATTTATTCTATATATTTATTTAATGAGTTATGTTAAGAATTTTTGTCAAGGCTAAAAAAAATACCTTGTTCATCATAAACACCTGTTATATATTTTCAAAATTAAAATTTTATTTTCACACTTACAAATTTGTGAGTTATTTTCCATAATTTGTCAAAAAGAGGTATAAGTCTGTAGCTAAAAAAAATTATTAATTATTAAAATATAATAAAGTATCTATAGTATAACATCATCGTTATTTCTTGCCTTAAATAAACTTTTTCAACTTTGAATTACTAAGTTACAATTACAAAGCTTAATGATTTACTTGAAGCCTCATTTCGAACAGAATTTTAGAACGTTAAATTTTATATGTGACTTGACCCTGTGTTAAATAACAAAAAAATATTTTTGAAAAAGTCTTTATTGTAATAAGCATTAGTAGAGGCACCCAGGTCACTCCAAGTCAAATCAAACAATAATCTACAACTTGAAGTCTCAGAAATCAATGATTTTTTGTACGTATGTAGTGCTATCAGTTAGGATAAACAATGCAAAATTTCAGGTTTTTCTCATTTTTAGTTTTTGAGTTATACATTGTTTAAAAACCAAAAATTGACTGTTTTTTGACACGTTTTAAAACATTCAAATACTTATAGCTCCAAAACTATTCACCCTAGAAAGCTCAAAAATAATACCACGGTTTTAGAATTTCAAAGGATTTAATTTGACAAACCAATTTTAAAATTTCCAAAAAGTTTTTTTTAATATATGTAACATGTACATTTTTTTTAAAAAAATATATGTAATATGTACATGTTATTAGAATGAAAATATGAAAATTATGTAATAAGTTAAATGTATGAACTTTAGTGTACGTAACTTACTGCATTTGTGTCCTTAAGTGATACTCGTGCTAGTTGTGGCTCCATTATTATTTAATTAGTCTCCTGATTCTTTTTGTGACAGTGCTGTTCCAAATCCCGCCTGTGAGAAGAAACCTTATTTCACGATGAAATTTTCAAAAGAGAAAAATTAAAAACTTTCAGGCCCTGAATAATTGGACGAAACGTTTACAAAGGAGGCCTTAGATTTGCCTAATTACTTTTTTTTGGGAAACCCAAACTTCTCTAGCCCGAAATCGTGCACTTCATGATATTGTTTTTTAAAAGTTCTGTAGCCGTTAGCTTGTTTACAAACGATTAACTAATTACGATTATACTAAAAATTAACAGTTTTACTTATAGGCTACTGATTCTTGAATTTACTATTGTACATTGTATATTTACAGACGATATGGAATGTACCTTTAAAATTTCAGAATCGTTTTCAGCCTCTCGCCATTGGAAATTAAAAAAAAAAAAAAAGCCAGCCAGTCTAAAAGACAGCAGCTAGAGGTGGTAGGGAGAGCGAGACCGGTGACTGGTCCCGAGTCAGTCTGCACAGTGATGTTGGTACGACTGCTCCTGGTCCTCCTTGGCCTGCCCTCAGCCTGGCAGAGGTCCCTCGGTAAGCCTCCGTCCTTCCCAGGGCTGCCAACTGTAGTGAGTACTTCATTTCATCTTTTATGTCTGTCACATCTTAGAGTAGCGCCATTCAAGTCCTTTTTTATCAAAGACCAGTTAAGGTAAGCTCAAATGACATATCTCTCGGGCAAAAACCTTTTTTTTGCAGCATCGACAACTTCTTATTGGGACCCTTTCACACAATTTTTTTGGGTGGCAGGTCACATGACCTGTATTTGACACAAAGCAAATGCACACTACAAAATTTTGTAGATGCACTGATGTTTGTAGATGTGGTATATTTTCTAGAAAGACCTTAGTTTAGGCCAATTAGCAGAACTGCATAATGTTGTACAGACAGATACCCTTGATATTATTTACACTTAACATTCCACGTTCTTGCTTTAAGCCAAATAAATTAATTACTAATTAATTGCGGAGCGCGATAGGAGAGGCTTTACTTTCATCCAGGTACGGGTGGATTTCCTTCTGTTCTGCTTAGCTTGAACATAGGTAAGTCCATGACCGATCAAGATTAAATATCGAAACACCATCTTATAAATCCTGGCAGTAATAAAAATCTGAATACCTAATTATTTAACACTATACAACGCCATCTAAGTGTGACTTCACAGGATTGAAAACACAACAAACTTAATGCAGTAACCTAACTATCGAACATAGATCCGACTAATTTTCTTGATTAGTATTTTTTTCCCCTATTTCGCCTGAATTTATTTACACTGTGCGCATCATACAATGTTTTAATTCATGTTAATTTAAATTCTGTATACAATTATATTGTATTTATGGCCTAAACTATGAGGGAGAAGAGCTCAAAACTTCTGTCTGTAGGTTCGTAATAAATGATTCATTCTAAAATAACGTGAAAAATGGAGAAAAAAAATTTAATTTATATATAAAAAAAGTCAGGTCCGTTTCCCTGACAGATTAAAAAGCTGGTTGAATTTTAAATTTAATTTTCAAACTCATCTTCATTTTATAGATTCGCCTGAGGATCTATAATTATATATAATTATCTGTAAATTTAAAGGGGCTATGAAAAAAAAAAAATCTTCATTTTTAACTGTCGTGATCACGTACAGCTTAAGAGGTATTTTTTTTTTCTTCAACGGGTGTGTCAAAAACACAATATAATTGAACACAGTTATAGTCAAATTTAAATGAATATGACTTAAACGTTCTGTGATGTTTTTAACGCAAGTAAATTCAGTTAGAAATTATATAGATACTAATGAAGGAAATTAGTTGATAGTATAATAGATAGTTCGATTATTGGATCATTGCTATTTTGTATGAAGTATTTTTTAAATTCCGTGAAGTGGGTATATTGATATTTTTGATCTTGCAACAAAAGCTTTTAACTTACCATTGGTGTATAGTTGAGAATTTTTCATATTGATTAGGCACCAGTAAAGGATTTTCCTACGTATGCTCAGAAGTTGCAGTGTTGTAGAATAGGCGAAGCGTAAGATACAATAAAGACGATAAAGGATCTCTGAGAGAGAGAGAGAGAGAGAGAGAGAGAGAATATAATAAGTTGGCAAAAAAGTAATTTTGGTTTTTTAGTGTGAAATAAAACTCAATTTTTTCTATACAAAAAATGAACTTTAATCAGTCAAATATCTTCCATTCTGTTCGATGACGTTTTGCCATCTTACTGGCAACTTCATGATCCCGCGCTCATAGAACTTCAGGTCCTCATCAGCAAAAAACTCAACCAAGTGCTGTTTGAGGTCATCGTTATTACTGAAATTTTTACCATTTAAGAAGTTTTGTAAACTTCGAAATAAATGATAATCCGATGGTGCAAGGTCGGGGCTGTATGGGGGATGCGACATCACTTCCCAACCAAGCTCCAATAGTTTCGTACTTTTTGCTAAAGATGTCTTATATGATTTTGAATTGTTGTGTGTGATACATTTAACTGTTTTGCAATCTCTCGCACAGTTATATGACGATTCGATTCGATTATGGCTTTCATTTTGTCATCATCAAATTCAGAAAGTCGATCAGAACGTTGGTCATCTTTTAGTGAAAAATCTCCAGAACGAAATTTTTAAAAACAATTCTGACACGTGCGTTCTGTTAAACAATCAACACCATAAACTTCATATATCGCTTTGTGAGCCTCAGCCACTTTCTTGCCTTTATGAAAATAAAAAAGTAAAATGTGTCGAAAATGCTTATTTTTGCACTCCACGTTAAAACTGGCTGTAAACTGACAGCTGTAAACAAAAGACGGAATTTGTTTACCAAAACAACAACGCTATCTACTGGTGCAAACCGAAATCACTTTCTTGCCAACCCAATGCATTTCTATGAGCAAATAAGAATCCCCTGATAAAGTAGTGCGAAGACATTACAACTGAAAAAATGCCGATAGTGCTAAACAAAGACCCCGATGTCAACAGTGGCAATTGTCGAAAGAGAAACAGCGCGTGCACACAAATAGGATTACATCAGCTCCGATATTTTATATTCACGCCATAGTTAATACTGCAAGCAGACCATTTGTATTCCGGCTGGGCGAGTCTGTCCACACGGGGGCTCCCTGGTCCATTTCTGCTCAGCAAGTGGCCCCTCTGTTTCACAAATGACTCCCGCTGTCGTGGGAAATACCTTTGTCAATTGTATGGTCAATTCGGCGTATTGGGGGTATCTGAACCTATAGAACAGGCAAATCTACTGTTGAGTGAAATAACAATACTTCTGAATCATTTAAAACTCAACAGGAATTTCGCAGATCCCTTCCGGACAAGCTCGTATTCCAGGGAAAAGATAAACTTATTTTTAGTCACTTTTAGAACCTTCAGAGGCCAAACGATGATAAACTTTTTAAAAAAATGGATCACTCATGGTATATACGACCTGGAAAATGAGAAATTACCACTGCTAAATCGTTACAGATGGCATTTGCCCTTCAAAGTGGTCTTTGACACAAACTGACACAGCTAAACACTGACCTTTGATAGAGACTATAATACTCCATCTCGACAAACGGCTGACCTGGAACCCACACACGAGGCTAAAAAGACAAGAACTAAACAGACGCTTTGGACCACTGTACAGACTACTTCAAAGGACATCCCATCTCTCAATAGAAAACAAATTACTAATCTACAAAGTTATACTTAAGCCAATCTGTACACACGGAATAGAGCTATGGGGGACAGCAAAAAAGTCGATCATCAAGCGTATCGAATCCTTTCAATCAAAAGTCCTGAGAACAATAGTAAATGCCCCTTATTACGTCAGCAACAAAACCTTTCATAACGATCTTAATATACCCTACATTCTTGAACTCATCCCTTTTAAGTTTACGAAATTCCACAGTAGCCTTTCCAACCACCCTAATCCCCTAGCACAGTCATTGCACTGCACCACTCATCCCTATAATCCTCCTCGGAGACTGAAACAGCAGTGGCCTCGTGTGACCTGCTATAAATGCGTGACAGTGGGAGTCCTGGCAATGGCCAGTGTCTCCAATCATGTCCTGATCGTCTGTGGGACTCCGCTTCCTCTGGCCTATGCGAGGGAGGTGACAAACATGTGGATTTGAGAGGCCTCTGGGCTGTCTGTAAATATTGTATGAATGAGTGAGTAAATGATGAATTGTAAATATAGTATGAATGAGAGCATTTATATCAATTACTTAATGCCTAATAAGGCAGATTATAATTTTAGCACAATAAAGAAGTTATATATGCTAGAGACTAACTTTGGACCCGTTTAAGAAAATGAAACGACTAAGATTCAGTCATTGGCTAAAACTATCAGATGCATTTTTTAATCAACCAACGTTATCCCAAACTTGCACTGAAACAGATTTGGACATACAGAAAATCAATCAAAAACTCTTAAAGACTTATTACAAGTGCGCCATTTTACAAAATCATACCCTTCACCTAAAAATTCCTTACTTTCAAGACTAGAAGTTTATACAGAAACTTTCAGAACAAACATCTCTGACACACCAACCCACCGATTCAAGGACTGTCTACACATGACTTACCTGGTAATATTCAACGAGGCATTGAAATAGATATCTTCTAAATTAGTAACAGTAAGATATCTTCTAAATCAGTAACAGTAAGATATCTTCTAAATTAGTAACAGTAAGATATTTTCTAAATTAGTAACAGTAAGATATCTTCTAAATTAGTAACAGTAAGATATTTTCTAAATTAGTAACAGTAAGATATTTTCTAAGTTAGTAACAGTAAGATATCTTCTAAATTAGTAACAGTAAGATATCTTCTAAATTAGTAACAGTAAGATATCTTCTAAATTAGTAACAGTAAGATATCTTCTAAATCAGTAACAATAAGATATCTTCTAAATTAGCTTGAAAAATATAGTGGAGTACTCACTGGATGTCCTCTGCCTTCATGTCAGACATGCCATTTTATCATATCATCAGTACATTCGCTGATTATGATGCTAGTAACAGATAAGAATCAATAAATAAAATTACAAAAAACTTTAATTAATTTTTCTTCTCAGACTATATACAATGCAAATTTGTTTTCTTCTAAAATGAAACTTTCTTAACATAAAAGTTCTACCTCTACTAATTATGTATTTATCCAATAAAACGATTTCTACCTTTAAAATAATATACTTTATATTGTATTTATTTGTTGTAACTTCTTTGTATAATGCTGATTTGTTGTAACTTCTTTGTATAATGCTGATTTGTTGTAACTTCTTTGTATAATGCTGATTTGTTGACACGGAGACTGTTATATAGAACTGACCATATCCAAAAATCCTTAGTTACAAAATTAATATACGTTACGAAATATAGATTCTACATCGCGCTAGGGCTCTCGAGAATCAAAAAGTCCCCAAACGCCAGAAAATTGCGCCGGTTACGTCGTGAGAAGCTGGAGGTTAGAGTTACAAAATTGCCAACAGTAAGGCATAAACATTAAACAAAGTACCAAAAATAAAATATAAATAACTATTCATTTTATTCAAAACAAAAAAAATAACTGATCAGCAATTTAACAGTTAATTTAACCAGGCCTGTTTGTTAGTAAATGTAAATAATGTCTAATAAATAATGAAAAAAGTTTGTAGTCACGATACGATGTCTTGGAGAAGAGTGCGTACAGACAACTGCAGAGCGGCGATGCGCACGGAGAGATCTGTAGACGAGATAGGCCGAGAAGTCCAGACTTGTAATAAACAACGACTTCTTGTTCGCAGGGGAACAGGCCCGTATTCTGCTATCTTCATCACTGGCTAAGCCAAGCTCCTTGTCCTCTTCTTCACTTCCTCGAGCTTTATAGTACTTCAAACTATCATCTCCTGATTTAAACTAACTGTATGTTGAAGCAACAAAATGAAAACTGCTGTTCAAGAGAAAAAACAAAACACACTTCATAACCTACAATTTCTTTTCTTTTTTAATCTTAAACATATGTTCGTGTATACCATATTTACATACGCTTTTCCTAATTTTCTCTAGCCGAAACAATTAGAAGATAAAGAAAAAAAGAAATTTACAATTTTTAAATTTTCCACTCATTACAAAAAAAAAAAATAACAAATAAAATATTGCTGAAATCCTCTCAAACTAAAATTAAGTTTAAACAAAACACTGAACTATCTTACTTTGAATTACTTTTCTAATCAATACTGATTTACTGTCTATAGAACCCAAACAAATCTATTTTACAATTGCTTCATTATATTTACTGTAGCTTTGCTGCATTTTATACAAATTCTGTTTTCTACTAATAGTGATCTGCATTGTACAAAAAAAAGTATAATAAGTTTTGAGAGAAGCAGTAATGAGAAAAAAATGACTGAATTGTAATAAAACATAAATTAGCCGGAAGAAAATTAGCTTGAGGTCACATGTAATACATGAATGAAATAACCTCACTGGTGCGAAATGATCAAAAACAGACTAACCGAAGCGGAAGTGGAACGTAGGAAGCTAACAAGAAGAACATCCAAATCTCTCTCTCTCTCTCTCTCTCTCTCTCTCTCTCTCTCTCTCTCTCTCACATCACACTCGGACGAGCACACCGCACTTGGTGAGCGGGTACATTGTCCCTATCACACTTGGTAGTTAATAGAAATTGGGCACTCTTGTTTATATATCGAGAGCAAAAAACAGCTTAGAGTCAGTTAATGTTTGAGTGCTGCGTTGAAATGTAATCAGACCCTTTGATGCACAGAAGCGCTCAATATGGCAAAAGTCGCTGAGATGGCATGGTCATAAAAGGAGAAAAGTGTTTTGATGAATGGCCAAGGAAAAGTCTATTTATTGCCTTAAAAGTTCAAACAGTAATTGATATTCTTGGCATACCGGTGATTGAGAGATGTAGCACAGTTTGCACTATTCCACTCCTGTCTGCATGATTATCAATGCAGTGTATTCAAATGATGTACATAAATAGTTTACAATGTACTTGCTCAGTAATGTGTTCAACATAGTTATACACATTCAGCTGTTTAAAGTTATTTAGTAACTACGGCTCTAATTTACCATCGTTGAGCTAGAGAGCATTTGGTGTCGTCGAGAGGTAGGCAATGAAAGAGAGTTCTTGGCTCGATATTGATCCTTAAAAAGAAATGAATCGTTTTAAATAAATAATACAATATATGCTTTTATCAATATTATCTTGGGGTGAATATGAAATCTCTTTTCTCAGCATCTTTTACTGACAACCTGATAAACTAATTAGATTAATCTTGTGTAACAACGTTTTTCATTGGATAGTTCTTGTGAAGTGTTTCCTTTCATTGGTGATGTTTCCCGATGCTTGGTTTATCTCTAGTTAAAATGACAGGAGGTTCTGCCTGAACTATCTGTCACAGTTTTTAGGACAAACCATCACCTAGATACTTAGTTGTCCGTTTGTTGCAGAGAGAGATAGCCTCTGCGGCAGGATACGACGAGACAGACGTCGAAGTCATCACCGAAGACGGGTACAGCCTCTGGATGCACCGGATAGGGAACAACAGCGGTAGCCCGGTCATCATCCAGCATGGAGTCCTCGTCGCTGCGGAGAGCTGGATATCCAGAGGCCCAAACAAAGACCTAGGTTAGTGTGGACAGTTAATTTGCTTTTTTCACAACAGGATTTAGCAACAAAGTATACTAAATTTTCCATGGGCCCATGGAAGTTCCAACGATGCTTGTGGGTTTTAGTTCTCTCCAGCAATTTTTAAGCATCTTCAGAACTTGACACATTTCACAAAATCATTATGCCATTTCGGCATCATCTATTTTTAGCTATATGTATAGAGTGGTAAATGTTTTTACTACTTTTATTGACAATTTTATCGCGATTCTAAAGTCCTGAAGATGCCTGAATTTTGGTGAAGACACAAGCCTTTCATTTGATTTTTGATTTTTTTTCAAAAAACCATACTTTATTTGTGGTCTCTATGAGTAGTAGTATTACGTCAACATTCTAAATATTTTAATTCAAATAACCAAAACAATATAGTAAAAAATGGTGTCCCAGAATTAACACAAGATTTGATTTAAATATAAAACACAGTTTTTAGTATTTTTGTTGTTATTTTTTTATTGAATTATAAAGTAAATAGGATAGGGTTATTTATAGAATAATACATCGAGCAAATGGCCTCCACGACTTTGCTGGCACAACCGCACTCTTTTGTCGAAATTTTCCATGACCATTTGGCATAAATATGGTTGAATTTCCTCTTTTAATGCACGGGTGGATGTGGGCTTGTTGACATACAGCTTTGACTTCAAATAACCCCATAACAAGAAATCTAAAGGTGTTAAATCACACGATCTAGGGGGCCAATTCTGATCACCGGAACGAGAGAGTACACGACCTGGAAATGTCTCATGCAGTATTTGAATTGTGTCATGGGCTGTATGGCATGGGCCACCATCTTGTTGAAACCACATATTGGCCACATCAATATCATCCAACACAAAGAACTGTGTTATCATGTCGCGATATCGAGCACCAGTAACAGTCACTGCTTGACCAGCCTCATTTTCAAAAAAGTATGGTCCAATGACGCCTCCAACCCAAAATCCACACCAAACAGTGACAAGTTGCGGATGCAATTGTTTTTCTCCGAACCCCAAATGCGACTATTTGGTCGATTAACAAAGCCATCAAGATGAAAATGTGCTACATCTCTTGGGATAATTTTGCTCAAAAAATCAGCATCCACTTGTTGATGTTCAATAATCCATTCAACGAACTCTCTTCGCTGTGTATGGCCACTAGGCTTCAATTGTTGTTTTAATTGAATTTTGTAAGCATGGAGACCCAGATCTTTAGTGAGTATACGCTGTAGAGAGCTTCTTGAAATTTGCAATTCTTGTCTACGACGCCGAATTGATGTTCCTGGATTTTCAACAACACTCTCACGCACTGCTTCGATATTGACATTTGAACGGCTTGTTTTTTGTCGACCATTGTGTTTAGTGTCTCCAACTGATCCAGTCTCCCTAAATTTTTCAATGATTGAACAATGTTAATAAAGTCAAAACACTATTCCGACCATTTTTTGTATGGAATTTTCGAACTGCGGCCGCCAAACTTTCATTATTTTTGAGATAATTTTCAACAATAAAGACACGCTGTTCTATCGTGTAACGCTCCATTTTTATTAACCCTAAACTGTCAGCTGTCAAATTGTTTTTTTTTTTTTTGGAGTTACCAGTACTTTACTGCACAAATAATTCAAGGTGGCAAATTCAAATATTGCGTTAATTCTGAGACACCCTTTATAATAGCTTAAACGTTATAAAGTTATATTACAAATAACTTTACCCTCAAAAGACTAAAAACTATGAATAAAATATATTGGCCAAAGATACTCATAATATCTACCAAACTAAAGGAACAAGATGGTGGCCTCTTCTTCATATAACCTTCTTAAAATCAAAATTGGGCAATCTAGATGCAAGAGCGTCTCCCTCGCTCCTTTTCCGGAGGCGAATTCCGGCGAGACAACTGACTGTACCCGGACCCCACACTCAGTGGCAACATCTATGGCCAATGTATTTAAATAACGGATTTTTTATATGAACAAAAAAAAAAAAAAACCCCAACTTACATAACACGATCAAAAGTACAGATTTTTCAATTAAAAGCTGTAAGATTTGTCACAGGTGCACAAACCCACTAATACAAGTACTGCCTTCTAAATTTTATAACAATATTATATCTTCAAAAATATAGAGGTGTACCCACCGGATGTCCTCTGCCTTCATATAAGAACACCATTTTGTCATATTATCCCTGGTTATGACGCTGTTCACAGTCGTGAATCGATAAATTCTAATATCTCAATAAGCAAATGATATAGGGAAGTGTAATTTTTATATTTTAAAAATTATTCACGAATAGAATAATTGCCTAATGGTTTCTGTATGGTTGCAGTCTTCTACCTTTTGGGAGAGGGTTTCGATGTCTGGCTTCCCAACCAACGAGGAACTGTCTACAACCAATACAGTTTGAAATACAATCGAACCGACCCACGCTTTTGGGATTTCAGGTTTGACACGAAAAATATTTTTATATTTGTTTGTAATGGGTGTCCCAGAATTAACGCTAAATTTCAGTAGAAAACACAGTTTTTAGTATTTTTGTTGTTATTTTTTTATTGAATTATAAAGTAAATAGGATAGGGTTATCTATGGAATAACACATCGTGCAAATAGTCTCCACGAATTTGCTGGCACATACGCGCTCGTAGAAATTTTCCATGGCCATTTGACATAAATGTGGTTGAATTTCGTTGATGCAGCGTTGAATTTCCTCTTTTAATGCACGGGTGGATGTGGGCTTGTTGACATACACCTTTGACTTCAAATAACCCCATAAAAAGAAATCTAAAGGTGTTAAATCACACGATCTAGGGGGCCAATTCTGATCACCGAAACGAGAGAGAAATGTCTCATGCGGTATATGAATTGTTTCATGGGCTGTATGGCATGTGGCACCATCTTGTTGAAACCACATGTTGGAGACATCAATATCATCCAATTTTGGCGCAAAGAACTGTGTTATGGATTTTCAACAACACTCTCACGCACTGCTTCGATATTGACATTTGAACGGCTTGTTTTTGGACGACCGCTGTGTTTAGTGTCTCCAACTGATCCAGTCTCCCTAAATTTTTCAATGATTGAAAAATGTTGATGAAGTCAAAACACTATTCCGACCATATTTTGTATGAAATTTTCGAACTGTGGCCGCCAAAATTTCATTATTTTTGAGATAATGTTCAACAATAAAGACACGTTGTTCTATCGTCTAACGCTCCATTTTTACTAACCCTAAACTGTCAGCTGTTAATTTTTTTTTTTAAGTGCTGACAGCACTTTACTGCACAAATGGCGGCAAATTCAAATCTTGCGTTAATTCTGGGACACCCTTTATAAGCTTCAAATACAAATACTGTAACGGCATGAGCGGTAAGGTACACAGTTTGGCATGAAATTCGAAACTGGTTTAATTATTATTGGTGGAAGAAAAAATATATTTACAGGTTTATATTTATATTATATTTTGTTTACCAAGAAAACACCTCTACACTACTCTAAACTAACTATTTCACTGGCAATTGTTCTAACATAACAACAGAAAACTGACAACCGTACATGGAGTACATGGGAAGTGAGAATCTCTCTGCGCCTTAAAAGAGTCCGGGTATACTTTGATCTTGGACCATGACTACCACTGACATGTGCGGGTTTAGTGTACGTATAAGTCCCTTGAACAGTTGAACAGTTTCAAGAACGGTCATACAGTGACGAATTAAATTGGGTGGCAAGAAAGTGATTTCGGTTTGCACCAGTCAATGTTAGAATTTATTTCTTTTGAAATTTGGTAGTCGATACCTTTAGGTTGCTGTAGAAACAAATTCCGTCTTTTGTTTACAACTGTCAGTTTACGGTCAGTTTTAATATGGAGTGCAAAAATAAGCATTTTCGACACATTTTACTTTTTTATTTTCATAAAGGCAAGAAAGCGCCTGAGGCTTACAAAGATATATGTGAAGTTTATGGTCTGTCATTGTTTAACAAAACCCACGTTTCAGAATTGTTTTGAAAAATTTCGTTCTGAAGATTTTTCACTGAAAGATGAACAACGTTCTAGTCAACCTTCTGAACTTGATGATGACAAAATGAAAGCCATAATTGAATCGAATAGTCATATAACTGTGCCAGAGATTGCAAAACAGTTAAATGTATCACATACAACAATTGAAAATCATAAAAGACGTCTTGGACATGTTAAGAAGCTCGATATTTGAGTTCCACCACGACAATGCGAGGCCTCACACATCTTTAGCAACACGTACGAAACTATTGGAGCTTGGCTGGGAAGTGGTGTCACATCCCCCATTCAGCCCCAACCTTGCACCATCGGCGGATTATCATTTATTTCGAAGTTTACCTAACTTGTTAAATGGTAAAAATTTCAGTATTGACAATTACCTCAAATCGCACTTGGTTGGGTTTTTGCTGATAAATACCAGTCGTTCTATGAGTGCGGGATCATGAAGTCACCAAAAAGATGGAAAAAGGTCATCGAACAGAATGGGAGATATTTGACTGATTGAAGTTCATTTTTTTTATAGAAAAAATTGAGTAACAAACATATACGACAGCTAAGAAACTCCAACAATTCCAAAACGGTATACCAGATAAAAGTGGTCAGAGGTACTTCATTCGAGCAGCGAAGAAACAGTGAGCGGCATGAGATATTTGAGCTGCCTACGGTGAATGTATTCATCCAGCGTAGACATATCAAATTTTTCGACTCATTACAATATCTAACAAACCCGGTGTTTAACCCCATCGATGGCAGGACGCTGTCGCGGCTGGAACACTCTAGTCCTAGGTTCTAGGTAGAGATTTAGTTTGTTTTGTTTAGTTTTGTTTTGTTTTGTTTTGTTCCTAGTAAATAAAATATAATAAATAAAAAAAAAAAAAAGGATTGACATAACGAACCGGACCGTCACTTGGAACACTACTCTCTCCTCTCTCTCTGCACTGGCGCTTGCTGCTCTCTCCAAACCATGGTCTACTCATTCAACTACCTCCAAATCTCTCTTTCCTAACCTCGCTATGTTTTAGTCCGGCGTTGTCAGACCCCACATTCTCCTAGTGGGAATCTCTGCCTTTGTCTCGCTAGAACTAGCACCTCCTTGGGAGAGACCTCTCCCTCACGGACGGCTGCTGTGGCCCTACAAACTTACCAGTAGCGTCTCCCACGGCAATCCAGTCGGCTTCTCTCCGGTTCACACTTGCCTTTGGGATCCGGACGGTTTTCACCTACCCTTAGACACCATGTTCGAATTCGTAGTCATTCCAAGACCACACAAACTACCTACACTACCTATCCTATACCTCTTCTCCTGAACATAGTGCATTGTCGAGGCACATACCTATCAAGAAATGGAGTCAGATAGTAAAGCCGTCATGAAACGATTGTCCAGGTTATAAACTCCAACAACCCTCACTTCGTCACCAGGGGCTAGGGTAACTAGGCACCCCCCTTGTGACGACCCGACAGTAGGTATGTACATTTATATATTTTTTATGTATTTAAAATATATTTTCCGGAGGACCTAACGTCGACTTGACTTGTATTTGACTCTAAGCATTTCTTAGTCGAGATTGAAGGGACTTAAAATTATTAAGACCGGTCAGCTCGGTTCTTACTATATATTATATATTCGTTATCTCCTTATAAGCTTCTATTTGTTTTGAAGTTTCTTTTCATTGGAAGGTTATTCTTAATTAATTTTATTTCTGCTTTATTTTATATACTTAGGGGGGAGATGGCTAAATCATGTAAGTAAATATTAACCGATGGTACAAAAGGTTTTCCTGCAGTGATACAACAGGAGGAAAATAAACACAATATATGGATAAAATATAAATTGTTGTAGTATAATATTTTCTGTTTGATAAAACATACTTATTATATTTAAATTTGATACTTATTCTGTGATGCAGTTTTCATGAATCTGGCCTGTACGATTTGCCGGCAATTATCGATAATATCCTCCAGATCCGAGGGGCCTCTCAGTTGTTCTATATCGGACACTCTCTCGGTAGGTAAATAAACATATATTTACCATATATAAATACTTATTGCTTTGTAATTATTATATGTACAAATATATATTTATAGTATATGTACAATGTATGTACAATTTATCATTAGGAACGACAGTATACCTGGTTATGGCCTCGATGCGGCCTGAGTACAACTCCAAAGTGCGCGCTGCAATTCTCTTGAGCCCTGTGGCCTTCGCACCATCTCCCGAAGAATTTTCTCCACTGCTGAAGCTCCTATTGGTCAACGCAGAGCATTTATATGTAACTATGTTAATGATTGCAAGTAATGATAACCTCGTTAGTCATTAATCAGAGAGAAATAAGACAAATGAAATGACAAAAAAAATCATATTATTACGGGACATTGTCCCTTAAGAATAACGAAAAGGTACAAATTAGTAAGTCTAATTGGTAATAAAAAATAAATGTTTATTACAAGGGGAGAAAGAGGGTGAAGGGTAATAGGATACATAATTCCATTCCTCTTCCTGTATCCAAGACAGTACGTTATTTAGGCTTCCATATCGACAAAAGGCTGACCTGGAACCCACATACGAGGCTAAAAAGACAAGAACTAAACAGACACTTTGGACAACTGTACAGACTACTTCAAAGGACACCCCATCTCTCAATGAAAAATAAATTACTAATCTGGAAAGTTATACTTAAGCCAATCTGAACATACGGAATGGAGCTATGGGGGACAGCAAAAAGTCGAACATCAAGGGTATCCAATCCTTTCAATCAAAAGTCCTGAGAACAATAGTGAATGCCCCTTATTACATCAGTAACAAAACCCTTCATAACGTTCTTAATGCACACTACATTCTTGAACTCATCCCTTCCAAGTTCATAAAATTCCACAGTAACCTATCCAACCACCCTAACCCCTACCAGTCATTGCACTGCACCACTCAGCCCTACAATCCTCCTCGGAGACTGAAACGGCAGTGGCCTTGTAAACTGTTATAAATACGTGACAGGGGGAGTCCTGGCAATGGCCTGTTTTTTCCAATCATGACCTGAGCGTATGTGGCTCTCGCGTTCTTGGTCAGCCTCTACTGGCTCGTATCGGGGGACGTTGGTGACGGAGGAGCGTGGGGACTACCCAAGACTCCGCTTCCTCTTTCGCATGCGAGGGAGGTGACAGCCATGTGGAGTTGGGAGGTCTCTGGGCTGTTTGTAAATACTGTATGAATGAGCAAGTGATTGAAAATTGTATATATGGTATAAATGAGATCATTTATCACAATTACTTATTGCCTAGTAAGGCAGATTGTAATTTTAGCACAATAAAGAAGTTTCAATAATTATATTACTCGTACACAGCCATTTACGGCAACAAAGGAAACATAAAAACACACTGTGATAAACCAAAAAGTGAGCCATAGATAAAGACAATTACGTAACGGTAAAAAACAACTGGCTATAACCTAAGCAGCCGTTCGATATGTCTCGTTCATTGAGTGAATGACTGCATAGAGATCGACGCAGCTGTTAATTAGTCATATCCAATAGATGACTTAGTCGTTCGTGAATGTCACCATAACGTTCCTCGTAAAGGCCTCAACAAGATGCTCTCAAGGATGTGTAGTACTGATCATGATCAAAAATCATGATCATGTACTGATCATGATCAAAAATCAATTGTTAATATTTCCTTAAATAACTAATTCCGAAGTAATGTGGTTCCGTCGATCTACCATTGTTATTTGAGTGTTACCGTTTTAAAGGTCCAAATGTAGAAAATAATATCTCGAACACCCTATAGTAGTAATATAGTATATACCATAATGTATATATATACCATGTATGATATTGTAGTATACACCATTAAAAGGTTGAATACCGTTAGTGGAAATACATAATCTGTTTCATTTTTACTACTGTATAATGTTCAGTTGAGAGTAAAGAGCCAACTTGAAAATGTCACGTTTAACAATTAACACTACAGCCAGATATAATCTAGAACCCCCAAGCCAAGTTAAATTATGATAATGTTAATAAATTACAATAATAAATTAAAATTACAATAATCTTTCGGGTCGGGACCCGATTTGGCACTGTAATTAGTACAAATGGAAATTAAATATTTTTTTTTTTAGTTTAAGAGGAGAAAAAAGACAGACACTAAGAGAGTTAGTTACATTTCTTTATTGTTTGAGATGTTAAGAGCTCTCAGCGGGAGCAGCCACTATTAAAGTTGTAAGCACTAGTATTAAAGGGGATGAATGACATTTTTATTAGGGGCTGTAAAATTAAAGATCGAAAAATTCCTGATTGTGATACAGTACGTGTTGTATAGTAGGTATTTTTTGGTGGACTATTGTTAAACAAAATCGTTTCGTAGTCGTTACGAAACCTTTAAATGCGTGAAGCGCAAACTAGTTTGAATTTTTGTAAGAGAAGTTTTTCCTTATCACTTTTATTTTTAAAATTCTTACTCTGCCCTATCTCAACTTACGCAGACGATACAGCAATACTCGCAATACAAAATCACTTAGCTCAAAACAAAACGTAACATTGTCATACGACTTCACATAAACTTTCAGGACAAACTGCACTGACACCCACTGATACAAGACTGTATCTACCCTGACTTACATGCTAACAATCAACAAAGCCGAGGAGACTTGGGAATAGAAATTTTCAAAATTAACAATGTTGTGTCAACCTCTTTATCACGAATAATTAGAAGTTCCCCACTTCTCGGCCCTAAAACTATCCACCTATGTTTCCATATTTTAATAATAAAAAACCTTAAAGCGTCAGTTAAAAGAGGGGGAAAACTAGTGTACAAAACAGCTGAAGGCACTAGGTGGCGCTTAGGGTAACCCCCCGCCGCTGGCCTGCCTCTCTCTCTCCCTCTCTCTCTCTCTCCCTCCCTCTCTCCCTCCCTCTCTCTCTCTCTCTCGCTTTCTCTCTCTCTCCCTCCCTCCCTCTCTCTCTCTCTCTCCCTCCCTCTCTCTCTCTCCCTCCCTCTCTCTCCCTCCCTCCCTCCCTCCCTCTCTCTCTCTCTCTCTCTCCCTCTCTCTCCCTCTCTCTCTCCCTCCCTCTCTCTCTCCCTCCCTCTCTCTCTCCCTCCCTCTCTCTCTCTCCCTCTCCCTCCCTCTCTCTCTCTCCCTCCCTCTCTCTCTCCCTCCCTCTCTCTCTCTCTCTCTCTCCCTCTCTCTCTCCCTCCCTCCCTCTCTCTCTCCCTCCCTCTCTCTCTCTCTCTCTCTCTCTCTCTCTCCCTCCCTCTCTCTCTCTCCCCTGCCTTCATGTCAGACATGCTATTTTGTCATTTTCTGGTTGTGGTCCTGGTCATAGTTGTGATGTTATAAACAAAGTAAATAGAAAAACTGTTCTTTAGCCTGCCCCCTAGTATATGTACTACACCTTCACAATTTGGATGTAGATATAGTCCAAGTAGGCTGGTCCCTTTTAAGGCGCAGATAGGTTTCTAACGGAAATGATATTGTATAATGACATAGCCGCTATTCGATTAATCTGATTAATCTTCACCAGGAATCTGAACAGTCTCGGCGTGAATTCTGCTACAACCAATTTTCTTTCCCTCATAATTATTAAAACAGGAGAATAATATACATGAGCTCGTAACTGTTAGTGCATGTTATCATTTGTATTATTGCTATTATTATTTAACTTAACATTATTACACAATAACTAAAGCACCAATTTTTGTTTGCTGCAGAGGAGTATGCGGAAAGCAAGGATGTACGAAGTTTTCCCCAGGACGGTCCTGACTGTAGAATTGCTCAAGAGGTTTTGTGGATACCAAGCCATCACCCAACCCATCTGTTTGGATATCTTAGGAATATTTCTTGGAGAGAACAGATTGAATATCGACAAGGTAAAAAAATCAAACAAATTTGAGAATATATACAAATCTCTTTTACCCGATTGAAAACACAAAAGCAACATTACCAGTCGACAATCGACTTCGACAAGGGGTGATTCGGTAAACTTTCCAAGTGTTATCTTTACCCTTGGTTGGGTGGTTTGATAACGAAGAGAGTCTTCTTGATCTTCCGGTTCATATGATTTAGGTTGCGGAACACAAAGGATGCGCAAACGGTTTTCTGAGAAAAAACAGGCGCATGTACTCCCCACTTTTAACCTACAATTCCAGCTTCCGCCCTCACTCCTTTTAGATCAATTTCTTCAAGTCTCTCAGTCCTTTGCTCCCTTTGTTGCCGTAAACGGCTGTGTACTTCTTTATTGTGCTAAAATTACGATCTGCCTTATTAGACAATAAGTGTAATTGTGATAAATGTCTTCATACATACAGTATTTACAAACAGGCCTGAGACCTTCCGAATCCACATGGTTGTCACCTCCCTCGCATGCGAATGAGGAAGCGGAGTCTTGGGAAGTACTCTACGCTCCTCCGTCACCCGCGTCAACGGATACGACCCAGTGGAGGCGGAAAGTTTTATCGCCTAATATTACTAAATTGTTGTTAACAATCTTATAAACAAAAGTCAAATAAGAATTTTTTTTTTTTAATATATCCACAGGGAAATATTCTTTTTTATTAATTTACGAGCTCAAAATAAAAAATCAATATATTTTTGGTCATCGAGTTTTAATTAATTAATTAGCTGAGATTCGATTACGTCAGCTATTAGGTTTTTCATTTATATAAGCATCATTTGAATCGTTTTTTTAGGATCATGTATGTCCTTCAAGACCAGAATTATTTTTCACTTTTTGAGGCTCCTGTTCAAGCTAAAGACCGAGATTTAAAATGTTTGTGAAGCCATTGCCAATTCAGAAGAAGTAATATCTATGTATTGAGGTTGGCAAGGAAGTAATATCGGTTTTTTAGTGTTTTTTCAATACAAAAAATGATCTGCAATCAGTCAAATATTTCCCAATCTGTTCGATGACCATCTGCTATCTTTCTGGTAACTTCATGATCCCACGCTCATGGATCATCTTGTCCATCAGCAAAAAACTCAGCCAAGTGCGATTTGAGGTCATCGTTATTACTGAAATTTTTACAATTTAAGAAGTTTTGTAAACTTGTAAATAAATCCGACGGTGCAAGGTCGGGGCTGTATGGGGGATGTGACACCACTTCCCAACCAAGCTCCAATAGTTTCGTACGTGTTGCTAAAGATGTGTGAGGCCTCGCATTGTCGTGGTGGAACCCAAATATTGGACTTCTTAACAAGTCCAAGACGTCTTATATGATTTTCAATTGTTGTGTGTGATACATTTAACTGTTTTGCAATCTCTCGCTTTCATTTTGTCATCATCAACTTGAGAAGGTCGACCAGAACGTTGGTCATCTTTCAGTGAAAAATTGTGTAAACCAATTCTGACACGTGCGCTCTGTCTTTTATGAAAATAAAAAAGGAAAATGTGTCGAAAATGCTTATATTTGCAATCCGTGTTAAAACTGACCGTAAACTGACAGCTGTAAACACAAATATTCATTCACTCATTCTTTCATATTTACACATAACGCTTTCTCTTAATTGGCTACTTGCAGTACGGAAATTCCTGGTGGTTGGAAGGTGCCCTTGACCGAGTCGCCTCGTTGTAGGAATGCATCAATCAATGACCTCACGGTTCGCACCCAATATGGTATAGCTAATAGCTATTTCCCAGAACTAAATCTAATAGACCACCCTTTCACCGTCTAATAATGATTTAGAAGGCTTTTTCCGGCTTTGAGCTCAAATGTAATGCTTTATATAACCGACAATTTTAAAATAATGGTTATTTTTAGTATTCCCAATCCATTTAATTGTCATTTCTTTACAATCTACAGTTCGACATCCCATATTTCACTGTCCCGAGGTCGTTTCGTTAAAAAATCTAAAAAAAATCTAGTTAGAGAATCTTTACTAGTGTGAGATCGTCTATGTGCCATTTTATTGCTTGTAAGTTTGTTTAAACTCAACAGAAATTCCTCAGACTATTCAGAGTGGGCCCTTATTAGATCTAGGACAAGTGTGTATTAGAGTCAAATCAAAACCTACAAATTTATAAATTAACTTTTTTTTTTGACCATGCAAAACTATTATTTTCTCACTTTTACGATTTGGGCAAGGCTTTTTTTTCCGAAAGGTCCAACAATAATCAAACTCAAGAAATAGTTCAAGTGATCATGGAAGCATTGGACCGGATGTTGAAGAATAGCAATTACCCCCTCCCCTATACCCTCCCACCGTCACAATAATTATTGCTATATGGAACAGGCGCTTGCTTTTTAAAATATTTTTCCCCTTGTGTAAATTTTGAGAATATCACTACATAATGAAAACAGTTAATAACTATTATTTATAACATAAAGATGTATGTTACGAGTGACATACAATCAGCCTACATACTAATCGTTAATTTCCACTACCTCGAAGTTATTTCAACCTTTCAGAAACTGTATATTATTGCAAAATGACGGTAGTAAAAATATTCAAAAAAGTTATTTTGTTACCTCGGCATAACATATATACATATTTTGTAAAAATCACAAATCGCAATGTAAAATTATTAAAATTGTATAAAATGTAAAATGTAAATAGATTCATTTATAAATGTATCCTCCGGCCAGCTCTGCTGTACGGTGCCCCACTATATACTCACTTGACTGACAATACAGCTAAAAGTCTCCAGCATTTCCAGAATGGGATCATGCGAAAAGTGGTCTGACATTCCTCTCTCGAGAGGTCGAAGAACGATGACCTGCACCCGTTGGTCTTCCATCGGTTGGTGAGTTCATCCACAGGAGACAAGTCCAGTTTTTTGACTCGTTGCAGAACCTCACAAACCCAGTGTTTAACACTCTGACCCCACCACCCTTCCCATATCGATGGCAACAGACTGTCGGGAAAATTAGGTTAAGATTTACTTTATGTTTTTATTGTTAGATGTAAGTCTATAATAAATAAGGTGGGCCCCATCAATTTTAATAAATTCAGTCCATTAATGCATAAAGATTCATTTATGTGGAATCTATACTGATTTCTATAATTTAAAATAACAAGGGGATATGGAAAAAGAAAAAAAAAACTTAATTAAAATTTGTTGTCGGCTGTATTTATTTTTTCTATATGTATGTACCTATGTACTTTTTAAGAATAAAAATATATTTATGAGTTAAAAATTGGTGTTTTTGTTTATTCATATCTAATTTAGGCTATAAAAACGTGTTTCTAGATGATCCGTGTTTTTTTTTATTAATCTGTAATACTATTTCCGTTATTGAGACGTATAATCGAGGTTGTGCTGTAATTAATAATTTTCTTATTTAAACCATGTTTAATATTCTAAAAAAAGTAATATTGTTTTAGGAAGACTATGGGTTCCAAGTGCCCTACACAGCCTCTGGGACGTCTGCTAAAACCCTGTTCCACATAGCGCAAGTGTACCAAACCGGTAGTGATAAATATGATTGTGTTGTTGTTATGGTTCCGCATACGAACTAATGGTTCTACAGTATAATCCTTTCTACGCAGGTGAATTTAAACAATTCGACTACGGTAGAAAAGGCAACTTGGACAGGTACGGCTCTGTACGTCCGCCCAAGTACAACCTGGCCTTAGTGAGCACACCGACCGCCCTGTATTGGAGCGTCAACGACCCGCTCATCTCAGAAAAGGTATGCCAATCATTCATGAGTCATTTCAGTCAAATAACTGAATCAGTAGGCTTACTACTGTACTTATTATTCAGAAAACTATAAAAACTTTATGTATCAGTGCATGTATTTGTTGTAATATATATTTAAGCCGTAGGTAGAGTCTGTCTAACTTGAGTTAAGCGGTGGTAGAGATGCGCACCAGACCTATTAAAATATGTAAAACCTAGACTAATAATGGGTCAATAAATGTTTTCTCTGTTATAAAGGGTGTCCCAGAATTAACGCAAGATTTGAATTTGCCACCATTTGTGCAGTAAAGTGGCAACCCTAAAAAAAAAAACAATTTGACATCGACAGTTTAGGGTTATTATTAATTGATATATTGATAATATTAATAGAACAATTTAGGGAGACTGGATCAGTTGGAGACACTAAACACACTGGTCGTCCAAAAACAAGCTGTTCAAATGTCAATATCGAAGCAGTGCGTGAGAGTGTTGTTGAAAATCCATAACACAGTTCATTGTGCCGAAATTGGATGATATTGATGTGGCTAATATGTGGTTTCAACAAGATGGTGCCACATGCCATACAGCCCATGAAACAATTCAAATACTGCATGAGACATTTCTAGGTCGTGTACTCTCTCGTTTCGGTGATCAGAATTGGCCCCCTAGATCGTGAGATTTAACACCTTTAGATTTCTTTTTATGGGGTTATTTCAAAGGTATATTTTAATTCAAGGTATATATCACCAAGCCCACATCCGCCCGTGCATTAAAAGAGGAAATTCAACGCTGCATCAACGAAATTCAACCGCATTTATGCCAAATGGTAATGGGGAATTTAGACAAAAGAGTGCGTACGTGCCAGCAAAGTCGTGGAGGCCATTTGCCCGATGTGTTATTCCATAAATAACCCTATCCTATTTACTTTATAATTCAATAAAAAAATATCAACAAAAATACTAAAAACTGTGTTATTACTATACTATTTAAATCGAATATTGCGTTAATTCTGGGACACCCTTTAAAAAGAGTTGCCCAAGCTACATTGTGTATCTGAACTCACTCTGAGAAAACCCGTACAACATAATGAAACTGTAGAGAGGGATGCTAAACCAAGTTTTGAAACTCCAAAAATCCACCCAAAACTTTCAAAAACTGCCCTAAAGTAAATATTGATAGCTTTGATAAAGAAGCCATTCGCAGATTAATATATAACTTTCACATAACACATAAAAAACTAGGAGCATTAAGGAATTTTTTCTCATAGCCCCTTTAAACTTACAGATAATCACATACAATTATAGACCCTCAGGCGAATCTATTTACAAATTATTTTTGTATTTCCAGTTGCTTGGCTACATTATATACAGGTTTTGTTATTTTATAAAAATCCTATAATGGAATAAACAAGTACAATGATACACATTAAACGTGACTGGACTGAACTGACTAATAAAGGTGATGGGGCTTACCTTTTTGATCAAACTTAAAACTAACTTACATGCTAATTCTTAACCTAATTTTTCCCGACAGCCTGCCATGTTAATTTGAATAGGACGTCGAATTAAAGATCAATTATTTTGTTTGGAGTACAATGGAGTATAATTCGTAACGTTTTCGTAGCCGTGACGTAAAAGTTAATCTATAATGTTTTGCAGAACATACAACAGGCAGACTAAAGACAATCCTGACTTAAAGTAAAGCCTCACCCTTTGGATTCTGCAAATGGTGTGAATATAATTCTTGTTTATTGACATTGCCTTTTGTGTTTTTTTTTCAGTCAGTGAAGAGATTGGAGACCAGTTTGCCGAACCTGATGTTCTCTAAATGTGTACCTGATCCGCTGTTTAGCCACGCGGACATGTACCTGGGGAAGAACGCACATCGAGTCATCTATCCGGACATCATTACTCTCTTGAAGTCATACATCGGCAATTCTTCAGTGCGGCATACGAAGCCGCTTAAAAATAAAAAAGGCTCATTGCGCTTGTAGAATGGAAAAAATCGTCCGGAAATGAAGAAATGTCTGTACTTTTACGAACGCGTTCAGAAACTGTTGCCATATTTGTTTATATATTTTCTAGCATATACCTCCTATATACCTCAATATCGATAGTCAACTTGTTATATTGCTGCATTCTATGTAGAATCTTTAATATTTACATACCTTAATGCTTACGTACTTCCCTAGTCATAAGCAGTGCAATGAATTTTTACTAGGCTGATAAGCTGACAAGAGGTTGATCACTCTCGTCCCTAATAATGAAAGTATATAAAATTGAAAAATCTTCAATAATTGTAGATTGTAAATAAATTTCTATTTACCAATAAAGTTATCGACAGCTCTAACTCAATTTGACGGTGTGGAAAACCTATTATATTTGAAAAAAAAATTATAATAATTTAGACTTTGCAATAGGATTGATCCATCTCTTCACGCCTAAGAGGTAGAGTGTATTCTGAAGAGATAGCAAACCTGTTCTGAAGAGTAAATTAATATAAATTATTTCAAATGTAATAAATTTTTCAAACTGAGACGGAAGATTTATTATATTTAAGGATATTTAATTATATTCTTCCATCATCAGCACTAATAATAGAAAATATAAGCTGTATCGTTTCCATTCCTATACACAACTTTGCAGGAGGACCATCCAGAGATTGTGGGATTTTCCGCAGCACTTTGAGCCGACGAGAATAATAATACCTTTCAAAGTTGCACATCTATTTATGATTTCCTACATGATGTGACCGATAGACTTTTATAGCCAATGTAAATTAGCGATTGTTTACGCCGGTAATTCGTTTATTTTAGTTATTGAAGGAAAAAATTATCATTCATTGTTTAAGCCGAATAAGGGGTCTTGCGCTGACAAGTAATTATCTAACAAAGTACCCTCGTAAAATTTATTATAAAAAAAAAAAAAAAAACAAAAGTGTAAATTAGAGATAAATATTTTTTTTTGTATTTGGTTAGTTTTATATAAAGAATTAATAATTATTGATAATATTATAAATGTTCTAAGAATATCTTGGTGTTTCAAATGTGAGTGTATTGATTTTGTTTTATGTGAAATATGCTGGAAAGTAAACAAAACAAATAACGGTGCGGGACGCCTCCGAGGCCCCGTAAGACCCTACATCCTTTATAGAGGATTAAAAGGACGGAGCACCGAGATCAGTCGCTTGCAGTCAGTGTGTGTATCCAGAGCTGGGTTGGCCAACACCCGCCGGAGCGCCCCCCCCCCCTCATCTCACCACCTTACCGGCCTATGGTTTATGGGGAGCACCTCTGGTTGGAGATTTGACTTGGAACTAGTATGGATATGAGCATATCGATCATCGACTCACCGATTCCCTCCACCGGGAACCTCACAGCTGATTGACTAATCCACTATCTAGCTACGACAGGTAACCTCGTTGGACGTAGCTTCCACGTACCGAGGGTTTATGTTGTTTGTTTACGTCGTTCATCAGTTTACACCAAATAACACCAAACTATGCATACGTATAGATAAACACGGACAGTGATGTATTTATTTTGTTCTCATTCTTCGATCAGCAAACTTTAAGTTAATAAAACTCTGGTTTATCAGTTTCAAGTTTAGTAAAGTTTAAGTATTTTTTCTGTCCAATAGTTTAAGTAATTTTTCTCTCAAATAGTTTACTTAGTTTTTATCAAATAGTTTAATTATTTTTTTTATCAACTAGTTTAAGTATTTTTTTTATCAAATAGCTTAAGGATTTTTTTTTGTTTTTAATCAAATGCTATTTGTTCATTATCATTTAATAAAATGTCGGTAATCTAAATGTCAATTCCCTGTAATATTTCAGGTTCCCCTGTCCTTGGGTAATGCCCTCTCCTGGCATTAATATTTTCCCCAGATTCCTGTAAACATTTAGGGGGAGGAGGAAGAGAGAGAAAGTCGGGGGTTTACAAGTGGTGTCAGGTGTGGGGTGGATTGCAAGAAAATCCACTAATCCGGGATAAACTTTTATTTCGAAAAAAAAAAAAAATTTTTTTTTTGATAAATCCCTTTTAAAATGTCGGTTGAAAGTAACCTCCGACAGAGGATAGAAGAATTAGAGAAGGCTAACCTGGCTTTGGCCCAGTCGGAAGAAAAGTTGAAAAATGAACTCGAAGCAAGCCGGACAGAGATAAAGGAAGGAGGGACACCTAAGCCACCAAGGAAGGATTTGTCCTTGCAGGGTCTGATCAAGACGTGGGGAGGGGAGGCGAGTGCCAGGCCGGTTGACGAATTCCTAGAGTATGTGGAGGAAGTAGCAGCTTGTGGAGCTTGGGAGGACGTTGACCGAGTTCGGATTTGTAGGCTCAAGTTGCAGGGCCCGGCAGCCGCCTTTGTCAGAGGAAATGAGGAATTAAAGGGTATTGTCAGCTTTAAGAAGTTTGCAGACGCACTGCGAGAAAGGTTTGGAGATCCACATACTTTTGAATATTATGGAAGAATTTTGCAGGAGACGAGTCAACAGCCAAAAGAGAGGATCCAAGAATTTTCGGACAGATGCATTTCCTTGGGGGGAAAAATGACCAGGTCCGATCTATCTGGGAATGAAGCAAAGTGGTGGGCGCGGGAAGTAGAGAGAAAAGTGCTAGAAGCGTTCATGAGGGGACTCTCGGGTGAGGTGGGAAAACAGGTGTTGTTCGGACGCCCAGATACACTGAAGAATGCAGTGAGATTGGCGTTAGATGTAGAACAAGCCTTGCAAGAGCATCAACGGGGAAGGAACGTATATGTGTTGGAAGAGGCAGGGGGCAGGTCCGGCCCCTGCCATGAGCAGCAACGAGAGAGTGAGAGAAATATGTATAGAAGCTCAGTGGATCCTATCGCCAGAAACGAGGACCAGGCCTCGGCACGGGGAGCTGGAGCGGTGTTTAGCTTAAAGGAACAGATAGAAGACGCTTGTATCAGCGCGATTCAAAAGGCGCTTCCCTCGAGACTAGGGAAATCCGATTCTCAGCGTTGCTATCGGTGTGGAGAGTTAGGACATTACGCAAGGGGATGCAGAATGCCACCACCGGCTAAAGGAGTAAGCAATAACCCGGGCCCCAGAGAAAGGGTAACTTGCTACAGGTGTGGACGGCAAGGGCATATAGCGAACCAGTGCAGATCCAAGCAGCTGCCCGCCGAAAAGAAATTGAACCCCGTGCAGGGGCCCCCCAAATGCTTAAGGCCCGACGGTCACCCCCCGTCTGGGCCGGAGAAACCCAAGCCTGTGGATGAGAAATGGCTTACAGGGGTGGGAGCCGGAGTAGGTAAATTGATAAAACTGGACATGCTAATGGGGGGATATCTCCACCACATGATAGTAGACACGGGGGCCGAAGTGACGCTAATTCGCACGGCGCTTCCGGGAGTAACAGGACAGGCTCTGCGTATTTTGGGGGTACAAGAGTTGATGTGCCAAGTAGACGGCCTGGAAGTGAAACATCAGGTGATGATAATCAGCGTGAACTTGCCCGGAGACGGAATCATAGGTTTGGATTTGCTAGAAAAGCTAGGAGCCAAACTGGATATTCGTAACCGGGAGGTGATAGTGACGCCGCCCGACGCTGGCCTGAGTTTTGAGAAGCAACCAGTCAACGTACATCCCCTTCACCAGTTGGGAGTGGCAATAAATTCCTTAGAAGCGAAAGGGAGAAGTACAAGGGAAACGACGCAAGAGGAGCCAATTCCAAAGGATGGATCCTCGTCCGACCTAATCCATGCCCAAGAAAGAAAGCACCAACAGAAGAGGAAAAAGAGGGCCAAACGCGGAAACCAGCAGGCCGCGAACAAAGCAGTAGAGACCCCGGGATCCCGCGAACAACCCGACAAGCACGATGAGACCAAGGGGCTAGAAATTACCAGCTCTGCTCGAATCGCAATCCCTTCGTGTAGTGAGAAACTCATTAGAGCAACGATCCACCAGAGAGAGAAGGCAGTGGTGGTTGTCGAGCCGGTACCATTGAAACAAGGTAGCTTAAGAGTAGGGCGAAGTATTGGGCTCGTAGAACACGGGGAGGTTTGGATCCAACTTATGAACTCGGGGCCGGTGGATACCTACCTCGATAAAGGGCAATTATTGGGAATAGGCGCGGAATGGCATGCGGAGGAAAGAAATGAAAAGGACGTTCGGATACACCGAGTAGAGGGTAGCGAGAATGCTCTGGAAAAGGGGGCTCAACTATGGAATGTAGACCACCTCGGTGAGTCGGATAAGGGTGTAGTCGAGTCGCTGCTAGAAGAGTTTAAAGATCTCTTCGAAGAACCGGGAAAGGAAGGCTGCTCTACTGGGGTGAAGCATAGAATACCAACAGGGGAAGCTCCCCCGGTGATCAAGCGCCCGTATCGAGTGCCCTTCAACCAACGAGCGGTAGTAGAAGAACACTTAGAAGATATGTTACGCAAGGGAGTGATAGCTCCTTCCGACAGTGCTTGGGCAGCACCTGTCGTGTTGGTACCCAAACGAAGTGAAGACGGAAGGACCCAGTATAGATTCTGCACTGATTTCCGGGGGCTGAATGCAGTAACGCAGGTGGATGCTTACCCCCTACCATTGATTCAGGAAACATTAGAGATGTTGGGACAGAGTAGGCTTTTCACAACATTAGACCTTGCCAGCGGCTACCACCAAATACCGGTGGCCGAGGAAGATCGACCGAAAACTGCATTCACCACCCTAGGGGGCCACTACGAGTACCATAAAATGCCGTTCGGGCTTGCTGGGGCCCCAGCCACATTCCAGCGAACTATGGACCAGGTACTGATGGGAGTTAAGGGGACTGACTGCTATGTTTATTTAGATGACATTATCATCTTCAGTGGTGATATGGATGAGCACTGCACTCGATTAAGAAGGGTGCTGGAGCGACTGCGGGGTGCTAATCTGAAGTTGAAAGGACCAAAATGTAAGTTTGTGGTCAGGCAGGTAAAATACCTTGGCCACTTGGTAACCAGTGAAGGGGTGAAACCTGACCCAGAAAAGATCACGGCGGTGACAGAATTTCCAAAACCCGGTTCGGCTCGGGAAGTGAGAGGCTTCCTGGGTCTCGCTGGATATTACCGGAGGTTCGTACCTCAGTTCGCCGAAATTGCCAAGCCCCTCACCCAGCTGACGGGGAAGGGAATGTCATTTCACTGGGGGAAAGAACAAGACGAGGCGTTTACCGCTCTACAGGAGATATTGTGTTCTGACCGAGTGCTGATTTATCCTGATTTCCGGGACCCTTTCATTCTGGCGACCGATGCCTCGGGAATGGCAGTAGGGGCCGTCCTCTCACAACTCCGAAACGGACAAGAAAGGCCTATCGCCTTTGCCAGTCGACAGCTACACCCAGCGGAACAAAATTATTCGGCTACCGAAAGAGAGCTACTTTCGGTAGTCTGGGCAACCAAGCATTTTAGGTGCTATCTGTTGGGTCGAAAGTTTACACTTGTCACTGACCACGCTGCACTTAAATGGATGCTGTCCCTAAGAGACCCGTCCTCACGCTTGATGAGGTGGGCTCTCAGACTCGAGGAATTCGAGTATCAGGTCGTTCACAAACCAGGGAAGAAGCATACCAACGCGGACTCCCTGAGTAGGGCCGTAGCGGGTATAAGGACGTTCGACGAAGGAGCCCAACGGGTTCTTTGGAAAAGAGGGCAGGAACAGGACGAAGAATGCCAGAGATGGGTCAAAAATAACCCACGAGGGTTACGGACGGCGGCGGATGGTATAATATACTACGGAATAGGTGATGACCCGAATCAATGGAAAATTTTGGTTCCACTAGATCGCCGGCAACAGATCATGGAGGAACACCATAGTCGGCCATGGGCGGGACATCCGGGAAGAGAACGTACCCATGAACTGATAAAGAATAAGTACTATTGGCCCTCGATGGGGAAAGATATAGAAGAGTTCGTTAAGGGGTGCCACTCGTGTGCTCAGAGAAAGACCCCCCCTGGGTTAACAGCTCCTCTAGAGGCCCCCTTCTTTCCCAAGGAGCCATTCGAACTGGTTTCCCTGGATATCGTGGGGCCGTTCCCAAAGAGTAGCCGCGGGAATAAATATTTGTTAACTTTTATAGACCACTTCAGCCGATACACTGAAGCTGAACCTATAAGGGAACAGACGGCGGACGAGACCGCTCGGGTTTTTGTCGAGCGTATAATCACCAGACATGGGACTCCAAAGAAACTACTGACTGATCAAGGCAGGAATTTCGTGTCGGCGTTGTTCAAATCCGTGTGCAAGGGTTTAGGCATACAAAAACTCCAAACCACCCCCTACCATCCCCAGAGTAATGGAATGCTGGAACGCTTTCATCGTACACTGGGAGATTCCATGGCTCACTTTGCCAGAAAAGATGGGCGAGATTGGGACCGGTGGGTCCCCTATTCACTAATGGCTTATCGCTCCATACCACATTCTGCCACGGGATTTTCGCCGAACTTCCTGTTATATGGCAGAGAGCTCCGCACTCCGGAAGGGGAATGGATAGAGCCTGTGGAAGCGTTGGAAAACGCCTTAACACAAGATGAAGCTGCAAGGATTAGGGTTCGTGTAGAACAGGCCTACGAAGAAGCCCGTGAAAGGATTAAGAAAACTTGGGCTCGCAGAACCGCGGCGGTTAACCAAGATAGGAGATCCCGAACTTTCACCGAGGGCGACGCGGTATACCTACATGTACCCGCGGTAAAACCAGGAAATTTAAAAAAATTTCATTGTCCTTGGACGGGACCATGGATAATAGTCAAGAAATGCAGTGCGGTAACATATGCAATCAGGAATGAAACCGGTGGGACCCAGGTAGTACACGTGAACCGCTTGAAACCGGCTTTTAACAGTGGTCTCAAAACGGAGTATCCAAAGGAGCAACAGTCTGAATCGGAAGATGACGATGACGAAGTAAGGGATAAGGAAAGAGACCAAGAGGACTTCTGGCCGATCCCCCTAACCGACTCTGACGAGGAGGAAGAGCCCCATCCTAGAGAAAGGGCCATTGGGAACGATTCCCTATTGGCCACTAGCTCGCCAAGAAGGGATGTAGTGGCTCCAAGCTGGTGGCCTGAGGGCGAAGCGGAGGGGCGACCAAGTATGATCCGTACGGAGGAAGATGTTTCATCGAGCGAAAAGGAGCCCTCCCGCCCGGTTACCCCGTTGGTGAACACATCGGAGGTCTCGGGAGAGACCTCGGTGGAAAATGACAGTACCAACTATCGAGACCCGACTTGGGAGGCGGATAGTACAGAGGCACCGATGTTGCCGCGCAGTCCCTACTTATTGAGAAATAATCGCCGGTCTAGCCGGGGAGGGAGAAACAAAGAGTGAGGGTGTCAGTGCGTGTCACGAGAAAGAAAAGTGTTGACCTAGGGTCAACACTTTTGGAAAACGGGGAGTGTTGTGACCGATAGACTTTTATAGCCAATGTAAATTAGCGATTGTTTACGCCGGTAATTCGTTTATTTTAGTTATTGAAGGAAAAAATTATCATTCATTGTTTAAGCCGAATAAGGGGTCTTGCGCTGACAAGTAATTATCTAACAAAGTACCCTCGTAAAATTTATTATAAAAAAAAAAAAAAAAAAAAAAGTGTAAATTAGAGATAAATATTTTTTTTTGTATTTGGTTAGTTTTATATAAAGAATTAATAATTATTGATAATATTATAAATGTTCTAAGAATATCTTGGTGTTTCAAATGTGAGTGTATTGATTTTGTTTTATGTGAAATATGCTGGAAAGTAAACAAAACAAATAACGGTGCGGGACGCCTCCGAGGCCCCGTAAGACCCTACATCCTTTATAGAGGATTAAAAGGACGGAGCACCGAGATCAGTCGCTTGCAGTCAGTGTGTGTATCCAGAGCTGGGTTGGCCAACACCCGCCGGAGCGCCCCCCCCCCTCATCTCACCACCTTACCGGCCTATGGTTTATGGGGAGCACCTCTGGTTGGAGATTTGACTTGGAACTAGTATGGATATGAGCATATCGATCATCGACTCACCGATTCCCTCCACCGGGAACCTCACAGCTGATTGACTAATCCACTATCTAGCTACGACAGGTAACCTCGTTGGACGTAGCTTCCACGTACCGAGGGTTTATGTTGTTTGTTTACGTCGTTCATCAGTTTACACCAAATAACACCAAACTATGCATACGTATAGATAAACACGGACAGTGATGTATTTATTTTGTTCTCATTCTTCGATCAGCAAACTTTAAGTTAATAAAACTCTGGTTTATCAGTTTCAAGTTTAGTAAAGTTTAAGTATTTTTTCTGTCCAATAGTTTAAGTAATTTTTCTCTCAAATAGTTTACTTAGTTTTTATCAAATAGTTTAATTATTTTTTTTATCAACTAGTTTAAGTATTTTTTTTATCAAATAGCTTAAGGATTTTTTTTTGTTTTTAATCAAATGCTATTTGTTCATTATCATTTAATAAAATGTCGGTAATCTAAATGTCAATTCCCTGTAATATTTCAGGTTCCCCTGTCCTTGGGTAATGCCCTCTCCTGGCATTAATATTTTCCCCAGATTCCTGTAAACATTTAGGGGGAGGAGGAAGAGAGAGAAAGTCGGGGGTTTACAATGAAAACTACAACTAAATAATAGAAATATAGAAACTAAAATATTTGAACGATAAAATTTAAAAAAATAAAAAAATTGAAACTCAAAGGTGATTCGAAGATGTGAGGTGAGGGCGGTTTATCGGATAAACGGAATCAAGGTTTTGGGACATTCACCTGTGGTCAGTCACCTGCTACTCCAAAGCCAAGAGAGTGTTACACCTAAGCTGCCTACTCTTCCATGTTCCATGTAAGTGAGGTAATATAACCCCCCCCCCCAAAAAAAAATAGTCCTAAGAGGAAGAGAAAAACCTTGATGCACTGTCAACGCTCACATGTTCGGGGAGAACGCCAATGCGTAGGGACATGCGCAAAGATTCACTACTCATTTGTCCTCAAGAGGCTGAATTAACCTATACTACGTACATCACCCAATGAAAAACTCATACAGTGAGCCGGGAAACTAACCCAGGGAATCTCCGCAGTTAGAAGTCCACAGGTAGGGTGGATAATAAATTTGCGTCAAAATATAAAGGAATAGAAGGAAAATTTATGAAAGAAACACCAAAGTGCATTGGGTAATATTTAAAAGTAACAAAAAAACGAGTTTCATAAAAAACATAAACCATTTAATTAGTTACAGTTCCTCTAGAATTTTATATATGAAGGATTTAGTACGGACATTTCCAAATGTCACGATTCTTCCGGTCAAATTTACAATATCCGGTCAAAACTCCACTACCGGGCGGCATCTGAACTATTTCTTAAGTTTTATCATTGTTAGACCTCTTAAGTTCGCTTTGGAGTGAAAATGTATAGCTCAGAGTCTGCAAGAGACAAGAACCCACTTTAGCCTTAAAGGTTGCTGTCGGAAAAGGATCAACAATTGTCGGGGGGCGTCACTAGGGGAGTGCCTGATCACTCTAGCCCTGGTGACAAGTGCGGATTGTTATAGTTTACAACATGGACCATGTTCCATGTAGGCGTTAATATCTGACTCCATTTATTGATAGGGATGTGTCCCGACAATAGACTGTGTTCAGGATGAGGTTCAGAGGTTCATAAAGAATAAGACCAGTTTTCAGAGTTCGGGTGAGAGATCGGCAGCGTAATAGGTACAAGTCGTCAGAGGTCTGCTAGAGGCTGTGAGGCAAGGTGCCGTCGTAGAGGTGTGGCAGAGAGAGTGTGGACCAGTGGAGGGCCAAGTGGGCTCACTCCCAGGGCCCCGGGGCCCTGGCGTATCGCGACTAGTGATAGCGGCTATCTGGATGAAGAGACTAGAAAAGAGTGAAGAGTGAGCCTGCCAGGACCAGCGGCCCTGGCGTAAAGTGACAAGTAGTGTGGCTGTGGAGACTAAGAAACAGAGTGTCTTTTCAGGGCGAAACTTACTGATATAAATATTGTACCCCCCTCCCTCGTGGAAGGCGGAGTCTGTCTGCAGGTGGTCTGTTTTATTATGCCCGTTGGTCCAAAAGGGTGTGCTTTATGATGTCCCACCTCCCGAGCTACGTGACAAAACTGTTCCTGGCATGATTTTATGACCGCTGGAACGTGACTGAAGGTCTATTTTAAGGGGCAGGTGTGGCCTACCCTAGGTTTTACTGCCGTACCCTCGATCCTCTGTTACTTGTTTACATCTGCCGATCCCTCTATGATTTATTACTAGAAGTTTACACAGATTTGCATTTCTATTATAATACATTATGAACCAGAGTGTAGGGTAATTTACATATATTTAGCGCTTTGTTACAGTTGCCTCTTAAAGAACGTCTATTAGTTTGAAGGGACTTTATAAGTATAACTGAGATAATATAAGTGTAAGTATGACAGAGACTATTTAACTGTATAGTAAATTATTTTACACATGCTGGTTAGTTATAATATAATAGAATATATCATATTTTAAGTCTTCTTTGGCAATAATTATAATTACTTGCTAAAGTAGCCGGTGCGGTGCTAAAACAGGTAATAAGGCTACGAAGTAAATCGTCCATGGTTAAGTCAAGCATGAAGTAAGTAAGCGTCGAGGCCAAAGCATGCATTTTTAAGTATTCGTTATTTTCGCCATTGCTGTATGTCTTAGGACGAATACCTATATACACGAAGCATGCAATAATGATAAAAATAAAAAAAAAAAAGAACGCGCCAGTACACTATACTGTTGACATAAGTGAAAGGTAAGTAACATACTATTTATAGGTAAGTATAAGCATCAAGACACCCTAGAGATAATTTATACTTCGTGCCATAGAAGTATTTGTGATTCAAATTTCCAACCTAAAAAAAAATAGGTAAGGTCGTCTCATGAGAGTTGAAGAATTATCGGACTCTCAAGGGACTACTTGGCAAAAAAACCTAACCTCAATTTGAAATGCCCTCTGCTAGTAAAGGGGTTGGACATAAATAGGGAAGCTAGGCACTTTTCTTTCGTCGGACCAATTAGAATTAACCAGAAAGGGGGGGGTATGGCAACATGGTTGGCTAGAAGGAAAACCCCCGGTGGGGGTGATGTTATGGCAAGTGACTTAACCTAACCGGAAGTACAACAAGCTGATTACGTCGAACTCGACATAGATACTGCAAAAGTCAAGTTATAAATATATAGTATTAATAAATACACCAAAAAGGAAATATACTTTTCATGAGCTCGATTTATGAATATAAACTGGAGCTTGAATTATGTATAGCATAAATTATCATGAACAGTCTCATCAAGATTCCTTATAAATTGCTAGATTGATATTAATAAATATTTAGTAAAGTAAAGTAAAAAAGTAAAGTAAATAAAGTAGTGATGCTACAGGAAATACAAAATAATTTGTAAATAGATTCGCCTGAGGATCTATAATTATATATAATTATCTGTAAATTTAAAGGGGCTATGAAGAAAAAAAAAAAAAAATAAAAAATAAAAAATACGAGGACGCTACAATATATACAACTATCGCAAAAAAATGTTTACTGCTCTTTATTAGGTGGTAAAACACTACATTCCAAATCCACATGGTTGTCACCCCCTACACATACGAAAGAGGAAGTGGAGTCTTTGGAAGCCCCCCACGCTCTTCTATCATCCATGTCTCCAGGTACGAGGAAATGGAGGCTGGCCAATAGAGTCACAGGCACTCAGGACCTGATTCGTTTCTCCAATCATCGAGAATCATTGGGCAATAAGTAATTGTGATAAATGATCTCATTCATACAGTATTTACAAAAAGCCCAGAGACCTCCCAAGTTCACACGGTTGTCACCTCCATTGCGTGCGAAAGATAAAGCGGAGTCTTGGGAAGTCCCCCACGCTCCTCCGTCAGCCGCGTCACTGGATAAGAGCCGGCGGAGGGTGGCCAAGAGCGCAAGAGCCACAGACGCTCAGGACATGATTGGAGAAACTGGCCATTGCCAGGACTCTCACTGTCACTTATATATAGCAGTTCACGAGGCCACTGCAGTTTTAGTCTCCGAGGAGGACTGTACGGATGAGTGGCGCAGTGCAATGACTGTGCTAGGGGATTATGGTGGTTGAATAGGTTACTATAGAATTTCATGAACTTGGAAGGAATGAGTTCAAGAATGTAGGGTATGTTTAGATCGTTATGAAGGGTTTTGTTGCTGTGGTAAATTTCTTTTGAGCTTGTAAAACAAACATGCGTGTCAAACCCTGTCAAAAGCTAACAGATAGTTAAAATCTTGACCTTTGACACTCCCAGGAATTATAGTACCTAACGTATCGTTCCCCTTTGTTCTAAAAAACCTTTCCCTATGAAATAATCGTTCTTAGGAATAAATAATGAAATCATGTAGTGTTCCTCCATAATTTTAGCTTCATAATTATATATGTATTTATGAGTGGCAACTCGCCAGTAGGGTATATTAAGATCGTTATGAAGGGTTTAGTTGCTGAAGTAATAATGGGCATTTACTATTGATCCACGGACCTTATGTATTTAAAAAAAAAAAAAAACATGGCGAGGCTACATACCCACGGGGATTGGCTGGTAATGACCGGAAGGGTCTGGAAGACCCTTGCTGACCTCGGAGCGACTCCTCGACTCCGGGCGAGCACAGGTTCAGGATATACGAGGAAACGTGTATCCGACTTATCTTGAAATATCAACTTCCCTAATGACGCGGAAGCCGGCTGATTAAAGGTTGTGCCTTGGCCAAGACAGTGCAAGGTCGGCAGAGCGCTGATATGAACCGGTCCGCGGTCCACGCTCAAGCTTCAGTATCCACGGATATGCCACCTCTGCTCCAGGTCTTCTTCCTATGCGCCGCGGTCGCCCATGGTGCCAGCAGGGTACCTCCGGCCTTCCCCGGGTTACGATCTGTCGTGAGTAATCTTGCCTCGTCTAATTTGAGGATACGTAGACATACAGACATACACAGACATATAATACCGATATAAAGACATACATAGACATACAGAAATACATAGACATATAATACCGATATAAATACATACATAGACATAGACATAGCCATACAGACATAGACATAGAATACCGATATAAAGACATACATAGACATAGAATACCGAGATACAGACATACAGACATACATAGACATAGAATACCGATATACAGACAGACATAGACATAGACATACATATACAAAATACAGATAGAAAATACAGATAGAAAATACATAGACCTAGACATACAGACATAGACATAGACATACATATACAAAATACAGATAGAAAATACAGATAGAAAATACTGATAGAAAATACATAGACCTAGACATACAGACATAGACATAAACATAGACATAGAATACCGATATAAAGACATACCGACATACATAGACATACCGACATACATGGACATATAATACCGATATAAAGACATGCAGGCATACATAGTCATAGACATACAGATATACGTAGACCTAGACATACAGACATAGACATACAGACATACATAGACATAAAATACCGATATACATACAGACATAGACATACAGACATACATAGACATACCGACATACATAGACATATAATACCGATATAAAGACATACAGGCATACATAGACATAGACATACAGATATACAGAGACCTAGACATACAGACATAGACATAGAATACCGATATAAAGACATACAGATATACATAGACATAGAATACCGATATACAGGCAGACATAGACATACAGACATACCGACATACATAGACATACCGATATACATAGACATACAATACCGATATAAAGACATACAGACAGGTATAGACATACGGACATACATAGACATATAATACCGATATAAAGACATACAGACAGGCATAGACATACATACATACATATCGACATACATAGGCATAGAATACCGATATAAAGACATACAGACATACATAGACATAGACATACAGACATATATAGACATTGAATACCGATAAAAAGACAGGTACCTTCCTTGTTATTCATAAAAAATACCATCCGATCAATCCAATTGACTATACAGCTCGGAAATGCTTAACTTAGCATCATAGCTAGGCTACCTGAGTTTTGATTTGAATTTGTATACATAAGAAAAAATTGGTTGAAATATATTAACAATTAATATATTTAAAACAAATAGATAATATAGCATTGGTCGGTTATCCGGTAGACAAAACATTAAAATGTCAGACACTTCTTGAAATATGTCTGTAATCGGATACCCTGACTTGTCTTTAAGTTTCAATGCATTTCCTAAAATTGATTTAGTAACCGTACGTTTGAGTGTAAATCATAATTTCGTTTTTTATTTTTGCGTCGGGACATTATAAGGAGAATAACAAGTCCTGTGTGATTCTCTTTATTCATACTCTTGCCTCTCTCTATAACTATGTAATCTTTGAAATTATATAATCTTGTTACATAATCTATAATTGATGGGGCACTTTTATTTTGAAAAATAGACATTTGATTGTAGCTCATATAGTAGGAGAAAAACAATCTTTTCCTTATCAATTTTATTCACAATAAGTGTGAATATGTTTAAAAAATTGTTCATTTATTGTCGTGGATTTTTTTTGTTATTGTTAAAGTTGTAACCAACAAGACTCAGATATTCGTAAAGCTGAACTCCAAATATACAAACAGGTTACAATAGGAATAATGAAAAATTAAAAAAAAAATTGATTCAAATTTTTCAATTCAAGCTGTCTGACTTCCTCATATGGACTTAATATGACTAAGACTAATTTTATGATAGATATTTCTTGTAAAATATGACATCCTAATTATGCGCTTCCAATCGCATAAAAACGTTTTTCAGAATAAATTTAAATATAATTGAAAAAATTAATAATTGCTTGTTGTCTAACCGGTTCTATCATTATTAGCCAAAGAAGAAATATTTTGATGTAAAATCAAACGATTCTCTGCTTTAGGGTCCGTTACCTCTGTTAATGTATTTTTATATTTATAATTTATAATTTTAAACATTATTTTACTTAACTATTTCTCTCCTTGATGTACTGTTTCTATTTTTTCTTTTCTAATTTGACTAGAAAGAGCTGGCAAGAGCGGCAGGCTACGACGAGACAGACGTCGAGGTCATCACCGAAGACGGGTACAGCCTCTGGATGCACCGGATAGGGAACAACCAAGGACCTCCGGTTCTCATACAGCATGGCATTCTTGTAGCCAGTGAATCCTGGATAATAAGAGGACCGCGCAAAGATCTAGGTAGCCTTTGTAGACTTTAATGCCAGTGTTTACAAGATTGTATTCTTTTTTGTGGGGGGGTTAATCTATATAAAAGAAAACTACTATAAACTCCAAATTCCTACCATATTTATACTATATATAAATACGGGATAGAGCTAGGGGGGACAATAAAAAAGCTGAGCATCAAGCGTATCCAATCCTTTCAATCAAAAGTCCTGAGAACAATAGTAAATGTCCCTTATTACGTCAGCAACAAAACCCTTCATAACGATCTTAATATACCCTACATTCTTCAACTCATCCCTTCCAAGTTCATGAAATTCCATAGTGACCTATCCAACCATCCTAATCCCCTTGCACTGCGCCACTCATCCGTACAGTCCTCCTCGGAGACTAAAACTACAGTGGCCTCGTGAACTGCTATATATAAGTGACAGTGAGAGTCCTGGCAATGGCCAGTTTCTCCAATCATGTCCTGAGCGTATGTGGCTCACGTGCTCTTGGTCAGCCTCCGCTGTCTCGTGTCCGGTGACGCTGCTGACGGAGGAGCGTGGGGGACTTCCCAAGACTCCGCTTTATCTTTCGCACGCAATGGAGGTGACAGCCATGTGAACTTGGGAGGTCTCTGTATGGGGGATTAAGACATTTATCACAATTACTTATTGCCCATTGAGGTAGATTGTAATTTTATCATAATAAAGCTGATTATATATATATATATATATTTATTTATACTATAATATCATATTCATACAGTACAAATGACTTACGATAAATATGGCCATTCGCCTGAAGAATTGGTCACCTTCCTATGTAGAAGGAGGCAATGGTCGGGAAAAGGACGAAAGGGAGCCAGAGAGCCGCAGGCGCTCAGAACTTGAAGAGAGGATACTAGCCAGTACATCTATTGTTATTTGTCTAGCGAAAATACTAAAATATAAATATTTTAATGTATTAATTATACTTGATTTACATTGTTGGGGATTTTAAAACTTTATTTTTTGAGAATCTTCTCGGAAATTCTTTTATAAAGTGTCCTTAGCTTTTAAACTGGCACTTGACTGCGATGGGATTTTATACGAACTTCGATTTTGGCAATTACTAGAAAAAAAATTCTATTTAGTAAAAGTAGAAACTATTTTTAATAATCGATCTAAATAAAAAACACGGTGTGGGAACTAATCTTTAGATCAAATGTTGGTCTTATACCGTGATGTTTATTTATTATATTAGGTATACATTTTTTTTGTTTTATATTTTAGCCTTTTTATTAGTGAAGGAAGGATATGACGTATGGCTTGGAAACCAGCGAGGAACGGTGTACAACGAATATTCTTTAACCCACAACAGATCTGACCCACAATTTTGGAACTTCAGGTAACCCTCATTTATTGTATTTTTCCCTCTATAGATATATAAGACAATATTGAACATTATGTTTTTGACAGTTCATATTTAATTAGTTAATTTATTTACAAAATACAGTAATCCTTTTCATGTTATTCTATTGAGGTTTTTTAGTGTGAAATAAAACTCTATTTCTTCTATAAAAAAAATAGAAGAAATAGAATCCTTCTGGTGACTTCACGATCCCGCGCTCATAGAACTTCTGGTCCTTATCAGCAAAAGACACAACCAAGTGCGATTTGAAGTCATCGTTATTTTTAAAATTTTTACCATTTAAGAAGTTTTCTATAATTCAAAATAAATGATAACCCGACGGTGCAAGGTCGGGGCTGTATGGGGGATGCGACGTCACTTCCCAATCAAGCGCCAATAGTTTCGTACGTGTTGCTAAAGATGTGTGCATTGTCGTGGTGTAACCAAAATATCGAGCTTCTTAACAAGTCCAAGACGTCTTATATGATTTTAAATTGTTGTTTGCGATACATTTAACTGTTTTGAAATCTCTCACAAATATAACTATTCGATTCAATTATGGCTTTTATTTTGTCATCATAAACTTCAGAAGGTCGACTAGAACGTTGGTCATCTTTCAGTGAAAATTTTCCATTTAAACCAACTCTGACACGTGGGTTTTGTTAAACAATGAACACCATGAACTTCACATATATCTTTATGAGCCTCAGCCGGTTTATTGCCTTTATGAAAATAAAAAAGTAAAATGTGTTCTTTTGCACTCCATGTTAAAGCTGACCGTAAACTGACAGTTGTAAAGAAAATTACACGGAATTTCTTTCTATAGCAACCTAAAAGTATCGACTACCAAATCTCAAAAGAAAAAAATCCTGACAATGACAAAAGAATAACGAAACAAACCTAACGGTATCTACTGGCCCAAACCGAAATCACTTTCTAGCCAATATATATAGTCATATTACAATATATTTACAAAAGTTTCTTATAGTAGGAAAAAGTAAATAAAAACTAATCCTGCTAACTTCAACTTAGCAAACTTCTCCGGACCTCTACAGACTACTTACGTTCTTCGTAACTCCGTTAACGGAACACCAAATATACGGTGTCCTAGAATTAACGTAAGATTTTATTTAAATAGAAAACACAGTTTTTAGTATTTTTGTTGTTATTTTTTTATTGAATAATAAAGTAAATAGAAAAGGGTTATTTAAGGAATAACACATCGGACAAATGGCTTCCACGACTTAGCTGGCACACACGCACTCTTTTGTCGAAATTTTCCATGACCATTTGGCATAAATGTGGTTGAATTTCGTTGATGCAGCCTTGAATTTCCTCTTTTAATGTACGGGTGGATGTGGGCTTGTTGACATACACCTTTGACTTCAAATAACCCCATAAAAAGAAATCTAAAGGTGTTAAATCACACGATCTAGGGGGCCAATTCTGATCACCGAAACGAGAGAGTACGCGACCTGGAAATGTCTCATGCAGTATTTTTATTGTTTTATAGACTGCATGGCATGTGGAACCATCTTATCGAAACCACATATTTCGGCACAAAGAACTGTTTTATCATGTCACAATTCTTGTCTACGACGCCGAATTGATGTTCCTGGATTTTCAACAACACTCTCACGCACTGCTTCGATATTGACATTTGAACGGCTTGTTTTTGGACGTCCAGTGTGTTTAATGTCTCCAACTGAATCAGTCCAGTTAATGATTGTTAACAAACCGTTAATAAACTTGGACTTGATGGATAAATAAAGGCTTCATCTCTAAACTTATATCAGCATTAAAAAACTGTTGTTGTAACATAAATAGTGTACCATTCATGGTATTCTTGTGCCCTGTACTGCGTAGTGAAATAAGCTAAAGTCATTAAAAACATAGACTTTTTAGCACAACAAATGAAGCATGGTAGAATTTAGATCTGCACTCGGCGTCAAGTGGAGCCGGTGTGGAGTGTGTACTTAATGATATAAAACCTCTTCTTTTTTTTAAGAAAAGTCTGGCCAGCAACCAACAAAACAAGAAGTTAAAAGAAACCATCAAAACCCAACTACCCATATCACCAAGGGACAGTAGCAATTTAAAAAGCTAAGAAATTATATTTTGATTTTGATGAATTTTTCCCCTACATTCTAGTTTGTAATGTCTTCCCTTTATCTGTAAATATAGTATATTTATATGAAGCCCGTTACTTTCGTTTCATTGATCTTAAGTACCATAGTCGTCATCACCTCAAAACTGAGGATGACGGCCTATTCCGTCGAAAATGAACTTAAGCCAATCTGGACATACGGAATAGAGCTATGGGGGACAGCAAAAAAGTCGAACATCAAGCGCATCCAATCCTTTCAATCAAAAGTCCTGAGAACAATAGTAAATACCCCTTATTCCGTCAGCAACAAAACCCTTCATAATGATCTTAATATACCTTACATTCTTGAACTCATCCCTTCCAAGTTTATAAAATTCCATAGTAACCTATCCAACCACCCTAATCCCCTAGCACAGACATTGCACTGCTCCACTCATCCCTATAATCCTCGTCGGAGACTGAAACGGCATTGGCCTCGTGATCTGCTATAAATAAGTGACAGAGGGAGTCCTAGCAATGTCCAGTTTCTCCAATCATGTCCTGAGCGTATGTGGCTCTCGCGCTCTTCGTCGGCCTCCAACTGGCTTGTATCCGGTGACACGGCTGACGGAGGAGCGTGGGGGATTTCCCAAGATTCCGCTTCCTTTTTCGCACGCGAGGGAGGCGACAACCATGGGGATTTGGGAGACCTCTGGGTTGTTTGTAATTACTGTGTGAATGAGCGAGTGAATGAAAATTGTACATATGGTATGAATGAAAACATAACTGTACTTTTGAAGATATCATGGCCGGTGCAAGTGAAGAAACAATATGGAGAGTAAATTGGGGCACACAGCTCGAGTGGCTTTGACGACTAACAGAATTTTTCAAATTAGCTCGGTTTCTCTTCTTATCTTACGATCTTAATATACCCGACATTCTTGAACTCATCCCTTCCAAGTTCATACCTTCCAAGCAGAATCCTCGTGATCTGCTATAAATACGTGACAGTGGGAGTTCTGGCAATGGCCAGTTTCTCCAATCATGTCCTGAGCATCTGTGGCTCTCGGGCTCTTGGTAAGCCTCCGCTGGCTGACGGAGGAGCAGGGGGGACTTGCCAAGAGTCCGTTTCCTCTTTCGCACGCGATGGACGTGACAACCATGTGGACTTGGGAGGTCTCTGGGCTGTTTGTAAATACTGTATGCATGAGATCATTTATCACAATTGCCCAATGAAGCAGATTGTAATTTTATCATGATAAAGTTGTTGGTGTATAAGCTAATATGGCTGTGGAGAGTCAGAAGGTATAAATATGAGTGAGATCACAACCTCAAATATTAATTATTACCATTTATATTTTTCAGTTTTCACGAATCAGCCTATTACGACATGCCTGCCTTCATCGACAAAATACTCCAAATACGTGGAGTTGATCAGCTATTCTACATAGGCCACTCTCTTGGTAATCTTCTTGTTTTTTTAAGGTCAAAGGTCGATTTGTGGGTATATTTGTCTAAATATAGAAATATTTAGGTCGAGTCATAAGTGACTTCCTTCCGTTTTTTTATCAGACATTTATTTTGCCCTCATTAAATAACAAAATTATACTAATTTTGACGAGTGTAGGAAGCTTTTCATGGAGTTTACCTTGCACTCTTTGCAACTGCTGAACGTATCTATCCGCAGTAATCGTTAAATTTGACTTTAACAACTCGTGGTGAATTATTCCTTGACAATCCCACCGTACACACAATAAAATCTTTTTGCCATGGATGTTGGCTTTCGGATTTGGTAGGGGTGGTTGATCCTTATCAAGCCACTGTCTTTTACGGACTATATTGTCATAGATAACCCATTTTTCATCGCCTGTTACAATCCTGTTTAAAAAAGGCTCAATTTTTACCCGTGAGAGCAGACTTGTGGCTATTGACATGCGATCTTCTTTATTCCGTTCACTGAGATTGTGAGGTACCCACACTCCTAACATGCTGACCTCCCCTGATTTCTCCAGGTGGCGGTTAACAGTTGATTGTGATGTATTCAACCTTTCTGCTATACCTCTTGTTGATTGACATGGATTTTGCTCCAATATTGCCTTTAAAAGGTAGTCGTCAAAGTCGGAAGGACGTCCCGCCCTCGGTTCGTTTTTTAAGGTCGTTTCTCCAGAACGAAATTTTATAAACCAATTTCTAACTGCCCAATCAGTTATTAGTCCTTCATCATATACACTGCATATTTTTTCAGCTGTCGCCCTAGCACTATTGCCTTGTTTAAATTCCCAAAGCATTACGTGACGAATATGTACTTTTTGACTCTCCATTTCAGAGGTTAAAAAAAAACAGTTTAACGTAACGTGTATCACACAAAACAGTTGACAAAAGACTAACTGAAGCCTCGTCTATATAGTGAAAACAAAAACTTGTTGTCATGGTAACTCATAGCGGGTAGATACGAACAATAGATTCTACTTAGCTGCACCGGAAGTTACTTATGACTCGACCTGATATCGTGGACTATTTTTCAAGTACGTCAACTGTTTGCCTCAGGTTCCACCGTGTTCCTGGCAATGGCTTCCACAAGACCGGAGTACAATCACAAGATAAGAGCTGCGGCCCTCCTATCTCCGGTCGCCTTCGCTCCTTCCTTCGACGAGATGTCACCGCTGTTCCGGATGCTGTTAAAGAACGCACAAATCATATTCGTAATAACTTTAACTTTATACATATTTGAATTGTTCTGGTTTTTTTTTTTTTTTTTCAAGGTTTCTTCTCTGCAAGTATGATATAGTCCAATTCGAGGACTCCTGTTAGCCTATAAGACCACTTTTTAGGGTTATTTTGTGAAGGTCGCTCACGTCTATACTCGGAGTTCAAAAGGGTCAGTTAGGACACTTGGGTGAATTGTGATGACTTCCTCTTGGTCAGGGTTTTTTTTTTTTTTTTTCTGATATTAGAACTAAGAGGTCGGTAATGACATTCTTTTCTCCAAAGTCCATGTTTTGTCTCTTAGGCCACTCTTTTCTAACCGAGTGGTGTATTTTGTCTCTGCTATCTCAGAGGAACAAGAAGGAAGTATATTTGACGCGGCCACTTTGCTGTCCAAGGAGAAAGTTTACCATTTTTAAGCCCACTCATATCTGATAAATATGTTAGGATGGACTTTGATCAGATGCTTATACATCATTATTATCATTTCTCGTTGCATATAAGTATTTGATCTATGCAGGTATAAAAGTAAAAATATTGTTGTCTTTTGTTATTGGAGCTTATAGCAACAATTATCATGTTATCGCCAGCGGGTTTTCTTTTTTGTAATTTTGTATTTTAGTAATTAGAAATAATAATCTGATTTTTCATTCATCCCCCCCCCAAAAAAAAATGGGAAAAATACGTCTAATTCTAGGGACAATAAACAAAAATCTATTAATTTATAAAATAAAAAACACCCTGTTACCAAATCAAATAAACATAGAAAAAAAATTAAAATTAAATTATCTATTTACTAGACGTAATATACACGTTAAACGTTCCCTGTTTATTTAGTTAGTGAGAAGTATTGCCTTATTCCAGGGCGGGCTTAATCTGACGAGACAGTACGAGTTAGGCTTCAGGTCAACGGCCAGCATCAAGTCCTTGGAAGGGATCTGTGGGCCTAAGTCCACCATCCAAGTCCTCTGCCTAGATCTGTACGGTCTGTTGGCAGGCGAGCACAGGGTCAACATAAATAAGGTAACCATCATCACGTACTAAGGTAACTAACGTCACGTACTAAGGTAACCAACGTCACGTACTAAGGTAACCAACGTCACATACTAAGGTAACTAACGTCACAGACTAAGGTATCCAACGTCACGCACTAAGGTAATCATCGTCACGTACTAAGGTAATTATCGTCACATACTAAGGCAACCAACGTCACAGGCTAAATTAACCAACGTCACGTACTAAGGTAACCAACGACGGACTAAGGTAACCATTTTCACGTACTAAGGTAACGCATTCACTAAAGTAATTGCTATCCAGGACTGAAGTATCAGCGTTATGAAGTCTTTTCCCCATTTTATTTCAAATTTTCATTTCACATTAGTTCATATTACTATGATTTCCAGTAGCCGAATTCTTTACGGAAGTAGAGTACAATTTGTACCTCGTCAACTTGTACACTCACTAGCAGACCACAGCTTTTTCTATTTGAGTAAATTAATCAAATATGTTCAGGTAGTCAGTAGATTACTTTATTAAATGCTACCTTACAACCACTCTTGCTTTGGCGATGACTAACTAATTATTTCCGAGATACCTCCCAAACATCTAACACGACACCAAATGGTTAAATCGAAAATCAATTTGGCTATGCAGGTATTCCTGATTCCATCCGCCTTTTTAGGCATTCCACACCCTATATCCTTCTCATACATCCTTCAAATGAGGGACTCCCCTTAGTGAAATCAGCCCTAAATAATTTTCCAACATCCTATTTTTTATAAGTTTGAGAGCTAAGGAAAAAAAAAAAAAAAAAAAAAAAAAAAAAAAAAAAAAAAAACTTGCCGGTTGATTAATTAATGTATTATTTCCGGACCAAAGCTATTCTTTCTGGCAAGATTTTTCAGCCTCCTTATTGTTATTTTGTTAGTTTTGAAGTATTTTTTTAAAGAGAAAGCAGCTATCACTGCAAAAAAAACAAAAAAAAACCTGTCTAAAAGTGTTAAAACCTAACTGCTCCTGCTTTTGTAAATCAAAAAGCAGAAAAAAATCAGAAAATATTTAAGCTAACTATATCCTAGACAGCTTCTTCTTCCATCATTTTAACCTTCGAGTACCACCATGTTGAATACTTATATTATTTGTCATGTCGTAAAGCTTTCGAATTCTAATCGTTATTGAACTCTTTTTCAGAAAGACTACGGTGTTTACATGACCTATTTCGGAGCTGGAACATCGACCAAGACTTTGTACCATCTCTCACAACTATTTCGTACAGGTAAACCAACGATGAAATACAACATTGAAAGAAGAGACATTATTTAAAATGCATGCATTGGGATTCCATGTGGTCTCTTATGGTATTATAGCAATTGCTAGTTTTGACTGGAAAAACTTGCTACTCATTAATGACTAGGCTAAGTATATAAAGGGTTTTTTATATTCTGCCCATTTTGAAGACTAGGTTTCAAATGTAAAATCCTTTACGACATTTTTGTTAGAATTTCGCACCGAACTGGATCTATTTTGTGTTTTCGTATAAATTGAATTTTATTTCATTCAGTTGGCCAATTATTTATATTTCAAAACTTCATACTTTATTATGATAAAATTACAATCTGCCTTATTCGTATCATATTTACAATTTTCATTCACTCGCTCATTCATACAGTATTTACAAACAGCCCGGAGACCTCCCAAATCCCCATGGATGTCACTTCCCTCGCATTTGAAAGAGAAAGCAGAGTCTTGGGAAGTCCCCCACGCTCCTCCGTCAGCCGCGTCACTGGATACGAGCCAGTGGAGGCTGACGAAGAGCGCGAGATCCACATACGCTCAGGACATGATTGGAGAAACTGGCCATTGCCAGGACTCCCACTGTTACGCATTTATAGCAGGTCACGAGTATTTCAAAACTAAATTAAACAATTTAAACCCAATTAGCACTAAAGTTATTTTGAAAAATAATAATATAAAGTCCTTGCGATTGTTTATTGACTCAATAAACAAAGCGCTGTGCTATTTAGGGAATTTCGACAAAATAAAAGATACAGTGTCCAAGAAATTATTGACATTACAAAGTCTAAAAGCTTGTTTATTGACAAAACTATTCATGTAGGATTCACTTTTGTATTGGTCAACATATCACTTAAAAAATTCAAAATGATTATTCTATTATAGATTCTCATTCGAATCTATTCACATATTAGTTTTATATTTCCTGTAGCGCCGCTACATTATATAGGTGACGTATAAAAGTTGTATAAGTAATTACATATGATACACATTATACTTCACTTCTTTGAAAAACTCTATAAGGTGATGGGACTCACCTTTTTGATAAAAAACTGACTTACATACTAATTCATAACCTGATTTTTCCCCGAGAGTCTGTTGCCATCGATGCGGGAGGGGTGGTGGGGTCGTAGTGTTAAACACTGGGTTTGTCAGGTGCTGCGTACCAGCTATAAACACAACAAACTAGAAATGAACTAATCAGCCCTTGTTGAGTGAACTAAGGTGATTTCAATTTTTAGCTGTTCACCTCACAGGATATTCGGAAACTTCGGGAAGGCTTGGCTCTGCAAAGGTTACCTGGGAAGGGAGAATTGTCAAACAATTGATGCGATGCTTAAGGGAGAACCAACACAAATAGCTCTACTTGGATGGGGACTTCGCCTAATGATGCGTCCTCGTTCTCAAACGCGTTGTTCAACATTTACTGAACGGGAACGGTAGAAGTTTCAACTCAGATGACGAATTTAATATTAATATATTACGCAGGCCTCAAAGAAACAAAAAAACTTTTGGTGCCTAGGATTTTACTGATTTAAGCTATATTTGGGGCGCTCAAACTAAATATGAAATCAGTTTTTATCTATGTGCTCTACTTGTTTAGACCAGAGTTTTTGTTTTTTTTAACGTGCAGTTCCAAATAACATATACAAGGATTGGACCCTGCATATTTGCCTCATTATCACCCTGCTGTCAACTCCTGAACGTTTCAACCAGGACGAGTTAAGCGACCTCAACAGAGAACTCAACCTGTCAAAAGAAGATTCTGAATTACTGGTTTCCTAGACAAACATTTGCTGGAACAAGGAACCAAAATTACTTTTTAACGAGCAAGAGAAAAGGGTCTGCTAGCCTTCTTATCTCAAGAAGACAAGGTATTTTGTCACGAAATTAGAGGACTCCTGGAAAAATGGGTCTTCCTGACTATTTTCCAGATAATTGACGCCTATTTAATGACAGCTCAAAGCGAAGTTTGAAATGTCTCGCTCTACACAATGGGAATAAATTTGGTCCAATACCAATTGCTCACTCAACAAAAAATAATATATCAGCTTGGTCTTGGAGAAGATAAAAGTATCATTTGTCTTTGTCGGGGGTTGTCACTAGGGGAATGCCTAATCACTCTAGCCCTGGTGACAAGTGCGGATTGTTGTAGTTTATAATTTGGACCATTGTTCCATGTCGGCGTTATCTGACTCCATTTTATAATAGGTATGTGTCCCGACAATACACGATGTTCAAGAGAAGAGGTGCAGAGGTTTCATAAAGAATAAGTTTTCAGAGTTCGGGTGGGAGACCGGCAGCATCACAGGTACAAGTCGGCAGAGGGTCTGCAAGGAGGCTGGAAGGCAATGTGCCAGACGCAGAGGCGCTAAGGAGAGAGTGGGTGAAGAGGAGTCTAATAGACTGACTTCCAGGGCCAAGTGGCCCTGGCGTAAAGCTACACCGGGTAACTGCGGATGAAGAGAGATAGAGAGTAGAAGACTGAGTTCCCGCGCCTGGTGGCCCGGGGGTAAAGCGTCCGAGTGAAGGCGGGAAGACTGAGTGGGATTTTGGGCTAGAAGCACCTGTATTAGATAGTATTTTCCTGCTTGGTGGGGGAAGCGTGTAAGTGAGGAAATGTGCACACCTGCGACCCATTACGTGCCCCTCGACCCCTAAGGGACTGTTTTACGACTCTTTATGTCCTTCCAGGTGGCACACCCTCTCAGGTTTATTGTTGACGACCCTCGACCCTCTTGTGACTTGTTTTACGACTGCCGGTCCCACGCGTGGTTTATTACTAGAAAAAGCTTTTACCTTGATTTACATTAAATTACAATACATTATATATGCACCAGAGTATAGGGCAATTTAACTTATGTAGTTAGCGGTCGCTACAGTCTTGGTCCTCCTTGCCTCTTGTGCCTCTGGGATAGCATATCGTCGTATTTCAGGAATATAGCCATAGGGATAGTCCTCATAGTGTCTCCTAAATTTTCAGGAGAACGGTACAAGTGGCTGCCTAAATAGTGTACCTTAATGTTATGGGGAAAAATTCACAAGTTCAACATAGTTTTCAGCTTGCATTTATCCAGAAAATTTACAACTGCAGCAAATGGAGGCTTTTCGTTGAATTTACTCAGGCAGGATTCTTAATGAGTTGTCTTATTTGTAGGCCGTCAAATATTACTGCTTTAATTTTTTCCGTACTCAACCGATCCGTTCTTATTAAGAGACTTTAATAACTGCTTCATAAAGCTTTATATACAGTGGAGGAAAGATGATTTTCCCTCGTTCAACTAAGTTGTCATTAATGACATTCTTTTCTCCAACGTCCATGTCTCTTAGGGCATTCTTTTCTAACCCAGTAGTGTGTTTTGGCTATATGAATAATTAGTGCGGCCACTTTGCTGCCCAAGGAGAAAATTTACCATTTTTAAGTCCACTCTATCTGATAATAATACGAAAAAAATACGAATGTGTTGAGAAAACTACCTCTGTTCCAAAGATATTTTATGAATGTTTGATGATGTTTAACCATTTTTATTTGTATTTTAGGAGAATTTAAACAGTTCGATTTTGAAAATAAACAGCAGAACCTACTGGCGTACAACAGCTCAGTTCCGCCGACTTACGACCTCGGCCAAGTGACTGCACCTGTCGCACTCTACTGGGGCTACAACGATCCATTCCTCTCGGAAGAGGTGCGTATACTCTGAACATATATAATCTGAACAATAAATAAATTACATAATTTTATCAGTTTGGTAACAACTACGAAAAGTGGATACGAACAAATGTAAGACTTACAGTAATCGGCATGTTGAAAATGCATGTATTTATTTTCTTTGCCTAGTCTCGGGTCCTGATAGTTAGTTTCGAATTCATGGGATCAATTAAAACCTTGAACAATTCATAATAATCGCACATTGATTTAATTGGAAAAAGGTTACTTTTTATTTATTTATTTTTTTCACTCACGTAATTCAAAAACCACTAATTTCATTTTATTAATTAAAAGCCAGATGTTTTGTTCTTATTATTTTACTTTAATGAATTTATTAAAAGAGAAAAAAAATTCAAGATTATAATATTTGTTTGTATCGACATGTAGTTGTAATATTAGGAGTTGATGTTGTTGACGTGTTATCAAGTAAGAAGGTGCAATCTGATGCGATCAGCATCGGGTTTGTTTGTGAACCGATCGTATCACGAGTGTCGTCAACGAATCACCGGGCCAGTCCCATGATATTTGTTGGAAGAGGTCACACTGAAACTTCGTCGTATGATGACCCATCATTACCTCTACATCGATGCCTTCACACCTAGTGGAAATCAACCACCACAACCACTTTACCGATTGTTTGTTAGGTAGAAGATCGAGAAGAATGTTTCTTCTCATTTTGGATTTCCGGTAAGCGGTTATTTCGTTTTACCGCACAACAAAATGATCAACTCACGCCCTCCTTCTACCTTCAAGAATAGAAGCCCATTGACTATCTGTAATATTTATCACAATATTGTAAATTTAGTATATTAATTTTTTTAATGGTATTAGTAGTTTATAATTTCATTTCTCATTTATCAAAGCGAAGGGATATATATATATATTTCAGGGGCCGGCATATGGAGGAAAGATAAACCAGAATCTGGGATTTCTATTCCTTTAGGTAGACACACCTCGGTCTTTCAGGCCGAAGTGATGGCGATCAATGTCTGTACCCAAACCTTAATTGGGGAGGGTGTAAGAAACAGACTGATCACAATTTTCACGGATAGCCAGGCAGCCATTGGCGCCCTGAGAAGCTATACGACCAGATCTTATTTGGTTGAGGAGTGTAAAAACAACTTAAACACACTCTCGCTAGCCAATAAGGTTAGAATCGACTGGGTGCCAGGACACACAGGCATCACAGGCAATGAGAAGGCAGGTGGCCTTGCAAGGGTGGGCTCAGAACAGACACCTCTTGCACCTGAACCCATATGTGGTATCAGCCTCAGCTACGCTAAAAGGCGTATAAAATTAGCTTTAGAGGACAAGGCAAGACTTTCTTGGAGAGAAACTAAGAAACAGGAACACTCGAAACTGTTTCTTAATGGACCCTGTAAGAGAAGAAGCTCAGCACTTCTATCAATGGACAGGTGGACACTCAAAAGTGTGACAGGACTCTATACAGGTCACTGTCGGTTAAATAAACACCTCTTTAATTTGGGGATAGTGGGATCACCAATCTGCAGATTCTGCAAGAAAGAGGGAGAAACGGCACGTCATATAATATGTGACTGTGATAACTTAGCTAGAAGGCGATACCTTCACTTTGGTAGTGATCGCATTGTAGACCCCAAACTATGTGAACTGATCGATCCATTCAGTATCCTCAGATTTGCAAAGGCCGTGGGCCTGTCACATATATAGGACAGGGACATGGACGGCGCACAATAGGTCTCAGTGAGGCCGCGGTGCACAAATGCCGGAACAAATAATAATAATAATATATATTTTATTTTATTTTTCATTCTATTTATCTGTTACTAACCATGTGACTAACATTAGATTTAGTTCATATATTAAATTTCAAATAAGTGTAATTTCTTAATTTCGTATTATATATATTTTGCCATTTTATAATTTCATTTTTTTTTTAATATACTTTGTACGATATTACCTCAAATTTCATTTTCTCGTTGTAATCAATCTTGTTGCTTTTTTCTCTTGCTAACCCATAGTTTTTTTGGGGGTGGGGGGGAATGAAGGCACCCATTGTCGGGCTTTTTATTGAATTTCACAACCGATGATTTGCACGGGATAAAAGATTGGTGAATTATCACTACTAGCCCCTTCTTCCTCATATTGAATCAATAAAACATTAGAAAAAGTGAGAGATTAAATCGAGAATACAAGAAAGTACCTTTGCCGACCTTCCTATAACTTTTGCCCCACCGATAAAAACCCAGGGATAACCATTGACCAAACCCTACCCATAATCCATATCTCATGTTTCATGCCTCCCAAATTTCCCGTTGTTAACCAGGTACCCTGAAACTATTCCATCGTTCACCTTACACGTCAACTCCTTGTATCCTCCCTCACTTCCACGCCGAGTTCACGAGTCCACGGGTGGGGGGGGTCTTACCCACCTCCCGTCAACAATAATCCCTCGATTGATTTCTTTTCCAAACCATCAATTCTCATCACACTCCTCATATACATACAATATACTACAATTCTCATCACACTTCTCATATACATACAATATACTACAATTCTCATCACGCTCCTCATATACATACAATATACTACAATTCTCATCACACTCCTCATATACATACAATATACTACAATTCTCATCACACTCCTCATATACATACAATATACTACAATTCTCATCACACTCCTCATATACATACAATATGCTACAATTCTCATCACACTCCTCATATACATACAATATACTACAATTCTCATCACACTCCTCATATACATACAATATACTACAATTCTCATCACGCTCCTCATATACATACAATATACTACAATTCTCATCACACTCCTCATATACATACAATATACTACAATTCTCATCACACTCCTCATATACATACAATATACTACAATTCTCATCACACTCCTCATATACATACAATATACTACAATTCTCATCACAATCCTCATATACATACAATATACTACAATTCAAATCCTCAGTCTACTCCCGGAATACAAGATTCCGTCACTCTCTTTTTTACTTTTAGTCCTGCGCACAAAGCATACTCTCTGAAATTCTCTACCCCATAATATCCGCCATTTTCTATCCTTACAGACCTCATCATCCAGTCATGCGCTTACTAGTAAGGGAACCATTTATTCTTGAATATTTATTTTCATACTTTTATTCTTTGCACTTATATCTTACTGACTTCTTCATATTGTTTTTTTTTCTTACTTTTGTTTGTTTTTTACTTTATTTACTGCATTTAAGCATTATTTTATATAATATTTTTTTTATGTAATGTAATATGTTTGGTTCTCTTTGGTTTGCCAGAAATTAATTTCTTACTTCTACTTCATTGTTATTCATAGGGGACTTTGTCCCGAAATAAAAATTGTTTTCTGTCTATATATTCTTGATCAGTCTCCGAGCCAAGTCTGGCAAATCCAATATGGGACTGTACAATGCCACGGCCACACAAATCTTCACAATAAATATTTAAATTAAATCTATTTCATTCGAATTCAAAATATCACTATAGTATATATTGTGCTAATTTTACTTTTGCAAAACTGAATAAGATCAAAAACTTAGAAGTTAAAATAGTCTACAAACCCTCGTGCATTTTCTATTGCCACGGCTTCATAAATCTTTCTAATACTATATACAGCAATGAGATATGTTTTTGTTTCCTCTTCCAGTCGGTGTCGAGGCTAGAGGCCGCCCTTCCAAACCTGGTCTACTCCAAGGCGGTTCCTGACCCTCTGTTCACTCACCTCGACATGTTCCTTGGAGAGAACGCGGACAGGGTACTCTTTCCGGACATCATCGACCTCTTCGCTTCTTTCTCGTACCTGCTGTGAGCCCGTCTGTCCGATAGAACCATTCGAAACATGGTCCTGGCTCCATTGATTTTAAGACTGAATAAAATATAGTAACTGTTAACCTGTTATTGCATTGCTTGTTGTTGAATCTGTGATATATTTATGATGTTATGTTATTTATGATACGTTTTCAGGATTTCATTTTATATAGTGGTATCTACATCGCAAAATAAATTGACAATATAAAAAGTGTATAAGAATTAAAGTTGTTGTTCATTAGTTGAGAGTTTTTTTTCACTAGATTATACCATCTCCTTCAGCCATTTGTAACTGGCTTGATTGAAACCTCCCTACATTTTCCTGTGCAGTTCCAGACAAAGGCTAACCTTGTCAGGTATCGTCAATCCTTAGATACATCACTTTTTTTGTTGTTTTTTTTTGCATATCCCCTAGTTACAAAATTAATTTATGTTACAAAATATAGATTCTACAAACGAATCTATTTACAATTGCTTCATTACAATTCCTGTAGCTTGGCTACATTTTATAGAAAATCTCTACTAATACGTTATAATAGGTTTTATACTAATAGTGATCTGCATTGTACAAAAGTATAATAATGTACAATATACATTAATGAACTGAATTTATTAAAAGTGACGGGGCTCACATTATTTATCATAGACTTAAAACTAACTTACATCTCACAATAAAAACTTAAACTAAATCTTAACCTAATTTTCCCCGACATCGATCTGGGAAGGGTGTTGGGGTCATAGTGTTTGTGACGAGTCAAAAAAAACTTGATGTGTCTGCGGTGGGTGAACTCACCCACCGATGGCACACTAAGCAACCAACGGCTGCAGGTAGGCGTTCTTTAACCTCTCGAGAGAGGTATGTCAGACCACTTTTCGCATGATCCCTGTGATGACGGGTCGTCACTAGGGGGGTGCCTGATCTCCCTAGCCCTGGTTACAAGTGCGGATTGTTCGATTTAATAACCTGGACAATGACGGCGTTACTATCTGATTCCATTATGATAGGTATATGCCCCGACAATACACTATGCTCAAGAGAAGAGGTACAAAGGTTACATAAAGAATTACTCAAGTTTTCAGAGTTCGAGCGGAAACCAAGCAAGCGTCACCAAGTAAAGGTCGTGAGAGACTCGCGAGAGAGACTGACGAGGAGACTGATTAACAGGGCCAGGGGGCTGCCTTAAGTATCCTCTCTACTGGGGGCTGCAAGGGTCTCGGCCGGTGGTTGGGGGCTGCCCACACCTGTGGTGATGTACCCACGCTTAATTACCCGGCCCCTTGCCCCCTGGAGGTAGAGGCTGCAAAAAATTGTTAATGTTTATGACTGTTTATGACTGCCAGCTGGTGACCCTTTCTCGTGTGACTTAGTTGGCTTCCGCCTTTTATTGCTTAACACCTGACAGCCAGCTGGTGACCCTTTTTCGTGTGACTTAGTTCGCTTCCGCCTTTTATTGCTTTACACATTTACAATGATTTATATTTGTTTATAATACATTTAGTTCATGTTATTTTACTTTTGCTTACAATATATATGCAATAGAGTATAGTGTGATTTATCTTATGTAGTTAGCGGTCACTACAATCCCATTCTGGAATTGTTGGAGACATTTGGCTGAATTGTCAGTCGAGTAAGTACATCGCGGGGCACCGTACATCAGAGCTGGCCGGAGGACACATTTATAGATCATCATGTTGAGACGTAGAGACAAGTTTGGTGAAGTTAGCAAGTGGTGAAGCCGGTGAGACTTTTGTAGTACTTTTTCTATTTTGTTGATAAAATGAATAGAGAAATGGAGATGCCTATCCATTTTTATACCCAGATAGTACATTGAGAAAGCTGGTGAGTTATCTTGCCCTACTATGCTATATGATTTTGGCAAGGCTTGTTTCCCCTTTTGGAGGGAGAAGATTACGCAGTCGGTCTTCCCTGCGTTAACACTGATGTTTAACGCATGGGGACCGGAACAGATAAATTTTTAACAAGTTTTTGTTTTTAATCAATGATGTAATCACCCTCGTTATCAGCAACCTTTTGCCATCTAGTGCGCAAATTTTCAATGTCTCGTCGATCAAAATCAATTGGTTTTTGAGCAAATATCTGGAGATGGCATTTTGGACATCATCCAAATTTTGAAATTTTTTGCCACTACGAAAATGTAGCAATCGGAATAAATGGAAATCCGATATCGGGTGAGTATGGAGGTTGAGGCAATACCTCCCAATCCAATAATTTTTTCCAGGGTTCTTGCGGAAAAAATAGGCGCAGTGGGGTCTTGCATTATCGTGTTGCAGAATAACGCCATTTTTATTGACAATCGCTGGGCCATTTTCAATTAAAGATTGATTTGCTCGATCCCATTGTTCACTGTAAGGATCTGCATTCACAGTTTTTCCAGGTATCGGCGATGAACGACCCCGCGAATACTCCACCAAACATACAAAAGCGCCTTTTTGGAGTGTAAACCTGGCTTAGCTGTGCCGATTCATGCGGAGAGAGATTTTCGGATTATCATAGAGGACCCATTTTTCATCTCCAGCCTCACCCACCATACTCGCCCGATGTTGCGCCATCGGATTTCCATTAATTCCGATCGCTAAAAATTTGAAAATTCGGATGATGTCCAAAATGCCATCTCCAGATATTTTGCTCAAAAACCAATTGATTTTGATCGATCAGGGATTGACATTACTTTTCGGTCCCCCTATTATATTAGTATAGTATATTGTATTAGTATACCTCTGACGTGTCCTCGACTGTTCCAGAACGGGCTAGGACTTAAGCCTCCACTTATCTTCTTTTCCCACTGTCTATGGCTATAATAAATTTATATTGTCCCTGCCTGCAAGATATCCCTGCTTCCTTCTCCTTTGCTGAGAAGGTGATATCCGAAGTGATTTCGTCCCAGTCTGTACTCTCGACTAAATTGCCTTCATCCCCGGCTTCCTGTGGAGAATATTTCCTCTCCGGCTCATTTCTTTTACAAATCATAAATTCCAAATACCCTAAATAGGATGGTACTTCCTACAATTTAAATCCTACATCCTTTCACGAAACATTCAACCCCGTTCATCTAACCTTCGCATAATTACGCATCGTTCAAATGGTCCTTTTAGTCTTGTCCACTAGTTTCTTTTAATTCCATTCCTCTCCCTGTATCCGAGTTATTACGGTACTTAGGCTTCTATCTCGACAAACGACTGAGCTTACCCACGTACGAGAGTACCCACTAAAAAGACAAGAACTAAACAGACGCTTTGGACAACTGTACAGACTACTTCAAAAGAGATCCCATCTCTCAAAAGAAAACAAATTACTAATTTAGAAAGTTATACCTAAGCCAATATGGACTGCTATAAATGCGGAACAGTGGGAGTCCTGGCAATGGGCAGTTTCTCCAATCATGTCCTGAGCGTCTGTGGCTCTCGCGCTATTGGTCAGCCTCCACTGGCTCGTATCCGGTGACGCTGCTGACGTAGGAGCGTGGAGGACTTCCCAAGACTCCGTTTCCTCTTTCGTATGCGAGGGAGGTGACAAACATGTGGATTTGGGAGGCCTCTAGGCTGTCTGTAAATATTGTATGAATGAGCGAGTGAATGATGAATTGTAAATATGGTATGAATTAGAGCATTTATCTTAATTACTTATTGCCTAATAAGGCAGATTGTAATTAAAAAAAAAAAAAAAAAAATGGTCCTTTATTCCCCGAGCCGCAAACCTCTGGAATTACCTTCCTATTTTTATTCTTGATCCTCCTTCACTTCCTAATATATTCATTTTAATTATTCTAAAGTAACTTACTCCCAGAATAAAATTTGTTTTTCACTCGGTCATTCATATTAATGTAAATAAAATTTGAATCACAGATTGAATACAATATTGTATGAGGATGAGGTCATTTATTACAATTTTTATCTACAACCACCGCCTGAGATGTGGGGCTGGGGTGCCTCAGTGGCTCTGACTATTTTCTATGTCCTTGGTTCTGCTCTCTCGGAATCGCATCAGTGGACTGAAGAAATTAGTTTGAATACACGACAGAACGGCCTTGATGACCTAATGATTTTACGCCAAAATAAACCCAACCAATCCATTAGAGTAGATTGTTTGAAATAAGGTTTATTATTAAAAAACAAATCTTCATGCGACTAGTGCAAGGTAAATTGAGGAACTATCAGTTTATAGGTAATTAGGGTTATTAAAGCTCATTCAGTCAAGGTTGTACACTTTTTTTTTATGAGAAAGCAATCTTCATTCATTCAAACCTGTCTTGACGAACAAGGCGTCGATCGAGGAAAACAACATTTTAGGTAACTTCCTTCACAGGGGGGGGGGGGAAAGAAAATTACCTCTTCAATCCGGATATGATTGGACGATACACGAATGGACTCGATCACACTGCCGGTGCTAAGAGGACCATGACTTTTCCACTAACCTCGCTTCCTGTCAGGAAACAGACCGGATGTTCGATAATTATCAATTTGGGATTAAAGATCATCCATCACAGATTGATTCATTAATCAATTAGATTAGATTCGTTACCTGACCCAAAGGGTGAGGCTCTACATTCATTATTGCACGAGGTCAATTTCGCATGAAGAATACAATGGAAACTTTATTTTGGGAACACGATGAATAACAATATGACGCGTATAAATTAACTCAATAGTAACTAACATAAAATAAACGGTTCATAACAAAGAGGAAATAAATAAGTGAACAAAAAACACAATATTCTGGGGCATTGTACCCCAAGACGTACATATTTGATAACAACAATGAACAAAAAACACAATATTCTGGGGCATTGTACCCCAAGACGTACATATTTGATAACAACAATGAACAAAAAACATAAATGAGTAAAATTAAAAAAAAACATAAAGAAATAATAAGAATTTTTTTGAGGGGGAAAAGATCTTGAATGATTGCTGGGATTAATCAAGAATAAATAAACACATTACCTTCACCCTCTGCCGCAAGTCTTGTCCACTAGTTTCTTTTAATTCCATTCCTCTCCCTGTATCCGAGACAGTACGGTACTTAGGCTTCCATCACGACAAACGGCTGACCTGGAACCCACATACGAGACTAAAAAGACAAGAACTAAACAGACGCTTTGGACAACTGTACAGACTACTTCAAAGGACATCCCATATCTCAATGAAAGAAAATAAATTACTAATTAAAAAGTTATACCTAAACCAATCTGGACATACGGAATAGAGCTACGGGGAACAGCAAAAATTCGAACATCAAGCGTGCCCAATCCTTTCAATCAAAAGTCCTGAGAACAATAGGAAATGCCCCTTATTACGTCAGCAACAAAACCCTTCATAACGATCTTAATATACCCTACATTCTTGAACTCATCCCTTCCAAGTTCATGAAATTCCATAGTAACCTATCCAACCACCCTAATCCCCTAGTCATTGTAACGCACCGCTCATCCCTATAATCTCCTCGGAGACTAAAACGGAATTGGCCTCGTGACCTGCTATATATGCGTGACAGTTGGAGTCCTGGCAATGACCAGTTTCTCCAATCATGTCCTGAGCGTATGTGGTTCTCGCTCTCTTCGCCAACCTCCATTGGCTCGTATCCGGTGACGCGGCTGACGGAGGAGCGTGGGGGACTTCCCAAGACTCCGCTTCCTCTTTCGTATGCGAGGGAGGTGACAAACATGTGGATTTGGGAGGCCTCTGGGCTTTTTGTAATTACTGTATGACAGAGCGAGTGAAAATAGTATGAATGAAAACATTTATCACAATTACTTATTGCCCAATGAGGCAGATTTTAATTTTATCAAAAATAAATAATGTTGAATTATGCATTGTTAGATTGGGAGGAGATGTGGCTCTGTTAAAGTCTAGATTTAAAGACTGGGAGAGTAGATTAACGACGAATATCGATGGGAATATAGCTACAAATGTTCGTGGCACAGATAAGAAATGAACGGTCAAAGGAAGCCGATTTGTGCGTAGGGAAATGCAGGTAGGAAGAGTGGGATTTTATTGCTGATTTGAATCAGACCTGCGACTTAAGAAAACCCCACAAGAAAAAGTCTAACAGGGTCAAATCGCACGATCTCGGGTGCCAGTTCACATCAACTCCACGTGAGATGACCACACGTCGTTGTCTATGGTCGTTTACCTTCAGCTCCTGGATCAGTTGAATTTTGTACGGGTGATGGCCCAAGTCACGACGCAAAATTCGCCAAGTTGTGGTCTGTAAAAGACCGAGTTCTTGTGAGCGACGAGTTCCTGCACACTCTCACGGACAGCGGCGATTTTTTCGGCAGATCTTGCGTTTCGTCAACGTGCGGGTATTGGTTGATTGTTTACTGAACCAGTGGACTCAAATGTATCCACCACACTGCGACTAGTCTTCTCGGTAGGACGGTTATGGCGACCGTGGAACGTTTCCCGAACAGAACACTCATATTGATAAAACAATTTTATCATCTGCACGTGTTGTTGAACGCTATATCCATCCATAGTGATTTGGCAAAACAGACTGAATAAATGACAGCCAATTTTACAGATGGTAGCTTCAACAATATAGCCACTATCAACTGTCAAAGTTTGAAAGTCCCTATTGGAAGACGCTTTACAAGGAGGACTATGAGAATTAATGGTTTTTGGAACAGGTATGAACCAAGTACTAACAATCTTACTGTGCAGTTTATGACTTGCTTTAATATGAGCCCACGTCCTATGATATTAAGGTACCTTCAACGACATGTTCATCGAAATATGCAGGTATATTTAGTATACGTACAACCGCTAAAAATTTAAATCTTTTTTTTTTTGGCCGAATTTAACTTCTTCTAAAACAGGATTAGTTGTGTATTTTTTGTATTTCATTTTATCATACTGTTTGTTTACAAAGAGATAATACTTTGTTTATGTTAAACTTTTGAGATAATATTCAACACTTTGTACATTAGCCTTTTATTTATAACTAAAAATACATGTAATAATTCATTCAAAAGCTTCTCTTGAGTGGCTAAAGACACTAAGATGCCGTCAGTTTTCAGAGTGAAGTCTCTGAAGCAGAAATGGTCCCAGAGGAAATGCAGCGCGCCCCTCCAGGTAAAACTACTTTAAGACATTACATTATTCGACAGAGGGCTCTCATAATGGTGTGGATGTTAGCACAGATATATTCGCGATAGGAATATTCTGGGTTTGAATACCAACATGGAAGTCAATTTATTTCACCCCTGTAAATAGAAGTGTTGATATCTACCCATTAAAAGACACTTAATATGGTAAATGTTGCATTGGAAAATTTCTTGTTGTCTGTCTAATTTTTTTTTCTTTTCTTTTTTAAGAGAGAGTGAGAATTCCTTTGTTTCGTTTTAGATTACATGGGCTTAAGACATATATTTGCTAAGCAAAACAATAGGTAAAACTAAAATACCGACTTATTTTAGTTGAAAGACTAATTTCTAGTGGTTTTGTAAGGATAAAATGAATGTTTTTATGAATCAATATGCAGTTTTCAAGAAACCTTTGAGTGCTTATAAATTATTTATTATGTATAAGTTATATGATTATAAGTTATAAATAAAGTCAATGTCAGTGGTGCCATATAGTCGGGAGTTTGTCGTGAGCCTAGATGAATTTGTTATTACTCTTACAAAATTATTCTGTATTCTAAAATACAAAAACTGTAGAAAACAAATTGCTAATTTACAAAGTTATACTTAAGCCAATCTGGACATACGGAATAGAGCTATGGGGGACAGCGAAAACGTCGAGCATCAAGCGTATCCAATCCTTTCAATCAAAAGTCCTGAGAACACCATTAAATGCCCCTTATTACGTCAGCAACCAAACCCTTCATAATGATCTTAATATACCTTACATTCTTGAACTCATCCCTTCCAAGTTTATAAAATTCCATAGTAACCTATCCAACCACCCTAATCCCCTAGCACAGACATTGCACTGCTCCACTCATCCCTATAATCCTCCTCGGAGACTAAAACGGCATCGGCCTCGTGATCTGCTATAAATAAGTGACAGAGGGAGTTCTGGCAATGGCCAGTTTCTCCAATCATGTCCTGAGCGTATGTGGCTCTCGCGCTCTTCGTCGGCCTCCAACTGGCTCGTATCCAGTGACACGGCTGACGGAGGAGCGTGGGGGATTTCCCAAGATTCCGCTTTCTCTTTCGCACGCGAGGGAGGTGACAACCATGGGGATTTGGGAGACCTCTGGGCTGTTTGTAATTACTGTGTGAATGAGCGAGTGAATGAAAATTGTACATATGGTATGAATGAAAACATAACTGTACTTTTGAAGATATCATGGCCGGTGCAAGTGAAGAAACAATATGGAGAGTAAATTGGGGCACACAGCTCGAGTGGCTTTGACGACTAACGGAATTTTTATAATTAGCTCGGTTTCTCTGAATTACCTTTAACAATATTTAAAAAAAAAAATTGGTTAATAAGCAAAACTAAAGAATAAAACAATTCGAAACGTATAAATAAAAGCTCTTAAAGATTTATTTTTTTTGCAAAATATATCTGAATTTCTTAGGTTACCTTTTTTAGCTTCGTTAATGTATTTTTTTCTAATGTTTGGCTTATTTTTTCCGTAGTTTCCACTATTCGGCAAACTCATCCAATCATTCATTAATTCGCAGTTAACAATGAGATCTCAATTGAAGAAGAGTTTCAAGATGAATTAAACTTGTGTAGCTATTCTTAATCGAAGAGCTGCATATTTAACACAGATTTGTATTGTAATATGAAATTTGAGTTCGGAGATCATTTGAAAAAATAATTAAGCAATTACAAACATTCAGGAATAATTATAATACGATAAATCAATCAGACTTGAAAATATTGTTTTGTTTAACTCAATGTTTATAGCCTGTGGGTAGGTTTTCATCGTCTGCTCAGGTTCACTCACGCCGCCTGTGCGGGCCCTTTTTTTAATTATGTTGACCTTTTAATTATTTATTAATTATTTTAATTGACGTTTTAACCATGTTTTTTAAATTATTACGACTTTTATAACGTTTTTTATATTAATCGGAATTTGGTCAGTGGGTAATTTGACATAAGTCATACATAATTTGGTGAGTATTATGTATGTGAAATTTAATTTTTATTCATAATAATAAAACTTATTATCTTAATACATTCGAGGAACAGTCGCCTCTCTGATTTCCTAGTGAAAAAACCACAACAGAAACAGACTGGCACGAGTCCTAGTTTTTTTTTTAAATATCTTCAAATGCTGGAATAGTTTTTAACTTATAGTTAATAAACTTCTAAATTAAGAAATATATCTCTTAACCGCCTAACTGATAATAAATAATCGCCTATAGGAGACGTCAAAGGTAAGAGATATTAACTCTAAATTGTCGAGGGTCCCGATATTCATATATCAGAGAAACTGTCAGAATTGCTTACAACATGAATCAATTAGATAGAAGTGATGTTAACTATGCACGGTGCTCAACTATACCCCTATGTTCATTTTTGTACAAATATAGATTCATTTTCGAACTGTAATTTTACTATATTTTATATATTATTAATTATATTAAGCCAAACCAGTGATTTCAGAGGTATGATATTTTTTGATAGTTCAGATCGACGTCTCGCTGATGCTAAAATTAAATGTAATCTTTTGAAAAATAGTGAGTTTCACTAATCAGGTAATTACTGATTTTCCTTAATACATTGCGTAGAGCATGAAATTAAAGATCTCAACGTGCCGATAAAGAATATTCGTAGTGTTTATAGGGGGTTTCAGTAGTTGAATTCGATTAGAAAAGAACATATAATAATCGGAATAATTAATTTTTTATATAAATAAAGTATGGCAGCGGTTGCGAATTCCCATGTACAGCGCAAATCAAGGTGGAGTGTTCGAAAAACTGCTTTTAAATGTTTTATGCTAATGAAAATAATTCAATATACTTCCGGAAATCGACCGAGAGAGAGTAATTAATAAGACCAATAAAACCCTTAATTTTGTTATACGTACCACTTGACTGAACTATTTATTTTTTTATATAAAGCAAAGCCATCACACAATTTCACAGAAAGAAAAAACAGAAGACGATCTCAAAAGAAAATGACAAAGTGCAAGTCTGTCAAAAGATCTGCAAATTAATTATACTGCGCCTAATTATATTTTCAGCTACTTCACTATTTTTTTTTTAATCTTATATTACACCTGTTTTTTTATTTTTATTAATGGAATGTTTTTAAAAATTGATTTAATGTAGTTATATACTTTTTCATCTTGTTTTTGTTAAATAAACAATAAATTTATTTGTTCTATAAAAAGTCTAAAACTATTAGTTCTTTATTTTCTTTTTATGAACTTTCCGATTTGATTTAATGTAGGAAGGAAATAGCTTTAAATGCCTACCTTAATTTATCAAATAAACTATATTTCATCTGAAATAACAATTTATAAAAGTTTTGGCAGTTTAATGGTTTACAGGTAATAAAGTACAACCTTGATTATCCGAAGTAATGATGGAGAGAGTTTTTCCGGATAATCAAAAAAAAAAAAATTTATAGCCCAATTTTGCTGTAAATAAACAAGAAACATATTTTTATTTTGAAAAATTACGTATACAATTCAATTATCATTCTTGTCACTTTCTTTCCGCTGAACCACATTATCTTTGTATACTTTATTAAAATCACAAATTGTTTCTACTATCCGAAGACATGTTTCAATGTCATTTTGTTGATTTTGCTCTCCGTCTTCTTCATCAAAATTTTTCTTTGATGCAAGTTGCAGTGTTTTTAAAGAGTCTTTCCCATGCTTCACAGACAACAAAATCTCATATTTTATCGTCCACATTTTTGAGAGATCCTTCATGGATTTTGCAGTTTTCTTCGAGAATAAAATGAAAAGTCTATCTGTACCTTCTTTAGATAGATAATAGACAAAAAATTGTCTGTAATCTCTTTTTAAAATGGATTCGGATGGGGGCGAGATGCCGCATTGTCTAGTAAAAAAAACAGCTTTACTAGTAAGTTCATCTTGGCGCTGATATTCGTGGAAGTGTGGAACAAAGTTCTTATAAAACCAATACCCAAAAAAAAACCGGATAATTAAGGTTGTACTGATAGTAATAGTTACAAATTCCCTGACTTACTTATTAGTAGGGAATATCTAACATCATATCTGTGTTGCTTATTTATTTATAATATACTAATTGTAATAGAATTGTTTTGGAGAAATAATAAATGTTTGAACATATTAATATATAATATGGTGAATTTGTGCGTATTTTAGAGTATTGTACTACTGTTCCTTTAAATTAAAGTTATACTATTAATGTATACCATGATTAGTAAAATATGTTGTTGTTTTTTTTCAGGTAATAATGGATTGTGGAACTGCTGAAAATGATGAAGTTTGCCCTGAAAAGAATGAGCCTTATATTATTAAGAATAATTCGTGTAAAGTAATCGGTAATAAAAGCGGGATAAGGCAATGTGAAATATTACAATTAATTGATACTGTCACAACGAACTGCATATCGTGCTTAGACCTATCTAATTGCCTATTGTTAGAGTTCCCTTCACTTTTTTGTAATTTAAATTGTGTCACTGAACTCAACGTAGCTGGAAATAAACTCGAAACACTTCCCAATGAATTTGTTAACATGAATAAAATGCGAACACTTAATATTTCAAACAATCTGTTTAAAGAGCTCCCTCTTGCGTTTTATAATGGTCTTCATCTAATCAAATTATTAAATGTTTCCGACAACAAAATAACTTATTTTGACAAAGCTCCGTTGTGCCTGCCGAAGCTTCAGCACCTCGATGTTAGTTCAAATAAATTAGTCAATATCCCTAATTGGCTCATTCTTGATTTACCCACTTCTCTTGAATATATAGATCTATCTGACAATCCATGTTTTGGACCGAATTTCGATCTTAAAAAGTCAAATTTAGGCATTGGAAAGGTATTTTTATTTGATAATACATTTTTATAGTAGAAATTAACCAATCTATAATTAATATGTATTCTATTTTACACCCAATGATTTCAATTTTGATTAGTTTTTATTGTTCATTAGATGAGTATATTCTATAATATTTTATTTTAGGTTGCTGATAAAATAAAAACTCTTAAAATATCGAATTGCCAGTACCGAGATAGTAGTGAAAGTTACATACAAAACTTTTCCAATTTGCGTACTTTAAATATTGGCAACAATTCTAGTCGAAGAACTTTCACTAACTTTTTGCCAGAAGTTAAATGCTTACCTAAGTCTATTGAACAGTTAGTGATATGTAGTGTTGGCTTATCCGTTGTTCCCAAGACTATTACGGATCTGCCGAAATTGAGGTAAACTCATTTCTAGGTTTTTTTTGTTTTTTTTAAACCAGTAACCCTCAAATTTTCTCCCATATGTCTGTCCTGGAGACTTTTGATTCCTCTGTTCGATCTATTAATATGAAGGTTTTTGATTTCATTACCTAATGACATGTAAAATATTTTTTACTTTATGAAAAGAATGAAGGGTTATTAATTAATTACTGATAATAAAAAATAAAGAATTTTTTTTGTCATGTTAAGTAGGGTACCAAATTTAAGGAATATACATCCTAAGTAATATAATTTAATTTTGTTTTAAGACTGTCATGTGCTGCCCTATATATTTGTACCATTATTAAAACGTTGTATTGCATTGTAAGAAAGCAAATGCTGACTTTGCTTTGGATCGCTTATGACCATTAAATAAATTAAGACATATGTTCACAGGTCTCTTGATATCTCTCACAATTCTATTCATTGGCTCCAGATATCTATAAAAAATTTAAAATCATTAGTCGTCCTCCGAGCTGATTCCTGTAGCCTATGTCTTCTCCCCACCGAAATGAATGAACTTACCAATCTCAGAGAGTTGTACCTCAGCTCAAATCAGGTTTGTATTTAAATTTCAATCACTTTTATAAGTTTTTTTTTTTGAACCGTAATTGTTATTTTCTCTCTTTTAGTTAAATTCTACTGAAGGGTTTGAGAAATTGGTCAACATTGAAGTTCTTGATTTATATGGCAACCAATTGATCTCTTTGCCTAATTTAGATCAATTTTCTAAACTGACTGCACTGGACTTATGTCTAAATTACGTGGAGGCTCCATCATTTATTCAAGTAATTTTTTTTTATATTCTAGTTTGTCTGATTGTCTTAAACTCCTAATACATGTCATCTAACATTTTTAAGTATTAACATTACAAGTCCGGAATGCACCTAATTTGTTATTATGTATTTTGTAATATTATTTTTAATGTCAAAAAATATTAAATTTATTTAGTTTGATGAAATAGGATTAGATATAAAAATTGTAAAAGCAGAAGTCACATGCTGTGAGGTTTAGTGCCACACGGGCTGGAAAAAAACCTTGACGTAGAGGGAATGGAACATAGCCTTGAGAAAGACAAAGGCTCATGCCGCGAGACAGAAGGAGAAAAAAACTAACAAAAGGAGGTCGATAGCTCTCTGCCTTTTACAGGATCCAAACGAGTAAGGAAGATATCGCTGAGACGACTGTGAGGTAGATAGATGCACATGCGCAGGGCATTGCTGAAGGATTGAGACACAAGGTGGGGGAAAAGCTTCTGTCTCATATTCCTGGAGAACGTTGAACAGCATGTGTTGAAGAGTATCAAGGAGCAGAACATCAAAACAGATGGAAGAATTGTACCTCATCAAGCTATTACAGGGACCTTTCAAGGTGATAACTGTGTGCCGGGTCGTCATGAGGGGGGTGCCTTGTTACCCTAGCCCTAGTGAAGAAGTGAGGGTTGATTAGGCTATGACCTGGACAATTGCTTTATAACGGGTCTTACTACTGTACTATCTGATAGGTATGTGCCCCGACAGTGCACTATGTTCAGGAGAAGAGGTATAGGGTAGGTATTGTAGGTAGTTTATGTGGTCTTGGAATGACCACGAAGTCGCACTCGGTATCTAAGGGTAGGCGATGCCCGTCCGGATCCCAAAAGCGAGTGTGAACCGGAGAGAGGCAGTCTGGATCACTGTGGGAGACACTACTAGGTAAAGTTCTTAGAGCCCCAGGTGACCGTCGTCTGCAAGGAAGAAATCTCTTCCAAGAAGGTGCTAGTTTTAGCGAGATGGAGGCAGAGAATCCCACTAGGAAGGTGTGGGGTCTGACAACGCCGGACTAAAACATAGCGAGGTTAGGAAAGAGAGATGCAGAGGTTTTCATAAATGAGAAGACCAAATCTAGAAACATCAGTGCAGCTGCAAGTACCAGTCCAGAGAGCCGTATTTAGAATGAATTATCGGCTAAAACTAGGGGGTATATATAGCCCCATGTAGCCAATTGGCTGGGGGTCTTATTCTGGCCAATGAGGTGAGGTTTTATTCTGGCCAACCGCATTGCAGGCCTGGATGAAGCTCGAATGTTCTAGACCAGGACCCAACCCCTCTACAAGGGTCTAGGGCCCTTTATACCTGACCCCTGCCTCTGAGCTGGTTTTGTAGCTGCGTCTTTTATTGTTTACAATATTTACACTGATATGAATTATGGTTTGGTAATATTATTTACATTTGTTTAAATTAATTTACAACATATTATAATTAATTTACAATGCATATACCATAGAGTATAGGGTGATTTATCTTATGTAGTTAGCGGTCGCTGCACTGTGATTACCACAATTAGTTACATTTCCCGAAGATAGAAACAGTTATGACCACAACAATTCCCGGTGTAGTTTTAAATTGTAATTTTTTTAAGATAGGATGAAGAAGGTGTTGTTCCAACCTTTTCACCACGGACAAAATTAATTTATCTGCTACCCTGTCTGATATATCAATGTAAACTGTCAAATTAGCATATCCTTGGACCAATGGCTTCTGGGCCACCAAACCTCTCTAATGGCGCTCCCCCAGCGGTTCAGTCCACTTCCGCATGCCCTTAGATTCCAGAATGTGACATTCCAAGACCATAAAACCTAACCTACATTTATCTCTTCTCCTGAACACAGTGCACTGGTGGTTTAGGACACATTAAATTGAACATTAAAGCAAAAAAATTAAGTCTTTAATGCCAACAAACAATATAAATCCCATATTTAAAACATTTCAAGCTGGTTTTAATAGGTTATACTCATTACTGCTTTCCGTCATACAACAAAATATGGTATCTTAGAATAAAATGAATTTACTTTGAACCAATAACTATCGTCAATTGTTTTTATTAATTATTTCTGTGTAAAATTTCTAGATTAATGGCGTGAAACATAATTATGAACAATTGAAGAAATGTCTCCGAACAAAGATTCAAGATTCAACCAGGACGGACGCTGCAAAGGAATTCCCAACTTCACCTGAACATGAAATAAGTGATAATTATAGCGACTATTCATCGGAATGCGATGAGTTGAATATATCAGGTATGATGTTTGGAGATAGGTTCTAATTTCATTCAGGTATGAGGTGATCTCTGTACGACCTTGTTTGTCTGTATGCTCTACAGAAGGGGAAAGTTTAAAGGCATATTCCACAGCACCTCCAAATCCTCCGATTGGTTTTTTTTGTTATCATACAATCATAGGAATTGTGGATAAAAGTTGGGCCATTTTTATACGGTTTAATAATAATATTAAGTTCATAATTATTACAACAAAATTTTAGTATGTAAAAAAGTAATCATCCTCGTTATAACTAAGACGTGGTCTTGTTTGCAAACGCATATACTTTTTGCATCATTTTTTAAATAACATGAGTGTATATCTTCAGGAATAAACTCATTCTAAATCTTTTAATATATTTTTCTGTTGCATACTTTATTTTCCCAAAATTGTCTTTTGTGCATATTGGGATCTAAAATGCATATTTTAAATAATTTGATTTCATTTCATTTTTGTTCAAAAAATTTCAAGTTAGATGTTCACTTTAAAAATTACTTTTGAATTAAAATAAATTTAAAGTAATATTAGATGGTGCAATAAAGTATGTCGGCTTTAATGTATGTACTAAGAACTATTTTTGTTTATATGGGTACTTAGAGGGGGAAATGCCGATGAGGTAGCTCGCACCTCCCCAGGATTATTTTTCTGTTCAGTTTTAATCGTTCCATAGTAGCAATACAGAATCATTCCTAAAAACCAAGTCTTCTTTTCATGTCGTAGAGTGAGGAGCGTGATGTAGTGGTACCAATTGAAAGATAAAAAATACACTATTGTTTTAGATGAGTCAAATATCCTACATAATCACTTGGAGATAACTGAAGACAGGTTAGAGCTGTCAAAAATGCATTTTCAGTAAAGGAGAAACTATCAGTTGTGGAATGACAATAAAGCTATATTTATAAATCAATTATTACTTAAATAATATAAATTTTGTGATTCTTTTTAGCTTATCTCTTAATGAAAAAATGTAAATTATTATAATGAAAACATTTTGTAACTATTTGGCTGCATAATAGATATTTCAATGTTTTTGTTCCATAGAAATCTGGGTTTTAGTTATAACAAAGGAAAAATACAGCTAAACCATTTCATGTCATCCGGTTATCTGGTGGTACCCAGACGCTTTACGCTGAGATACTAGTGAAGAATTAATTTTTCAAATGATAAATCAAATATCAGTTGGTTCAAATAGCATAAAAAAAAGTGGATTGTGTGGGGGCGGGAAAATAATTACGCCCAAAAAATAAAAAAATCCCAACACATTTATTAGTGAAAAAAATTAAAATAATCTATAACCTAAATCAACAAAAAAAAGAAATTTAGCACACAATTATTGATATTAAAAATTATAATATAAACTAATGATTAAAAAAATATTTGAACAAAAAACCAATTTGAACTTGTGAATAAAAATAAACAAATACAAAATTGTTGAAATGGAGAAACCTTAAAAGTATTAATATAGTCATGTATTGAAGTTAAGGAGAGCGATGGTCGACAGTCAACTGCTGGGCGGTAAACTTAATGAATGGTCCGTCACTGATCGGTTGGTCAACCAATGGCTTCTAAAAGGTATGGGTGAACTGAGTCAAAAAGGGTCGCAATCTCTTGCGACATACATCTAAATAAATGTATCCATATTTATAATTATAAAAATTGTATAACCTGTGACTAAAAGCAAACTTAATCTATTTTTTTTTAATTATTAATTCTGTCTAGTTGATACAGGGTACTTTCAGTCCCCAGAACAGACATACATAGTTTGTGGTTTAAAAAAAAATATCTGTAAGTGTTAAATAAAAATAGATTATATAATTTAGGTTTAAATGAACCAAAAAAATAACCCTTTTCAAATGGTCACAAAATGTTGTCTTCTGGTCCAAAGTTTGAAAAGTTATTTTCAATTTATTTCTATAACTCCTAAAATTTATTCATATTTCTCCAAAAAAGTGTTTTACCTATTTATTTATATCTTGGCAAATCTAGGTTTAATAGCTGACTAGTAATAATCAACTTTACCGCAGGACTGATTACCTGATTATGTTGTCTGTTTCAGGGATGGCTCATATGAGGATCGAACCAGCAGAAGATGGTAGGCAATGGTAAGCAACGTCTCTGAGGATATTAATGGCCTATTATTCTATATTTCTTGGGAATGTGCTTAGGTCTACAAAAGAAATACGTTAGATTTCCATCAAGTTTATTTATAAAATAAGTTTCTGGGATAAAATTAAGATGTAAGCGGTTCAGTGTGTAAGTGTTATGAACAGAATATGTAGGAAGAGGGTGTCGGGTCGTTAGGCGAGGGGTTGATAGGTCGAGGGGGGTGCCTAGTTACCCTAGCCGTGGTGACGAAGTGAGGGTTGATTAGGCTATGACCTGAACAATCGTTTCATGACGGTCTTACTATCTGACTCCATATTTGATAGGCATGTGCCTCTGAAGGCCAAGTCTTGAACATCAGTGCAGCCGCAAGTCATCAGTTAGAGAGTCGTCGGGAGAATGAATTATAGGCCGAAATCTGGCCCTACTTATTGGTCGTTAGACCCAATCATCTGCCTTGTTATTGTACCCAATGAGATCTTAGTATGTGGTGGCGCTTTGTTCTCGGCAGCCCCAGCTGGCCAGGGTCACCGATACCTGCCTCTGGGTCAGAGTCCCAGCCCCTATAACTTATGGACTTGCGGCCGCGTCTTTATTGTTTACAACATTTACAATGATTTATGGTTTGGTAATTTTATTTACATTTGTTTAAATTAATTTACAATATATATATACAATAGAGTATAGGGTGATTTTATCTTATGTAGTTAGCGGTCGCTACAGAGGGGATCCCAATAAACTGTTTTATTACAATTAAGGATCGACTGTGAATGGTTACACTGAGTAAGATTTCTTGCTTATGGATTTTGCATAAATTATTTAAATGACCAGCTAAATTTGGAAATAAATTATCCATTTCTAGCAGAATTGCCTTACGTCAAGATTTTTGAATCCAAATTTGAAAAGAGATGACTTCAGATTAAAATATCTTATAAAAATTTAGTTTGATGCTGCAGTATTGCACTATTAAGGGTTTCAATGATCTTACTTATTACTGCCTCTTGATTAATTTCTTATCCTTTATTGAATTATATTAATTAGTGTACACATTCAAAAGCAGTTTCTTTAACACAGCCCATTGGTTGAATTGTTACCGAACAAATGAACTCGGCCAATCATCAAACAATATGTGATTTATATTGGTGCTAAAGTGCTAAAATGTGGGTCTAGAAAAGAAGAAGAATTGCCTCTATACCCTACAGTTGCAGGAGCTACTGTATGGGCAGCAGCGAACACCCAACCATCACGGGAGTTTGTTTTGTCGATGGTTCCGTTTTGTGAAATACTATGAGTGGTTTAAAAGGAACGTAATTCTTGGATAGAGACAAATATGTTATTTGAGACATGCCCAAAAGTCAAGCTGTCATAGGTACGTTGGCTAGAGCCATCGTAGTGTACAGGATCCAGGTGGCCGCAGCAAAGTGGTGGTCCTTAATTCTTGATACCCCAGACGGTAGACAATAGACCAATGTAGGTGATTTGCTGAAACAGGCTGCGAGCCACTAATATCCAAGGCTTGCTGCGTGCGTCGGCTGCAATCAAACCATCATACTGAGCTGAATACATCAGTTGCATGCTTTAATCTATGCCAAGCTTATAGAAGAAGTTTTTGTTCTATGCATATCTCATAAGTATATTAGACAAATAATAATAATATTAATTTAATTTGATCATACTCACACTTTTTTAAACAGAACTAACATTTTGATGGTGTTTTTGAGATAAACTCGAAATTAGTGAGCGTACATGAAAAATATACGACCCGTGGTTCACGATTCATGAATGTTTAAACACTATTCGTTGCGTTGTATCTACCATTAATATTTATAATATAAATAATTAAATATAAATATTATATTTTATTAAACTCAAAACAAGAAAAGTAATCATGTATGAGACAAAGAGGATTGGACAACCAAAGAGGTCAAGAGTCAAGAAGGCAGCGGAAGGGTAGGACGAAAGAACACCACTAAGGCAGGTCACTCTTTCACTGATGGCCCGACTGAGAAGACCAAGCAAGAAGCAGGCTCCCATTTCACTTTCACCCGGCGCGACAACAAAGGAAGACTATCCGGATCACGCTATGCACCAGACAAAGGAAGAATGCAAATAAGGACGCTCAAGACAAAGAAGGCACAATTCGAACCACACAAAGAAGACGACGCATCGAAGAATATCAACAAGGACAAACTGGCCAACCGCGCGTAGTAATTAAGGTACAATTTTAAATTTAGTTATTAATAGTGTTCTTTTGTTACGTACGTATTTAAATGTTTATTCAATTTTTGTGAATAAACAATTATTCCTTTTGCCAGAATTATCCTATTTTTATTAACAGAACCTTAAGATAAAGTAAAAGTTAAATATAAAGAATAAAAAGAAAATATAAATTATGTAAAAAATGTATAATTAAAATATATATGATAATAAATATTGTACTAATATTTTATTACCAAGCAAGTAATTAATTAATGAGCCTTAAATATGTTTTATAGAATTGAATATATTTTTTGTGCCATTAAATAAAATTAAATGTAATATGATTATAAAATTTCATGTGTAATATTACATTTTTTATCTTTTTATTTTAAATACTTTTTTATACCTGAGGTTTTATAGAGGTTTTGTTAATATAAGAAAGAATTCTGGCAAAAGGAAAATTGTTTAATAACAAATTGATTCATGGATGGTTTACACATAAGCACGTTCGTGATAAAATTACACTGTTAAAATTAAACTTAAAATGTACCTTATTATAATGTTTACTGGCCAGTTTTACTAAGTGGTGTTCTATGCGTGGTTCTTCGTGTTGTCTTTGTCTCGAGCGTGGCTACCTAGGCCTCGTGGCTCCCACGACAATCGTAACGGACAAAGCCCAACTCCTCTCGTCGGCAGGTCCTAGTGAATGAGCTCCGGATTCTCTCTCCCTCTCTCTCGTCGTCCTTGTCCCGTTCCGCTGCCTTCTTGAGTTTTTTAGATCTCTTTTGGTTCAATGCCATTTGCCTTAGATATTATTAACTTAACTTATTTTAAAGTTAACAAATCCAATATTAAAATATTTATATTTAATTTTTGATATTATTTATTTGATAACTAACCGGGATCCACGGGTCGTGCACCATTAATTTATGCCCGCTAATTTTGAGTTTATCTCAAAGGCAACATCAAAACTCACAACAGTATAAGTCGAATAAGTGGCTCACAATTGTCAAGACAAAGAGGCACAACAGACAGCCACCTAGATGAAAACAAAACCTTAAAAAGTAATGCACTGCATCAGTGGAAGCAGAAGAAATATTAGGGGTTTCATCCCCTTGAGAACTGTACGGAAACTAAAATTGTAACAATTTCTATCAAGAAGTCAACAGGCAAAAAATGGAAAGAAAATAGTAAAATAAAAAATTTTTTCGCTCTTTACAAAAACAAATTGTAGTTGTAAAATTTGTATGGAGTTAGCTTGGAGTTATTAATCAGTCTGTCGAATTTGGTCCCGATCTGTCACAACTTTAGCACTTGCGTAGGAAGTACAAACTCTTTTATAAAAACGTGTATGTCTATTTTAATAGATTTACTCAAAATAATGGGGTGAAATTTAACAAATAAGGAGAGTGGCCATGATCCGTAACGATGATTCAGTGGTGTCTTACTGTATATATTTCTTATATAACCTGTACGTATAACCTGACATCTACATCAATAGAACTCACTTTCCAGTTATCTTAATAATTTGAAAGTTTCTTTGGCTATTGCTTTATTTGTCTCCTTTTTGTTCATAGTTTCGTATTAATAGAACTGAATAGATGATTATGAATCCCCTCCATATTCTCCTCGACCTGGCAACTATTTTGTTGGAAGGATCGACAAAAAGTATAGCGAGACACAGAGTGGTTACAAAATCGTATGAAGGGCCCTAACTCTCCTTGTCCCTGGGGCACGTAATGTTTTTATTTTACCTCTCATTGATTATAATTGATACAAAGCAATGCTATATATTTTTTTTTTATTATTATTCTAATTTAGTTGGATATTTTTCAGTTTTATAAAAAGTGAAGACTCATGGGAAGAAGACGAAAATGATTATTTCGATCCTGCTGGTAAGTACAGAATGCTGAATTTAATTATTTTAATTTTCTGACATAGCTGATAAAAACTACCTGACATTGTAAACGGATATTCCACCAGAGCTCAGATTATATTTTGGTTGCAATACCATTACTGGAAGTATGTAGAAAAACAATCAGGGTAGGTAAGGAAATATTAGATAAATAAATACTAACGTACCCTTGTGAAAATCCTTTGCTCGGTGGGTGCTTATAAGTCCAAAAGAAAGTAAGTACAGTTGGACTCTCCCGTACCCGGATTAATGTGGTCGAGGGTGATCCGTGTTTGGGAGAGTGACTAGGATATTATATATTATTACGTTCTTTGAATAGATATCGTAATTTTATTTTATTATTCTTTAACTTAAAATTTTTTTTTATTGTTTATTAGGTTCTATTAACAAAAATAATTCTGGCAAAAAGATGAATTTAATTTCACAAACATAAAAAATTAAACTTATATTAATTATATAAATACTTGTCTATAAATTCGATTCCTTTTCTTCTTTAATTCTCTTCATTCTTTAAACAAAATTAATACTTCTTCTCTTCATGCTATTTCTCTTCCGTGCTGCTTTAAGTCAATAACCACTAACCAACAAAGTTTTTAAGTTTTTCTTACTCACAATCTCAAGCTGATAATATGTATTACGGGCCGATCCCAAAACTAGATGAGTATAATGCTCTGTGTGTTTTCATTATCACAACCACAACTGTACTATCCTTGTTTTTTCCTCTACTCTCAATTGTTTTTGTTTGCCTTCTTGATTCAAGGTTAGATTAAATATTTATATACAAACTCCACAATATCTAATATCACAACAATATATATGAAATAAAGAAAAACATAAGTAATTATATATTTAGAATTAAATTTACAATTTCACATCAAAATATTTGTTTAAAGTTGTTTTTTTTTTGTCAACCTTTCCTAGTGCCTTATGAGCATGGCATATATTTAAATTTATAAACTATTAATTCCCACTATTTCTTCGTCTTATTAGATATGTTGTTCTCATTTTTAAAATGACGAAAGTAATTTTTTTTTTTAAATTTATTTGGCTGTCCGGATATGGGAGAGTCTATTGTAATTTATTTATAACTAAATATAACTACTCATTTCTAGCTAGCAACTCAATTATGTATAAACTTATTTATTACATAGATAACAGAATAAATTGCACAAGTTGAATTGTGTGAGTTACAAAATGTCTATTTTGGTGCACATAAGTTTTATAAATTGGGTATGTATATATATATATATATCTACAGAAGCTTAAATAGGTGCAACCAGCATGGCTTGTTCTGCCAGTTTTGTTCTTGAACTCTGAGTGAAAGTGATTTAGTGAGTTTTTTGGGGTTTTTTTTTCAATTTGATTTGATCCTCTTTGGAGATATTGAAGTCACCGACCACCACCCTTAGCTCAGCGCTCATTATATAATGGTGTCTATACCAATTGCCTGCACGTAACCCTACTCGTAGACACGACTGCTAGACGTCTTGGGTTTGGTTGGTTCCTATTGCTACTGATGCTTGTATTTGAGCTTCATTTATTGATTTTTGACAATTTTCAGTTTTCTGCGTCTCTTAACTTTTTTTAGGACCATTCAATTTTAAATGTGATGTATTATAAAGATTGTAAGCTCTACAAGAGTTACAATTATCTTATTACTTTACCGAGTTATGACTGATTCTTTGTTCGAGTGAAGCGCAAATGGAGATCTCACTTTGTCCCCCCCCCCATGAATTATGGTCTTCACAGTACTTACTTTAAACAAAGGCAACATAATTTTGATACATCTTTAACTTATGTGAGATCAGCACTGGAATCATTTTAAAGGTGTTTTCATATCTAAATTAAAACGTGAAAATATGCTTTAAAACCTTACCTCAATGATTAAGTATTAATTTGTTAAACACTTGTTGGTTCAATTTTTATATTCTGCATGTAATTGCTTTATGTGTAAATATTGTTATTTTATCAGAGATATTGAGATCAGATCGTTTAATTTCAGTTTATGGGAAGAAAGAAATATTGTGCCCCCTGGTAAAAAAAAGTGCAAGTTATGACAGCCTTACAGGTGAAATACCGTTCGAAGTGACAACACATCCACATTATTTTGCCCCATATCAAGCGGTTACTCCAACTGTCGTCGTTAAAAGCTCTTTACCTCGGCCAGTTGAAGGGCAATTTGATGACTGATATTAGTTATTAAGTATTTATTGTTATGTATTACTGAATTAACTATATAAATATACATATATACAAATGTTATGTCAACTGAAAAATTAAATATAATGTTAATAACTGTGATATGTGAATCAAATAGATGTTAGTCTGACAAGGTACGTATCAGTCCTAATCATAAAAAGTATTTGTATGATGCAGTATAAAATTGATCATTGATGTTTATACAAATTAATTGTAGAGTATTATTTTTATATCTATAAACAATATAAGTACTTTATTGTTACTGTAATTACAGACACTACATTTTCATTATAGTGTTTTATAATATTTAAACCTTTTACTATTATAATTTCTTTACTTTTTTTAATTGTTTTGTACCTGTTTGATTGTACTTTAGATAAATGAAATATAGATTGACTTAAGATGTCTATTTTAATGTGTCATGTTGCCATTTCTAATACACATAATTCTTATATTTCTTAACCTCGTTTTGTTGTTTTGCCTTTATAATCGTAGAAGTGTAGTTCATCTGAAATGTGAAACTGTTCATGTTTGTTAAAAATTTTGTAAAAATAATTGAGATTACGATAGTAAGGCCATGGTATTGAGTACATTTGATCTTCACTGCCACCAAGATTAAATACACATTCATATACGGCTCACAGATGCTATGATCAGTTCTGTATGAATGGCAGTACCGTTTGTAGAGTTATTGTACAACACATTTGAATTGTCTCGGTATATTGACCTTGCCTCAAATCTGTCGAACAACAGATTGTATCTTGTAGAAGTTAAGAAAACATTCTATACAATTGAATGAATGTTCATTCAGTCGCATATTGCCAGGGAGATATCAGGAATTGTTTGGCTTCAGGACTAAGGCCAAATGCCAGTACGGAATTTCGGTCCATTCTTAGAACCGACAGTTCAGTTTCGCATAATTCTCGCAATAAACTCATATACCAGTATTTTCTCTTTAGCTACCAGTTTTTACTCCGCTTCCTTTTTGTTGTTATCTTCTTCAGAATCATTTATCAACACTGCTTAGTAGCTTCCAGCGAATAATGTCTGTAATAAAAATACCGACTGAAATGCCTGAACGATTTAACTTTTAACTGTTAAAATGCAATTTATTTTATGACCGATCATAGCATATATGGGACATTATACACCACATTTCAGAGCACAACTTCATTCTTTTGCTTTTGGTTTTAGCTCGGGTCATGATTAGAGGAACTGGCCAGGATTTCCGTTAACATTTATTATTTACATCGGGTCATAAAGCCTGCTGCTTTAATCTTCGAGGAAGATTATTACAAGTCTTAAGAGCCTTGGTGGTCGATTGACTTATCATCTCAGTGTATGTTTTTCTTGAAAATTCATATGTAATTTTTAAAGTTTATATTACATGAAGGAAATAAATCATAAAATTCCTGTTAATGCTACATACTTTATTAACTTGTGTTACAGAAGCATAGTTTTCCAAAACATAAACACAGGAAATCAATTCTGATATTGTAAATGTCACAATAGTTTTAAGTTAAATTTTAAAAACTATATTAGACCCAAAAAAAAGGAGAAATATATTTAGAAATTATCAATAACTATATAATCTCTAAATCATAATATACAATATATAGAAATAAATAAATAAAAAAAGTACATTAAAGACAATAAAAGCTTAAAAAAAACTTCAGTATTGATATTAAAATAAAAATATTTTGAACTAAATTCTTACAAATATAGATCGATTAAATTTATTATGTATTGTCATCATTACAAATTATATATGAAAATTTCATAAAACATGTGCCAAAAATAATTTTATTATACTAGACTTAAATTTGATAACTTATAACTTTTTTCAAACAATTACTTTTGGTCTTTTGATTGGTGTTTTCAAAATATAATCAGTTCATTTTGAGTTATAACCGTTTGCATGACAAATAAATATTCATTGCTTTTTTTTATTATTACCTTATAATTATTTTATCCAGAGAGAATTGATATTTGAAAAGAAAATTTAAATACACAATATATTTTATACTTTTCTTTTGAGTTGATATAAACCTATAGACTTTGGCTAGCTTTTAATTTTATTCTTAGTATCTATGGTATATATATACTAAACATAAAACACAACCTTAAATAGAAAATAATAATTCATGTTTTCTAATCATTAATTTTAGTATATTTAAAAAAAAAAAACCGTTTAGAGTTTCAGAAATAATATCAAAATTTAAATTAAATAAAATTTTATTAAAATTAAAATTTCAATATGAGAAGGCTAGTATTTAAAATATTTCATTTGGAAAAAAAACATAACAGTTCTTTCACATTTCCCAGGGCATCTATTATTATAACGTAAAGCCACATCCATCTAAAAACAGACAACATAATCTTCCCTTAACAACTGGCAATGATAATGTCTAAATCTTTTGGAAGGAATTTATCATTGTTAACACAAATTAGTTATGTACGGGTTATATTTGAGTAAGTACACCGTGCTAATTGTTAAATATTTTTCTAAAACAGACAAAAATCCAACAAAAAAAACAGTGTGCTGAATTACATTCATTTATTTTTTAATTTTTAGAATGAAGGAAGCAATAAGAGAAAGAAATAAAAAGTTGGGAAACTCGGCTTTAAAAATTAATTTATTTCTACTTACTTTAACTATTTAGTTTTTTCTACGATTCTTAAATAAAATTTTTGTTCTGGAGAAATTTTTTTACGCTATTATGATCACAGTTTTCACTTATGTGTTCTTATTTATGAATTCAATAGTAAGAAATCTTAATTTATTCTGGGACTTTCCGTTCCTTTAGAATGATAATACAGGTAATATACAGCGATTGAATTAGCTCTGAACGTTTTTAATAGACCACGCCTGACATCGGTTGAGAACTGCTCCAGCAAGTAATCACCAGCATAAACCTTTGAGGAATCGTGACCTCGGGCTAATTTAATACAATCTTCTATAAATTGTATTTTATTTCATTAATGAACAATATAATAGGAAAATAATAAAATTATATAAAAACCTAAAGATATTAATAAATAATTGAACTGGAAGAAAATTGTGTTTGAATGCCTCTAATTTTCATTTTCTCTTAATTTACTAACTATCTATTTGTGATGTTTTCCGTTCATCGCTATTATTTTAATGAAATAAAACTAAATCTGCCTTTTTTATTATTAATTTTAAATTTGAATCAAATCTACACAGGGAAATAGATATATGTGAATGATATTTTACCTAAAACTGTTTTGGGAAGCATGTGTTAGCAGAGCGTCAATGTCGAGTTAAGAAGAGAGCAGGAAGCTAAAGACCAAAACTAAGATGGGTATATTGCGGCAAGATAAAATGACAATTCTTGGAACCAGAGACAAAAGTGGTTGCACTGGACTTGTCTGTCTGTCAAAAACTAAAAAAGGAGGCAAAGACAAGACCCACTCAAGGTTGTAGTGCAACAGAGGAAGCATTTTGTTTTATTGTGCCTGTGCCAAGAGGCTATTTCCAACAGTCTCGATTCAGGTAACAGACAAAGAGAGGGGTCTCTTCTTCGTGAAACGGCCCCGGAGGAAGAAGGAGCTAGACGGAACACTTCAAAGAATCACAGAACTTGGTGCTGCTACTAGAAGACTCATGTTAATGGATTAAGTTAGTAAACCAATTAGTTTTAAACAAAATACATTTTTTAAGTACACAGAGCAGACATGAAAAATCATTAAATAATAAATTCATAGATAAAAATAAAAAGTTATGTATTGCTTGTGGTTAATAATTTGTGAAAATATCTATGAATCAACCACAGATCAAATTCTCAGAAACCTTTCCTGATATAATCCACAAATCGGTAGAGACTATATTGAAGCTCGGAAATTTATGGAACGAATTGACCCCTGCCTATGTGTAAGAAATATTTGATTCCCGGTTATAAATAAAAGTAAGCTATATTTTTACTGTAGAATGCATTCCACAATCATTTGCACACAATATACTTTTGATGTTTATTAGCCCATGAAAATATCTAATGGAAGAAATTTAGTGAGATTGTGTCATAAACAGATTTCTTCCGAACAAAGAAAATTAAAAAACCTACTATTCCATAACATTAAATGATCGCTACCTATTATGTATATATATATTTTTAATATAACATGCTGGCTGGATACAAATCTCTTTCCGGCAGTTTTTATTTCTTTATCAGAAATATTAAAAAATCTTGTGAAAATAATATGTTTTCAAGCCACTTGACTTAACAATTTAAAGTATTATCTTAACTTCATCAATATAAAAATTTAACGTAACATAAACTTTGAAGAAAAAAAAGTAACAATTTAACTACACTATTTTCTCTTTGATAAACGCTAAAATCCTTTAATATATCACAAATTTATAGATGTTATCATATAGTGTAGTAATAAAACTAATGTGCATTAACAACTAATTTAATGAAATTGTAATTGAAGATGACATTTTTTTAAAGTAAATTATATTAATTAAACTGCGGACTAATGTAACTTAACTGAAATTTATCAATATTTATATACAAATGAAGACCATATAATCTATACATGCACAATTTGACTCTTTAAATAATAATACAATCATCATAACACAGCATTTTATAATCCTCTTTTCTTTTTTTCATAAGAAAAAAAAGAAATTCTTTATTAACGAATTTGTGAACAAAATAATTGGACGTATCGTATTCATCAACACATTAATGTTATTAAAAATGTACACAATTAATTATTTTTTAAAAATATAGTTTAAATTAAAAATATTCAATTTTTTTTAAATTTGTATAGCGTAATATATATCACATAATATATGGTAATAATTGGAAAACTCTAATTGGTGCAATAGCACTTATTAATAAATGCCTCGTATGATATATAATAATAATAATAATAATATTGTATATTAGTCTCTCTCTATATGTATTATAATAATATATTTATGTATTTACAATGACAAATAAATAAAGTACCTACATAAAATGAGGTGCCCCCTGATTTCTTTATAGGCACTATGTGCGTATTTCAGCATTTTAATAATTTAAAACAATATTGATCGATTTAATTAGCTTCATTATGCATTTAAATGCATTCAAAAGATTGATATAATAAAAACAAAATATCAATATTAAGGAGCGCCTACTATATTAACTAAAAAAAAATTATTTACAATTTAATTACATAATAATTTGTTCAATTTGTGTAACATTTTAACCATGCACATTTATTTTATTTAGGTTACACAAATTTTGGAATATTATATACTGAAGGAACATTCGTGCTTGGAAAATGATAAAATACATATCTTGTCTCGATAACACATTAATCAACTTACAAATAATCAGTTACAAAAATAATTTTATGACTGTTACAATTTTAAGCATTTTATTTATTATTAATTTATCGCCAATATAGCAATAAGTAATAGTTAGATTAAATTTATTAATTTAAGGCTAAACCTAGAAGTAGGCACTGAAACAGTGAAGGCTGAAGATGGGAAAATAAAAAAATAAACGCCAAACATAAGTATGTTGCAAGCAGATAAAATAATGACAGCAGTTTTATCATGTTCGGTAGCTATACGCATCAACACAAAGTGATCAAATCAATTTAAGCATTTAAACTAGAGATGAATAATTAAATATTATCTTAAATTTACTGGCTTAGATTCCAAAAATAATACAGCAAGGACTCAATAATAATTTGACATATGACGAACTCACAAAGGTAAGTATCAAACCGAACATTACTTAAACATCTACAGATTCCACACCAGTTGTCGAGGATATCGTTACACATACTAGTCACAGTTCCGACAAACCCTTTCCGCAGACTGAAAAGAAAGTGAGATCTGCTGGAGGTCACACCACTCACTGCTATAGTGCAATTTGATTCTATAAATAAATGTATACAAATTGTAAATTTTCAAAATTGTACGTGGTATAAAGCTTCAATGATAATCTTTCCGTCATCACCCTAAATGATTTCAAAATAATCAGTAGGCAATGTCTTGTTTCTGATCACCCAAAATGTTTTCATTGAATATAATATTTGTCATCGCTTGAAATTACACAACGTACGACTGCTCGTTATTACTTTTTGGTTGAAGTGAAGGCAGTAGCCAAACTTCAAAAATATGACTGACTTTGAGTCCAAAAAGTATTTAAAAAATAAATATTGCAGCTTTTTTCTATAAATGATTGAAATGAAACTTGATCATGTCAATTATTATACGTAATGAGTTCTTTTAAGAAGAACTTTTCTTGCCTTTTGTCAGTGACCTGAAAAAAAGTTGATGACAAAATAATTGCCTATCAAGAATCACAAAGCTTACGATATCATCTTTTTAATTCTACAAAATAATAATCAACTTCTCTGCTATCGTCTGATAGAACACCTTTAAGACAGAATGTTGAAACAAATGCGAAAGAGTCCAAGCCAAATGTATGTGTTATAGGATTAAGAGTTACGTTAAAGTTATTACAAGCGTAGAGGAGCTGTTCATTTAATTAATTAATGACCCATAATTATTTGATATAGGCTTGTTAATTTTTTTGGCAGTATTGTTTCATAAATTTATATTCAATAAACAGTATTAAACAAGGGGCTTGAAACAACAAGAACAGATGGGTGAAAACGTGAAGTTTCTTGTTTACGTACAAACCAACAAAAATCTCTAAGTCAAGACGGTTCTCTTTTAACAACAAATAACTTAATAATACCGGGTAAATATCACAGACACAAATCCATTTGAATGAAACACACTGATTGACCCATGAATCACATTCACCTCTAGTTTAAATGACAGTACTGTTTTTAAAATTACAACAACTTTAGTAGTTGCGATAAAAATTAATAAGTCGTTAACTTCAGTTTAAAATAGTAAAATTAAAAAGTTAAAGCAACAGAGCTTACTAGGGATTTTTTTTTTCACGAGGAGCTATAAAAGTATAAATTACACTTACTATTCTACAAAAAATCTACAAGTGTTTTAATTTCTACAAAAGGCATGCTTGATATTTGTATAGTGAATGGTTGCTACATCTGCTTCCATTTTCATAGTTATTTATGATATTCTTTATTGTTATTATTTATATATCCATGTCTATATATAAATATTATTTTTAATTAGCTATCCCGTCAGGAAAAAAAAAAGTTTTCATGAGCCAAATTGGCTTCAACGAGATTGTCCACTTGAGTTCTAAAGCTCCTTCACTAAATACACAAAATCTATCTTTAATCTATAATCTGAATATCAATATCCTAAATATTTATTGGTTACTACAAAAATTATAAATGTATGTTTGTCCTTAATTCTTCTCATTCATAAGAAACAGTTTTCGCTCGATATAATGAAAAATCAGCTATTTATGTCAAGATGTCTAAATCTTCAGTGTATATATATTTTAAAATAATAATACTAGAGCAGATAAATGCTCTTATTAACATTCTCCATTAAAAATATGTCACTAAACCCAAACTATAGAATTAAGTCGTAGCCTACAGTACAACAATAATTATTTGAGATAGCTTGTGTGCTATATAAACATATTAGATATTTAAAATCTTTAACAACTTATTAAATAATAACAATGAACTTTTATACTTAATATTTGAAATTTAATTCAGACGCTCGTTGTGTTTCTTAAGTTTTGATTGGCTACGGTGACATGGGTGCGAGCGTTCATACAGGGTTTGCACTCTCCGCTTTCGACATAATGGCTGTAAACCACTAACCACATGTAGAAGCCAAGGGCTGAAAAATAAAATATTGCAATAATTTCAACAAATTGTCAGAATTTTTTTAATACAATTAGGCAAAAATATTTAATTTAATAGAACTAGCATATAGCATCATTAAAATGAAAGCTTTCATCTGAATTTGAAAAGCAAATTTTTTGACTAAAAAAAAAAAAAACGACTTTTTGCAACCTTAAGAAAGCTCTGGAGAGTAGTGTAAATGAGAGTCTGATATGCAAGCTCCTGTAATTTGTTCAAAGTCAAGGATGCATGGGGCGTCGTTCAATTCATGTGGAACCCATTTTTTCACCTTACAACCACCGGGAGGTGGTCAGCCAACTGAAAGTATCCCAGCATCTCGAACAGTTGTTCTTGTGTTCACAGGTGGTTGTCATCAGCAGGAGGCGTTCTTCCATGAATTTCTTTGCCATCAAGGACGAAACCTCCCTATGAACTTGCACTCGCACTACAAATACTTCATTAATGTTTCTGCCCATTAGAGTCCCGTTCTTTTAAGTTTGAATTCATAAAAACTATTAATTTGATGACTAAATAATCGGCAAGTTGGAACAGAAAACAAACATTATTGGTTGAAAGAGGATTAACGTTGGCGCTCATATGTAAGAATAATTCATCAAATGTAAACTGTTTATAATATAGAGGGTTACATTAAAGAAAATATAAAATTCTGCTTTATTTTTCAGAGAACCCAGTAGTAAGATAATTAGTATAATGATACATTTTTTTAATGATTGATGTTAAATATTTAGAAAAATACATTAAAAAATTGTACGGCATTAAAGATCAAAAACGGCCAATATCATTACTAAGTTAGGAATACTTACAGATGACAGCCGATGAAAAGATGAAGATGATCAGGGCTTTTGTCCCGCGGACGAGGTACATAGACACCAGCATGGCCGTGCAGCAGAGTATGAGGCCTACCAGCTCCATACACATCCATGGCACCAGCAGCTTCCTCACCCTCTGCCATAGATCAGTGAGAAGATAATTGCTCTCGTATTTGTCATGTCTTACAACAATATTTACGTAACGTATTTCACTACATGATGTTTTAGAAGTTACAGTGGAAACACGATTGATTATCTTCCAGTCACAGCAACGTATTATAGATACTCCCCCCCAGATATTGGAGATTCATGGTCATGATCAATTAATAACATTTTTTCAGAAATCTGATCACTCATGGTAAATTACAATGTTGTGTACAATTAATTAATTACTTGATAATTTAAAAACATATTTTGCTATCGTATTGAGTAGGTTATCAAATTAAAGATCTTGTTGCCATGATTAATAATATGTAATTAATTATTAACTGTAGTTTAAATAGTTCCATGCCCAATTTACCTGTGTGCAAAAACCTAATTTGGAGAAAATTATGTTTGGAGTTTCAAATTAAGCTTTTGCGATACAGTAGAAAATATTTTTAAAAATGTGCTCAAGTGGGATGCTTACTTGTAAATGATTATTGCCTAAAATTAGGAACATTTATCCCTACTTCACACCATGTTTGAAAATATTACTGTAAAATTACTTGTACTTTTAAATTTTTTTTAAAAGTTTCAATTTTACAAAATTACAAAAGGAGGAATATTTCTACATACTATGTCATAGGATCAAACATTAAAATTACCATTATTGCCCCATACAACAGCAGAACACACAGTACAAAGTGAACTGTGGCCAGTGTGACTCCGATGTACATCCAAACAATCACAACTGGAACACATGTAAGCACTTTATTATAATATATATATACATTAATAACCTGCAGTATTAATAAAAATAATTTGATTTCAAAAATAAATACTAGTTTATCGTATAACTTCTTGTGTGTGAAAACATTGTTGACTGTAAAATAACATTTTAAATCCTTAACTGGAAAAGAAACTAAATGAAATATGATAGTATTATGTATCAAACGCTTAAATACTGGGAATACCAGTCTGTTCTTTGTTCATTCACGTTAATTTATGCTTACCTTATACCTGAGGTTGTAAAACTAGAAATTCCTACACTTTCAGGTAAACAACAAATTCACTTCCCTGAGGCAAACCATTGCAATTCAACGTCATTTCTAATAAATAGATTTTGATCGGTCGTAAAAATATCGTTACAAAATATAATCATGAAAGAAATCTTCTAAAGTATTGACTACTACGAATTAATTTTGTTTGTCTCTACATAAAACATAATTGAGGAGGGATTAAGACTAATTATTTAACTTACGCAGGGCTAAGTTATGAGCTTTGTGCAGAACGACTTCATTTTGCGAGTGGGATTCAGATTCTTCCGATAGGACTATCCCTTCTCTCTCGGCGGACACTTCAAGTTGTGCTTCAAGCATTGTTGCCATCTCATGTGCATTAGCGCTCCCAAGTAGCAGGAGAAACAAACAGAAACCCGACAGCAACTGAAAAATGACAAAAACTAGGTACAAGTCTATCTTAAAAATCTGCACATCAGTTTTCTCGACTCCATGAGCTATTTATTTTATCTCTTTCAAGGATGAGTGAATCAAGTCCAAGCTCATCTTAGGAAATTAGATGTGCTTGGAATCAAACCCTTGTCTAGTCTAAAGCTAATAGTCGGGTGCTGAGCTATGGAGGCTGTAGCATCATTAAATTATAGTCTATAATTTTTACACTACAAGGAATTATATTGGTTGATAGAAAATATGATTTTAGTATAATAGTTGAATAACACAGGTACTAGTTAAGGTCTTACTCATAGAAAAAAGCAGAAGGCAGAGCTTTGTACTGTTGTGTTTCATGGACAACATAAGATCTGATACTGAAGGCCATCAAGTGCAGCATTATATAGAATTTAAAACTTTCTTACTTTATTTTTTATTTAAAATTCGTTTGATATTTTAATTTAAAATTCCTTTGATATTTTAAATTAAAATTCCTTTGATATTTTAAATTAAAATTCCTTTGCTATTTTAATTTAAAATTCCTTTGCTATTTTAATTTAAAATTCCTTTGCTATTTTAATTTAAAATTCCTTTGCTATTTTAATTTAAAATTCGTTTGATATTTTAATTTAAAATTCCTTTGATATTTTGATTTAAAATTCCTTTGATATTTTAATTTAAAAGTCCTTTAATATTAAAATTCCTTTGATATTTTAATTTAAAAGTCCTTTAATATTAAAATTTCCTTTGATATTTCAATTTAAAAAAATAGTTACTTTTTCATTATATGAGGCCAGCAACTTACTGGTATGTTTAAATGGATTTATTTGTTGTTGATGTTATATTTTCCTCAAATTTATTCATGTACAATATTTCATCAGTTGGAAGTAAGATATGAAATCTTTAACTCACCTCGATGAAACTGCTTTCAACCTTACTTCTGTCACAAGTCCATCTCAAATAAGGACCTCGTCGGATATAATATCCAAATGTAACTTAGGCTGATAGTCTGTTAAATGCATCTACTCGAATCGAATTCACGCCTAACTATGAGCTAATAATTTACTGATAGGTTAGACAATAACTTTTAATAAGTTAAAAAAATGTTCATACTTACGAGTACTACAATGCCGACTAGCATTGTACCTTGCCTCAAGCTGAAAAGGTACAAACATCTTCTTACTGGTGCAGTCATCTAAAAAATAAAAATTCAGTTCAAGAGTGAGGTGTCACACATTTAAGAGTTTTGTTATTTATTTTATTTCAATCTACGCAAGTCCCAACACATATTTCATATTAATAATCAGGATGTCATGATCTTTAATTTGACACCCTATTAACTATCTCTTAAATTAAAATATTCTTTCTGAGTAGAGCATGTGGGGACAAGCAGTGCAACTCGATGAAGTATTTAATATTTACTGTTAAGTACAATAAGTTAGTAAGAGAGTACCAATTCCCTGCAGAAGAAAAGTTCAAATACTTAAGATCGTTACTGACAACAAAGAGAATGATATTGCACCGGAGATACGCTACTTATTAGCACTCTCTCTAGGAAAACAGCCATTTTAAGACCAGTAGTCACGTATGGGAGCAAAAAATAGGAGCTGATTGCAAAGCGTGAGAGGTATGGGAGCAAAAATAGGTACTAATTGCAAAGCAAGAGAGTGTAGAGGTACAGGAGCAAAAAAGTCTTGAGAAGAATCTGTGACCCAGTTGAAAACATGAGCCAATGGAGAACCAGGAAAAATGCAGAATATAAGTGACTCTATGGACAACAATAAAAAGGGGAAGATGGAGATGGTCAGACCTTGTGGAAAAGATACAGCCAGAACTTGAAAAATGATGTACAGTGGTGAGACATAGAGACATAGAGGCCAGCCACCTTTGAGTTATGCTGGAGGATCATTGCTGCAGATGGAGAACTGCGGAAAGCGATCGCTGGAGTAGCCAAGGTTCTGGCAAGGGGGTAGAGCCAAGGAAGTAAGCTATTTATACTTATTAAAAAATATTTATAAATGCATATCAACTACAATAATTATGGTTAGTTTGTTCCGATTTAACACAACTTAGTGTTGGAAAGGTAGCTTATCGATTGGTTACTATGCCCATTTCTAGTCAAAATAGGAAAGTGACTGTGTCAACTACAAAAAAAAAAAAGAAATTAAAATTCCCAGGGTATTGTTAACCCTAGATTATTTGATTTGATCTCTCTCGAAAAAATTGTTTTAATCTTGGCACCCGATACTCCATATGTACTTCCATTAAAGGTAAAAAAGCTGGGCTATGTCGGGACCCAACTACTTCAATTATGAGACTGAAATGAAATTCATTGTTCACCTAGTGATTTGAAGCTTGAACATTCAAACCATGAAGCCCATAAATTTCCTTGCATATTCTTAGATAGTAAAATAGATTTCGGGTCCTTAAGAGACAAAATGAAACATTTTAACTCGCTTGATGTATACAAGTGGATTATTTGTTGTGATATTATCTCTGGTTGTTGATATGTTTAAGAGCTAAGCGCTAAGCAGACAATATGTTACATTTTCCAACCGCAACTCTCTTTGGGCCCTCAGAAATACGTAGCTTGTCGAAACATTTTTCTTTAATAAATTCGGTGAAAATCTAATGTCTCTTTTTCATCAATCTAAGCCGATATCCCAACAAACTCTTCCACTTATTCATACATTCACGGCTAACAACGAATTCCCAGTATGCATAAGTATACTTCATTAAGAAAAATTTCTTTTGAGCGACTAGACAATATTTGTTTTGTTGTTTTTTTTTAGCTATAAATCATTTTATTTATTTAAAAAGTAACAAACAGTAGGTAAATGAAGTGAGCTTTTTTCAATATTGTAGATAAATGAGCTGCTCATATTTTATCTTTAAAAAATTAAAATTTAATAATCGTATCACAAACATTGCAATAAACAACTTGTGATGGAAATGATCTAGTGAAAAATACCTTTTATCACCATATAATATAAATAAATCTTTTTGTAAAAATTATTTTAGTAATAAAATTTACCTTTATATAATTTTTTTTTGTTAACTTCTACACTACTACATCTACAAATAAATAACAAAAATGTTCATTATGCTTGTGTCCCTTCTAAAGGGATGATATACACACAAATCAATAGTACACTTGTACTACCCATTTCGAAAACGTCAAATCTTAATTTTAACCTTTCTTATTTGGGTTTAGTTTAAATATATCTATTAATGAACAGCAAAACCATAAAAGAAAATATTTGAGAATATGAGATTAAAATGTATTTAAATAAATTAAGGCCATTTAAATAACGCCCCTGTTTCCGACCGCCATTTTTTTTTTCAATATGTATACTACTACCATTAATTTACTTCATTCACAAATAAATTATATCCATAAAATTTGTTGACGCACGTTTTTACACCATTTGTGAACTAATTTATTATATTTGTTAATGCATAAAAACTTAGAATTAAGAACGTTTGAAGTGAATAAACAATGGCCAGGCATACTCCCAAGTAACCTCGTCAGTCCCTTGAAAATGTTAAATTTTTTAAGCATTTCGTTCACCGGAAATCGCCATTTCGGTTGAATATAAATGTGTGTGTGTGTGTGTGTGTGTATGTGTGTAATATATATGTGCAATTCGCTTATAACGATCTTCTAGGAACTTTGGTGTTCAGATCATTATACCCGAACTTCGTTGTATCCAGATTAAAAAGTAATAAAACTGATTACATAAAATAGATTTATTATAAGACGTTTTCGTCTTCATCTATATACACTGACAGGCAAAAAAGCCCACCCACTTGTAAAAAAATTGTATTTGTATATAATGCATGGTAATTGTATATAATACTTATTATTTATTGAATTTATAAAATCTTTTTTGCCTTTAATAAGGTTTAAAACGTTTATTAAATGAGTCTTTGTTTAAACATTTAAAATCAAAATGTGAACTGCTAAGAAACTTGAAAAATAACCATTTTTATCCTAAAAGAAATTAATGACAGGATTATTTAATAGCGCGTATTTCCTCCTCTTGCCTTTACTACTTCTTGAAGACGCCTCGGCATACTTTCCACCAGTCGAGAAATGTCCCTTTGCTTGAGGTTAGCCCATTCTTCCCGAAGAGCCCTTTCAAGGTCCTGCAGTGTATCAGGAAGTGCTGAACGCGCTCTTATTCGTTTTCCGAGGTTATCCCATAAATGCTCAACAGGTTTCAAATCTGGAGAACGTGCTGGCCAGGCTAAGACCTCAATGTTGTGCTGATGAAGGAACGTCTGTACTATGCGAGCGACATGTGGACGTGCGTTAGAAATGAATGATCGCTGATTTCGGTGAGGATAGGCAACACATGAGATTCCAAAATATCATCTGCATAGCGAGTGGCCGTCAAAGACCCTCCACGAACAACAACCAATTCTGTGTGGCACTTCATTTAAATCCCAGCCCACACCATAAAGGAACCACGTTGAAAAGGTTGGCTCTGGGTGAAATTTCAGGCTGCATACCTTTCATTTCTTCTTCTCCACACCATTTCACGCCCGTCCGGAGATCGTAGAGCAAATCTAGATTCATCTGTAAAAAGTACAGCACACCATTCCTCCATAGTCCAATGACTGTGTTCTCGAGCAAAAGCCAGCCGTGTAACTCTGTGAGTTCTGGTCCTCTTACTGGGTGAAAAGCTAATGGCTCATTAAATCTTCTCCGAGCAGTACGTTCAGAAATTTGCACACCTCGAGCTTCTTGGAGCTGATGAATCGCTTGAGCAACGGTAAGGTGCCGGTTTTGTAAAATTCTTAAAGTAAGAAACCGGCCCTTCTATGGTAAGACCCAGTTTCTCGAAAACGCCTGACGGCGTCTCGTAGAGTTTCATAAGAAACTTCGATGGCATTAGCTGCATATCTAATGGAACGTCCATCATCAATAAGTGCCACACCACGTGCAACATCCTCAGCACGAAGAGGCATTTTTAAACTTAAAATTGAGAAAATTAAAATATCGAAGCCGAAAACTAAGAAATTTGCTGCACCAGAACGCAAATGACACTGAATAAACATTTTTAATTCCATGGAAAGTAAACATTGGGAACGGCAGTCCTTTATTTGAATTAAGGATTAGGTGTTACTATCCTCTATATTGACATTTCTAATTGCAAACAAATAAAAAAAATACATATTTATTCATAAAAAAAATTTACCAATCCAAAGAAGAAATATTTTGAGATGAAAACATGAAAAAATCAGGTGGGTGGAATATTTGCCTGTCAGTGTATAACTGCAACCCCCATATGTCACGTGTATATGCGTATTTTAACAAGACAGGAAAAGGTTATAACGATAATTTGAAATTGAGAAGGATTCGTTACTTAACTTTTATTCTCACCCTTCAATTTTCATAACGAAGAAGGGTTCTTTATTCGAGACACAACCGCAATATGATCACAAGGAATGAAATACACGTAACACGACTGAGTAGAGGACTCAAGTCTCAACTATGAGATCATTAACCAACCACAGATAACAGCGCTTCCCGCAAAAAAAGGGGAAAACCATCCGAGGGAAAGGGGTGACGGTTAATTCAACTAGAATTTGATTTATAATTATCATAATATAATACTTGAAAATATCAAACAATATTATTTTCCTCCGGCAATCTACCGTGAATTGTCAATATTTACAGGGAAATTTGAAAGCAACAAAGAGTAGCTCAACCATCCAGTTGAAATAACGACCCTCGCATGCGAAAAAGGAAGTGGAGTCTTGGGAAGTCCTCCACGCTCCTCCGTCAGCCGCGTCACTGGATACGAGCCAGTGGAGGCTGACCAATAGCGTGAGAGCCACCGACGCTCAGGACATGATTGGAGAAACTGGCCATTGCCAGGACTCCCACTGTCACACATTTATAGCAGGTCACGAGGCCATTGCCAAATGGGCTACTGAGTTGACATAAAAATGGATACCGAAAAGATCCAGATTGGGCCTCTATCATAAATTTAAAAGCATTATATAGGTTGGTTTTGTTTTTTTAGATTACAACAAACATTTTCAGCTGGGAACTATTTTTGAAGAAGATGATTTCTACATCCTCCAAGATAGGTCATTCATGGAAAAGAACAAGTGAGCTATTTATCAGTTTTTTATTGCCTCACAGCAAGCATGGCCAATATCTTCATTTAGTTTTTATGTTATCCCTTTTATTGTACATCTGGTTCTTTCATTGCTGTTTCCCGTAAATTTATATGTGAAAAAGTCAATTTATTCATCAGCCATTGTTTCATTCAGAGAGAAATACAAGAAGTTCCTTAGAGTTGAAGAGAAACAACCGGCACCCATTTATTTACATATCGTTGTTTGTAACACTGATTAGGTAAATATTATTTAAAAATATAAATACAATTTATGTATTTATAAAATATTTAAATAACCAAAAGTATTTAGAGAACCGATAGCTTGAGATCAAATTAAATGAAACTAACTGTAAAGTAAACTATTTCACTTAAATGTCATTACTCAAAGGGTCAATAATGATTTTGATTTTTAATATGAACAATAACTTTTGACATACAAATTCTTTTAAACATGTTTATGTTATTAATGATCAAACATTTAATAATTTGTTCAGAAGAATGAACACTGTACTGACATAGACCAGATTGTTTTCTGCTATTATAAAAAAAACAACCTAAATCTAACCTGCCTAAACAGTAAATAGTTGCAGGAACATTTTCAGCTATATTTCAGGAAAATGTTGACCAATTGTGGGCTTAATCGCTGTTGCTGGTCATAAGAAATTTTGATTGCTCTCAGACTCTTTAGACATATCTGACCTCAAGTTCCAAAATCAGTGGATAGACATATTCCATGTTACCTTGTTCTGTCAATTTCTTATCAGTATAAAAAAAAAATTTAATAGTATTTAATAAATTTTAACCTAACTATGAAACACTGAACATAATTAAATTAGAAGAGAAAATAAAAAGCGATCTAATTCCTGAACAAATAAATAGTATATGAACATAATAGCCACAATTTTAATGTGACGTTGACCAGGAACAATACAACAATAATTTGTCAAGGAAATATGCCAAGTTCAGCTCCAAACGAATCCATATTTTTTGGCCAAATAAGTTGATTGTCAAATAGAATTATGCATAACCATCTGGAAATTTTTTTTTGTTGCAATCGCATAATCTTCATTTAAAGTAAGATCTGCAATTATTTTACAACCAAACCTCTACCCTTCGCTATCAAGTAACCGATATTTATGTACACTCTGTTTCAATTTCTTCTAGCGAAGGAATTGCGTGTTAGCCAATGACAGATTACCTGGATATTGAACCATTACAATAAGCCATGAATGTAATATAATAAAGAACTTTATTAGTCTCAAAGATGGTGAAAGATAAATTCTCTTTATGTCTTCATAACTGATTACTGGTTTAATAATGAATGAGTGAGATAAAAATATTACAGAAGTCAGACTATCTCTCAACTTTAATAAGTGCATTGCTTTTGTAAATAGGATGGTAGGTATAAACACAGCAGAAATGTTTAATTTATAAATTAAATAAAACACAGCTAGTATTAACAAATTATTGAGTGGTTTGTCAACTAGTTCTAGGCAGAGCCTGCAAGGAGTTCATTACTCCTTGAAGAGATGAAAATTCTGCAGGGCAGCTGAATATGGCTGGTGTTTTTAATCACTGATTTAAGTCATCTAAAGAAATTTCAACGACATTTATAAAAATAGAACATCATTCTATCACCCTGAACAGCCCAATTTTTTTATTTTAATCCACCCTTTTGATTTTGTAAAAAAAAATCAAAACTTTTAATTGTGTTAAGCCCTATGCCCTACAATATATTAGGGGGCGGAAGTAATGTCGTTTATTTTTTTTACATTAAAGTCCAAAAATAAATTGTTAAAAAGTTTTTGTTTTTAATCAATGATGTAATCATCCTCGTTATCAGCAACCTTTTGCTATCTAGTGTGCAAATTTTCAATGCCAAATCGATAAAAATCAATTGGTTGTTGAGCAAAATATCTGGAGATGGCATTTTGGATATCATCCGAATTTTCAAATTTTTAGCGATCGGAATTAATGGAAATCCGATGGCGCAATATCGGGCGAGTATGGTGGGTGAGGCTGGAGATGAAAAATGGGTCCTCTATGATAAACCTAAAATCTCTCTCCGCATGAATCGGCAAGAAGTACAGCTAAGCCAGGTTTGCACTCCAAAAAGGCGCTTTTGTGTGTTTGGTGGAGTATTCGCGGGGTCGTTCATCGCTGATACCTGGAAAAACTGTGAATGTAGATCTTTACAGTTAACAATTGGATCGAATAAATCAATCTTTAATTGAAAATTCCCCAGCGATTGTCGATAAAAAAAGGTGTTATTCTGCGACACGATAATGCAAGACCCCACTGCGCCTATTTTTTCCGCAAGAACCCTGGAAAAAAGTAATGAATTAGGATGGGATTGTCTCAACCACCATACTCGCCCGATATCGGATTTCCATTTATTCCGATCGCTACATTTTCTAAAATGGCAAAAAAATTTAAAATTTGGACGATATCCAATTATGTTGAATTATGTAACAAGGGGACATACAAAGAAAAAAAAAGGGGTACTCTCGAACCCAACTGCAGGATATTTCTTCTTCAGTTAATAATTAATAATAATAGTGGGATCCAAAATTGACTAAATAATTAATAGTAATAATAATTAACACACATGTGATTTAGTTCATTTGACAATGGAACGTTCGTTCAGGAGCGACATACCACAACTCAAAACTTGCAACTAGTTGAGCTCTGGAGAAGGAGGTTTCAACGAATCAACAAACTCAGCTGACTGTCGTCAGCAAGAAGTCGGTTTATTTTTTCCTTAGTGGCGTAGTTTAAACTGGCGTCATACTTAGGACAATATCCTCATTTATTATTGAGCATTGACAGTCTACCGTTACTATGTTCATAGAAGTAACAAATCGTTCAGTTGATTTTTAAAGCTTATCAGTATGCAATGGTAGTCATTTATGTTTTGTTTTTTAATGTAAAAAAATTTATTTATTTTTCATAAAATAAAATAAAAATAAACATGAATTTAATAACCAATACTCATGGGAATGGATTGTTATTTGCAGCTTTTAACCAGGATCAAGGTTTTGTTATTTTTTAATACCATATTTAAATAATTGACAAAGTTTAACGATTCAGTTAGTCGATATGTGATTGATATGCTCAGGTTGTTTCGCGTGTGGTATGGATGATGGATTTCGAGTCTACAATTGTGATCCTTTAAAAGAAAAGGAGAGGCAGGATTTTTCAGATGGCGGGCTCTCAATCGTAGAAATGCTGTTCCGTTGCAACTACCTAGCATTGGTTGGTGGTGGCTTGAGACCTAAATATCCTGGCAATAAAGGTATTTCAAAACTACAGACATAAGCAGCTAGTTCAATCTGAAAAGATTTATTGTATTGTATTAACATCCTACCAAGAAAGTACTATTCTTCTGACTTCCTTCAAATATATAGCAATATGTTGAGCTACTTATTTGTTGTAAAAAAAAATACTCAATAAACACAAAGCATCAATTGTTACAGTAGAAATTGCACTGTTAAGAATCCTTACATCAACCTAAACCAGAATCTTAGTAAATATGACTTGAGTCTAACTATAAACTTTCAGTTTAATATCTCTTTGAAGAAATACTACACAAATAATATACTCAATCTGTGCCAAACAGACCAAAAAATATTTATAACTTTAAATCCTGAAACTTATATCAAGAATTATGACAAACACTTATGTTTTATTGAGTCTAGTGTTTGTGACGTGTGTATGATACTAGCTTTTTAGTCAAAAGCTACTCATTTTCAGAGGAATTTTTTAACCAGACCTATCAAATTAAATTTCATGAAATTATCTTTAAAATAAGAGGTAACACAACTCTAGTAGACCTTACAGGACTCGATTAATTAAAGATTGAAAAAGTTTACGCAAGCAATGAAATGACAAAATTAAATGCATCAAAACCTAATAAGATAAAAACTTTCTAAAAATTTGAAATGGTCAGGCTTATAGAATGTTTCATTTCACTTGGATTGACCCATTAACAAGCGATAGTTGTACATTTATATTAATTATTTATTTTATTACTATTCTATTTGAAATAGTGAATTGGTTTGTCAGTGATGATTTGGGATGATATGAAGAAGCAAGAAGCTATTTCGTTGGAGTTTTCAGCACCTGTGCGGGGAGTACGTTTAAGAAGGGACAGGATTGTTGTAGTCCTCGAGGGAGTCATTAAAGTCTATACTTTTACGCAGAACCCTCAGCAGCTTCATGTCTTTGAAACTAATTCAAATCCTAAAGGCAAGATAAGATGGATAGACAACTAATGAGAATGACATGTTAAGTCTTGAACTTCATTAATTTTTTTAACACCTAATTCCTATTTTTTATTGTTTTTAGGTTTATGTGTGCTCTGTCCGAATTCGAATAATTCCGTTTTAGCATTCCCTGGTCGGAAAACAGGTTCAGTTGTTCTGGTTGACCTGGCTGACACCGAGCGTAGGCCTGTGGAAATATCAGCTCACGAAGCCAACCTCGGTGCACTGGCACTTAACTTACAGGGTAGTCGTCTTGCTACGGCATCTGACAAGGTTTAAATTGCATGGATGTTTTTAATTAATAAGAGAAAGGCAATATACTTTACTGAAATTTGACATAAACAGAAATTATACAATTAAATGATATCAAATACTGTAAATTGCAATTTATGCTTTTTATCTAACATGAAGTCTTTACTATTTATCTTTTTGACTGTAAACTTTATTAACGTAATTAATATGATCATCTTATGTCCAAAGCTGGCCAAATTTTCACCAAAAAATGACCGAACTGTTCTCTTCAATTGGCTACTGCATGTATGTTTACCTCCCTCTTGTTAGATGCTTAATAATTGCATTTGTCCTATCCTAAGGCCGGCTCCACACCAGTAGCAAATCGTTTGTCAAACGTCGTTTGTCGTTGTTGGAATGCCTAGCGGTGTTATTTCGCACATCAAAGGAATTTTTTTTTTTGCTCTCTATTGATGTGACAACAAACCATCTGCTAAACAGATTGCTCATTTTCATCTAAATAATGAATAATATATTTTTTTGTTACTTGTTTTTATTTTGTGTTGTTAATTTGATTGATTGTTATTAATTTGAAATTTTCGTGAAGTTATCAGTTTAATTTTTCTTAAAATCAGCGAATTGTGAAAAATCACAACTAATATATTTTGAAGTTTACAAGATATCAATGTAATGAAAATCTTCACCCCCCCCCCCAAAAAAAAAAAAATCCTTCAATCAAGTCGAAGTAAAAGGATAAGCACTTTGCTGTTTATTTTTCAGTTAAAAGTTTTTTGTTTTTTTTAATTTGGGATTCCTTGGTTCACCAATAAACTCAGTAGTTAAGGGTTTTTAGGACTTGACCAGGCTGAGTAGGTTTTGTGGGGGAAAACCTTTAGCCATAACGAGTGCCACCTTCATATTGCTCAAGCTTTTGGTCCTAGTAATATTATTTAACGTCATTATGGTTGGTAGTAATGCCAGAACGATGCTTTTCACAAAAGCATAACAGCGATCATATAGCATATAGCGATAGACTATTATCACGGCCTCCTAGTTCAACGATTCCTCCAATGCTGAGATGATGACCTTGTGGCTCCGTATGTTGCTTATTTTGCGAACCTTATCTATTTAACAATAAGTCCTAATCAACGATGGACTTAAGTCTCCTCTAGTTTCAATTGCTTCTATATTTTTATAAATTATATATTAATTTACTAAACACAATAATACAGTAAAATGATTTCAAAATATGACTATATTTAAAAATTATACCCAAATACAGTTCACTATGAAATATTTATTAAGAAATTCAACCAAAAGAAGCATGTTGAGACTTGGTTAAATATTAACAATCTTTACATAAAACACATTTCAATTGTCAATGTTTTGTTTAGGGAACACTGATTAGAATATTCGATACTATGACCGGGGATAAATTAATGGAACTGCGAAGAGGTGCTCATTCAGCTCAAATATATTGGTATTTTTATTATATATTGATTAAAATAATCTTAATATAGCATATTGTTTCTTCAAATAGTAATAATTAATGTCGTTTGTAGTATCAATTTTAATCAAGATTCAACGTGGCTATGTGTATCGAGCGACCACGGTACTGTCCACGTTTTTTCAGTTGAAGATCAAAAACTAAACAAACAATCCAGGTAATAATAATTTTGCTAATCTTTATGTCTTTATCGATCTATTACTAAAATTGGCGATTCTATACTGATGAGTAATATATATTTCATTTATTTATTGTTATTCTCTAAAGTAATATAGTAATTACTATATTGTATGTAGATTGTATATACATACAGATCGATTTATTTAAAAGTGAAGTCAAGTAGTGCCATAAAATAATTATTCTAGTGTTTTATTTTATTTATATTTATTTATTATCTCTCTTTCTCTCTTACTATTACGTGAGATTCCTTTCATTTATTTTTTGATAGGTTTATAGTTTTAATTTGCATGTTCAAAAGTCTTATTTCTATGTTTTGTATTATTGATTTTATGTCATTTTTATAAGGTATTCTTCTATTTGACGCTTATCGTAAATAACCTTGACCTTAACGGTTTACTCAACACCCTTGTTAATGCGTTATTGTTTACCAAAACAAAGTCAAATAAATAAAAACAAATATGAGTAATATACATAATTTTTTAATTGATGCCGATTTTTATGGATATATATTGTTGTGATATTTGATGTTGTCAAATCTATGATGTTGCCTTTGATTTGAATTTGAAATTAGCGGGCATAAAAGGGCGGTAAACGACCCATGGATCATGGTTATCAATGCATAGACATTATTTGATGCCGTTGTATAATATTAATATTTGTCATAAATAATATCAATGATTAAAGTCAAATATTTTAATATTGGATGTGTTAACTTTAAAATAAGAAAAGTTAAAATAAATGAGACAACTGGCATTGGAAGAAAGAAGGATGAAAAAATTAAGAAGGCAAGACAAAAGACGAGTGCTAAAAGGACAGGAGAGCGTTGTTCTTTTTGATCATCCCATGAGACAAGGTGTAGTAAAATGAAGATAGTGAAATTTGTAGAACTTTAAAAATTTTATTTGAATGGTGATTTGGTATGTGAGAGAACAGTTGATGGAAGAAGAGTTTTACCAGGGCAAGAGAATTGATGTGATATAATTGGATTTAACTGACCACGTGGCAGACCAAGTGAAGAAGCAAGAAGAAAAGGACTTCAAAATTAGTAAATCTGGCCAATCGAAAATAATATTAAGGTAAAATAAAAATTGTTAGTAAAATTGTAATTTGTCAAAGACTGAATTTTAAAAGAATTGAAGGAAATTTTGTAATATCTAATTTTTCTTTTGCCAGAGTTTTTCCTTTTTCCTATTAACAGAACCTTAAAACCTCAGATAAAAAATTTAAATATAAACAACATAGATAAAAAACATAAACAATATATTGTTGTGATATTTGATATATGCGTTGTTTCTACTATTAATATTTATCAGATAAATAATATCAATAATTAAATATAAATAATTTAATATTGGATTTATTAACTTCTAAACAAGAAAAGTAATAATATCCAAAACAACTGGCATTGGCGGACAACCAGTTAAAAGATCAAGAAGGCAGCGGAAAGGTATGAGGGAGATAACACGGGTAAGATCGCTCATTCACTTTGACCCGGGACGAGAACCAGAGAAGACGCACCAGGACCACGCTCGAGACAAAGAAGATCACGCGTAGAAAACAAATAAGTAAAACTGGCCAGTAAATAGTATAGCAAGGTACATTGTAACTTTATATTAGTTTTAACATTATAAATTTATAACATACGTGTAACTCACGTATCAATATGTTAATAAACAATTTTTCCTTTTGCCAGAAGTTTCCTTTTTATATTAACAGAACCTAAGATTAAGATTAAATAAAAAATTATTAATTCGGTTTGTTGAGAATATTTTTTATTTTACATTAGTTTACAGCAGTTATTACCTTAGAGCTGTGTAATATGTTCTAAATAATACGCAATACTACAGAGAGACTAAGGAATGTTTATTTAAATATACTTCATTGGTTTAGCTGACAAAACTAGTGTTTATCACTTATTAGCCAAAGATAGATTATAAAAGATAAGTGATGGAGCCGGTACTCCTAACACGGACCGTCAGACTCCATTCAAATATACTTCAATTTTGTATCCTTTGAAATATATGTACCTCCGGCCATGTTTCAGATATTACACAATACCAGCTAAAGGGATGCTTGTTTATCAACTATAGTTAAGTCATCCAGAATATCGACATAGATTGTCCCCCTCTACTCTGCCACTTGATATGATATGATTGATATATATTAAATAACAAATCTTAAATATTAATTAGTATTATTTATTTAAAATTAATAGAGTCCCGATCTTTCCAGTATATTTTTTCTTTGGCTAATAATTGGCTAGTAAAACTAAAGTAGATATTGTTACTTTATCATCACATACAACAATCAAAATCGTCCAATCCAAGTTTTAAGTTTAACCTTCTTGGTTAACTTACCCGATCCAAATTTTAATATGAACTAGACTTTATAAATATTAAGAAAAAAAAACTTGTGAAGAATTTGTATTTAATTAAAATTGACTTTTTTTAAATTTTCAAGGTTGGATTATGACAGACAAACTAAACAATAATTCTACTTAACCTACTTTTGCAAATTTCAAAACCTTCTAAAATCCAAGAACTATGCAAGTTTACGATGTGTAAATCATATGTGCACATTGTGGCTACTATTATTTATATTTCGAAGAAAGGCATTTGTATTTGTAAGAGTAGTCACAATAACTGTCGTGAAATTCACTAATTAATTCTCCCTCGATTAAATCAAGGTCAACGAGCAATCTTCCACTTTTGTCGAGGTTTGGTTAAGCGGAGTTCATTCGAATGTACGGACACCTTTATCTTGTCCAATACGTCGTTATTCAATATTATTCACACTACTTGTAAATAGGAAGCCCTACTTATGCAATGTGTGTCTTGATTCTCAGACAGCAGAAACAGAAATCCAATGACCATGACCTTGCATGTCTACATCATAATATTAATCTGCCTAACGGTTGGTTCATCTCACAAGAAAGTAGTCCCTACCATGCCACGAGCTTTTCCGCAATTATTTTAATTCCACTAGTTATTTTCACTTTCACAACTCTTTATGTTTAATCATTTTGATCTACATTAAACTTTTATTTTTATGTAAATTTAAATTTATTTAAAACTAATAAAATTCCTATTTCAGGTTTTAAAACAATTCTTTAATAATATGTGATCTTAAAAACAACTTTACAATATATTTATTGTATTTTTTTTTTTTTTAATTCACAGCCTTGCGTCAGCTACATTCCTGCCGAAGTACTTCAGTTCTCGTTGGAGTTTTTGTAAGTTCCAGGTACCTGGCGGTCCGCATTCCATCTGTGCTTTTGGCTCAGATACAAATTCTGTAATAGGTAAGTTGGTCTAATTAACATTCTAACCCAAAACTGTTACCTGTAACATTTCACATTGATTGAATCGTGTTTGCTTGTGACCTCTATCGTAAAACATACCTGAATAAAAGTAGTCACTCACTCACTTTATAATTTTAACAAATATTATTTATTTCCTTACATCATTATTAATTATTTTTTAGTGATATGTGCTGATGGTAGCTACTACAAGTTTATGTTCAACACTAAAGGTGAATGCTGGCGTGACGTTTATGCTCAGTTTCTGGAAGGATCAGAGCACAATATCTAAAGGAATACTCCTCGATGTAATTATATGATTCTGAGTAATGTGCGACATTCACGTTTTTGTCCGTATCAGAATGTATTAGCCTTGAATGTGTGTTTTAAAATGATTTTGTATTTACGATATGGATTTAAAAAATAAAATGAAATCTAATAAAAACAGAAAGAGCGGTTTCCGTTTTTGGGACCAACCTCTTCCTCCATTTTGTTCCAAATTGTAGATATAAATGCATACATAGGAAACGATGCTTAAGCTGTGCTGTTGGCTTGCAATATATTTATTTTAGTAAGACCAATGACAGTTTTAATGACCTTCATTAAATATGTCGAGCTTATATAAAATGTTTTTTTGATTTTTAATTTTTCTCATTAAGGAACAATATATTTGTACAATTATGAAATATGCTGACAATGATTAATAAAATTGGTGTTACCCGCAAAATCCTTTTTGCCGTTATTATTTTGTTTAAATGTGTGGTCAGTGCCATAAGGAACTATTTTTGTGTAGAAATATTTGTAATATAAAATTATTTTTTTAGCTCATATATTTTATGTATCTACATTCTTATGATATAAAACTTTTGATTTTGTTTGACGTGGTGTTCAAACTGAAAGCGTTTCATTTCTCTTATATACAACTTTTCGTAGAATTTTGTGGCCGTAATAGAAATGAATAATTTTTTTTTTTACTTTTAAACATACATCACTGAAAGTCAGTCAAAAGAATAGTTAAGGTATACTTAAAGAAATCTGTAAATCTATTCCGATTATATACTTCATTTATTTGTTTTGTTTCTGCTGTGTACTTTATCGTATTATACGCTTGCACGGTCATTTAAAAAAATACAAAAAAATTTGCAAATTCTTAAATAAATCAAAATTAAGAGATTGATTCTAAATCAGTAAGTACTTTTGTGTTTTATAGAGGTTAAATTATTTTATTTAAAATTATAAATTATGGTGTCGATTCCATTATATTTAATAATTATTAGTTCAAAGACAAAGTCAGTGGCAGAACTGGGGAGACTTTCCGATATCCGGTTACCTTTAGCCACTCTACTTCTGAGATTTGTCATTGACAAGTTTTTTGGTCATGCAGGAATAGGCCGACTGGAGATTATTGCCTCTTTACAAATATTTTTCTTTTGTCTAATAATTATTTTATTTAATAAATTCTAAGCCAATGATAATAAATTAAGTGTTCATTTTTTTTTCTTCTTTCCTGTAAACGTCGAATTGATATGTTTAATTTCCCATCAGTAATAATTGAAGTTCCTACAATTGGGCATACTGTCATACTTTTCTTATTGTTAGATTGTAAACAATTTAATACCGGGTTATTATGTTGTAAATTTTGGTGAAATATATAAAATTGCTGTCTTGTTACATTTCATTTGTTGTTGTTCCCAAGGTGGCTTTATTTTTTTTTCCCCCGAGACTAAAATTTGTTGACATTAGTTATTCATTAAACTGTACTTCTTGTAAAAATATTGAAATAAAAATGTCAATAGGGAACATTATCACCAATTCACAGTTTGTTAAAATAAGGTTGTGTTGTTCTTTTTAAATATTGTGGTTAATATTTACGAACATGTAATATTAAAAAACAGTAAATTACGATTTTATCATACTAATAATCATGTTGTGTCAACTTCTTTACCTCAAATAAATAGAAGTTCTCCTATTCTCGGCCCAGAAAATATCCACCTATGTTTCCATGTTTTAATAATAAAAACCTTCAAAACGCATCGGTTAAGAGAGGGGGAAACTAGTGCACAAAACAGCTGAAGCCACTAGGGGGCGTGCGGAGCTACTCCCACCTCTGACCTGCCAGATTTGGGGCTTGTGGCCAGACTCTTGGAACCCGGCACCTGAAGAACACTGCTCTCTCTCTGCACTGGCGCTTGCTGCTCTACTCAAATCATGGCTTTCTTATTTACCTACCTCTGCATCTCTCTTTCCTAACCTTGCTATGTTTTAGTCAGATGTCACACCTTCCTAGTGGGATTCTCTGTGTTTGTCTCGTTAAAACTAGCACCTCCTTGGAAGAGACCTCTTCCTCGCGGACGACGGTCGCCTGGGGCCCTACAAACTTTACCTAGTACCATCTCCCCGAGTGATCCAGTCTGCCTCTCCGGTTCACATTTTTATGGTCAACATTTATAATAAAACAAGTTAATTCTAATTCTAATATAATTGTGTCATGTTAGTATCAAATAGTCTGTCAAGGTTAAAAATTTGACCTTTGAAGTGACCCAAGTTTAAGACCATCGGTTATTAGAAGAAATCCAATGGACAGTTTGTAACAGGCTTAAAATAAGTTTTAAGTGAGACAGCATTGGAGCGAGACACTCGCCTTTGGGATCTGGACGGTTTTCGCCTACCCTTAGATTGTGAATTTGTGGACATTCCAAGACCACATAAACTACCGATAATACCTACCCTGTTCCTCTTCTTACATAGTGCACTGTCGGGGCACATCTTCTAAGATCTTATGGAGTCAGATCAATACGAATAAAGCTGCCCCCCAGCAAAGGTCCAAGTCCACAAGTTCACCCATTTACAGCGGCCGGGTTGTAGTGACCCAAGCTTGCAGTGGGCATCCTCCCCCCCTTGGGGGACATTACCCAACAAATCACTTTGGATTTTAATGTCAATCTGTGGATCTTTAGAAATGGCTTTAACTCAATAATACTTTTATAATTAATTTTGACCCAAAACAAAAGCAGTTTAATCTCTAAAAATCTTACATTAATGCTTGAAACATGTAACATCAACATGTCTCGTTCCAATGCTGTCTCACTTAAAACTTATTTTAAGCCTGTTACAAACTGTCCATTGGATTTCTTCTTATAACCGATGGTCTTAAACTTGGGTCACTTCAAAGGTCAAATTTTTAACCTTGACAGACTATTTGATACTAACATGACACAATTATATTAGAATTAGAATTAACTTGTTTTATTATAAATGTTGACCATAAAAATGTCAATACATTATAATGTATTGTTGTGGTATTACTTTTTTTTTTTTTTTAAATATTTGAACTGAAAAGGGGATTATTACAATGGTTACAATTAACATACAAATGGTTTTATTTAACAGAAATTTATTTAATATTTATGTTTTCTAGAGCTAATCTTATATCTCAGGTTCGTTTAAAACTCTCAATTTAAATTGTGAAGATATGATAAAGAAAATAAATTAAATATATTCACATTATATTAATCATCGATATTCACTGATAATTCGTTCATTGGATTCAATGAATGAATGAATGAATGGTCTTCAAAAATATAATGTGTGCTTGTATGAATATATTTGAACCGATTTGATTACCAGATCCTGATCATGCCTACTATTACTGTTAGATATTAATTCCCCAATTATTACGGAACTTATGTAGTGTTATGTTTTTTATATATATTGTTTATTTTAATTTAATCTGAGGTTTTAAAGGTTTCGTTAATATAAAAAAGAATTCTCTGGCAAAAGGAAGATTGTTTATTTACATTACTTTTCATTAATTCTTATATACAATCAGTCTGTGACCCAAAACTACAATTTACTAACAAAATGTTTACTCTATTTTACCTCATTATTATTTTCGCGACTGGCCAGATTTACTAATTTTCATGTTTTCTTTTTATGATCCATCTATTTTCTTCGTCCTTCTTTAACTTGGTCTGCCACGCGGCTTTAACTTATATGCCTGCTAATTTCGAATTTAAAGTCATGACAAATTAAATTTACAACATCTAAATATCACATCAGTATATCTGATCACCGTTAACTTACATATTGTTTCATGAACACAAAACAACTTCACTTAATCGAGTATAAAAAGCAATGGAACTCGTTTCTGTAACAATTGACTCTCTCTCTCTCTCATATAGTTCACAGCTCACTCCCATGACGTGCTGTGTGCTTTTAATATTCACTATCTTTGTTATATGATGTCATCTCACTCGTTTAACTAAACATAACCAACCATTAAAATTAATATTATGAAATAAAATATCAGCACATAGTATTGTAGTGATTTGTGCATTCACACGTTGAATTGACACGAGACATTTGCTATGATGACTAACTTCTTAAATATTAACTCTTCTGTATTGTAACTCCTATTTTTTTTCTTTTCTCAAACAATGATCTGGACTTTCTTTCTCTCTCTCTCTCTCTCTCAACTTCCAATTAATAATTGACTTGACATCGCCAACGCTGTAATTCACAACTGATATATCTCTCTCCTCGCTATTAACTGAATATGTCTATGTTTCCAGGCCGATAACAACTGACTAAACACTCACTCACCCTTCCTGGCCTCGAACAGGTCTTGAGCCATTTAGCATGGACTATTTCCGTACTCTCCTAAATATTTCCAATATTATATATTACAATGAAATATTATGCACTTAAAAATTAATTTTTTTTTTTATGAATCAAAAATTATCACTAGAATATATCAAATAAACTTTTAAGTACATAGAAAGTAAAGAAATGACAAGTGGTGGCTGGATGGGGCAGGAGTCTTTGTTAAAATTGATTAAATGACGTAGCGTGAGAAGATGCTATTTGCCATTGAAGGAGCCATATTGGTAAGAAAAGAAGATTGGAGGTGAATTGAAGAGCACGGCAAAACTCATCATCATGGCCGAAGCACCGCATAATATTAATTAATTACTCAATAAAAAAAACATTTTATTATCAGATTGAATTGGGCTTTTTAATTTAAAATCTTGAGTTTCTTATTAATAATGTGTAATTTGTAGTCTGCGTTTTTAAATATAATTAAAAAAAGTGATTGAAATAGTGTTGATAAATTTTTCACAACCATAAAAAAAAAAGTCCATATTTATGTGATGTATCACATTTGACTTGATCTTTTTTTTATTCCCTAATTTATATCAGTCACTGAAAATTTCCGTTTTCAAAACTAAAAAAAAATTGTAATCGACCGAGTGATATTAAATCCGTCGTCCTCATTGTTTGCGCCCGAAACATTACTTACTGTAATATATTTCAATGCCTTTTTTTTGTGACCATCTACAATGAGCCCTGAGCATTGTGGAAAAAAACTCATCGGACCTTCGTATAGCTTCTGAACAGTAAATTGTGAAAGATTAAAAGTCAAGAGAGAAGCGGGTCAGGTTAATTGGAGCTATTTTTTTTACATATTCAATTTTGTCTCGCAAATCTTTATCAAAACATATACAGATAAGCATGGATTGTTGAATGTATCTTAAATATAGCAGATCGCTCGAATAATTTTTAAAGCTAGTACTGTACAAATGGATGGCAGAGAAGTTGTCCCATACATGTTTGAAAAGTAGAGACTCGGCGATTGTCTTCAGCAAATACTCCCTTGAAATTATCATTTATCACCTGATGAATCTTGGAGGTATGAGGAATTTTCGGACATTTTTTTATTTACCTCGTCTAGACACAATTCCTATCGATTGCCCTTCTTAACTACTAATTATTAGCTTAAGTAAAAAGGTCTTGACATGGTTTAGGATGGTTTAACCCGAGACTTCCCCGATCTATGGTTAAATGACCTACCTGAATCACCAGTCTCTTTTACATTTCTTCTCTCAAGCTCTCTTATCAATGATGGGTCGAGCCCATCTCCCCCTTTATCATGAACTTTTTTGATTTAAATCGACTGAGGGTTAGTTTGGGCATTATATGTAAGATAGGACAAGTTTATATTTAAATGACTAATACAACCACTATCCTTGTAGTCAAGTGGCTGCTTTCTAACTGTCGAGACCCGGGTTCGATAAGATATTTTCTTTGTATTTTGGATCTGGTCGGGGTTAACTCGGCCTCTTTGGAGAATAAATGAGTAACTACTTAAATACAAAAAAGTAGCAAACACATTTGATAAAACTGAATTTAAGGTTAAAAAGTGCTTATCACACTAGCACCAGCCAGTAAGTACACTATCTAGTAACTATGGTGACAACCTACGATCCTACCTCTTCACTCTTCATGAAGTGTTACCCCATAGATTTGTTAAATAATACAATTATGTAATCATAATAGATATAAATGAAATTATTATATATATATATATATATATATATGTTTTGCTAAATAACTTCAAATATATTTGTCATGTATTGGTGATCAGCCAAACCATGGTTCAGGAGTTCGTTGCTGACTTTCTCATCCCAGTAGATCCAGATGGTGATTTTATTTCTCAACATTTCTTTTCCCGGTAATGATAGGGTTATATGTGCACGTCCCATTTTTTAGTCCCTTGTCAATTGATTTGGTGATTCATTAGCTGCGTCAATGATCTGTTTCTTTCATTCATTGATAATTTAAAGCGTAACGAAGATCAAATGAAAGTTGAAGAAGGTTGTTACATAAGTCATCCACTAAGCAAAGACTTATGTAACAACCTTCTTGATTTGGTGATTCATTAGCTACGCCAATGATCTGTTTCTTTCATTCTAGCCTGTAACTTTAGATTTTTCAATGCTATTCCTTGAACGTTGTACTTAGGTTTTTATTTTATGAGAGCTGGTTCCCCTATTTTTTTAAGTTTCTGTGTTTTGTGGTTATTTTTCTTCACGCGATGTGAAGTTATTTATGTGAATAAACGGGAAGTTATTTTCATCACAGAGCCTAAAACGTGGAAAATATAAGCGATTTATATTTTCCACGTTTTAGGCTCTGTGATGAAAATAACTTCCCGTTTATCAAAAACTATAATTGTATCTAAATGCAGCCACACAACCTCTTTCTTTATAATAAAATTTTAGTCTTAAGGCAGGTCTTCTTTTTAATTCATTATTATATTTAACTAATATAAAATATGTTCATATTAATCGTTGCAAGTTAAAATTTAACTCTCTATGCCTTTATTCATTCAATTTGGCTATGTAATAAAACTGATGTCATTAAAAAAAACACAACACGCTTTTTATGGGAGTTACAGGAGAAGTGCAACCATGGGCGTTCAATACATATTTAAATTTATTAGAGGAAACAAACACTTATTCTCCATCAAGAATTTAAAGCGTAACAAAGATCAAATGAAAGTTGGAGAGGGTTGTTACATAAGTCTTTGCATAGTGGATGTAAACGTTGGCGACTTTAAAATAGCATATGAATTAAATTTTGATTTGATTTGTAATGCAATTTATATCACTGCTGACATACGACTAATCTTTTATTGAACAATGTACACCAACTGTTTTAGCCTTTCATTTACTATTATAAATTTACAACAGAGAATATGAGAAGAAAAAATTGTGATTTAGTGTTATAACACATTATTAGAAACAGGGGCCAGCCAAAGAAATTCGTCGAATGGAAGGTGAAGGGATTAAAATTGGACATGCCTCTTATCAGGTCGCCCGCCCATCTATCAGTTACTAATGTTAATGAATTACTCGATAGTGAAAGCCACGACTTGTATGTGATTAACGGGTACGACAGGGGCTTAAAATGTCGGTGAAAGTATATTAATTTTTTTAATAAATTAGTTTTATTACAACTTTTGTAACAACCTAATATTCTTTTCATTTTTGCTTATGGTTCCACTTCCTCTTTCGCAGTTTGTTAACGACATATATAGATAGCTTAGATATAATCATGAAAAAATTTATTTACAGGTACAATGAAATATACATATTTTTAACTGAGGGTTTCCGTATCACTGTAGAAAATTTAAACGTTTATTTTCTTTTTCGTTAATAATAATTAATAAATATACAAAGAAATTTAAATATTTCTGTCTCTTATTATCACACCAATTAAATGCGGCATGTCTTGGAATTATTGTACATAAACATATATCGTAGAACACAACAAATTTCAGGTTTCGGTAAATATTTAATATAAATTTTATAAATAATTAGATACAACCTCAGGTTGAAATACCTTGATTTATTTATATATAAATATATATATATATATATCTTACATAATAAAAATTATTCAACGAAAACACGGTTTTGAATAAAATGCTTATTGGACAAAAAACATTGATATAAAAAAAAAAAACTGAGACTTTATACATCATCTGAAAAAATAATAAAATTGCGGTTCCTGCGAGTTTTTCTAAACAGTCTTTCTATATATTGTGAAATCAGTAACAAATGAAGATTCACAACAGATTATGGTAGTGGTTTCAGCAGTAAAGTAACAATAGTTCCCCTCATAACTGATTATTTACAAAACAATTAAATGGAAGATAAATCTTAATTCATAATTATAGGGGGGGAAATAAATTAATTGAAATCCTTAGAAGACTGGTCACTAATAGGGGGGGGGGTCACATGAAAAATAAATAAGTAAAACCAGTCGGCCAGAAAATAAATGTGACTAGATACAATTAAAAAACAGGAGTGATAATAATTTTTGGTTTAATATTTTTTTATTTAACCTTCAACAAAAAAAAAAAAAAATTGGAACAATTGCTTTTTATGCTAGCAGAAACCAATATTTAACAACATTCACACACAAACATTCAATGACCCATATATTTTGTTAACTATCATCATATACTACTATTTACACACACTAAGCAGTCTAACTCCTTTTTAATTTTTGAATAAAAAAAATAAACAACAAAAAAAACTTATCTTTTTCGGCCTGAAATATAATAATGTACAATGAATCAAAGACCTTTCTTTCTTTTTATTATATATATTTACAAAACTTAGGAGTGAGCCTGCGTTAGAGAACCTGGCCCACCCGAATATCACAGGGGCCAATACAGCATCCACTGATGCGTTTCAATTATATTTTAAAATCATTACATTTATACAAAAATATTAAAAATTCTTTTCAATTTGACTTCTTCTTCAGACGACTACTACCATTATAAAAAGTGCACACATGAATTCCATGGGCCAGGCAATTTATTACAATTTTGTGTGCTTTTTATTTATATTATTATTTAAACTAAGTAATTATTAGCCTATAGACTACATACAATTTCTCCCAAAATAAATACAAACCGACTATACTCCTTCCTTTCTCGAAGTATAGCCGATGCATGAGTACTGTGAAAATTCTCCATCAATGGCACTTTTCAAATTAAGGCCATATATATAATAATTAACAAACCTCTTTTGCTTATAATTCTAATTCGTTTTTCCCAAATAAATTCCAAATTTCTAACGCGGCATGTTTTTTTTTTTTTTTTTTTTTATACACACACACATACTCGCTTATATATATATACAAATTTAAACTATTTATATATACATAAACACATCGGAGAATGTTCACAATGGATGGAGATGACAAAACCAATTAATTACACTTAACAGTAAAATTACTCATGGGCAAGCTACACATATTTTTACACAAATCATATTTACAAATTCTCGCCTTTTTTTTTTTTTTTAATACATACCAATATACATAAATCAACTTTTATTAGATAAGATTAGGTTACAAACCTTCATATCCTTTACGAAGATGTATAATAAATTTGTATAACAATAAAAATGTACACTGTTTACAAATATGTTCTTTCATTTTCAGAGTCCAAAAAAAAAAAAAAAATTAAATTAAAAACAATTCATGTGACAAATAAAAGGAACATAAGTTACAAATTTACAATAAATGGCAAGGATTCAAATTAATACCCAGTTATTAATAACTCCTGTTTCGGAGCATCCAAGCCTATAAATCGGCCCAACAGGCGACAATTTTTTTTTTTTTTTTTTTTTTTTTTTTAAATACCCCAACAAAAATGGACAATAAAATGAGTAAATAAAATAAGGAATACAAAAAATTAATTACATATTCTACAGGGTGAATGCATTTAATGCAATGAAAAAATAGACTAACCGAATATTGTATTCCAGAAAAAATTTGTATATAGTAATTTACAAAGAAAAAAAAAATTGGTGGCTATTTGTCAGTCAGTGTTAGTGGTATTAGTCGTAAACTGAAGCGTGAGGTTTATCTGGGCTGCGTCCTCCTAATGGCTTTCCTTACTCTCCGTTTCTCGGGACCACCTTCTGCGCCTGTGCTGTTCACTGTGGGAGCGGCCCTGAAACCAGCAGAAAATTATTTATATTTGATATCACCATTCATTCACATTCATTATTAAATCAGTTATATTAATTTAGGATGACAAACATGGTCTATACAATCAGGGGCCACTCTCTTAGATATATTTCATATTTGTTGTTTGTATATAGTTTCCCCAATGATATACCACTCGACAAAAAAAACAACATTTTTTTTTATGTAATATTCTTATATTATAAATATGAAAGGTGAAATAAATAAGTAATTCTAGCAAATAAATATGTAATAATAATATATCTTTATTATCGTCGGACAGACCCCGTGTCATCCCACAAGAATAGCAGCGCAAGTGTGTATAATAAACTATACTAATTTGTGGGGGTGTTGATAAATATAAATTTAACCTAAAATCGCCACCACACACAACTTAATATCAATTAGTTTGAGCTTAGACGGTCATTGACCGGATATAAAGCCAAATAAATTAGATGTGTCCATTTATTAAAATTGACAAATACACTGGTTGCTAAACTTATTTTGGTTAGGCTAATATTTTTTGTTTGTTTAGAGTATTAACCCCGTATGAGAGATTCGTCCTAAGGAGAGGAAAAAAATAAAAAAAATCTATTACATTTTATTAGCAGTTGATAAGTCAGTATTTAAATAAAACAGTGAGCTCATAGTTAGCCAGCGTGAATGAATTAGTAGCGATATCGGACCAGGTTGGTTTAAAAACATGAAGATTTTAATTAATTAATAATTTATGTACAAATTTTCAAATCAAAAAAATATACAATGTTTCCACATCTTAAGACCCTTAAAAAATTGAGGGATATGTTAAAAATAGTTTTTAGGAAGAATAAAAATAAAGGTGGCTACAGTATGGGACAAAGGTAAGCAAAAAGTTATAATTTCGGATGATTAGATGTTAAATAAATGACTCAAAAATTAAATCGAAAAGACAATCTCAAATATAAATACAAATGAACACGTAGTTAATAAAATTTATCATTTATGTGACTGTGGTTTATGTGCAATAATACAAAAATATCAGGTTGGCCAAAAAGTCCGTTCGGTTTATGTCGTCACGAAACTTCAAGCAGTCTAATATGTAGCTAACTTCAGTCCGTCCCGTGATTTTGTGTGTTTAGGATCATCTTGAAAATGGAAAACCAAAACGAACATTATCGACACCTCATGCTTTTTTTTACTTTAAAAAAGGCAAGAAAGGAGTGGAAACTTGCAGGAAGATAGGCGCTGTATACAGAGAGGATGCTGTTACGTGAGTGCCAGAAGTGGTTTTCAAGATTTCGATCGGGAAATTTTTCCGTTCAAGACGCACCTCGCTCTGGGCGGCCAACTGAGATTAACAGCGACAAAGTGAAGGAATTAGTCAACACCAATCCCTAGTTTTACAACTAGGGAGATCGCAGTTATCCTCAAAATATCCAAATCGAGGGTTGAAAACCATCTGCATCAACTTGGTTACGTGAGCAGGCTCGATGTTTGGGTTCCCCATGAACTTAGTGAGGCTAACCTCGCCCAAAGGATTTCATCTGCGATTCGTTGCGGAAGCATGAAGAAAACGATCCTTTTTTGAAGAGAATGATGACAGGGGACAAAAAGTGGATCGTCTATAACAATGTGGAGCACAAACGCTCATGGGGGAAGCGCGGCAAATTACCACAAACAACCCCCAAAGCAGGACTTCACCCAAAGAAGGTTATGCTCTCGATTTGGTGGGATTGGAGGGGTGTTGTCTTTTACGAACTTCTTCCCACGAACAGGACCATCAATTCGGATGTGTACTGTGACCAGCTGGACAAATTAAATGCAGGGATCCACCAGAAGCGTCCAGAACTAGCCAACCGTAAGGGGATTGTCTTCCATCACGACAATGCCAGACCGCACACTTCTTTGCAGACACGGCAGAAGTTGCAGGAGCTTGGCTGGGAAGTTTTGCCGCACCCTCCACATTCGCCCGACCTTGCACCTTCAGATTTCCACCTGTTTCGGTCTCTTCAATATTCATCGAATGGACAGACCTTTAACTCTGAAGATGTAAAAATCCACTTGGAAAATTTTTTTGCCAGTAAAGACAGGGAATTCTTTGAGCATGGAATTATGAATCTGCCCAGGAAATGGCAGAAGATACTGGAACAAAACGGCAATTATATCATTGATTGAATAAATCGCTTTGTGTTTAAAAGTTGTGTCTTATTTTCACTTAAAAAACCGAACATACTTTTTGGCCAACCCTTTACTTACGAAAAAGAAGGTGTAGTGCCTCCGGTGAAGTTGAATGCTGGTTTGGCATTAGGGTCGAACACTGGAGCAGGGTTTGCAGGTTGACTGAAACCACCAAACGCAGTATTCCCACCGATACCAGCACCCTAATACAGAAACACAATTATCATAACATGCTATTTATTCTATTAGAAATAAAAAAACTATTACAGAAAAGATTTGGAAAATTCGCAATATACAGAAGATGGTGCAGCTATGTCTCATGCCTATCGGGAGTTATTTTTGTCGGTTTAGTATCATCTGAGACCTTTAGTTTAGAATCAAAACCCACTATATATACAATGGAATTTTTTTAAAAGGAAATTAAAAAAATATGAAAATTTATAATTTTAGAAATAGAGTATTATATTGCGGTGCTAGGGTAAAAGTACTTTGTTTACTAGTTTCAGAAAAAAAAAGAAAAAAAGAAACTTAAAAAATATTTTTACAAATCAGGTTTCTATAATAAAAAAGGTATTTATCACATTTCACCATAGGGCTACTATTGGAGCCAAGTTAGAAAAGGGTTTTAATGCAAATTGTCAGTGCTTATGGTTAGAAAAGACCCTATGAACTTAAAAATAAATCAAAATTTTGCGATTTAGCAGGTTTTGATTCTAAATGCCTCATGTAAATAATTGTGTGAACACAAGAGGTTTAAAGTGCAAATTTCAAATTTAATAATATTGTAATATTATTGGTCCAGTAATAAATAATTAAAGTCAATCTCAGAATTTTTAAAAAAGTAATGAATCTGATATAAAGTTATCATTTCAGCTATAAACAGGTTTAAGAGAAAATATGTTTTTAAAGGGGATCAAAACTCATTAGAGGATTCTGCTCATTTGTTGAAGAAATAGAAGAGAAGTTAAAAAAAAAACTATTTACATAACTTATTACTACTATTATTTGTTCTCTCTTATAAATTCGTAAAGGTTACCTGGGGTGCTCCAAAACTGAACGGTGATTGTTGCTGTTGTTGCGGAGCTGCAAAGACAAACGGTTTAGGCTCCACCTGGTGCTGGCTGAAGACGGAGCTCACCGGTGCCTGCTGCTGGCTGAACAGAGGGGGCTGCTGGCTCCCGAACGGTTCCACAGCTCCTGCAGATGGAGTGCTGCTTACAGCGTTAAAAGCGAATTGCCCACCGCCTTGGTTTCCCTGAGCATTGCCCAAGAAGGAGAAAGGCTTGTTTTCCGGTTCTGAAGGTTTGTTGAAGCCAGTGAAGGTGGAACCACCAAAAATACTTTGGTTGTTGGGGTGGTCGTTGTTGGATACGACTGAAGATTCTGTTGGCGGCATGACAAAGCTCATAGGCTTTGCAGGTTCAGGTATAGAACTTCTGATATTTGCATTAGGTTCAGCATTACCGAATACGAAAGAAATGACAGGAGTTTCTTTCAATGGCTCTTTGGATACAACAGTAGAATTATTTTCGAAAGGGGATTTCACAGTGAAAGAGAAATTCGAAGAGCCAATATCATTGGGTTTAGATGACATTACATTACTAAACATCGTAGAATTAGAATCATTACCGATAGGCTTTTCTGATGTCAGCGGGTTTCCAAAACTCACTTTCTTTTTTGGAGGTTTACCATCAACTGCATTAGTGTCATCTAACTTATTTTCTTTTATATTGCTTCCAAATGAAAACAAATTTTGATTGGCTTGTTTAGTTTGATCGTTTTCTTTAGGTTTTTCTGAATTCATGAAAGAGAACGCTGGCTTATATTCATTACTGGGTTTAGAATCACTCGATCCAAATTTGAAAAGGTCAGAGGAGTTGACAGCTTTTTTCCCATCAGGCTGACTACCAAACGTAAACTGAGGCTGTGATAGTATAGAAGTATTTTCTATCTTCTGGGTATTAAAATTTGCGCTGAACTGTACGTTGTTGACATTGGTAGTTGTAGTCCCCAAGCTGGAGTTAGGCACACCAAATGAAAATACATGCTTCGGCTTCTCAACAGCTGCAACATTAGAACCAGGTTTAGGCGCATTACAAGCTACACAGCTAGTAACATCATTTTTATTTTGAAGAAGGCATGTGTCACACTCCCATTTATCAGACTTCTTGACGCTGAAGGAATTCGAAAGTGAGGGAAGCACAATTGCTTTAGACGCGTCGTTTTTCTGCTCACTTCCAAAATTGAACAGATTATTTTTTTTATCTTCATTTGAGTTTCCAAAAGAGACCTGAGGCTGTTTATCATTTTTTGGAGCATTCGTATCGGCTCCAAAATGAAAGCTATTCGTTTCTGAAGCTGTAGCAGGGATACCAAAAGAAAAGGCAAGTTTGGGCTTCACGGCGGGCGCTGAGCCTGGCTTAGGTGTACTACATGCAACACAGCTAGTCGTATCACCTTTATTTTGCACTAAACAAGTGTCGCACTCCCACGACCCTTGCGGTTTTTTAATAGAATTTACAAGTGGGAGTATAGGTATATATGTTTTAGCAGCCAATTGAGCTTTATCTTCAGCGGAAGCGAACGTGAAAGGAGATGCTATACCCTGGGCCTTTGGAGCGTTAGATTTTCCAGGCTTCAGAGTCGAACAAGACACGCAGGCTTCAGATGACTCTTTGTTTTGGACATAACATTCTTTACACTCCCACGTGTCAGTCGGTTTCCTGTAACCCTCAAAACCTTTCTCGGTGACTTTACTAGGCTCACTTCCTTTTTCCAAGTTACACTGCTTGCATTTCAATTCGCTATCATCATATTTTAATTGACATTTCTTACATTCCCATTTGGACCGAGATGTTTCAGTACTGAATGGCTTTATTAAATCTATCGAGTTTTCACAAGGGCATTTGCCTTTATCCTTGTCATAATTGACCTTACATTTATGACAATACAAATTATTCTCGGAAGGTTTAGACTGTTTTTGTAAGGGCTGAGTGTTGTTCAGACTGAACACTTCCATAATACTACCAGTCTTCATTTCAGTAGGCATTTTCAACTCAAAGCCTTTATAAGATTCTATTTTAGGAGCCGTTTCAATGGATTTCCTTTTAAGTTTAAAATTGGGAGATGACACTTTCATGTTCGGAACAGTTACTTCCAGAATATTTTTCTTCAAAGGAGAGTTATGTTGAGGAGCAGGAGATCGAGATGCACGTGTTTTCTTATCAAATTCAATGGAGGGCAGAGGATCGCTAAACTTAAACGTTTTCACCTGGTAATCCACAATTATTTTTTCAGAAGACACTTTTTCTAAAATTTCGGGTTCTGAAAACTTAAATTCAGGAGGGCTAGATGGAGCTGTTGCAGGTTTTTTTGCCCGAGGCAAGGGTTTAACTTGTTGCGATGAAGCACTTAAATCAAATTTTGGCAAAGATGCTATCTTCAGCTGAACATTAGGAAGGTTCAGCTCTGGTACTGTCTCTGTTTCAAGATCTGCTTCTTTCTGCCCACGTTTAATACTACCTACGTGTGCTTTGGAGCTTTCAGGTCTGAAAAAAACAAATAAAAAATTGACTTGAGTTTATTGTAAGCATTTATTTATTTTTTTCAATATATATAATTAAATACAGCCCACATGTTATGATTATTTAGTTTTATATTGTGGCATAGCTAAAAATTTATTTGTGTTCCAAAAGTTTATACTAAAAAAATTATAACCTAGGTTTTCCTTTTATGGTCTTTAATATACTTTAACAATGGACAAAAATATTCAGAACTTTAAATCTGAGATAGGATAGTGGGATTAATATTGATCTTGAAAATTAACGACTGTGCTACACACTATCCGATCTTCCTAAATCTGATTCCAACTTTTTTGTTAGGACGATCAACATTACACACTTTGCCATTTTCATCATACATTCAGGACATCAGATCAGATTGGACAAGAAGGTGTGTAGGGGCCGGGCCTTAAGAAAACTCCTATGCATTTTCTTAAGTATTTGTGCATTAAAACATTGTTGACTTTAAAAGAACATGTTAAATCCTTATTTAATCATTATGTTTATGTAATTTATATCATTGGTTACTTTGACTAATTCTTTATTTAATTATATAATATAACTGTTAATGAATTTTACTTATCGTTATGGATTACAGTGACAATCCTTGAAGAAAAACAAAAAAAATCCTTAGTTCTGTACCTGTTTGAAAGTGGAACCTCTATGTTTAGATTTGACAATAAACAGGAAATATAATATATAAGGCTGTCTCTCTGTTTATAGACATAGCCATCATAAATATTTTCAACTAAACTAAGCAATTATTCAATTTCAAGCAGTAATTGTATAATTTTTAATGTAAGACCTCTAGCTAGCTATAGATTGAAATGCCTTAACGCTCACCTAATAGAATATGGTGCGTCCACGGTTGAAGTGGAAGCTACTGGCTGCTTAGAAATGGGTGGAGCAGTCGCCACGGGCTGAGGAGGCTCCGTACTCGTTGAGGTCGATGGCACCGGCTGGAGCGGAGCCTCCGCAGGTGCCGGCTGCTTGCCTACCATCTCACGGCGCTTAAAGCTCAGCAGCTCCGGCATGGTAGGGAAGATGAGTTCTTCATACGGCTGGGGAGGTTTCCTCTTCCTCGGATTGACGCCTTCAGTTCTCACGGGTATTTTCTTAGCATCTAGCACCTATTTAACAATAAATAATATTGTTAATTAATTTTGAATAGTCATAATGTGCTATATAATAAGTATTTTAGCTTTACTCAATGGTTTGTGTGCGGAATAAGATGTTTATCAGGGAGAGATAATTTATTGTTCTCAAAAGTTATAGCTATTTCTAATGATTTTATAACATAATCCATTACTCAAAAGACAGCACAATAATGAAAACTGGACCAGCAATAGTATTTTTAACTATGAATTCAGATCTGAAACCCTTTTTTTTCTTCTTATTAATCACATTTTTACTATCAAATGTTAGCATTTTAAGGGGTTACATCTTAGGAAATATAGGGGAAAATGATTCTGCAGATCAATTGAAAATGGAGGTTCGATAGCACTTATTTATGTTTATACTACAGTATAAACAATATACTGCTATGATTTTTATCTTTCTTGCTTATATTTAATTTTACCTGAGGTTTAATGGTTCTGCTAATATAAAAAAGAAGAATTCTGGCAAAAGGAAAACTGTTCAATTACAAAACTTTTTTTTAATTTTTATACAAGCACGTCTGTGACACAAAACTACAATGGTTTAATAAACAAAATTTTATTATTCTTTTTTTACTTTATTATTTTTCGCGACTGGCCAGATTTACTACTTTATATGTCCCTTTCTTATTGTTTCATCTATTTTCTTCGTCCTTCGGCGAATTTTCTTTTATTCCTCATTTGTTTCTTGGTCTGCCACGCGATCATTAAAAATCCACAGCTATCACCTCAATCCTCCTTAGAGAAAACTCCTCTTCCGTCAACTGTTCTACTATGCCCAATCACCATTTTAATAAAATTATTTTTAAAGTTTCACAACATTCACTGTCTTAATTTAACAACCTAAGACCTTGTCTCATGAGATCACAAAAAGAACAACGCTAACGCCATATTGGTTTTCAAGTTGATTCCCCTCTCCTCTGTTCTCTCGCCTTCTTGATCCACGGCTGGTTTACTGCCCTTTTATGCCCGCTAATTTCAAATTACAATCCTTGATTTTTTGAATTCAAATCAAAGGCAACATCACAAAAACAACAATACATGTATCATATAACTATTTAATAAAATCAATGTTTTTTTTCTGGACAGTCTTTGACTCAATAAAGGACCCTCCCTCCCTGGTCTTTCCTTAAGAATCCAGACCTTTTTATTTATTATACCTGTTTAACCAAAACCTATCTATCGTTTCCAGTTGGTGCAATAATTTAATTTTTAATTTAGTACTTTTTTTGTTGTTGTTGTTGTTGATAGTTGGAAATCTCGTTGAGCGGAGCCAGACATTGTTTGATAAAATGCAAGTGAGCAGCAGTAAAGATGCTTATATCAGAATGGATTCAAGGAGAAGACAGACTGACCTAAAGTTTACAAAGAGTGTTGAACTCAAATGTTATTTCCAAAGAAAGGACATAATCAACAACAAATGACAACTCGTTAATTAGAATGCCATACCTATAATTAAGTTTGGCATAAGCCCTCACATCAAGTTCCAACTCGGCTGTGGACAGTGTGAACTGAATCGTAACCTGCTTGACTAGCCTCACTATCCTGAACCTGAGACCCTCCCTCCATTATTAAAGCTATTAGACTCTTTCAGGGTTCAACGAGAAGGTGATCTCCATCAAAGGCTTAAAGGATTCTCGACTTCACAAGAAGACTGCCATCATTTCTTTTTTTTATAATTACATATTAGGCTATTATAAAATAAAAAAATATGATATGGGTAATAATTTAGACTAATAAGTTGTAACTTGAACATATCCAGTCCAGACGCCTTATGTTTAGAAGATAAAAAAAAGACAAGATGTAAGTGGTAAGAGAATATATTACCGGTGTTGAAAATTGCTCGAGGGCTTTGAGTATCCGAAGTGCAGATGTGCCTATGGTGTCTCTCTGGACTGTAGGGGAGGCGGTGACATTGACCACTCTTGCTCTAGGTTGTTCGGCGATCAACGACGCCCTTGCCGAAGAACCGCCAAATGTTGTTTCCCCAGGGTAGAAACAGCTTTCGTTGAGAGATGACCTCGGCCTTAGGCCACTCTACAATAGAAGAAACAAATTAGTACTTTCTCTGCTATAGCATGAAGCTGATAATTTAACAAATTATTTCACGCTGGCGAATATGTTTGATAGCTCAAAGGGAAATCACTACTTTTATTCAGGTCCACTTTTGCCAGCATGTTTGCTCTATGATTCAATCGATCTGAAATTATAAAGGTATATTCCACATCACACAGAATTAGTCTGATATTTTTTAAAATTAATTTTAAGAAGTTTTATAAACAATAACGGGAAGTATAGCTCAAAAATTACGCATCAAAAAATCTAAACCTTTAACTTTATTAAGACTTCTCAAGTCTCAGAACTCTGAACCTGTTTAGGATTTAAAGTTTTGATTTTACAGTGGCCAAGGGGGCACATTAATGACGGTGGTCAAGCTAAAATACTAATTCATATACTTTCAGATATTATAAAAAATAAAGTTTTCAAGAGGAAATAGAAACAGTAGAAGCCTAATTCATGCTGTTTTTAGAAAAGGTGACTTAAAGTGACAATTGCAAGTTTAACTAAGTTTAAATAAGAGCCATAAAAAAGTATTAAAATAGGTTAAACTTCTTTAAGTCTAATATCCCATAAAATTTTAACTTTAGCAATATATATAAATTTTTTTAAGCATTACCTCCTGTAACATGTCCTTAACCACAAGGAAAAAAAAAAAATTATAACTTTAAACTGAAAATATCTTCTAAGCTTGACAATTTGAGAAGTCTTAAAATAAAATGAGGAGAAACAAGACTTTACTTTTATCACGTCCAATTTTCTACTAACTACGCCTGAAACTAAAATATATTTAGCATAGCCGGGGTTTAGTTGAATACACACCTTTAAAATTTCAAATCTATCGGATCATCTCTTCAGATGATACTGTAAAACACAAAGCCAGGCAGACAAAATAAGAATTATGATGAAGGCAGACCCTCTCCCTATTGACGATGGGTTTTAGAATTAAATTAAGATTCTGCAATAACACAATTTTATCAGCTCTCCTGGTCAAAAACTCAAGTACAATTGTTTTACCAATCCCTGGAGGTATATGATTTTCCATTGATGAATAAGCAATATCTACAATTTATTAATAAATATGTATGGATTAAAATATGTGATTACCTTATTTAAAGGATTTTTAAAAACATAGGTATCAAAATTGGGTTGGGAAGGTGAATTGAGACCACTGAAAGAGTTCGAGGAGAGATTCAAACTAGATCTTCTGGTGGCATTTCTCTTTAGGTCGCTTACTTGTGTCCTCTTCGCCAAACCTACAAAAGAAAATTATTTAATAAAAATGATCCTGACAGTACAAGAAGAAAAAAAAAAAAATTAAATTCAGAATGTCAATTAATTCAAAAGAAATTATGTATTAGTTAGAAAAATCAATAAATAAAAATTAATTATAAAGTACCGGGAAGAAACACAAACTGTCAAATTCTCCACTTTTCGAGAAAGAGATTTAATTTAGAAGTCTCTCTTTATGTAAGAGACTGGCAGTTTTCTGAGTTTGAAGGCGCGCCCTAACTTTAACTCTAAAAACAAACATTTTGTGTTTCTTCCATGGTCTCTTTAATTAAAGAGTTATCTCAACAACAACCTATGTACTGCAGCAATTTTTTTTGTAACGCTAAGCTTCATCAATAGATAGAGAAACGAGAACCTCCATTTTTGGAATGTTATCATGTTTAAAAAATAGCTCCTCAATTGATAATTGAAAAGTGGTTTCACACAAGAAAGTGTTAGTTGATAATTCAAATTTTATGTGCTTGTTGACCCCCCCCCCCCCCGTGGGTCTCCTAACTACTTGCTAACTATAATACATAAGATTATAAGACTTTTGGTCGTTCTAAGAAAAGTTTTCTGAGAAGCACAACAAAACTTTCTCGTTGTACTAAGATTAAATTATTTTTTTCTTTTTTTTTCATCGATTAATAACTAAATTTTGTTACTAATGCTAAAATAATTTGTTATATAAACAAAATAAGGCCAAAAAAAGAGATGGAAATTTCTTTTTCAATCCTTGGAACAGCTAATGGTACGTTTATTCCTGTTACAAATATGTGGTACGACTGAATCCTATGGTTTAAAACTGTCAGTGACATTGGAAGGATAGTTTGATTATTTTAAGGAAATTTGTATTTAAGTGATTATTTTGTGAAAGGCGTTTTGTGAACATTGTTGTAAATAAAATATAATACATTTTTAAAATTAATTAAGTCATGTATGGGAAAGGAATCGCAGAATGCTTTTATGTCGGCCATGCCTGCTAATCATATTTATAACAAATTTGCTAGTTGTGAACTAAGGATTAAATTAAAAAAAAAAAAAGTTACAAAAATAGTTAATGTAAATTTATAGGCATAATCTATTAACTTTACCTTAATATACCTAATATAACCGTTCTTCAGGAGTGAAATGTAAAACTGATATCTGAAAAACGTGTACAAATATTATACTACATAGTATAAAAGGATTCCAGCGTATTTTTTTTTTTTTTTTTTTTTTTATACATGAAGTATATTTTATTTCCAAATGTTTATATTTTATGTACACTTATCAAAATAATCTATAAACGTTAAATTAATCAATATAAAATAATTATTAATATAATCATTAATATAAAATAACGTTAAAATAATCAAAATAATTTATCTCACTGATCATAAAATTTTGTTGTACCATAACTCCTTTGACCAATGAACGAACATATAACTGGAATAACCCATTAGAAAGGGAGAGCTGACAACAGATAACCTGGCTAAAGGATAAACATAAAATTCATTTGTACCGAATATTTAAAAGTTTTTATTTTTACTAACAATGAATTTGTAAACATGTCGCTAGGCAGTGAGTGATTTAGATTCAGCAATTTTTGCCAATGAAAAAGACATATCATATTAATCAAAAGCTGAAAGAATGGGCAGCAATATAATAACTGCTTATCACAGCGTGACATGGTATAACACGTGCATCACAGCACTAGCTTAATGTCAGCGGTCAATCATGGGGGGAAACAAAATACAACTTAACATCTTCAACAGTGTCGCATTACTCTCTAGTGTATAAACTTTCCTTTCAAATTATTGTAAGGTGAATATGAGGTCCTTACATTAAGTATGTAGCCGGTAGATCAGAGACGATTTGTCTTTGTTAGCGAGTCAATGAGTAAAGCTTAACATAGGTCCTAGCAAAAGCATATTAGCTCCCTCTAACAGCATCGAATCTTCATGTTCTCTGCTGTCAGTATAGTGTACAGTTAATAATAAGATGGCTAGCTAATGAGCGTGCGCCTTCACTTTTAAAATCACAAAAGAAATTTTTTTCCCCAAACCTCCTTATTAATTTATTTTAAAATAATCTTTACTTAGTCAGCTTCCATTTGTGTTAATCAATAACTAGTGAATTTAGACCCGATCAGGGTTTCCGTAGTGAACAAAAAAACAAACGAATTTTTTTATGTGTACAGATTATAACAAGAAAATTAATTATCTAAAATATTACAAAACAGAATGGGTTTACTTATTTAAAAAAAATTACAGAGTACCAGGAAGAAACACAAACTGTAAGATTCTCCACTTTTCGAGAAAAAGATTTAATTTTGAAATCTCTCTTTACGTAAGAGAATGGCAGTTTTCTGAAGTTTGACTCTAAACAAACATTTTGTGTTTTTTCCATGGTCTGTTTAATTAAAGAGTTATCTCAACAAAAACCAATGTACTGCAGCAATTTTTTTTTGTATCACTAAGCTTCATCAATAGGTAGAGTTTTGAAATGTTATCGTTTAAAAAAAAATGTTATTAATTTAAAATTGTTAAAATGGGTTTACTTATTTAAAAAAAAAAACTAAATTAATCTTCCATACATTTAATCGTTTATTTCCAATAGTTGTATTAACTAACATGCTGACATTTCCTCTCATTTAAAATCTTAACTGCCAGGTCTTGTCCCAAGAGTCACTTTACTTTGAAGAGCGAGTGTCTCACAATTTTGTATACGCCTGGTTAATATTGTCTCCTAGTTTTAGCATTTAGTAAATTTGACAAAGATTATCTTTTGAGGTCATGAAAACATTACCTTGTAAGCAGTTCTTAATATAAATTAATGTTCAAGGGCCACCCCCTTACCCCCACAGCTGTTAGTGGAGCAGGCCAGTGAAGGTATGACCATACATAGAAAGCCATTGTAAATGAAGATAGTGGTCCTTGAAAATTAAGGCATGCCGTTAGCATCTGCAATGGAAGCACAGTAAACAAAACAGGCCGGGGAAGGTTGATTCCCGACAGCCAGTCTTTGACATCAACCATCACTTACAAGTTCAATTTGAGCTCGGTAAGTAATTCGACGGCTGAAGACCTTCAAAAATGAAATAAAAAATAAATATTCTGGGACATAATGCAAAAGAACAACAAAAAACAAACAAAGGAAACTTGTCTAGTGGACATAAAAAAAAAAAAACATTTTAATTTAATGTTAAAATAATTTTTTGAAGCTGCGATGAAAACAGAGCATATGAATTTCCATATTAGGTTATAAGGGGTATTGTTAGATGATTTAAAAATATACAATGATTTAAGGAGGTAATTAAGTAAACTAATCTCAACATACTTCTACACGACTTTTACAGGAAGTGCCAATTTGATGCATTTTGAATTTCAAGAGGAAAGCTACAGAAACCATTTTCACTGTATACCTAATATTTTCACTTTTTAGTCATTTAATGAGAAATATATACGTAGTACTTCCATTGCTTCAAAGCTTTCTAATTTTTATATTACATATGTGTGGTATATATATATTAAACATATTTCTACTGATGCGATTGGGGCAATTTGTGAAGTTAGCATTCATGCTAGTACATTGGCTTCAGTAATGAAAACATCACTGCAGCAATAAATATAAACTTGATTCTTTAAGAAAATAAACAAAACAATGCAGAGATGATACTTCGAACCCAACATCTAAAATTTGAAGGTGACAGCATCACTATAAATGAACTACATATTTAAATTGTACACAAATATATATTGTTGTGATATTTTAAAATGATGATTTTTAATAATATTTGTTTAAATAAACTCGGAATTAGCGAGCATTGAAGAATTTAATAACGATCCGTGGTTTATGTTTTTGAAAGTATGAACGTTTTTATTGTCGTCATATTAATTATTAATAATTGAAATAAAATAATATCATATTTAATATAAACATTTATTATATAAACTTCTAATTTAAGCAAAGTAATAAATGTTCAAAACAACTGGCATTAAATAACCAGTTGAAAGTCAAGAAGGCAGCGGGATGTAATATAAAAAGCTCAACAAATAGCCCAAGAGGACATTCTTTCGTCAGGAGCCCACATTCTTTCATCAGAGGCAGGCAGAGAAGGACCCAGGTAGCGACCCTACCAAGAAGAGAGACGCTAAGGCGCCTCGTGGGGCTTCACTTTCACCAGATGCGACAACAAAGGAAGACGTCTGAAATCACGCGCTGCAGCTTAGAAGACGATTCGGATCAAGCAAAAGAAGACTACCATCGAATATTAGCAACACAGAGAAACACTGGCCAGTATAATACGTAATTTTAATCTTAACAGTAATTTTTAGTACGTACGTATTTTTTGTATATCAATTTTAGTTATCTTAATGTGTGTAAATAAAACCAATAAACCTTTTGCCAGAAGTTTCCTAGATAATTATTAACAGAACCCTGAATTAACGTAAAAGTTATTAAATATAAAAGTTGTTAAAAATTATATAAAAAATATATAATTAAAATATTATTATTAATGCATCAAGCAAATATTAGAATAATATATTTCATACATTCATTTATAAGTCAATAATGTATAAAAGTTTTTTTGAACTAATCATGAAACTGTAGAGATAAGTGGACCAAACAAGTTGTAAACCATTAACCTAGGGTTTATATAGACATAAAAAAGCAAATGGGGGGGGATCAATCAGAACTAACCCCAGGGGGACAAACAATAACATAAGGATACAGAACATGGAGCAGGACAGCCCCGGAAAAACTAAATAAATAAGTATTTTGACTAAGACAGGAAAAAAATCAGAGAGGATTTTGGAACACTATGTTCTTAAATTTAGTTCACTCGAGTATCTCAGACCAATAATTAATCGAAACAATGGCTTTGGATAGGAGATTGAAGACAGCGACAGGAGGAAATTTAAGTTCAGTGTGCCTGTTCAAAGGATATTTCGCTTACAATCACTGTTTTAGAAGTAGTAGCCTACAAGATTGTTGCCCAGCTTGAAGTAATAATCCGGGATGGGAGGTACGTCATGTCAGCAGAAAATGAACGACAGCTAAATCTGCAGGAGTTAACAAAAATAATATGTACATAGTTTTGTGATATTTTGATGTGGTGAGTTTTGATGTTCCCTTTGATATAAACTCAAAATTAGCGAGCGTAGAAGAACTTAAACACGATCCGTGGTTCATGGCTATGAAAGGATGAAAGTTTTTGTCGCCGTTATATCTACTATTAATATTTATCATATAAATAATATCAATAATTAAATATAAACATTTTAATATTGGATTTATACAAGTGTGCAATGTATCAACACACTAAGTATGTCCGAGTAGAGTAATGATGAAAATGGAAAATTTTAAAAATAGTGTGGAAATTGATATTAATTAGAATAACGAGTAAAATAAGAGAGACATAAATATTTTATGTGATAATATATATTTATGAAACTGTTGATTAGTAAAAAGCTATAAAATAATAATCATAAACAGTTATTAGTAAGAATATAAGGTGTATTTAAAAAAGAGTGTAAGAGTTTGTGAAAGAATACATTTGAAAAATGAATATATCTATAGCTTTAAAAAAAATTAAGTGAAAATGGGAAATCAAGATAGATGTGAGAAGATAGGCGTTTAATGATTTAATGAAAAAAGTGTTAAAAATATTCACTGGTGTAATCATCGCTCAGGGAATATTACATTACTAAGTGTCTGTCCCGAGCAAGATGGAAACTGGAAGTTTTCTCAGAAGTTATAACAACAATAACATAAAAAGACACGAAGATAATTATATTGTTGTTTTATTGTTAATATTCTAGCTATTAACCCTTCACAAAATTTTAAACATACCAATATCAACAGTTTCATAACTGTGTTATTTCAAATTTACCCTAACAAATTCATCTGCTCGAGTGTTATTTATTTAATAAAATATTTCACTTATATCTACCTATTAAATGTATCTTTGTTAATAACAATTGTCATATTATATTTAATCAACATCCCGTCCCCTTCCTTTTATTTTCTTGTTATAATGACTTAATGTAGTCATACATACATTTTGAGAGTTGAAACATATGAGCTAATTATCATATTTCCATACATTGCGATGGAATGAATGTTAGATAGCATTATGTTTGCCCCCGTTATTATGAAATCCAAGTAGTGCCTATCCCTTCTGGATTAGTAATAAATAATAAAATAACCATTTTTAAACATAGTACAAAGTATGAGAATGAGAGATAAGGCTATATTACTTGGAGTGCGACTTGGCGAAGGCTGTATATTGGGTTGCTGAACAGCTGGCGTAGAAGAAACAAAATTTCGTAAGTGAAGACCACTAGGTCCAGGCACAGCCAAGTCTTCATCTAATCTATTGTTAAGTATAGGGCTGATTTCGACACTTTCTTGACCTAAAGATTTAATAAATACAGAAAACAAAATTAAAATAATGTTTATAAATAAAATTTTATGAATTTGAATAGAAATGCGATGGAAAAATCTCTGACCAAATACAATGATTAATTTTAACAGTAGCTGCTGCAAAAAAATTAAATAGATAATTTCAATATAGTTGAGTTTTAGATGAACTCAAATGTGAAAAGCTCTTAAAATTACTATGTAAAATATTTAATTATAGTCAAATAAAATAAATGATGTCGTTTTTCACACACACAGGCAAACGTACTGGTGATATGAAATATAAATATTTGTCTGGCAACAAGTGATAGACCAAATCCACCCAATGTCAATTTTTTAGCCGAACATCTGTAATCTAAGTGGTACTATTGACAACAAATTTCCCGCCTATATGATGTCATCAGGTTATTTCTATATTACGCACCACCAGTCATCAAATAGTTATCTATGACATTGCCACCCCTTAAATTATAACAAAACTCAAGACGAAATACTGACTGATTATTTTATTATATTGACGAACACAAGTCAAGAGCAACTGCAATTTACTTCAATTTTAAGAAAAAGCTGCGAACAGCGATGCTACAATATAAATGTTTTAAAATAAAATCTTCAATAAACAGCATATCTATTTTTAAGATTGCATGTGGTTCCCATATTAACGAAAAATGTGTCATTCCACAGGATGTACAATTAATATTTATCATCATAGCTGATAACTGCTAAACTAATGGCTTAGATTCTTGTAAAAAATCCGTAATCTGATTGGCAAACATTATTTAAAATTAACTTAAATCAAATAATTTTATGAAACAAGAGTAGTTAAAACAATTTTACTAATACTGATAATAAAATTATGTTTTTTTAGTAAGAATGAATGATATATCTAGAAGTGATATCATTCACTTAATCACAAATTTATGGTCAGCTTTCAGGGCTAATATCAAATTATACGCTACGATAGAGTTAAAGAGATTTTTAATGAAACCTGAGTTAATATCAAAATTAACAATACAGATAATCTGAACTAAGAAAACAGTAACCATATTTGTCAAAGAGTAAAATTGAAGTAAGACAATACACAGAAGTATAAAAGACATTATTTGAGTGCTGGTAGTAATATATTTTATGTACGGTTGCAGGTGGCGGACTACTTAATATTATTGGATCAATAAGAAAAACTACATTAGCTTGATAAACAGCTCTCATAAGCTCAATAAAACACAACGTACATTTAATTTGTATGTTTTAGTTACGCTAATACTGATATAAAATTATGTTTTTTTAGTAAGCATGAATGATATATCTAGAAGTGATATTATTCACTTAATCACAAATTTATCATCAGCTTTCAGGGCTAATATCAAATTATACGCTACAATAGAGTAGAAGTTAAAGAGATTTTTAATGAAACCTGAGTTAACATCAAAATTAACAATATCTGCTTTAATAAATAAAAAAACTCAAGTTACTCTAGCCAAAAGTAACTCGTATAAATGAGCGCTAGATGACGAGTGCATTATAAGGCCTCAAAACTAGGGAGGTGGAGGAAAACATTATTCTAACAAAGAAACAAACGAGCGCCAAATCACTCCGTGAGTATATGATCTGAGAAAAATTCGTAAGACTATATTAGCACCTTCAAAAGATATTAATGAATACATATATACCTATTTCATTCAATCTGTTAATATTGTTGTGATGAGAATAATCCCTTTCTTCAGGTCGTCCTAAGCAATGTCTTTTGGGTGGAGGACGTCTTTCTTCTTCCTCTTCATCTTCGTCATCTGATTCTTCACGTCCACGCACATTTAACTTAGGGGCTGGTGAAAAGAATTTGCTCACCCATGTAGATGGCTGCGGCAGGATTTCAGATACTCTTGTAGTAAAACGCTTCACAAATGACTGTAACAGATAGTTTCCTATGAAGCATTTGCTGTTAGGCTAATTACGTATTTTAAGGGGCGGTGGAGAGCAACCCCAATCAACGTCAGTAACACAATTTATGTACATTATATCTTAACCCAGGAATAAAATGAGTTGAATCAGAGAAGCACTCAAGAGAAAAAAAACAAAAACTTGTGAACACAAATTAATCATTCTGATTGAAAACTGGTAAGTTTTCAAAAGTGTAACTAGTAAAGAAAAAAAATGGGGGAAATTTAAATAAATTAATAAAGGGTCAAAAACTATTTTAAAATGAAATTAGACTATCAGATACAGATAACTTTAGATTTCAAAATGTATTAAAAGGCGGGAGAAAATGATAAAACCCTTTTTATGACAAGTCAAACATGGTGGATGCAAGGTTAGAAATGCCAAAGCATGGTTGTTTAATTACTATTAACATACTCAGAAACAGCTAATGCCACGAAAATAATTTATTATAACTCAATTTTTATGACAGAGAAATACAAACAAGCGGTAATAGACATTGTTCAAGCTGGGTAGGTTTTAGTTATCCGTTAGGGGTCGTTACAACTGCACAGAAATCTTACACAATGTTTGGCGCCGTCAGCTCACAATGAACTTATTACTTACATTAGAAGTGTCGTAAGGTTTGGAACCGTGGGACCTCTTCGTCCTACCGCTGTTGTTTGGTTTGGCCATTGCAACGAAATAAGTTTCAACCGAAAAATTTACTTTATCACCTCATTATGAACTAACTTCCAGACCTAACCAACTTTCACACAATAATGGGGGAATGGCGGCATTAGGCATACTTGATCAGTCCTATTCTTACCACCTGCTGCGATTCACCTCAAAACGGAAAAATTTACAAAAGTTGACTTATACAATTTCAGGGGACGAAAAAATCATAAGATATTTAAATATGCGAGGAAAATCCGTTGAAAAATTATATATCTAATTAACGCTCAGCCTGTATGATCGTTATAAGTTTAGTTTACTGCGCCTTCGTGATGAAGAACTTTTCAACTGCTGTAACGGAGCATAAAAACAACATTTCCGGGAAGTCTTCAAATATTTAATGAATTTTAAATGAATAATATTACGTTCAGTGGCGTAACTACAGGGTGGCAGGGCTGGTAAAATGTCACGGGCCCCCGACCCAAGAGGGCCCCGGCCCAAGTGATTTTTCTTAATAAATATCTTGTTGAAATTAAATTGTTATTTTATTGTAAATGTATAAGCCCATGTTCTTTTCAATTGAAAATTGTTATTGGTTGTGGGTAACTAAACTACTCGTAAGTATAATAAAGCTTAATGATAGGGCCCCCATTAAAGGAATTTGCCACGGGCACCAGATGATATAATTACGCCACTGATTACGTTCCTGGATTTTACACATTTCATGTAACTTATATCCTAAAGTATTGCCGTTTCACAAATAGAACACTTTTTCAACGTACTAGGCTGCTACATAAAAAAAAAATTAAAAATCTCTTAAGTTAAGTGATTCATTAGGGTTGAGAAAACAATTTTATCGATTTAACCTAACTATAGTTCACTTAAACACCATCACACATATAACACTTTATTATAAATCAGGGCGCCGGGATCTTTAATATGATATTCTCCAAATTAAAAAAACAAACTTAATAACTTTATTTTGGAAGTTTCGTGTTTTTTTTTTGTTTTTTTAAATGGAATTTATGGAAATACAATTGATTTAATTTTATGTTTTTCTTTTCAATTTGAATGTTAAAGTATGAGAGAGAGGTACCATGCAATATCTGTAGAAACTCTTACGAAGCGAGTATCTGTGGTAATGCATCGTTCGCAAACGAACGGGAGATCAAGATTCGTTCATCTAAAGTCCCCCCCCCTCTTAACCCTAAGTTTAAATATTTAAAACAATTAAGTCTATATAGAATATAAATTGAGCTGGAGATGGCTCCCTTTACTGCATACTTATGCATTTTCTGCCACAAATAATGGGTATCCCAGCATTAACGCAAGATTTGATTTAAATAAAAAACACAGTTTTTAGTATTTTTTTATCGAACTATAAATTAAATAGGATAGGGCTATTTATGAAATAACACATCGGGCAAATGGCCTCCAAGACTTTGCTGGCACATACGCACTCTTTTGTCGAAATTTTCCACGACCATTTGGCATAAATGTGGTTGAATTTCGTTGATGCAGCGTTGAATTTCCTCTTTTGATGCACGGGTGGATGTGGGGTTGTTGACATACACCTTTGACTTCAAATAACCCCATAAAAAGAAATCTAAAGGTGTTAAATCACACGATCTAGGGGGCCAATTCTGATCACCGAAACGAGAGAGTACACGACCTGGAAATGCCTCGTGCAGTATTTGAATTGTTTCGGCAATCATTCTCGGGCTGTATGGCATGTGTTGAAACCACATATTGGCCACATCAATATCATCCAATTTCGGCACAAAGAACTGTGTCTACGACGCCGAATTGATGTTCCTGGATTTTTAACAATACTCTCACGCACTGCTTCGATATTGACATTTGAACGACCAGTGTGTTTAGTGTTTCCAACTGAACCACTCTCCCTAATTTTTTCAATTAGTCTCTTCACAGTTGACGAAGTCAAAACACTATTCCGACCATATTTTGTATGAATTTTTCGAACTGCGGCCGCCAAACTTTCATTATTTCTGAGATAATGTTCAACAATAAAGACACGTTGTTCTATCGCGTAACGCTCCATTTTTACTAACCCTAAACTGTCAGCTGTCAAGTGGATTGAAAGAAATTATGAAAACGAGTTCACTTTCAAAACAGACGAGGAAATCGTACAAGGCATTTTGGAAAAAATCAAATTAAGAAGAATGCTCCACTACAATGAAACAAGAAGTTATTAGAAATGTCAACATGCTTCGGACAACGATCTGCAGTGGCAGCAGATTCTTTTTGTCCAGCAATGCGTTAAAAAAAATATTAATTAAATCAAAACATCTTTATACGGAATTGTTTTCAAAATCGTAAAAGTGTTTTCCCTAAATAAAACGAATTTAAAATCAAAAATCGACTATTTTATACAGTACAAGCCGATATCAATGTTTTTTTTTTAAATATTCAATTATTTTCTATCTGTTGAAAAGGCTCAGTGACCAAAATGGGTTCAGAATAAAGATTAAAGCATATTTTATAAAAAAAATATGGAATAGTTTTCTTCAAAATAATAAATAAGTTGTTACGAAACTCAACCCGAACTAAAATCTCCGATATTCTTTGTTCACCTTATTTAAATTTAAAATATACAATTTAGCTCATAATCCATAATAGAAAAAGAAAGTATTCCCTAAAGCTTAAATCTGCTTTTAATCTTGCTAATCCGACTTAATTGTCAATAGAGGGTGTTCAGATTAATATGAAACATGCGGATTATAGAGGTTGGGTAAATATAAACAATAGACGTACTGTTTATTTTATGTAATACAAAATGTACATACGTATAAAATATATATTAAAATATTTAAAAACTCGAAATCTATTTTGAAATATATAAAAAAGTTAAATCATTAAAAATTACATAATATTTGTATGTTATGTGATCAAATGCGTTTTATTTAGGGGAAAACACTTTTGATTTGATTTTTTCCAAAATGCCTTGTACGATTTCCTCGTCTGTTTTGAAAGTGAACTCGTTTTCATAATTTCTTTCAAATCACTTGGTCACATCTTCGCTTAAGGTAACAGCAGGAATCATTCCACTTATTGCAAGAAGTGCCTATGAGTTTTGGGTTGATCAACTCCCAAACTGTGGCAAGGAAAAACACCACCTTTGGATTTAAAACCTTTTAAAGTCGAAGTTATGTCTCCAGCTTATTAAAAGTTGCAGTATAAATGCATTTTCCTTAAAACTAACGAATTCATATTAAAGTATATAATTAAATAGATACAGTTCGGATCACCAAAGTACTGATTAGAGAGATTGTATGTACTTGAGGCATGGGTGTTGTTCGCAGTAATTGAATAATTCTTATTTCTGGAATTTTGCAGAACACATTTAAGCCAAGGGAGATAATTTTCAACACTACTCTACTTGAAACGGTTTGTTCAACAAGAAAACTAAAAAGTCTATAAAGGATGTTATAGATAAACAGCCTAGCTGAGCTGATGCATCAAAACGCCGGGTGGTGGGAGGGCAAACTGTTATCAGAGTACCCAGAGGGATTACCTCCCGGCATTGAGACGTTATCACATATTCAGTTTTGTTGCTCTAGCCGATTCTGTCTTGCATGTAAAATGAATTTTAAAACATACCTGGACTTGGTTCCCCTCAGTGCGAAAGTGCACGTGGAAAAGTACCAACAGATTGTTGCAGATTACCAACATGTGAAATCTTTCATATATGACTGTGTCTCCCCAGGATGTCACGCTGAGTTTAAGGGGATTTACTTAAAAGCTTTTTGTGAGGGTGCAATGTCTGTAGTGCATAGAGTGAGAGAGATACTTCGTGGGATAGAACAATCTATAGAGAACGATCCCGACAGGATTTCATGGCTCCGCATTTCAAATAAAGTCGGCCTCTTAACTAGTGTTTTAGCCAGTTTAAAAGCTTCAATAAAAATGATCAAGTCTGAGAAGTATTACGGTTGCAAATTATTCGATATCTGTGACATTTTTATCAATTGTGGATTACCTCCAATCAAGAGAGTGTTTATTGACATCCAGAAGTTCTGCTTGAAAAAATTATATATGCAAACAAAGTTTTGGTTAATGCAGGGAGTATTGTGGGATCCGAGTGATGAGTTTTTCATTAGACCAGTTAAGAACTCCAGTACACAACAAACTTGCAACAGCTACGTGACACAAGACACTTTGACCAATACTTCCATTGCATCTACTCCTCGTTCGATATATTCTGCTACGTTAATGCCTCCTAGGATCCATTCAACTTATTATGAAAATTACAAGAGTAGGGCAACTCATTCCATCGCTTTGAACAGCCATGTATCTCCCAAGTATGAAATTAATTCAAACAACTTACCATTATTAATTCCATTCTCTGTCGCTGTGAAGATGTTGTTCATTGGCGAAGCGTTAATTATGTGCCAGAAAAACAGGGCTAATTCCGATAAAAATCTCTTGGAAGACTGTGGTTTCAGTGAAGAAAATGTCTTATCACAGTTTAATGAAATTGAAAACAGTGAACAGTTTGATCTCAGAAACTTTAGTACTCTAGTAAATGATTTATGGTTGAAAATAAATAAACGTATCTGTGAACTAAGCGAGGAAGTAGGAAATGTAAGTTCGGTGCTAGTTACTATGTCAGATATATTTCTTTTAGGCAGAGGTGACCTATTTCAAGAATTTCTTCTCAAAGCAAGTCATTATTTATCTGCTGATATTAAATCTGTTTCAGCGGGGAATCTTAATGTAGCATTACGAGATGCCTTTTACAATGTTTATAAGACAGATGTATCAGATATTGTCGATAATTTTTACTTTGATTTGCCCAATCGAAAGGCGGTGAAATCAGGCATCAAAACCATTTCCATGATGTCTTTAGAGTATAATGTTAAATGGCCATTGCACTATTTGTTTACTCCTGATGTGATTAAAACTTATAACAAATTGTTCCGCTTTCTATTAGCTCTTAAAAAAGCTCAGATGGTTTTGACATCGGTTTGCAAACGTGTTAACTCAATCAAAGAACATACTATAAGGATAAATTTTGCTGAAGTAAAGATGCTTTTGATTTCAATAGTTGTTAATCTTCAGAACTATTGTTTCACAAATGTTATCACTCATGAAATGAACGTTCTTCTTAGAGCAATAAAAACCGTAGATATGTTCACTGATCTGCAGAAGTATTTGCTTTCATTTTTGTGCAATGTTTCAAATCGTCTTTTTATTTCAAACTCATTTCACAATAACATCACAGTTGAAGAATCTGAAGGAATAAACACGAGGGTTTTTAACTGCTTTAAAAATATACTTGTACTATGTGATTCATTTTCTGAACTCGTGAACCATGAAATAGAGGATAATGTTTTATTAAAATTAAATTCCATTAAATTGGATTTATATAAAGTTTTGAAGGTTTTGTTTTCACTTCTGAAGAAAATCGATGACGAGTCAGCTGTAAATTTAGATAATTTAATGATGTGTCTGGATTACAATAGGTTCTATCAAAAAAAGTTTGAGATATATTTTGATGACTAGGTTTCTGATTCGTGTATATACTGTAAATAAACTATAATAGCATATTTACTTAGAAAATTCTGGGATGTATGTACCTATGTATTTAATATATATATATATATATAGAGTTATCTTGAAATGTTTATTGAATTGTTTCATAGAAGAGTTGATTGGCATAATAAATGAATTCTGTGATATTAAAATTAGGACTTACAAATAAAATTAATTTGGTAAAAGGTTTTGTTTGTTTATTTGAATTTACTGCTCTTAAGTAATCCAACTTTTTCAAAACATTTTTAAAAGAGAATGATAAAATAAATGAGCTTCGTTAACAAAACAGATAAAACAAATATGACTAAATTCAAGTATATTTTATAGGGTGTTTACTATTATAATTCTAAAAGGAAAGCGAAATGTATAGTTTCTTAAGGGGAAAAAAAAAAAAAAAAAAAAGCAATGGAAGAAACGGAAATTTTCCATACGAATTATGGAATTTACAATAGTTGCTAATAAAACCAAGTTAGTTGAAATCCTTGTTTTATCTTACCCGAGTCTAAAACAAGTGGTTAAATATTGTGCACTTGAATGGCCGTTGTGTTTGACTTTGAATATTTAACCAGCTGCAATATCAGTAGAATCCCAGATGAAAGTAGAAATTCGCTCTGTGAAATGTTCTATATCAGAACAGTTACATCTGCTTCAACCATGACTGCACTTTTGTTAGCTAAAGCTAATCTTTATTTATTTTAAGACCTAGAAACCAAGTTCATCTTTATATAAATATAAATTTATTTCATGTATCAATCGATATCTGCTTTGGCTGAAAGAAACAAGATAACATATATCTTGTTTGAAATCCAAAATCGACCAGCGATTGTGTTCTATTAACAAAACAACCTTATTTATTAAGGATAGAGAAATGACAAAGAGAACTTCACGGCTCTTTCTATAGTTAAGTCAGCTGTCAACTTAGGAATCAGAATTATCGATGATTTGAAATGGGATAAATCTGTAAGCCTAAAGAAGACAAACAGTTTGGTGTACCTTATAAGAAAGTTGAAAATTAATTGGGTTTTTGTTTTGTTCTTTTCCTATATGTAAATGAGATATTATTTTGTTATTAGTTAAGTGCTTGTTTTGGTTTAGAGACGTTCTAAGTACGTGGTAAATTACGCTAAAAACTATATGGTAAATATTATGTAACTATTAGAGAATTATTGAAAAAAAACGAACGAATGGAATGAAAAAATACAGGGCATTTACTGTTCCTAATCGTTCCCACCATTAGGACCATTCAACCAGTAACAGTCCATCCCAGGTATGATTGTCTCGATTAAAGTCTCTAAACTAAACTACCCAATTTCATTTAGCCTTCTTGCAAAAAAAGGGGTTTGTAGAAGTCTCAATCACTACTTGAAATAGGGCATACTACTAAGGTATGACTCAAGACCAGAACCCACAGTTCGGACCACTCTGCGAAAAACATCATTGTTATGGTCTAAACTGAAAAAACAACAAATATACCCTACAGCCTTTAACATTTTTTTGTACTGCCCAGTCAGAATTTACGGGGTCTCTTCCAAGGAAAAAAAGCTTTGTAGGTTTGAGTCCCACCAAACTGTTTGTCTTCTTTGGGCTTAAATGTTTATCCCTCTTTAAATCGTTAATAATTTTTTATTCCCAAGTTGAGAGCCATGTTGTTCTCTTTGCTATTTCTCTATCTTTTATAAATAGTTTGTTTTATTAACAGAACACAATTGCTGGTAGATTTGAATTTCAAACAAGCTTTATTCAACACAGTTCTCAAACATTATTATATATATTGTTATGATATTAGATATTGTGGAGTTTGTATATAAATATTTAATCCAACCTTGAATCAAGAAGGCAAACAAAAACAATTGAGAGTGGAGGAAAAAACAAAAGGTAGTATACTGGTTGTTGTTGTATCATAAGAAACACACACAGAATTACTCTCTAGTTTTAGCCAGTTATAATTAGTATAGTTGTGGTTGTGATAATGAAAACACACAGAGAATTATACTCATCTAGTTTTGGAATCAGCCCGTAATACATGTTATTAGCTTGAGATTGTGAGTAAGAAAAACTTAAAAACTTTGTTGGTTAGTGGTTATTGACTTAAAGCAGAACGGAAGAGAAATAGCACGAAGAGAAGAAGTATTAATTTTGTTTAAAGAATGAAGGGAATTAAAGAAGAAAAGGAATCGAATTAATAGACAAGTATTTATATAATTAATATAAGTTTATTTTTTTATGTTTGTAAAATTAAATTCATCTTTTTGCCAGAATTATTTTTGTTAATAGAACTTAGTAAATAGCAAATAAAATAAATTTAAAGTAAAAGAACATAATAATATATATTTTCTAACTTTGTTTTTAACTAATCCCCTCTTACTATTAATCTAATTCACTAGTCATTTTTTTTAATTATCTTTTAATAAAAGCGGATTTATCTTACCCCCTCAGGGTATATCTACTTTGTAATGTGCTATTATTGCTTCAATATATATAATTCTTCATACACCCAGGTATAAAGTTTGAAATATCTCTCTAAAATTTAAAAAATTTGGTATTAATAATAGGGGGACCGGAAAGTAATGTCGGGTTTTTACCATTAAATTCAAAAATATAAATTTTTAAGAAGTTTTTTTTTTTAATCAATGATATCACCCTCATTATCAACAACCTTTTGCCATCTAGTCTGCAAATTTTCAATGCCAGATCGATAAAAATCAAATGGTTTTTGAGTAAAATATCTGGAGATGGCATTTTGGACATCATCCAAATTTTTCGCCGCTTAGAAAATGTACTGATTGGAATGAATGGAAATACAACGGCGCAATATCGGGTGAGTGAGGCTGGAGATGAAACCCTCTATAATAATCCAAACTGCTAAAGGCAGTAGTTCTCTCTGACATGAATCACCACGAAGTACAGCTAAGCCAGGTTTACACCCTAAAAGGCGTGTTTGGTGGAGTATTCGCGGGGTCATTCATTTTGAAGTGCTGAAACCTGGACAAACTGAGAACAATTGGATCGAGCAAATCAATCTTTAATTGGAAAATGCCCAGCGATTGTCAACAGAAAAGGCATTATTGTGTAATACGATAATGCAAGACCACACTGTGCTAGACGAACCCTGCCAAAAATCAATGATTTGCGGTGGGAGGCACTGCCTTAGCCACTATACTCGCCCGATATTGTACCATCAGATTTCCATTTATTCCGATCACTACAACATTTTCCAAGTGGCAAAAAATTTGAAAATTTGGACGATGTCCAAAATGTCATCTCCAGATATTTTGCTCTGTAACCAATTGATTTTTATCGGTCCGACATTGAAAACTTTCACAATAGATGGCATAAGGTTGTTGTTAGCAAGGGTAATTAGATAATTGATAAAAAAAAAAAAACTTGTTAAAAATTTATGTGTTTGAATTTAATGTAAAAAAACATATTGACATTACTTTCCGGACACCCTATTACTTCATGAATTTTGATATTACTTTTACTACATTATTTTATGCTATGACGAAGCTCCTGTTTAAACATCATCAATACACAATACAAGCACCCATATCCAGTACTGTTCAATACCTGGGCAAAAGACTGTCATGGAACCCTTGTACAAACTTATGAGACAAGTCTTGAACTGTTCCTTATGGAGTAACACTCATCCCTATAATCTTTCTTATCTCCTAAAGCGACAGTGGCCTCACGTTCTATTGTATATCGATAATATACAATGTCCTGAGTGTTTGTGGCTCTCTTGCTCTCCTCCTAATCTTCACATGGGAAAACTGTTGGACAGTGAGAGAGAGGGAATCCTCTGGAGCATGGGGGCTCCAGTACATATTATTATATACCATTTTATACCATGTACATATTGCAAAAATATTCTTTAAGTGTGAACTGTACACATGGAGTGAGTGGAATTGTGTATAATGTACTGTATAAATGATCTCTTAAACCACAATTGAAGGGTTTGCTGCAAAAAGGAGGTAGCTCCATCCCATAGCTGTTGGGAGTTAGAAACACTTTCTTGTGTAAAAAAAAACCTCTTTTATTTGGCACAAAAAGGATGCAGCTCCAATCGTAATATGCAAACACCATAATTGAAAGTAAGCAACAACAATATTTTTACATAACTTAAAATTTGAATTTTTTAAACGTTTTGTTTGGTTTCCCAACAAATGGAAAAATTGGAGCTACCTCCTTTTTGCAGCAAACCCTTCAATTGTTAATACTGGATAAGAAAATCGAAAATTTTACATAAACAAACAGAATTTGAAAAAAAAAAAATTATTGACACTTCCTCCTTTTCTTCAAAATTTATTTTCTTTTTTAAACACTTCATTATTAAATTTTTCATTTGTATTTAAACTTAAGCATACATTTTTTTCCGACTGCATCTGTTATATTTGTATTTCTAACAAACAGAATATCATATTCAGACTTAATAATCAATTTCATCTTATATAAAAAATAAATTTCCTTTTGTACTTTAAACAGATTAATTTCCCCCCAAGAATATTAAACATTGGCTTCCATCTTTAAAATAATCTAATTATTCATCTAATCTATAAGTTAGCTTCTAAGTTTTTGTCCATTTCATTAAAATTTTTCATATTTGCTTAAAAATTATTAAAATTTGTATTCTTAATTAAATATAGGAATTCCTCTAATCTATTATTCATTTACTCTAACCTCCTTATTCATTAATAGATGTAATATCTGCACCAAATATCGATGTCATAACATATACATTATTCATTTATATGTTAATCTTATTCGTAGTTTTTACAATTGATCGAGTTTTTAACTTTTCTGCTATTTACGGAGGAGGTTTACAGTGTGTTATCAGCATGTTTTTTGGTTCTATAATGAGTTTGCAAATCTCAGAACTATGGGTACAGAGGTTTCTTCTTGTATTTTCTGCTCATCTGGTCGGTATGGTAACTGCCACCACCTTTTACATTGTAGAAACCATAGACCTCTTTGTCAGTTTCAAAGGGTGAGGAGCATGGACACCTAATTCATTTTGATGGGCAGAAAATCCAAAATTAGGATTGGCAACATACTCAATATGAGAAGACAATTATTAATTTCAGTGATAGCTTGCACCTTTGTGTCGAGCATCTTTAAGGTATTAAGTAAAACTTATGCAAAGTGCAAAATAACCTTGTGTATGAAACTGGCGCTGTGAAAAAAATTGCTAATACACTTTTTATAATAGTTTTAATGACCTCATGACATTATATTTCACTTAAGTACCGACACATCTTTAATTTGATAGCTTACTTAATATGGTAGAAAAATGTATATATATTTTTTATAACTGATTTATTTATGACCCTTCAATATGTTTGATGGGACTGGTTTAATTTTTAGCATCATTAGGGGCTTCAAATGGAAAATATCACACCTCAGAAAAAAAAAAGTTAAGTTGCAGACATAAAATTAATGACATTAAAAAAAAAATTTTTAATATTTAAAAAGGACATAGAGATATTTAATTTAATACTCTACTCTATACGACAAAGAAATATTTTTTATTATTTTTTTAAACAACTAATTCATTAATTGGTGACATCTAAACATGTTTTATGTAGTTGGAGGACTAAACATTAATCAAATGTGACCTCAAACACGTGTATGTATAATTTCAGAAACATCTATGAAGAATTTCTCTCGAATGATTGAGGTGGGTTATTTTTTTAAATGTTGATACAGTGAATTTTCAAGGACATACAGGCAACAGTGGATAGGTCTTCCCTCCAAAACAGTGTACACCATTATACAATCAAGCCATGCTGAGGTTATTAAAGAATAAAACTTTGTTTACAACTTAAAAATTGAGAGGTACTACTTTATTCAAGCTATTTTGGGTGAGTGTAATTTTAAACTTACAATAAATATGAATAAATCTCTTCAAAGTGGATTTCATTTGGTTTTATTTTTTAATTTAACATTTAAAAGTTAAACAATAGTATATAGCCTAGTTACAACTTATTGTTTTTGAGCACTGAACTAAATTTTTTCTTGCTATGTAATAAGTTGGGTTGTGTATTTTTTAGTAAAATTAGCCTGAAAAAGTAAAGTTTTTATTTGAGAAGGTTTACACACAACATACATAACAACTTGCAATTGTCTGTGATTTCTGGAAATAGTATATGTTTTGCGATCCATTTTTTTTTCTCACTAAATAGAGTTGTTTATCTACTTGTAGCCAAGTTATTATATCTCCAGATGTGTTTCACATACAGATGATGATTGAAAAAGAATTATTAAAGAAAGAACTACCTTATTATAAGTCAGTGGATCTGCGTAGCCTACTGCTCAAATCAAATATAGGGTCAGTATCTATACCTCACACTTAGATATATAAAAATTGTTTTGTTTTTTAGCCATGAAACCAGTATTTAAACATTGTAAAATAAAAGAGAACACCTGAGATTCTAAAACATAAATGTTCTCTTTACTATTTCTACTAACTTTTAGGCATAGGAGGGTGCCCACTTACCCCCAACGATATGGGAGCTGGGTACCTTTGACTATACATCTATAAACCTATTTGTACGCAAACACCTGGTTAGTTTCAAGAAACTTTATATGTCATTTTAAAGGCTGACATCTACTTAGCATTTCGGTATATTGCAACAGTACACAAGAGGAAAAGTATAGATAGCAAAAATGTTTAAACGCAATATAAATTTGTGATGTAAAATTACCTTAGCTCACTTTACTGCGCTATTTAATTTTGAACTCCTAGTCGGGATCTTATCACTCCAATTATCCGCAAATATTTTTCAAAGAAATCTATTTTATTCCCGACCTTCATCTACAACTCTGTCCTCAGAAGTACTTATTTTGCTCTGGAAATTCTCCTCAATCAACAAAAAATACAAACCTTTCCACTTTTCTGCATCATAAAACCCATTCGTCTGCATGTGAAAAAACCCTTGAACAACTTCTTAAAACAGTTAACAGCTTTTCTCGACCCTCTTTGGGAGAATACCTGGCCCATCTAGAACCATGGCTTTTCAAGTGGAGATTCAAAGTGAATGTTCATGTCACGTTTACCTTCCGTCACACATCCTGTCCTGTTTCGGTTTGTTTTCAATGAAAGTTTACTCTTAGATCCCAGACGATTTAACTGTGGTTTATACTATGGTTTTTTTCTACCCCTACCAATATAGGGTTCCCTCATGGACCTTGTATGCTCTACTTCATCTTGGTACAACTTGGAAGGCTCAACGATACTCCAACCAACTTTGTCGTACGGGATTGAAGTCTGGTTGAGTGCCACGCCCTCCCATATCCTTTGCATTCAGTCCCTGCTATCGAGAATCCTCCGCAAGATAGCCAACGCTCCCTTCTATCATCCACCTCCTACCCGAACACCCATACCTGCTCTATATTCCCATCTCATCTTCGGTGACCTAGAGCGACACCTGAGGCGGAGGTGAGCTAGCAATCTTCTCTAAACCAACTAGCATTTTGCATCTTGTGAGCTCTTGCATGAAAAAGTGTCAAGTTAATGGTTTTGGCTAAAGAGTCCTAAGCACTGTTTAAAATACATTGTTTGTATTTTGAGCGTATGTAAACATTTAAATAAATATTTATAAAATAATAATAATACTAAAAAACAAACAGACTTTGTATTTTATGTATGTCTCTAACTGTTGCCACCAGTAATTACCTATCATGTATAACTTTGTAAATATATTTCTTGTAACCAGGATCTGCTGCAAACATATATATACATATTTTCCCTCTCAAATGATTCTAATCAATTAGGGTTTATTCCAAAGAATAAAAACAAACTGTTGTGTAGGTCTGTATGTAGGCTGAGTAGAGTGACTCAAAACTATTTTAAATGGCACTCCCGATTGAATGTATTCATCTCAAAGCCTCCGGTGGAATTCAACCTAATTTCGAATAAGGCGAACCGGGTCCTCGCTCCGTGCCTCAACTTACTTTGTCATTCGGCCCGAGAGCCAGGGAACGAACACACCTTCGGATTTATAAATTTTCCAATATTTATATAAATATAAACATATATAAATAAAAAGAATTTCCCAACAGTATATAGAGATACTCGCGGGCACCGACGAGATAACCTCAAAAACTTATTGAATTATTGTAAAATAAATAGTCGGTATTTATATTTGCTTGGTCAAAAAAAAGTTTGGTTTTGGAATTATTATTGCGAGACCGACTTTAATACTGCAAACCTGATTAATATTCTAGGAATTTTAGAAGCGATAACCACAAACTTTATTAATATAGATGTAAAAATAGTGAAAATACGCTACTTTAAAATATTGCTGACAGAAAAATTTCCCCAACGTAACGGCTTAGGGTGTCTAATATATTATCAATCAAATCCTTATTGTGATAAAATGACAATCTGCCTCATTGGGCAATAAGTAATTGTGTTCAATGTTCTCATTCATACCATATTTACAATTCTTCATTCGTCGCTCATTCATACATTATTTACAAACATCATCAGAGACCTCCTAAATCCGCATGATTGTCACACTTCTCTTTCAACCACGTCACTGGATACGAGTCAGTGGAGGCTAATAAAGAGCGCGAGAGCCTCAGACGCTCAGGACATGAATGGAGAAACTGGCCATTGCCAGGACTCCCACTGTCACGCATTTATAGCAGGTCACGAGGCCACTGCCGTTTCAGTCTCCGAGGAGGATTATAGGCATGAGTGGTGCAGTGCAATGACTGTGCTAGGGGACTAGAGTGGTTGGATAGGTTACTATGGAATTTCATGAACTTGGAAGGGATGATTTCGAAAATGTAGAGTATATTAAGATTCGTTTGGTTTTGTTGCCGACGTAATAAGGGGCATTTACTATTGTTCTCAGGACTTTTGATACGGTTGATGTTCGACTTTTTTGCTGTCCCCCATAGCTCTATTCCGTATGTCCAGATTGGCTTTAGTATAACATTGTGAATTTATTTTCTATTCAGTTGTTCAAAGCGTCTGTTTAGTTATTGTCTTTTTGGCCTCTTATGGGGGTTCCAGGTCAGCCGTTTGTCGAGATGGAAGCCTAAGTACCGCACTGCCTTGGATACAGGAAGAGGAATGAAATTAAAAGAAAAAAACTGGTGGAGAGGACTAGCACGGTAAAAGTAATGTGGGAACCATAATCTATCATACCCCTTTTAGCTTCTGATTTTTAATATGTATTTTTTCCCTAAATTAAAATGTATATTTACTTCAATGCAGTCTTTATTCGTAGTCAATTATTTTTTTTTTTTTTAGACTAGGTGCGTTGCATATTAGCAAAATATTGACGGCGCTTTCTTCTTGGATCTTGGACCCCGCTATGTGAAATTCCTCGCCGAATGACCGTAATATCCCGACGTGCCTCGAATGACACTACGACTCATTATCATTTTAATAACAGTCCGTATTCTATAGATTTATTATAATAAGGCTTCGCTTTATTACTCTCAGCTCCGCCTTATTGTTTGCTAATGAGCTGACCTCTATCTAGGCCGGTCGGGTCTCTCATAGTGAAAGCTTATAGTGAGTCAGTAGTACAGTTGACAGAAATACTTCATATGACGTCTCTGTTACTATATACAAATATTGTAAGATACTATATACTTCACTTTGTTTGTGAGAAGTTCCCCATTTTTCTTTTCTGGTCGTCGGTATGTTCAATGATTCTTCAGCTGCAGTACTATGTTAATAGTAGAAATATTCTTTATTAGAATTGTTCTTTTAATAAACTTTAAAATAACCGATCACTATGAACGGGAGTACGTCTTTCACTCAAGGCGTAAACTAACCTTTCCCTCCTCAACGCCCCTTGGCTCACTCTCATTGGCCAAAGGAGAAATCACGTGACATATATGTATCGATGGCTCAGTGTAGTGATTAGACATTAACCGAAATCCCTGAGATTTCATGTCGTCTATTATGGCCTCAGTGAGTCTCTTGTTTCATGTAGAGAGTCTTTTTTTTACATCGAGGTCACACACGGTATAGGAAGTCATGGAAAGTATAAAACGTTATTAAGTGACTATAATTAATTAATTAGCCTCCCTTAAAAAACAAACACATTTCCCCATAACTTACAGTAATAGTGTAACGAATTATCTCTGTTTTGTTCCTCTAAAAAGTCAATAAAACATTAATATCTTATTGGCAATTTTAACACAACCAGTTTTTTTTTTTTTGTGAGGTACGATACTTACTACATAAGTACTGACCATACTTGTGCTAGGTAGGATATTGGTCATAAATATGTTTCAATCGTTATGAAACTTTAAAAAAGATCTCTAGATATGTAAAAAAAATAAAGTTTTGAAAGCCAGGAATAGACATTTTGGTATTCGATTCGTTATTACAAAGTATTTTTACTTTTACTGAGTATTTTTAACAAATAAAATCACTATCCAACCACCCTAATCCCTAGCACAGTCATTACTCTGCGCCACACATCCCTATAATCCTCCTCGGAGGCTAAAGTGGCAAGGGCCCTAGTGACCTGCTATAAATACGTGACTAATGGAGTTCTGGCATTAGCCAGCTTCTCTAATTATGTTTTGAGCATCTGTGGCTCTCGCGCTCTTGGTCGGCCTCCACTTGCTTATGGTATGAATGAGAACATTTATCACATTTTCCTATAGCCAAATAAGGGAGATTGTAATTTTATCATAATAAAGTTTTGAATCAAATTGAAAGATATTTAAAAATGATTAACGATCGTCTATAAAATAATTGGTAATACAAAAATCAATATTTTTTTTTCTCATTTAGTGATGTTATCAAATTATAGATCGCGACTATATGTACCTTAAACATATTAAAACTGTCATATTAGATGGATGATATTTCAATAAGTCACTTGTTATTTAAAAATGAATATATTCCTAACAAGGGCAACATAATTAATTAACGACGTCGACAAACATTTAAACTAAGCCGATAAAATATAAATTATTAATTTATAAAATTCTTCTCAGATCTCTGTTAACCCCTGCAGTACATGGATTATGTGCGACCATACTCATGAATCATAGAATACATTTTAAAGAATAATGTGCAATAACAAATTAATAATATATAATTACAATATATACTTATAATATATAAGTAATAATAACAAATTCAATTAGCCATACTACCATCTTCCGACTACTTTGTTGGTACCAATGACATTGACTTTGCAAAAAAATAATTTTTCATGAGTTATTGTCGCTACATTATGTGTTTTAAAGTGCGCTGAATTCAAAAATAACCTACATTTCACTCCATCACGTACAGGTTTTTTGTTTTGTTTTTTTGACAAAATAAGAGCTGTTTGAAAAAAAACAAAAAAACTTACACAGTAATTACGCATAGAAATATTTTGTTTATTAAACTTTATATTAATATTTCTGTGGGAAATTAAATAAAGGGAAAGCCAATTTTGTATCTACCAAATAATGCGTCAGGTGATCGCAGTGTATCAAATGGTATGTTGAAAAATTAATAATATGATTATGGTGTATGGATAGATGTATCCATGAATGAAATGAAGGTCCTGGGTTCAAATCCCTAAAGAAGGTTAAAACTATACTAAACAAAAATCAGTTAAATACGAAAATTAGTTAAAAAAATTCCTCTGTTTTTTTTTTTCGTCACGTACAGATTTTTCGCAAATGATAAAGGCTTTGTATTGAAAAAACCCTAGAGTAATGAAAAAATCACTATAAATACTGTATGAATGAGCGAGTGAATGAAAATTGTAAATATGGTATGAATGAAAACATTTTTCATAATTACTTATTGTCCAATAAGGGAGATTGTAATTTTATATTAATAAAATTCTTCTTTTTCCTTAACGAAAGCGCTTTCGTTTTCCGGTATCTACTGATTTAGGCTAAAGCATCCAACAGTAGTCAGCTATCACGTTGACGTCCCATCTCCTTCGATAGGGACTTTCAATCTATTATTATTGTAGTTCAGGTCTTGCTGGAATTTTTCATCGTGCTTCTGGTTGAAGGTTCTTGAGTTTTCAGGAAAGTAGTTCACCCGGGGGGGGGGGTGTAAAAAATGAACTATCAATGTCATGTTCCAGCCTTGAGCTTTATATGCAGCTAATTCAAAATGTTTTTGTAGTCTGGGTCTGTTGTCTTTTTCCAAAAACCTTCTGCACACTCCATCCTTGAAAGAAATCCATGCTTCTTCCTCAGTGACATCGTTGATTCTGGGATCGGGAGAACGGTCAAAAGTTCAAGACTGACTGAGGTACTGTAATATAACTCTCTCTTTCAGTTTGGCTTCAGACAGTTTTGGGATTTTGGAAACGCACTTGTCGGAAACATTCCTCATCTTTGGGCAGAGGTTTTTTGTGCTCCATATTTTATATTCCTTCGTCCAAAAGGAACAAGTTGAAGCATGATCCATCTGGAGTTGCCTTCCCTCCCTCCAACCCAAACCCTTCATTCCTCATACATCATGTTCAAATCTCTTTCTAAGAACAAAGAAATGAGAAGTCATTTTGTAATAGAAATTTCAGAGTCAGGAATACCAGACCAGACTTTTGGCTTAAGTAGACACACAAAAGTGACAACTGAAAAAAGATTTTTGGAAGTAAATCATCAGAGGTGATGTAACTTTTTAAGTATTTTTCCTGGTTTTAGTGACGAAAAATTTATAAGAAACTTACAAAAAATCAAATTCTTTCTTTTTTCAGACATGAGACAAGAATAGACCGAGAGAAAATTTCTTTGTTTTATTATACTCGTATATTACATGGGTTTGCTACGTGTATGTAGTTATATTGTCAATTGTAACTTAACTATTGAGGTTGGAAAGAAAGTAGTTTTTCAGTGTGAAATAAAACTCAATTTTTTCTAAACAAAAAATGAACTTTAATCAGTCAAATATCTCCCATTCTGTTCGATGACCTTTTGTCGTCTTTCTGGTAACTTCATGATTCCGCGCTCATATAACTTCTGGTCCTCATCAGCGAAAACCTCAACCAAGCGCGATTTGAGGTTATCGTCATCACTGAAATTTTCACCATTTAAAAAGTTTTGTAAACTTCGAAATAAATGATAATCCGACGGTGCAAGGTCGGGGCTGTATGGGGGATGCGACATCACTTCCCAACCAAGTCCCAATAGTTTCGTACGTGCTGCTAAAGATGTGTGAGGCCTCGCATTGTCGTGGCGGAACCCAAATATTGAGCTTCTTAACAAGTCCAAGACGTCTTATATGATTTTCAATTGTTGTGTGTGATACATTTAACTGTTTTGCAATCTCTCGCACAGTAATATGACGATTCGATTCAATTATGAGTATCATTTTGTCTTTTTGCTTTCTGTTAAACAATCAACACCATAAACTACACATATCTCTTTGTGAGCCTCAGCCGCTTTCTTGCCTTTATGAAAATAGAAAAGTAAATGTTGTAAACAAAATTACAAGGAATTTCTTTCTATAGCAACCTAAAGGTATCGACTAACAAATCTCAAAAGAAAAAAAATTCTATCATTGACAAAATAATAACGAAACAATCATAACGTTATCTACTGGTCCAAACCGAAATCACTTTCTTGCCAACAATAAAATTAATAATAATAATATTATTAATTTTCTTCATACCTTGACATTCTTTGGTCGTTCCCGGTGTGAGAGACATTACGGTTCTTCTTATGTATGTCTATTATTAATAATAATGTACCATACGAACCTTATTAAGAAGAATAAAAACAAAAAACCGCTACGATACCAAAGCGTGGAGTAATGCGATTAAGAGACGAATCCCCACCAGAAGGCCCCCTCCACAAGACTTGGAGGGAAAGTTGTGACGGTGGTACAGTTAGGAAGACTCAGTGGCCAGTGTGGTAGGCACAGGTGCTCCAGTACGAAGCAGGTGTCTCTGTCTTCAATATGTTCTGTTTTTTGTATAATATATTATTTATCATCGTCGGAGTCGGAGTTTGCTCGGTCTTCGGCCAACAGACACGTGAGTAAATACATATACATATAGTGCATACATATACCGGCTTAATAAATAAAGGGTTATCTACTTGTTGACAGACTTTTTTTCGCTCTGGAACGACAGGGGTAGCATTTTGGGTTATAATACTCCGAAAATACTCTCGATTATGAATGAAGTTTTCATTGAAGTAAATATACAATTTAATTTAGGAGAAAAAAAAAAAAAGAAAACACGCGAAACATTTATTTGTAATATATCATGCCCCTTGTTAGTCATTTATACACGTTAACAATATTTTGATCTATAAATTGTATGTGGTTAACAGTTTTAAAATCCCTAGAAATATAATCAGGTTTGGATAATTCGTGCAACTTCGTGGAATATTATTTAAAAAAAAAATTCTTTCGGATTATTTTATGTTTTATGATATTAATTTAAGCGTAAAAATCTTTATTAGATTTAACTTAAAATTTACCCAGAGTCTAGAAGATTTTGTAGCTGTTGGCAACACTTTTTTAAAATAAAAGTTTCCGTTTTGTTATTTCTAATTAATATATATATACAGTTATCACGCGATTACATTTACATTGATTTAAAAGGCAGTATTTATTATCCGCGCTTAAAAAATAGTGCTAGCAGGATTTGACCCTGCGTAGCTCGGGATTTGAAAATCTTTGAAATATAAATGAAATACCGAATATTTCTATAGGTTATTAGCTTTCGTATATGTGGAGATATTTTAATTCGAAATTTATACAGACTAGTTAATTCACAAGTTTCTTTACATGTTTGGCGTGTTTTCCGTTTAGATTATTTTAAATAAATTCGAGAGGTTTTTTTTTTTTTATAATGGAGAGCATCGAATTTATTAATTGGTCGACTTAATATTTGGTTTCCGGTGTTGTCGAATAAATAAGTTATAACATAATATTATAATATACAAATATATATTTTTAAAATTGTTGATTTTAGGTTAGAAGTATGTAGCTATAAGTGTTAAGTTAGCCTTAACGTATTTCTCTCGCGCCAGTTATGACCTTGACTCAGTCACAGTTCGTAGCCCGGGTCGCGAGCGACATGTGTTCTAGTATCGGGGCTTTTTTATGACTTGAACCACTAAAAAAAAACTATTATTAACCTTGTTATTCATTATTATTATTATCATTACTATTTATTAAACTTTATATATATTGGCCGACCTAGAATGCCTATAATGATATATAAATTAAACATTACTACACTGAGCCTATTACGTATAACATTTAAATTTTATCTTGGAAATATTTCATTACGTGATCATTTTTTTTTGTTTTTTTTTAATTTAAATGTTTTCGTCGAAAAAAAAGTTGGATTCGGGGAATAGGTATTAATATCGATTTCGTAAAGTATAATAATTAAAAAAAAAAATTGATGTCTTATGATTTTTCAGTGAAATTCGTCTAAATGATATTATGATTACATAAAATAATAATAAAAAAATCAATCGATTGATATTATTTTATTAATAATAACACAATAAAAAAAAAATATTACCAGAAGGGAGAAAGCTCTACTTTAGTTCAGGTACTTAAAAATCGATCGGTCTGGAAAATAATTTAATATGTTTATAATTTAAGACGGTATAGCCAAAATACATTTAAAGACATTACAGAATATAATATTTTAGAAAAGGAGAATTATAGCTTTTAATAGGTTGTTACTGTCAATATTTTTTCAAGTTCAAAACTTTTTATTGTGATGAAATTACAATCTGCCTTTTAATGGGCAATAAGTAATTGTGATAAATGTTCTCATTCATACCATATTTACAATTTTCATTCACTCGCTCATTCATACAGTATTTACAAACGGCCCAGAGACCTCCAAAAGCCCCATGGTTGTCATCTCCTTCGCATGCAAAAAAGGAAGAGGAGTCTTGGGAAGTCCCTCACGGTCCTCCGTCAGCCGCATCACCGGATACGAGCCAGTGGAGGCTGAAGAAGAACGCGAGATCCACATACGCTTAGGTCACTGCTGCTTTGGTTCCCGAGGAGGATTATAGGGATGAGTGGTGCAATGACTGTGCTAGGGGATTAGGGTGGTTGGATTGGCTACTATGGAATTTCATGAACTTGGAAGGGACGAGTTCAAGAATGTAAGGTATATTGAGATCGTTATGAAGAGTTTTTTTGCTGACGTAATAAGGAGCATTTACTATTGTTCTCAGGAGTTGATTGAAAGGATTGGATACTTTTTTGCTGTCCCCCATAGCTCTATTCCGTAAGTCCAGATTGGCTGTCTGTACAGTTGTCCAAAGCATCTGTTTAGTTCTTGTCTTTTTAGCCTCGAATTGCATGTACTGCAATGTGTATGTGTCCACAATTTCGTTAAAATATATATACCCGAAAATACCGTTTGGTCTATACTCTGATGTCAGTAAACAATAAGTGGCTAATATTTTTAGAAAGAAGGAAAAAATCGGTTAGTCAACTGATTCCTGTATTAGGTGCAATATGATGCAAGAGTGAAGTCTTCCAGCCGGAAGGAAGCATATTGACGACATATTTTGTCATTCGTTCCATCAATGAAATGACAACCATTCAATCATTCATTCGGGCGATCATTCACGGTTTCTTCAATCTAGTTAGCGATATTGTATTTCCCTAAGATATGCAACGTAAGATGGCAGTAAAAGAATATGGTTTAGCTCTTATACTTTCTTCGTTGATAGACAGTTCGCCCATGATAGAATTTCTCAATGAGGTTGGAGATCTAGTTGATTGGTTGCCTAGACCTCAACTCTTCCAAAGGATTAACCCAGCATTCTACTTATTCCACTTATTCTACTTACTGTATAACTACTGTATTACTATATTACTACTGATACATGTTACATAAATACTGTCCATACTAGGATATTGGTCATAAAAATGTTTCAATCGATACGAAACTTTAAAAAGAATCTCTGGGTATTCTTAAAAAAATAAAGTTTTTAAAAGCCAGCAATAGACATTTGGGTATTTAATTCATTATTACAAATGTCATAGGTTTTTAATTTTTTATATTTAGCTGAAAAGGCAAAACCGTGTATTTTTTACAAATAAAATCACTATCCAATCACCCTAATCACCTAGCACAGTCATCGCACTGCGTCACTCATGCCTATAATCCTCCTCGGAGACTAAAGTGGATGTTTTTTTTGTTTTGTTTTTTCTTTGTTTCAAAACCTCTTTATTGATAATATATATACAATGACAAAAATAAATAAATAAATTTGGAATTACAGCTGTCTCCTCGTGCTGCATTCGCAGATGCATATTAAGGAGTGCATAAAATATAATACATTCAGATTGTTGTTAATAAGTCCAATACACATACACTCACTAGGTGATGAGGCTCACCTTCAGCTTGCAAAACACTAACACTAAAACCTAAACCTAGAACCTAAGACTAAAGCGTAAAGTGGATGTGGGCTCGTGACCTGCTATAAATACCTAAGAGAGGGAGTCCTGGCATTGGCCAGTTTCTCCACTGAGCGTATGTGGCTCTCGTGCTCTTGGTCACTGGCTCGTATCCGGTGATGCGTCTGATATAGGAGCGTGGGGGACTTCCCAAGACTCCACTTCCTTTTTCGCATGCACGTGACAACCATGTGGTTTTGGGAGTTCTCTGGGCTGTTTGTAAATACTGTATGAATGAAAATCATTCACATCATTGCACAATAAAGCAGATTGTAATTTTATCATAATAAAGTTTTTGAATAATAATAAAAATAAAATCAATTTTTAATCACAAAAAAAAATGCACTTAGTTTTTTCGTTCTATTCATTTTATATATTGACTTAATACAGCCTAAGTGATATTTAGTATTTAAGTAGTTGTGTGTCTTGTATCAATGTATCACGTTCGACCGAACATGATCGAATGAGTGCCTCTTTTACAATAGTCGGGTGGACGTCGTCTTAAGCGGTATGTCTGTCCGCCTGTTCTAGCCTTTGTCGAGTCCTCTTTTCAAGTTAGAGACATAGAATTTCGTTCAATATCACACAAGGAAGTCATAAAATATACCGCCATGCCCATAAAACCATGATTGCAGCATTATTTAATTGATTACTTAGTGATTAAAATATAAATAATTTTTCATCTGAATCAAAATCACAAGCTTAATGATCTGTAAAAAATCACTTGACCGGAACTTCCGTTTCGATTTTTTGTCAAAATTTAACGCAGCAAGCAAAAAGTATTTAAAATGGAGTGCAATAAATCTAATACAATTTGAAATTTCATTCTGCTAAAAATGTATTTGTTTTTTTTTTAATAATATTTTTGGAAATCTTTTCCTATCGTGCTTTCACTAATAATTGATAATATTTGGGTTAGTTTAATAGTCCCCGGAAAGAGATTTTCCGGAGTATTATAATCCTTCTCCCCCCCCCCCGTCGATAAAATGTTTTTGTTGATTACTCTTTTGACTATTACGCTTTCTCCGAAGGTATGCACTACCTCTTCATTTTAATACTGTTGGCTTTTTATTCCTGGGTTTGAGTCCGGTTAAGGCTAGAAAGCTTTCTGACTGTTCAGCGGTGGAGCTGTCTCGAAAATCGGGGTCGAAGCTAGCCAGCGGGGGACCTGATCCTTCACTTTACTTGTTCTTATTCTTCATCACGTCATCAGAATATAGGGCTAGGTCAGGAGATAACGCATGACTATATGTATAAGAGTACTACTTATTTTCGCTCAATAACCACCCAAATAAAAATCCTTCAAGGAAGCTGGGGATTGAACCCGTCTCTTCAAATTCAGTTTTTTTTAAATTTATTTTTACAGTAGCTGCAAATTGGTAAAGCCTAGTTACAGGTGGTAATAACAAACAAGAAAACCAAAAATAGTCATTTATTAATAACAAATATTTAAAAATAAACAGCAGTATAAACTAATAATCGCTTGCTTTGTTTATGCAGCGACTACTGGGGCAACACTGTAGGATCACTTACGAACGATTCGGTCATTCCGCTAGCTTTATAGCCTGGTCAAGTGCCAAGAGCTAATTAAGTGTGAGAAGGTAACCAACCAGTTGTGTCTTATTTACCTTCTTTCTCACTCATGTTCGTGTAGCCCTATTGTTACAAATTTATCTATAAATATTCTTCTATCAGGTTGAGTCATAAGTAACTTCCGATGCAGCTAAGTAGAATCTATTGTTCGTATCTACCCGCTATGAGTTACCATGACAAGTTTTTGTTTTCACTATATAGACGAGGCTTCAGTTAGTATTTTGTCAGCTGTTTTGTGTGTTACACGTTACGTTAAACTTTTTTTTTTTAACCTTCGAAATGGAGAGTCCAAAAGTATTCGTCATGTAATGCTTTGGGAATTTAAACAAGGCAATAGTGCTAGGGCGACAGCTGAAATAATAAGTAGTGTATATGGTGAAGGACTAATAACTGATCGGGCAGTTAGAAATTGGTTTATAAAATTCCGTTCTGGAGATACGACCTTAAAAGGCGAACCGAGGGCGGTACCTTCTTCCGACTTTGACGAATACCTTTTAAAGGCAATATTGGAGCAAAATCCACGTCAATCAACAAGAGGTATACCACATTTTACAAGGAAGGAATTGATATACTGCCAGAAAGATGGGAGAAGGTTATAGATAATAGTGGTGAATACATAATAAATTAATATAATTTTGTTATTTCATGAGAGAAAAATAAATGTCTGATACAAAAACGGAAGTTACTTATGACTAATGTAGAGACAACTGGTAGATAGTAAACAGGACATTGTGACGTTTGCGAACCATTCGTTCGTTCAGTCTGTATCGCCAGTATAAAGTGCCTAGCTATTCGTATAGCATTTTGTATTTTACTTACATATAGAGTTAGAAATTTGGGTTGCTGATAATTGACGAGCTCGAAGGAAAAGGTTTTAGTTTAGTTTGTCATTTCTTCTGTCTTTGACGCACAGACAAATTAAAATAAAAATACAATTTAGCCAAAAAACAAACAAAACGCAAGCTAGTAGAGTGATGAAGTACAGAGCAAATGCTTGGGAGTGGTCAGCCGGCCGGAACTCCCTCGTCTCTTTGGTGAAGCGGCCATCTGGGTCAGAGCTCCTGCATGTAGGTTAAAGAAATTTTTGCCTCCGCCGCAGGTGCCACGGTTCGCCGAAAACCGCCAAACCACTTTTTTTTTGAAAAAATTATAATTTATTAAACGGATAGAAGAGTTTGTTAGGGGATTGGTTAAGGCCGATCTCACTCATCGAACTATTCTACTCGTAATGTAGCTATCAAATTAAATATTTCTGAACTTAGAAGTAAATTTATTATCATTTTTACACCGGTGACATAGCGATGTTGTCTTGGCAACCTTCTCGGGTCGGCACACTTGATCAGTAATCTGGCGATACAACTAACGTATTGAACGAACCGTTCGAAATCGACTCACTCTGCCTTGTTTATGTGCCGGTTGCTGTGCTAAAAGAATATACAGAAGTAGAGATTGGTAATTACGAGGCTATTTGAACATGTAGCAGGGAAGGTAAATAAAAAAAGAACACTGGTAGATTACCTTCTCAAGCTCAATTAGCTCTTAGCACTTGACGCTAGCGATACAGCTAGCAGAGAGAACGGACCGTTCTCGAGTTATGCCTCGATATTAACCTGTATTGTTTATGTCATGATCCCCTTTTTGCTTGAGGTTAAATTAATATTAATTCGTAGAAACATGTCTATTGAACAATACCAACATTGCGACTAGGATACGGAATGAAAGATTTATACTTTTTGATTAACCGTTTATAGTTTTGTCTTTTTAAACTTTTAATACAAAAAATCTGACATCATTTCAACCAGTATTTGACGTGGAGTCACCTTATGCACGGTGGTTCCACTCCCCTCTTTCGGCGATGCTAAATTAAAGCAACCCTATAGATATCCTAATCAATTAATATTTATCTATCATAATGTGTCAAACAAAATAAAATTGACGCCATGATTAGTAATATACAGTTTGGACTTTAGTGGTTTAGTGCATTGTGCGATGATCCATCCACAGTTGACCTGAAGTTTCGAAGAACGAACGTCCTATAAGAAGCGAACCGATGCGAAATTATGAAAGTGTGAGAAAAATTAAAAGCTGGAAAGAGCACGGTCTGTGAAAGTCGTGAAAGAGACATTTCTAAATGTGCATTTGATGATCAGGTGACAAAGGACGGTGTAAGTTTCACCAATTCTTTCATCGTTTACAGTTCCGTTACATTGCTTTAAATATAATGCTGCCTTTTATAGTTTCCTAGATTCCTCCGGCTGACTTTCAAACATAAAATATAAAAGCGATCCCTTTTTAGATCTATTTTGTTTATGATGACACAAAGTTTAGTGCGATATGATTTGACTGAGCTAAATACAATTCATCATGCGTTGTTCCCTTATCCCGGTTCTTACCTCATAAGGGAAAATGAGTGACTAATTGAATAAAGAGGTGGCGGATCCTGTTAAACACAAAAAGAAATAAACCCATAAAATAGCTAATGGATTATAATAAGATAATATATAAGAGATAAGTTGGTAAGTAGAATATATGATGATGATAAAAAACAACTTTATTAATATTGTGATAAATGTTCTCATTCATACCATATTTACAATTTTCATTCACTCGCTCATTCATGCAGTGTTCACAAACAACCCGGAGACCTCCAAAATCCACATAGTTGTCACCTCTTCCGTCAGTCGCGTCACCGGATACGAGTCAGTGGAGACTGACCAAGAGCACGAAAGCCACATACGCTCAGGACATGATTGGAAAAACTCGCCATTGCCAGGACTTCCACTGTCACGCATTTATAGCAGGTCACGAGGTCACTGCCGCTTTATTCTCCGAGGAGGATTATATGGATGAGTGGCGCAGTGCAATGACTGTGCTAGGGATTAGGGTGGTTGGATAGGTTACATGAACTTGGAAGGGATGATTTCAAGAATGTAGGGTATATTAAGATCGTTATGAAGGGTTTTGTTGCTGACGTAATACGGGGCATTTACTATTGTTCTCAAGACTTTTGATTGAAAGAATTGGATACGCTTGATGTTCGACTTTTTTGCTGTCCCCCATAGCTCTATTTCGTATGTCCAGATTGGCTTAGGCATAACTTTGTAAATTAGTTATTGGTTTTCTATCGAGAGATGGGATGTCCTTTGGTTTTCAGCATCATAGGATCATCAAATGGTGGCATTATTGTACAAGATGTTATGGTACTATGACAAACACAGGCTGAGTTAAAATAGCTTGCTTCGTTGCTAGCGATGAGTATATATAAATAAGGAGAAGGCTTTCTCGGGAGTTCGGTTTGTGTTAATGAAAAAGAGCTGTTTTAATTTTCAACTGTTCAAGACCAGTTCGTCAAATGTCTTAAACAGCCGACATGTTGGAAAGTTGTCCATTAAAATAAACTTGATGAACAAATCAACTCTTTTTTACAAATTCGAGCCAATTTTGCAACAAAAGCACTCAGCTCATTTTTATTAATTGTTTAAAAATACAATGTACATACAAGTCAGATGTCATCGATTTTTAAAATTTGATACCGTTCACAACGAAATCGACAAATATCTATCATTTTCTTTTTTATTACCAAGTAATTGATGGCACTTAATCAGTTTAAACGAATTCGTGTTATAACAACTTTCTTTTGTTCCACGTTTGCTTAATCGGCGATCAGGGGATAATTGCCGGAATATATCGTTGTCACATTTAACTAGAAACATACGGACGAAACGGAGCGACAGTGTTCGGATTTGACTTCAATCCGATGGCTGCGAGAACAGACTGGCAAAACAAACAATCGTACAAATAAAACTCCTGCTTATTAGATTAAATCCTAAAGCACCGCGTTAAAATACGTGCAGCAGATTGTCAAAAGAAGCGAGAAGGCGACGAGAAGAACAGAAGAAGTCGAAGACTCATCCTGGCCCAGATGAAGAAGATATGACTTTCTCCCCTCATGTCTCTGGGCCCACTTAGCGTCGATAGAAAGCCTCCTATGGCTTCGAGTCCTGGTGTATGGAGGATGGCATTCCTCAGCGTGTATAGTATGTTGCGGATGCTCGTCTTTATTGGCCTTGGGTTTAGGGGGAGCCTCCATCGCTATTTACGGTCGGAAATTACAGTCTCTTTTATTGCTAAATCTGCTAAAGGCCGAGGCTGTACTTTGAAACAGCACCATCGCTCTCTCGAAGCATATCTAAGAAGTAAGAACCATTTTCTGATTTTCCCTAAAAATTATCTAAGCTCAAAAGTTATAGTATATGTCAAGGGACAAAAAAATTGATTTAAGGTAAAAAAACAAAAACAAATTTGTATACAATATATAAAAAAACGAGGGGAGGGGATTTCTTCCCCGAAACTTCCGGCAATTAAATTGTATTTTCCCTCCGACCGCCTATTATTTTCTGTTTAAAAAAAAAAACTAGGCGTTTAAACTGTTTTCGCCCTGAACTGTAAACACAAATTCGATTCGTCTGTCACAGAGCTAATAATAATTCGCCAAAATCATACCTTCATATCTAAGCTCAATAGCCTTATAAATAACCCGATGTATGAAAAAAATTTTTTTTAAATTTTAAATTAATTTTGCCTATTCGCTATCTTTTAAGATAATTCGATTCTTAAGCTAGCTGAGGAATTATTTAAGATTTAAACTTCCTCTTTTTTTCCCCTTGGTAAAACACATTACGTAAGGTCGCGCGTTTAAAGCAACCTCGCTGGTTTAATAAATGAAGTTAACTATTTTTGTTTTTAATCGTTATTCTATCGGATTTTATTTTTCAGAATCATTTAATAAGAATTCATCTATCGTATTATAGAGAAGTAATTTTTTTTTTTTTTTCATAAACCCTTTTATTTATCATTTTTCACAATATGTGAACTAAATTCAGTGAACAAATAATTACAAATTTCTCCTCTTGCTGCATACTCAGATGCATTCGAAGGAGGGTAGAATTACAACCCAATATCTTTTTGAAGTTAAAAGGTCAAAATACAAATATACAGGACTAGGTGATGGGGCTCAAAAATATTTTGCAGTTCGAACCACTTAGCTCAAATACAGGCTCGAGTTCGAATTTCAGCGTTATTGGGTCGTGACCCGTGACTCTAAAAACTAATGTACTACTAGGTTACTACTTACTACTAACTAATTTACTAAGAACTAAAAGACTTTAAAAGGCCCTGCCTTAAATCTAGTGTAGAAATAGTTCGCTAGTTAAATAAACAATAATGGTTGTTAAATATACCTATCATTAGATCAGCTGATCTTGAATTTGACTAACAAAAAAAAAAGGAAAGGTTATATGACACTACTAAGAGGCCATTCTGGTATTTTTCAAAAGACGTTCATGTTTATATCCGTGAAATGGGTCTCTGTTGTTCATTTCAATGGCCTACAAAGGTTGAATTTACAGTCTCAGTAAACAGAGTGGCTTTATGGTGGCGGGGTGATAAACTAGGGGGGGAGGGAGCGTTCTAAAAGCCGATCTAACCCAGCGTTTTTTGTACCAACGAACGGTCGGGAGCCGAAAAAAAAAGAAAAAAAAAAGAATAAAATAGAAAAAAATAGAAAAAAAGGTGGTGATGCTCTAACCGGAATCTAGCCATTAGTTAGGTCGTAGCGGGAGGCCCAGGTTCCAGGTAAATATAACCTCTGGACCCCAGGGACTTTACGGGAGCCTGGAACAGTTCATGGATGCAGTCTATTCACATATCAGTTCATCCGCGGATCTACTCTCGCCATTTTGTTTTTGAATTTTATAACCTTCAAATCTCTCAGTCAACGTTTCGTCTATTCAGGAGGCATCATATGGGCGACATTTAGAACAAGACATATATGTATAAAAATGATTTGTTTTAAAGGAACAACAGCATAATACAAGAAATCTGAAAAACAAACTTGTGAAAGTTAATGCCTATTTCAAATTACGTTGATACATTTTTGTTTACACTGAACTAACAGCTTTGTTGTGAAGCGTATTATTACAAAAAAAAAAGAAGATAGATTTATATATTAGGAAGTTTAAGCATTAGTAAGTGATAAAAGGTTTATCAAAAATTATAAGTGTTTTTTTTTTTCATAGCCCCTTTAAAGTTACAGATAATTATATATAATTATCGATCCTCAGGCGAATCTATTTACAAATTATTGTTGTATTTCCTGTAGCATCGCTACATTATATACAGGTTTTGTTATTTTATAAAAATTATATAATGAATAAACAAGTATAATGGTATATATTATACGTGACTGGACTAAACTGACTAATAAAGGTGATGGGGCTCACCTTTTTGATCAACCTTAAAACTAACTTACGTACTAATTCATAGCATAATTTTTCCCCGACAGTTATAAGTGTTTAAAAGTAACAATAATATATATATACATGTGAATCTGGGAATAATTCAGAACGAAAATCTGAAAAATTCCTAGTGAAATGTCTGTTTTCGAGGATGTTTGTGTACAGGTTGTTTTATGTATTAAACTAAACCGACCACAATTTTTTAACTCAATTCGTTGGCAAGAATATGAATTAAAAAATTTTCTTTTTAAAACAACTGTTTTTTGGCATTAACATCCGATTTTATCATGTTTAGCTCAACTTTTTACCACATTTACTGTGTAAGACTAGAGTGCTTTTATTTCAAAAATAATTATCTAGGAACCACACTGTAGGAGCTCAAACTTTACAGCTGAGAGAAGGTTATATGTAACTGTGATCATGCCTCAATAGATTAAAATTTTTTTTTTTTAGTAAAAAAAAATCAATTGCAGAGACTGTTAAGTTTACTGCTTAAAAAAAAAAAAAAATACAAGAATAATATTATAAAATTAGTATTTAAAATAACCTACACAAATTGGATCGAATTTATTTATATTATTGGCTCTTAAAAACTTATATTTTTTGTTTTCTAACTCAATCCGTTGTTTAGAACATGATTTTTTAAAATAACTTTTGTGTTTTTGTAACAAAACAAACAACGTTTTTTGGCATAAATAATAGACAACTAAAACTATCCATCTGGAAATCGAGTCATCCACCTTCATGTTAGTGTTCCTGAATCGCGACTGACGCATCCCCAACATGGCACATGTTATGAAATATTACGAATTTGCTTACTAATTTATTAACTATCTTTTATGAACTCAAATATCACTAATATATATATATATACACACTTATATTTTGTCTTGTGATATTAGCCTTAGTTGAGATAATGAGACAGGAAGTGCTCCCAGGTATCACGGGCAATTTCTGGAGCGGCAAGTTCGCCCCATATCCTGGCCTCTTCCGCTTTAGGCCTGCCTCTGTCTGTTCTAGTCCTAATGCACAGAAGGCATTTGCTTCACGTGGTCTTACACAGGCAAGGCTTTACTTTCAAACATGACCGGGCAAATCGTTCGCAAATACTCAACAAGACCTCGGAATAAACGTGGTGATCAGCTGACGCTTAAAAACTATATACTTTCTTAAAATGTTGATAATACAGAATATATTTTTTAGGATAATAACACACAAATTCAACTATAGTTGTCACGAAATTAGAAGCGTGAGAACCCGCAACACCGCTCTGTGCACTACTTCTCTTCTATCCATGTGATGTCTTTACTTCGATAATGTCAATCCATAAGCAATAAGAAAATTAGTGATTAGTCCCAAACAACACCGGGGCAAGTAGCCCCTTCATCCCAAGTGTCAAATTTTCATGACGGTGACTATAGAGTGGCGTACAACCATCTCCTGACTGATTTCATGATACCACTGACATTACATCTTGTACATTTATTTAAAAATCTATGTGTAGCGACAATAATGTAGTTTAAAACGTTTTGTGTGTAATGTATCAACTAGGAAGAAGAAACATAGTTTCATTCATTAAATAATCACTAAAAAATAGTGTTTTAGTTTTTTTTTTCTATTTTCCATGTAAAATAAAACGAAATTAAAAAAAAAAAGAATTTGATTTATACGCTTTGGACAACTACACAGACTACTTCAAAGGATATCCCATCTCTCAATAGAAAATAAATTACTAATCTACAAAGTTATATTTAAGCCAATCTGGACATACGGAATAGAGCTATGGGGGACAGCAAAAAAGTCGAACATCAAGCGTGTCCAATCCTTTCAATCAAACGTCCTGAGAACAATAGTAAATGCCCCTTATTACGTCAGCAACAAAACCCTTCATAACGATCTTAATATACCCTACATTCTTGAACTCATCCCTTCCAAGTTTATGAAATTCAATTGTAGCCTTTCCAACCGCCCTAATCCCGTAGCACAGTCATCGCACTGCACCACTCATCCCTATAATCCTCCTCGGAGACTGAAACGGCAGTGGCCTCGTGTCCTGCTATAAATGCGTTACAATGGGAGTCCTGGCAATGGCCAGTTTATCCAATCATGTCCTGAGCGTCTGTGGCTCTCGCGCTCTTGGTAAGCCCCCACTGGCTCGTATCCGGTGACGCGGCTGACGGAGGACCGTGGGGGACTTCCCAAGACGCCAAGAATTTTATTTGTATTTTTAATTAATTTAATGTGCTCTTAACGATAAGGTTATTATAAGTCGTGGTATTTGAGTGATACACGACCGAGTCGTTTCACGTTTAATTTTCTCGCATTATTTCTTGTTGAGCACATTGTCAGAGTAATTTCATCTTTTGGGGGGGGGGGGGGCGCACAATATGAAATATGAGATAGACTGGATCATTTTATCGTCTGTTTGTCTATCCGTCTGTCCTGCTCTTTGTGAGTCCCCTATTCAATACATATGAAATTTTTCATAAGTCTTTTATGGCATTTATAATTAGGAAGCGACATTGAAACTGTCATTAACATCGCGTTCACTATTGAAGCAAGACTGGAGCAACATAACTTCTCTTGTCGCAGAAACTATTGACGTACAAATTTTCTACTGAAACCAATTTCGATACATTTCGAGCCCAAAATTTACGCAGGCGCTACGAAGACATTAACATCAAAACTATACAGATTTTTTTCAATCTAAAAATTTCTAACACTTGAATCATACCGAAAAATTCCTTACGTTCATGACTTAATGACATTATGAAAGATTACAAAAAGTTTTATTACAAACTGCACTGACACTCAAACCCACTGTAATACAAGTGTGCCTGGTAATATCTTCTAAATTAATAACAATTAGATATAATCATACACGCCATTTTGGTTATATCATATTAACAGCGCATTAGCTGGTTATGATGTTAGTCAATAGTTATGACTGAATAATATGCTTATAACTTATAACTGTCAGAGGCAGAAAACGAGCTGACATTTTTCCGAGACTGAAATGTAGCGGGATTTACCGGACTTCGGAGCTTTCTCCGACCGCTCGTGCATGTCACAGCCGTGCCACGAGCAGCATGGCAGAAATGTGCCGGAGTGTTGCACGTACATTTCGCCCCAAAATTAAACGACTCACTTTTAATGAACAGCGGTTGTCGAATACAAATTCGACAGTTCGAGTCATTAATTACATTATATATTTAAAAAAATATATATAAACATGATGTAACGTAAATAGTGCCCGAAACTCAAGTAGGTCACAGTATACCTCAAATTCAAGACAAACAGAAAATTTCATTTAGGCTATGGTTAAATTCCGAACAGGGAAGGAGTAAATTTAAATTTTGTGTTGTTTTTTTTAAGGTTGTCACGTTTTTCATTTAAATGAAAATTGACAATTTTCATTAAAATACATTTAATAGTGAATATGCTTGAATATATTTTTGATTGAAAAAAAGTTTGTATAGTTTTGAGCGCCTGTGTAAATTTTGGGCTATATGTATCGAAATTGCTTTCAGTAGAAAATTTGTACAATAGTTTCTGCGACAGGAGAAGTTATAAGATCGTTGGTCCAGTGTTGCTTCAATAGCGATGTTAATGACAGTTTTAATGACGCTTCCTAGTAATAAATGCCATAAAAGATCATCAAGTATTAAATTTTATTTGTTATACACACATTAAATATTTTATTTTATTGATTTATTTATTTTTTTTAATACTGCGAGAGAGGTGACAAGAATGTGGATTTTGGAAATCTCTGGACTGTTTGTAAACACTGTATGAATGGGCTAGTGAATGAAAATTTTAAGTATGGTATGAATGAGAACAACATTATTGCCCAATATCACAATAAAGAAGTTTCAATTAATTAATTTTTTTTTATAAATAATAAGTGTATTTGAGTAATCAATTTATTTAAATACATTATTTATTATTATACATCCCAACTCACAGAAAATAATAATTTATTGTAATTATTTTTGTTCAAAACAACTGCTGCGTGGAGACAGAATTTCATATCACATAATTGTTTTACAAACTGAAGGTAGAATCTTGGCTTATTCAGTGACAGACCTTGCGGACTTAACGCTATAACACGGACTTAAAGCTTATTAAAGAAGAAAGTTTAATTTTGTGTAATTTAGCCACTTGCCCTCTTCAAATGGTTTTTAAAAAAAAGGCAATTCTACTTGTTTTTTGAAGAACATGTTGTCTAGTTTACGCAATTGGAAATTACCTAACTCAAATAGTTTTTTATTTATCGATTCCTATTCGACAAAAAAACGTGACAACCTTAAAAAAACAACACAAAATAAAAATTTACTACTTTCCTGTTCGGAATTTGACCATAGGTTAAATGAAATTTTCGGTTTTTGATTTGAGGTCTACTGCCACTTCCTTAAGTTTAGAACATCATATACTTTACATGGACTTATATACACTGCATATATCTAGAGATGTGTAAAGCCTATCACGTGTCCCATTTTGACTTTTAACAATGTGACGGTTATTGTCATGACCCTCCCCCTCAAAGCAAACAACAAATAGTCCAAAATAAGTTTCTTTGAATATTATACCATAAACCGAGGTACACTACAATAGTTAAGTGGTACGAAGTATCTCAATCTGATTATATTATTGATATCTTACAAGCGATAACCAGAAATTTTATAGATGAACATAAACATAGCGAGAATCCATTACATTCAAATATACCTGACATAGATAAATTGCCCAAACATGAAGGCTTCGGCCATAATATATTGTAAAGAAATGTTTTTCTGTATTAGCATCTAGTTTTTATTTTTGTCGTTATATTTCATTTTTATTTATATATTATTTTGTACTTGAACGCCATTTCAAATCGGTTCAAAAACTAAAGACAAAATATTACAACCTTTTCACCTAGAATGACTTTTATCATTACCAGAGCGCAGATAAATTACAAAAACCTCTCTACCTCATTGGTATACTTTATACTAAAGCATAAGCCGATGTGTTTTAGGAATCGACTACAATAATCGATTGTATCATTTTGACTAAGGTTATAACGGAAGTGTTTTAGAGTTCTCAAAGCTGTATTATTTGGAATAACTCTAAAATTATTTTGTGACAATGTCTTTAATGTATTGTATTATATATCTGCAAACTGGTAAGGTTGTACCGCGAGGTGTATAGGACTGTATGTTTACATTTTCTGATATTCAAATCATTTATGCGACCGAAAATGGGAGAACATACATACATATATTTTATTATTAGGTTTGTATTAAAACGAAACAAACATTTAACTTACCTTCAAGAGTCCATAGCCGCTAAATATTCCGCATAGGCTTTGTTGGAGTTACGAACACAAAATTTTGGAACCTTGTACAAAATCTTTTTTTGCGGTGCTCCTGCGACTCGGCAGTACACAGGATACGCCAAAGCCAACATGATGACACTTCATCGAGACCGCACAGTAACTACGGAAGTTCCTCACTGATTCTGTTCGACCCCACTCCACCTCATTAAGCAGCCTCTACCAAAAATAAGCAGAAACAGGAAGCAGGGAGCTACCTGGGGTGTCAACCCTGAAATAGATCAAGTGAACATCTGTCCTTTGTGTATACACTTCCGTTATAACCTTAGTAAAAATGATACAATCGACTATTGTTGTCGATTCCTAAAACGCATCGGCTTATGCTTTGATGTAAAGTATAGCAATGAGAGACGTTTTTGAAATTTATCTGCGATCTTTGGTGATTTTGTTTTGAACCAATTTGAAACGGCGTTCAAGTACAAAATAATATATAAATAAAAAAAAACAATTGACGCTAATACAGGAAAACATTTCTTTACAATATATTATGGCCGAAGCATTTATGTTTGGGTAATTTATCTATGTCAGGTATATTTGAATGTAATGGATTCTCGCTATGTTTATGTTCATCTATAAAATTTCTGGTTATCGCTTGTAAGATATCAATAATATAATCAGATTGAGATACTTCGTACCACTTAACTATTGTAGTGTACCTCGGTTTATGGTATAATATTCAAAGAAACTTATTTTGGACTATTTGTTGTTTGCTTTGAGGGGGAGGGTCATGACAATAACCGTCACATTGTTAAAAGTCAAAATGGGACACATGATAGGCTTTACACATCTCTAGAAATATGCAGTGTATATAAGTCCATGTAAAGTATATGATGTTCCAAACTAAGGAATTGGCAGTAGACCTTAAATCAAAAACAGAAAATTTCATTTAGCCTATGGTCAAATTCTGAACAGGAAAGTAGTAAATTTTAATTTTCTGTTGTTTTTTTAAGGTTGTCACGTTTTTTTGTCGAATAGGAAGTGATAAATAAAAAACTATTTGAGTTTGGTAATTTCCAATTGCGTAAACTAGACATCATTTTCTTCAAAAAACAAGTAGAATTGTCTTTTTTTTTTTTATAAAACCATTTGAAGTGGGCAAATTGCCCTAAATTAAAAACCAGACGCTAATACAGAAAAACATTTCTTTACAATATATTATAAATAGGTAAATAGAATAAAAAATAGGTATAAATAGGTAGATAGAATAAAAAATAGGTATGCGAGGCCTCGTAAACTTTCCTCGCAAGTGTTAAAAAAGACCTTGGCCGAGAAAAGAGGACTCAATGAGTCTACGACACTTTTCTTTTCCTGGGCTCATGTCCACGGAATATTAACTCCGCGCTCGTCTCGTTCTTTTCGTCGTGGGACTATTTAGTTCCGGCCATTTTTATGTATTTTCCCCCTGTTCCTATTTCTCTACCGTCAACTTGCTTATTGAGCGGATAATATTCCTCCGCCTCATAAACACCGTGTCCTGTTTTATGTTTTATCATTTTTTTCCGTAATAAAGCAATTTATTCCTTAACTGTATCAGAAAAGATATGCTCCATTGTACTCTAATAAAAAATGTCTGTTATTATTTTATAAATATCATTACAACTTTTCCATCGTTTGTATTTGCACAAAAGAAGAGGTTATGTTTCCATGGTAGCGTGTAAATCACTACTATCGTCCGGATAATTCTGTTTAGGTCGAGTCGTAAGTAACTTTTTTTTTATCAGACATTTATTTTGCCCTCATTAAATAACAAAATTATATTAATTTTGACGAGTGTAGGAAGCTTTTCATGGAGTTTCTCTTGCACTCTTTGCAACTTCTGAACGTATCTATCCGCAGTAATCGTTACATTTGACTTCAACAACTCGTGGTGAATTATTCCTTGACAATCCCACCATACACACAATAAAATCTTTTTGCCATGGATGTTTGCTTTCGGATCTGGTAGGGGTGGTTGATCCTTATCAAGCCACTGTCTTTTGCGGACTATATTGTCATAGATAACCCATTTTTCATCGCATTTTATAATCCTGTTAAAAAAAGGCTCAATTTTTACCCGTGAGAGCAGACTTGTGGCGATTGACATGAGATCTTCTTTATTCCGTTCACTGAGATTGTGAGGTACCCACACTCCTAACTTGCTGGCTTTCCCTAATTTCACCTGGTGGCGGTTAACAGTTGATTGTGATGTATTCAACCTTTCTGATATACCTCTTGTGGATTGACGTGGATTTCGCTCCAATCTTGCAGAAGGACGTCCCGCCCTCGGTTTGTCTTTTAAGGTCGTATCTCCAGAACGGAATTTTATAAGCCAATTTCTAACTGCCCTATCAGCTATTAGTCCTTCACCATATACACTGCATATTTTTTCAGCTGTCGTCCTAGCACTATTGCCTTGTTTAAATTCCGAAAGCATTACATGACGAATATGTACTTTTTGACTCGCCATTTCAGAGGTTAAAAAAAACCAGTTTAACGTAACGTGTATCATACAAAATAGTTGACAAAAGACTAACTGAAGCCTCGTCTATATAGTGAAAACAAAAACTTGTCATGGTTACTCATAGCGGGTAGATACGAACAATAGATTCTACTTAGCTGCATCGGAAGTTACTTATGACTTGACTTATGATTTATGATAATTGGTTTCATAGTTGACAATTTTTTAAGAATATTCTGTAATATGCCTAGATTACATAGAATTTCTTACCCTTTTTTATTATTTATTTTTTATTATATTTTTTTAAATTGAATTATTTTTTATTTAAATAAATTATTACTATTTATTGTATACTTATAAATTGAATTGAATGAATGTTTTGTTTTTTTAATAGCCCTTTTAAATTTACAGATAATTATATACAATTATAGATCCTCACGCGAATCTGTATTTCCTGTAGCTTGGCTACATTATATACAGGTTATGCTATTTTATAAAAATCATACGATGGAATAAACAAGTATAATTATACACATTATACGTGACTGGACTGAACTGACTCTAATAAAGGTGATGGGGCTCAACTTTTTAATCAAATTTAAAACTAACTTACATACTAATTCTTAACCTAATTTTTCCTCGAGAGTCTGTTGCCATCGATGCGGGAGGTGTGGTGGGGTCATAGTGTTAGACACTGGGTTGGTTAGGCGCTGCAACGAGTCAAAAAAAACTTGAACTCAACAAACGACGGCTCACCCAGCAACGGGTACAGATCAGCGTTCTTTAACCATTCGAGAGAGGTATGAAGGACCACTTTTCGCATGATCCCATTCTGGAAATGTTGAATGAATCATTTAAATAGAATTGCAGCATATAAGCGATTAAGTTTAATATTCTCAAGGATGAAATCGTGCGCTTACTCATTTAAGAGGTCTTGTACAGTGGTGGTTGTACCTCTTGAAAACCGTCCTCTGGTCTTGGAGATGGAGTGTCGAATATGCGAGGCCTCACACATCTTTAGCAACGCGTACGAAACTATTGGAGCTTGGTTGGGAAGTGATGTGGCATCCCCCATACAGCTCACCATCGGATTCTCCTTTATTTCGAAGTTTACAAAACTTCTTAAATGGTAAAAATTTCAGTAATATCGATGACCTCAAATCGCTCTTGGTTAAGTTTTTTGCTGATAAGGACCAGAAGTGACGAGCGGGGCATCATGAAGTTACCAAAAAGATGGCTAAAGGTCATCGCAAAGAATGGAAGATATTTGGCTGATTAGAGTGCATTTTTTGTATGTAAAAAACCGGAATTACTTTCTTGCCAAACTAATATTTTCCTGGCAATAGCCAATTGGTAGATAATGTGGAAATCAAGTGTTCAAGTCCTCATTCGATCTTGTCAGTGTACGTTTTCTGTGACTGTTAATTGGTGATAGTTATAAACAATAGCGGGTTTTGTACAAGAAAAAAATTGCTCATTTAAATTCGATAGTCAGATAGCGCCTCAGCATCCTAGAGGACTTAACTGCACTGTACTCATATTGTGAAAATCGCCGACTCGTACCGGGTAGCTCAGTTGGAAGAGCTCCCGACAAGGTCTCGGACTCGGGTTATGAACCTTCGCCTTGTCTAACCCGGGACTACTTCAGGCATACCTGCCTGAGGGGTGACAAACGGCCTGAGTCCATTATCCACTCCCTCGACTGAGACGCATTAGTAACCCCGGATAAGTGATAGGGGAGATGCTGTGGTCAGCATCCTGAAGTCTCCTTAACTCTCCGGTACGGTACTGCGGTTCTTCAGCTAGCCGGTACCACCACGATGATAGATGTAATGAAACGGAGAGAGGCCGCTGGCAGAATTCACCGCTAGAATAACTACATGGAATTATTGAAATTGTTCCGGTGGTCCGCTGCCTTCGTCTCCTCATTCTTCTTCTTCGGGGAGATGTCTCCGTGCTGTCAAGCGACAATCCATCATCTTGGCTAGAAACAAACATTTTTTACACACAATTATCCAAAAAACGCGTAAAAAACATGCTTTTATTTATTTTTTTTGTTTTGTTTCTTGTTATCATATGCAAATCACAACAAAGGTGATATCATCCAATAACTTTTAAATCTGTTGTTTGTTAGCGGAAGATGGGCTTAAAAAAACAAAAACAGTTGATAGGTTTGACCCATTTAGGGCATTCCACCAAAAAGGTACATTTCAACTTCATCTATTTTGTAGATGAGAAGAGAAATGGTAGGTTTTAATGTCGTAGATGGAAGGATTCATTATTTAGACGATAGAGAAGAGAAAAATGTAAAAATAATTAAATGAGCCCATATTCTTACTAAAAGAAAAATAAATAAATTCACAATAACAAATTAAACCAATTTAAAAATAATCAGCGGGACAATTAATCGAGTCAAAGAAGAATTTGGTTTCGTCGGAGTATGGTTATTTTTTTTTTTTAATATTTTAAGAAAATTACTAAGGAGTCGATCCATTTGGTAGGATTTGACTTCTCAAATCAAAATTTGGAAAATTCGGGTGCCTTTATTCATTTTCATTGCTTCATTCTCTTGCAATAAATTTTTGGGTGATGACAAGATTGTAGTTTCTAGTTATTAATTTTTATTGCTGTTGAACTTTTGTGAAAAAAAAAGTACATTTTCATCAACCATAACATTATAAATTACGTCAGATTATTTTACTAAACATATAATTGGAATTACTTACTGGTAGAGGCTGATGAAGTGTTAAAAACACTCACACGCACCTAAGTGGAGTTGGACACTTTACACGCCTCTAGACCGACTGCATTCGCCTCAAGTTACTTATTTAAAATATGGCGTAATAACCTTAAAGGTTCATCCCCTACCTTACACATGCTCCAGGTTAGCGGCAAGAACCATCAAATTAACAAATTAATCCAATGAACAATGTTTCAACCTCCATGTCCGTATCATGTCCTAAAACAAAAGAAAAAAAAATAAGATTTTGAATATGATCAGTAACATACGTTATGTACATACAAAAAGGCGAGGATATTAATAGAATTTAGAGAATATAAACAACAGATAAAACTAAACTATATGTAACAAACATGGATTTATTATAATCTTCTCATTTAGATAAAAATCGTAGAACTGTGACAAAAAATATTATTTTAATTTATTACTAAATAAATTCCTGTCGATTATTTGTTTTTATTATTAATGAGCCCTTATGACGTCAGCAACAAAACCCTTAATAACGATCTTAACATACCTTACATTCTCGAACTCATTCCTTTCAAGTTAATGAAATTCCATAGTAACCTATTCAACCACCCTAATTCCCTAGCACGGTCATTGGACTGCACCACTCATGCCTATAATCCTCCTCGGAGACTAAAACGACTGTGGCTTCGTGACCTGCTATAAATGCGTAACAGTGGGAGTCCTGCCAATGGCCAGTTTCCCCAATCATGTCCTGAGCGTCTGTGGCTTTCGCGGTCTTAATTCACTGGCTAGTATCCGGTAACGCAACTGATAGAGGTGCGTAAGGGACTTCCCAACACTCCGCTTCCTCTTTCGCATGCGAGTGAGGTGACAGTCATGTGGATTTGGGAGGTCTCTGGGCTGTTTGTGAATACTGAATGAATGAGCGAATGAATAAAAATTTTAAATATGGTATGAATGAAAAAATTTATCACAATTACTTATTGCCCAATGAGGTATACTGTAATTTTATCATAATAAAGTTGTAAAAAAAAAAAAATTAATAAGACAAGCCGAAACGAATGCCTGCCGAAACTATTGATATTTAATTAGCTCGTTATAAAATCTGTTTATGTTTTTGTTATAATAATATTAGTATAAAATCAATAAACTCGTATTAACAGCCGGAACTTTTCATTTCACCACTTAATAAATACAAATTGTAATTTCGTTCATATTGTTTTACAGGGTTTTATTACGGGCCACGGTGGGTTCTGCAATTAACCTTTAGCCAGTTTTGTCTTTTCCAAATTATTCAAGTAAGCGTGCATAAATCAAATTTCAAATTGTTTTATATTTAATAAGTTTACCATCTTAGTGCCAATACAATTAGGTCTAGTGAAGCCCGCTTAAGCCGCAAATTACGTTCATGGCTAGGTAATGTATAATTTGTTTATCGTAGAGACAGGTACCCGGGCCGTTATTGTACATTATCGCCAGTTGAAAATGGGTCATTGTGGTCTCGGATAAGGTCCGAGTCACAGAGAAATCGCCTTAAATTATCGCCAATTTTGGCTTCTGATCTGTTCCAGCGAGCTAATATCGTAGCGAGTTGGTTCGCTGGGCAGCGAAATACACTTTAATCTGCTGCTGTTTCGCTGGCAGGCGTCCATTGGTCTCACCGATAACTGGGTTATGTTTTCCTAAATGTATAAATACATTGTAATGTGGAGCAGATTATTATATATATATATATTAATATTTTTTGTATTTATATTATTGTGTATGTTTGCAGGATGCCGGTTCCCTGGTGCGCCGGCGCACTCGGTGGTAGACTTCACCAACACGAGCCTGGCCCCGGGTACCGTTGCCAGCTACAGCTGCGAGAGAGGCTTCGAGCTCCTGGGCCCTTCGCGGAGGGTGTGTTCTTCGGCAGGCCTTTGGACACCTGAGGGCATCCCCTTCTGTGGTAAGTGTCTTCTGTATAGTATCTATTCATTATAAGACAAACCATGAAAGATTCTACCTTTTCGGAATTGGATACCATTCATGAACGAAAACGGTGGTCCTCCCAGAAAGGAAAGGATTCCTTCCGGCTATAAAAAAGAAATTTATGGCCACCTAGTCCTGTACCAAGTGATTTGTAATTTTAACTTCAAATAGAAAATTGTGATTCTACCCTCCTTCGAATGTATACGCAGATATGCAGTAAGAGGAGAAAACTGTAAATCGAGAATTTGTGAATTGTAAAACTTTGATCAATAAAGGGGTTTTGAAATAAAAAAAACGATAGCCTAAAAGGTGATTCCCATCACCTTGTAGAGTCTTGTCAATAAAGCCAAGTACATTGTGTATCATTGTACTTGTATTAATTATATAACTTTTATACCGAATTCAAACCTTGTATAGAATGTACCGATGGTACAGGACAGATAAAATGTGATATGTGAATATATTCGCCTGAGAATCTATAGTATTTTGTCATTTTTAAGGGGGAAAAAAAAAAAAAGATAGCTTACCCAATTTGTAAACCGAAAGTGAGCCCCTAGTCCCGTATTTTGTTTGTGTAATTTTAACCGCAAAAAGATAATTGTTGGTTTTTCTACCCTCCTTACAATGCATATGCTATGTAGAAAAAAGAGCCTTTAATTACAAATGTATAATATTATCCATAATTTTTTTTTTAAAATGTTTAAAAGAAGGGGTTGTGGGGGGAAAAACGAAAAAAAAACAACCTCTATGTAATAACCAATCTCCCTAGTATCAATATCATCCGATTGTATCAGAGAGAAATATCAGTACTCACCACACGGTTTTAATTAATAGGGCATACATCAGCTAATATATTCTGGTTAGTTGAGTACTCCGAGGATGTAATATTTGAATTAAATAATAATATCTTTATTACTAAAGAAAAATAAATTATTAAATCGCTCAGTAATTGTTGACTGAATTGTCTCTAGATGCAATGAAGTCGAAAGTGCATTAATAGGATGTTTAAAATATTCATGCATGAATAATGGATAAAAGAGAAGGGAGGCACGTTGTATGAATTGTAAATGCTCAATGTGCATGTTGCATTTATGACATAGTGTTTGTGCATTGTCTAAATATAATATATATTCAGCCCTTCCGTCATAAATGAATAAAAAAACTATGTCGCATGCAACACAGAGATTACCTTCGACCGCCTTTCGTTGCTCTGCAGGCTAAATCGGTAATACAAATAAATACAAAAAAATGGATAAAATAAATATTATTTTGATCAATCGGCTAAGATTTCTTTCCATTTCCCCCTAATGGCTATTATAAAAAATGAGTTTCTGTTGTCTTAAAATTTCCGAAGTTTTTTTTTTTGCCTCTACATCTTTCAAAGTGGAGTCAAAACTAGAAATTGTCTGCGTTTATTTGATGAGCTCTCGATCATCGCTTACACTGACCTTCGCGCAAGCTCGTCTAGCCCCGCCCACTTTTGTACAGGTTATGTTCTAACCCCGAATAACTTACTAAGAAACATTTATTTCAGAAATATTATATTTTATTGCACATGTCTATGTATGTATGGTGTATTAAATATAATTGCTAACCTTGTGGTGTTTTTTTTTAGAAACAACGTGGGGTTGTACATAGCACCCGTCCAATAAAAATATTTTATTGAAATTTGAAATCCTGTTTAAAAAAACAAAAACAATATCGTTCTCATCCTGTAAACAACACCATTATGTTATAAATTCTTTCTCGCTGTGCGAAACGAAATAATTTAATATTAACGAAAGATGTCGATGTTTAAGGCCAGGTGTCTTCGTGCCAGTTTCTCAAGGCGTACTGAATTATTGTGATTTAAAACTATTCGGTATTATTTAACAAAAATTTAAGTTCAATACTAGAGAAGGTTAATTACAGAGAGACAAGTAAGAAGATGTGTTGTAATTGTTAGTGTAGAGAATGGAAATAGTCCTCATGAAGGGCTTACCAAGATCAAAGGTAGAAGTTTGTAAAATGAGAACTTGGATGCCTAAAACAGAATGGTGACGTTTATTTGTCTACAGTGGAATCCCGATATTTCGTATCCCGATTATTCGTTCGTACAAATTTGCCGGTCCCTAGAAAAAATCCCGGTAAGTGGTATAAAAACATTTCAGTCCCCTCGGTAATTCGTATTATTTTATGCTCGAGGTCACTTAAAACGTCTTATAATTTGTATTTCCAGCTTAAAAACCTCGTTAATTCGTATTGTTTCAAGAAAAGGAAAGAGGACAGTGAGAGACCAGAGAATGAGTTCGAGATAATTGTTTTCTATGAAATCCCATATGTAATTCCTACTCTTTTTACTGAAAGGAAATAAGGAGAGGAGAGAGGGAAAGTTTTAGGAATTGTACTAAGCTTTTATTTCGTTTCTGCAGTTCAGTCTCGTTTTCGTTGTAACACGTTACCATGCCTCCGAAAAAAGCTAGCCTCTCTATTAATAAGAGCCAACAAATCATAAACGCCGTGGCCAGTGGCTTTAAGCGAATTGACGTATCCAAGCGTTTTAACGTACCAAACTGTTAGTCCCTTGACAATACGGACTATCGGGATTCTACTGTATTTGAATAAAGTGTGCTGTTTCGTCCAGTCGTCTTGTAAGTAGTCTGTATAGTGTTTCATTTCACTAGTGCTCTTCATTCATTGTGCTAGTACATTTCCGAAGAGAAATGTACTATCACTTTAGTATCACTATCATAGCTTTTTTTTTTTGAGGACCCGGTAATTTTCGTTTGTGGAGAATTTCTATGCGATCAGCAAAAGAAAATATAGAAGGGGTAAAAATTCAATAAAGAACATGTCTTAGCACAAAGCCTTGTAGCACAACCATTTTACGAAACTGACTCCCCTCATCTACAGTTCCTTTATTTCAAATCTTTTTTTTATCACATTGTTCAATCTTTACAACGTTGGCAGGTTTTGAGAATGATTAAAAATAAAGATGACCCGGTATACTCCACTAGATCCTGTATACCTCTTTGCGCCTTTTCCCCTTCCGGTCTGGAACCAGAGGACGTGACCCGGACCACAGGCACCTGTAGGCCTGTTAGTATTCCACGAGTGGAGGGCCACCGGGTCACTAAAGCGGGCCACAAACGCCAAGATATTCGGTCCCCTTTGTCTCAGACCCGGGCAACCTACATAATGGTCGACAAGGAAGGCTATCTGCTGGTTACCCGTCGTCAGGGAAACCCTTTTGTTTTAGCTGTTTTTTTTTTGACTCGGCGTAATCCCCGGTCAATGAACTACTGCGGCTGTTTTCTTCTTTAAAGTTACTTTTCTCAACATTTTAAATCGATTAGAAATTAACGAATACGTTGAAAAAAATAAATTGAAAAATCTAACCTCATTATTTATTATTATTATCTTCATTTAACGACATTATCTATTCAACTATATTGGGTAAAAGCAGTATTATTCCTTGTTAGTTTCAAAATTATTATCTAATATAAATGGATTTCTTTTTGAAATACGGTTTAATATTTAAAATTTATTGTCACATAAGAACGTTGGTTATGAATAGAGCAATAGATAATTAGGCAATAATAAATATTCTCATTCATACCATATTTACAATTTTCATTCAATCGCTCATTCATACAGTATTTACAAACGGCCCAGGGAACCCCGAAATCCACATGGTTATCACCTCCCTTGCATGTGAAATAGAAAGCCGGAGTCTTGGGATGTCCCCCACGCTCATCCGTCAGCCGCGTTACCGGATACGAGCCAGTTGAGGCTGACGAAGAGCAACATACGCTCATGATTGGAGAAACTGGCCATTGCCAGGACACCCACTGTCACTTATTTCTAGCAGGTCACGAGGCCACTGCCGTTTCAGTCTCCGAGGAGGATTATAGGGATGAGTGGTGCAGTGCAATAACTGTACTAGGGGATTAGGGTGGTTGGATAGGTTACTACGGAATTTTATGAACTTGGAAGGGATGAGTTCTAGAATGTAGGGTATATTAAGATCGTTATGAAGGGTTTTGTTGCTGTCGTATTAAGGAGCATTTAATATTGTTCTTAGGACTTTTGATTAAAGGATAGGATACGCTTGATGTTCGACTTTTCTGCTGTCCCCCATAGCTCTATTCCGTGTACATAGACAGTCATTTACAACAGCTGAGATTTTTCAACATCAAAAAACTTATTTTTATCAAGCGACCTCTTATGGTCGGTTTCAAGCTAACAGTCACATCGTACAGAGCAGGTGGACAATTTTGTTGAGTTTTTTGCATAGCAGATCATGACCGCATTGCCTGGCCTGTATGATATACAAACTGTATTTGACCCTAAGCATTCACTTTGCAAAATATGAAGGGTTTCTGTTTAATCTGAGTTTGAAGCGACTACACCGATGGGAAGATTCGTTACACTGTTTTTAACATGTCCATTTGTAATTTTGCCAATGAGAAGCGGACGTTCACATGGAAAAAAACGCAAATGCACCTGAATACATGATACTCCCACTTTACAATGTTTTATAAACCGTTTATTGCTCGTTGTAACAAGGAGGTGCTAATATAATATTACAACCCGTTCTCACCAGCGATTTCGGCATTATTGAAACTATCCACTAGCCAGCTGTGAACGGTCGTTTGTCCGCTTGCCATGGTCCTTATCGATTTAGTCCCGTTCCAGAGGCAAAGAGGTATCCGGCCAAAGAGCTATATAATACCTCTGTTCCGCAAAACTCTTGCTTTAACTAACTAATAGTAAACGCCAGAGTAAAGTAGAGGCGTTACTTTGAAGCAGTACTTATTGTATGTCTTTCGTTCATTTAATTTCACTACCTAGTATACAGTGAGATCCTCTCCCTTTTTTAAAATTCCTTTTAACTAATAACAGAAATACTTTAAAATTTGCAAAGCCAACGGGTTATATATTATATATTAAAAAAACATCATTGTAAGGGCTCAAACGTTCAAAAGAATTTTTTTTGTGAGCTAATGAATGATCGGCAGTCGAAGGTGTGCCTTGTTTCAAAAAAGAAAGCCATTAAAGAAAACAAGCATGAGGGGAAAGTGTAGACGAGACAAAGGCTACAACAGACAACGCGTAGGCCAGAGCAAAAGAGAAGTACGTTATTTCAGAATTTGAAATTAAAAGAGTATTATTGATGGTCCAGAAACAAAGAGAGAGAGAGAGAGGCTGTACTTTCAATCAGGTACGTCCGTCACCTAAGTTAAAGTTACTGAATGACACGTAACTAAGGTAGAGGTTTCGTCTACTCAATAGCTCCCAGAATGATTGTCACTGATTCACTGAATTTTTTTTTTTAACAAATTAATTAAAACTATTACAAAAAATTGAAATTTTGTAACGCTTAATAAGTTATAATAATTACAATGACAAAAAATAAATAAATCGAATCAGCACAATCATTCTGGGAGCTATTGAGTAGACGAAACCTCAGTTATGTGTCATTCTGTAACTTTAACTTAGGTGGCGGACGTACCTGATGGAAAGTACAGCCTCTCTCTCTCTTTCTCTCTCTCTCTCTCTCCCTCTCTCTCTCTCTCTCTCTCTCTCTCTCTCTCTCTCTCTCTCTCTCTCTCTCTCTCTCTCTCTCTCTCTCTCTCTCTCTCTCTCTCTTCTTTCTTTCTGTTTTTGGACCATCAATAATACTCTTTTAATTTCAACTTCTGAAATAACGTACTTCTCTTTTGCTCTAGCCTACGCGTTGTCTGTTGTAGCCTTTGTCTCGTCCGTCTACACTTTCCCCTCATGTTTGTTTTCTGTAATGGCTTTCTTTTTTGAAACAAGGCACACCTTCGACTGCCGATCATTCATTAGCTCCAGAGTGCACGGCTCTCACACTTTCCTTCGATAATTTCAGTTAGCTTTTGTTATCCGTCCAATGGTCTCGTACTGAATAGTAGGTCAGGCGCGATAGCGAGCGCTATCTCGCACAATGTTGGCCGGCGAGACTGTACCTACCGTATATATTCACTGACTTTTCCTTTCTTACGTTTTTGTGACTTCATCCGTATTTTTTCTATAAAAATAACATTTATTTACAAAATGCACAATTTTCTTACATACTCAATTAAGTCCATTCGATTTAAATAGAAATCCTTTAATTTTTTTAAAGCGAACCCTAAGTGCCAAATACCGGTCAAAATCATATAACGCAGTGAAGACTCGAAGTTCAAATCGAAATTTAGAGACCCCTGGCTCTGTCTGTACTTTTTCTACTATTTCGTTAATAATACAATTTACTTTATTTCTGTGTGTACAGCAAAAACAGGGTCACGAGCTTATACCTTACAAGAGTACTCCTTCCAAAAAATAATATTATTAATTCATCAATTTTTGTTTAATTATTCATTTGTTTAGTTATGTCCAATTTATTAGTATTTTAACCGAATGGTAACTTCAATCAATAACTCAACCTGTTTTTTTCGCAAAGAGTTTTATTTGGGAGAAATGAAAATAAAATTATAATCCTACTTAAAAAAACAAAACAATTTTTAATACTTTTCTAGTTTTTCCTTGTGACCATCGATATACGAAACTATGCGGTTTTTCTCAAAAAAAATAATATTAACAAAATAAAAAAAAAAAAAAAAAAAAAAAATAAGCCAATAAGATTATTTAGTTTGTCGTTTGTTCGGTCAGTTTTTTTAATCAAATTTAGTTAATGGTTCTTCGTTTATTTTCCAATGAGTATGCACTGTTGTGCCGAGTATAAAATTTTAATATTATCGTTGTATAATGATTGGCGTATATATTTTTTTCTTATGAATTCTGTCATTCACTAATTTTTGCTAAGTATTTTTCCTATTAGGTATGAATGTGTGGGTTATTTCGTTTAGTTGTCTCATCATTTTGTTTCCCGGTAGATCAAAGAGATTTTTGCGATTGAACGTAAATGTATCTTAAAAGTCTATTCTTAAAAGTTATACATTTAAATTTTCAGATGTATATTAAATCGTTTTTAAGAGGTCTAAAATCTTCAAGAGACTAAGAAATGAGAGACAGTTATGTGAAAATGCTGGAGTGGCCAACACTGGCAGGCGCATACCGGCCAGTCTACTGTATACAGTTATTGTACTTTACCTCTCTGTATTGTACCCGCTTAGCTGTTTATTTTTTTGTATCTGAAGGATTTTTATTTCAGTTTTTACTGTTAGGCATTTTATTTAATAGCCGGTAAATAGAGGGAGGGAGGATCGCTCGATAAACAGCTGGACGAAGAAAAAATTCCCTAGAAAAACCGTTATAACCGTTATAGGTAGCTTTGTAAGCTAAGTTAGAGCATATAATATTCTTATTAACTTAAAAGATCTCTTCAGTCCAAAGTCTTTTCTTTGATTGATGTTAGCAGGTGAGGGTTAGGCAGTCATTGTATCAGTGGGTTTGGGTATCAGAGCAGTTTTGTCATAAATTGATTTTGTATAATCACGTTTCTATACAAATAACATTTATTTACATAGTGAAAAATTTTCCTACAAACTCAATAAGTCCATTCGAACTAAATAGAAATCCTTTAGTTTTTTTAAAGCGAATCCTAAGTGCCAAATACCGGTCAGGCTGAGTCAGTTTGTAACGTAATCACTGACAGACTGGGCATGTTAAACATCAGTGTAAACGCCGGGAAGACCGACTGCGCAATCTTCTTCCTCCAAAAGGAGAAAAAATCCTTGCCAAAATCGTATAGTTTAGGAGGGCAAGAGAACTCACCAGCTTTCTCAATGCACTATATGGGTATAAAAATGGGTAGGCATCTCCATTTCTCTACTCATTTTAGTAATGAAATATAAAAAGTATGACACAGGTCTAACCGGCTATCGCACTTGCTAACTTCACCCAACCTGTCGCTTCGTCTCAAACTGATATATAAATGTGCCCTCCGTCCAGCTCTGCTGTACGGTGCCCCGCTATTTACCCACTTCACTGACAATACAGCCAAATGTCTCCAACATTTCCAGAATGGGATCAGGCGAAAAGTGGTCCAACATACCTCTCTCGAGAGGTTAAAGAACGCTGATCTGCGCCTTGGTGTGCCGTCGGTGCGGAAGTTCATCCGCCAAGACACATCGAGTTTTTTGACTCGTTGCTGCACCTGACCAACTCAGTGTTTAACACTATGACCCCACCACCGCTCCCGCATCGATGGCAACAGAATGTCGGGGAAAAATTAGGTTAAGAATTAGTATGTAACTTAGTTTTAAGGTTGATCAAAAAGGTGAGCCCCATCACCTTTATTAGTCAGTTTAGTCCAGCCACGTATAATATATATCATTATACTTGTTTATTCATTATATAATTTTTATAAAATAACAAAACCTGTATATAATGTAGCGATGCTACAGGAAATACAAAAATAATTTGTAAATTAGTAATTTATTTTCGGATGTCCTTCGAAGTAGTCTGTACAGTTGTCCAAAGCGTTTGTTTAGTTCTTGTCGTTTTAGCCTGTTATGTGGGTTCCATGTCATCCTCCAATAATTAATTGTTCGCTTCCTTCAAATACGAGTCGGACTGCCCTCCTCCTCTATGAAGACAATAATTGTAAATTGCTGTGATACTACCTGTTTTGATAGCGCGAAAACTCGAAAAAATCAGCTCTACAGATCGTGATTTTGCTAGCTGAAACAAAAAACAAAAATTGAAAGCCTTAGCGACAAGAAGCACAAACAAAATATGGTATTTCATAAAACTACATAACTCAACGTTTTAGAGAAAAAAATAACCATCGTGGTTTCGTAAGGAATTCGACACTTTTGAGCTCAATGGATTTGAATATTGATAATTGAAGAAACCATTAAAACATTAATTATGCCAGGATTTAAAATATATATTTATATATCTAATATATAATATAATATTTTTTTTTATTTTTATTTTTTTTTCTTAGCTCTTAAACTTACAAAAATAGAATGTGGGAAAAATAAAGGAAAATTATTTTGGGCTAATGAGTGCCTTTCACTAAGGGGAGTCCCCCATTTGAAGGATGTATGAGAAGGATATAGGGTGTGGAAAGGCCTAAAGGAGGCGGGTGGAATCGGGAAGGTAGTGAGAGTCTACCGAGGGTGGAGTAATATAATGTATATATATATATCTAATATATAATATATATATATATATATATATATATATAATATACGAGCATTAGACCACCTTAGGAGGAGTTCAATGAAGATTGTATTTACTCTCTCTGAATAAGATAATATAATGTTTAGGCCGCATTCATTCCTGTTTCGTCGATAAACTAAATTGGATTGAAAAAAAAAAATTGAAACAAGAGATACATTACCGCTTACGCGTGAGAGTTATTTGAGTATAAAAATTGTTTTCTTTTGAAATATTTTTTAAATGATCTTTAATGTATTCTATATAAAGGTATATATATTTATCATAAACGTTGGATCATGCGAAACGTAGCTGATTTTTTTCATGTTTAATATGAACTCGATGAAATCAGAACATAGAGACGGAAATAAAGACAGGTGAAAGACGAAGTCGAAAGAATACTCCAACATGGCATAAGGATTTCTGAAAGAAGTCGATGAACCTTTTCTATGTAATGTAATGTAGAAGATGGTCGTGGGAACGAAATCTGCTCACGGTTGTCGCGTATGGCATATTGAGAAATATGCTTGCACCATTTCGACTGTGAGCCAAGAACAGAAAAAAACAAAAAGACGTAAATTATATGTAATGCTTTTTGTGTGTGTGTGTGTGTGTGTGTATGTGGGGGGGGGAGGAGTTCACTGATGGGTTTGAAAATATTGAGTTGATTTCAAAGGCTTTTCTTTGATAATGCGTTGTTATAACAGTGTCATATGCGCTTCAAACCAGCGCATAATTTCAAAAAAGCTTTCTTAATAAAACTTTCTTTAGGGATTTTATTCTAGAACCTATAGTGGTAGGTAAAACCATTACTCCTTGTAGATTATTTGAAAATTAAAATGTCTTAACATCCTTTATAAGGCGAACCATTATAGTTTATCAACAACTTTCCTCCTTCTGCATAGACAATTGGAATTTATTCAAATGTTCTGATCGCTCGAGTAGATATTATTCGCCCCACTTTTCGTTGTTGTGCCTTAACTTTCTATTTCTTATATATCTCACTATTTAAAAAACACAGTTTGTGTGTTTACTACGCACGTCCCTGATCAGAACAGCGAATAAAGCAAAAATAACTAACGCCATTTAAATTGTTTTAAAAATGCAGATCGTTTTTGTAAGAGTGATAAATTTTTGTACACGTTTTTCTCTCAACGGAAAGAGCTACAAGTTGTATTTTCATTCTGTTTAAAATGTGATTAAGCCCCCGATATTTTTTATGGTTACAGTAACACACTAATGTGGAATCGGATGTCGTAAATACTCGGAATTTTACGTTTATGAAATAATGATATTACTATTACACATAAGTAGCAGACAGAATATTTACAATAGTTGAAAATACATCAAAATTTTAGGTGTGCAAAATATATACGTTTGCTCAATAACAATTTAATTCTACTTTATTGTAGCGTGTTCAGTTACATATTATTGTAAATTGTAAGCTCATCAATTACTACCGCACGGTCTAAAGGATATATAAATTATTCATTATCCAAATCTACCAAACGAATACAATTGCTTCATTGTATTTCCTGTAGCTTGGCTTCATTTTATACAAATTCTAATATACAAAATAGTGATCTGCATTGTACAAAAGTATAATGATCTACATTATACATGAACTGTATTTTTATTAAAAGTGATGGGGCTCACATTATTTATCATAGACTTAAAATTAACTTACATCTAACAATAAAAACTTAAACTAAATCTTAACCTAGTTTTTCCCCGACAGTCTGTTGCAATCGACGAGGGAAGGGTGGTTGGGTCACAGTGTTAAACACTGGCTTTGTGAGGTGCTATAGCGAGTCAAGAAAAAACTTCACGTCTTTCATTCACTCTCAAAGCGAGGCTAGTTAGTTATTTTCGAAGTTTTGAATTAGTTTTTTGTGGAGTATAAGTTTGTTTTTGGGACTTATATTATTAAAATTGGATACAAACACACATTTATTCGAAGTGTATCTAACGAAAAACATAGAGATAAAAAACAAAATATTTCTTATAATAGCTGTCGCGGGCCACGCCTGATAATTCTGTAAGTTTATTTATAAAAGCGCGGTAGTAAAGCAAATTTCACACTGCTCATTATAACGTTTTTTCCCCTCTAATCTGAGACACGCTCGTTTTTCGCAATGGTCATTCTTTTTGGACATTCTACAGAAGAAATTAGGGGGGGGGATTCAATTATAGAACTCCGAACCAAAAGAAAAAAAGGATTGGAAGCGGCGAATGGGGCGCAAGGAAGAAGAAATCTCTAATTCCCTGTTACCTCTTTGTCGCCCTGCTGGCCGTACCATTCTGCATATCCCATGGGATTCGACGGACCATTTCGCTCTAATGCGCGGTGAAAACATCGTTGAGTAGTAGCCCGTCATGCGCAGTCACTATGCCGCCATTGTTGGAAGAAAGGCAGTCTTCATGATTCAAGGCGAAAATGAAAATGTAATGGTGATTTTCTTACAGTTTCTACACTATGACTATGTCCACTCATGAGGGTTCTTAAACGACCTATGGCTTGGAAAATGATATCAACACGAACTAGCCTCGTAACAGAGTAAAGATCAAAACCAGAAACCCTCAGGTGTTTCACCTTTAGAACTAGAAGCAGAAACACACAGCCATATTCATCAAAAGGACAATAAGTACAATAAATAATTAATTACAAGACGTCTATCATAACTCATTATTATACCTGTCAATAAATTCCGGTTACAGTATAACACCGGCACAGTATGTTGTGCTACGAAACATACTTAGACCTAGTAGGAGATTGAGTTTTGAAACCATGAATTCGCTATATTTTCTCTATCATACACCAGTGGCAAGGTATTTAGGTAGACAGGTCACTGTTGCATGTTACCTGCAACCAGGTGACACGTCTCGTTGATGCCACGGTGACCTTAATGACATGTTTATAGTGTCAAGTTTGAGTGCAACTCGGGTGGCACGGTGATTACTGACGGTTTTGACGACTTTAAATAAAAAAAAAAATATATTACTATTAGACCCTAGAGTAAGGAGCCTGTATATTTTTTTAAAACGATTATCAATTAAATTTTATATTTTTTTAATTGTAAAAGCATTAATATTAACTTTAAAAAATACCATTTACTACAACCCAGCCACCAGTGGACTCTCACCACTGTAACGAAACAACCAACCTCCACCGAGGCTTCCCACACCCCTTGATCCTCTCACACCACCTTCAAGCAGGTACTCCTAGTATAAGGATCCGATTAACCTAAATATTCTATATTTTTCCCTTATCCTGAATTTCTAACTAGAGAGCTTAGGGGAAAAAAAAAAAATAAAAAAAAAAATAAATTGCTACAAAACTTTTTGTTTTGTTAATTGTAAAACTTTTTAGTGAGACAAGACCCGGCGAAACAGACCAGACATTTTATGACGTTTAATATTTTATTCCATACTTAGTATTTTTAGTATATTTATAAAAAAATAAACAGATAATATAATATTATTATATGTAATAAATAATGTTTTCAGTGATAAGGGGTTATAAATATGAAGGGAAAACCCGAGAAACATTCAAAAAAAATATGCGAAAATATCATTTTCTTTCTTAACCGACCTCAAAAGATTTTTACGAATTGAAATTTAAATATGCTTTTGACGGTCGAGCAAGTAGCACGTGTTATTGATTTAGGTTTAGCCGTTCGAAGAGAAATTACACGTTACCACGAGCTTTGTGCGCAAGTAGATCCGTATCGGTCGGCCGCGAGTGACAGAGCCAAGAGATGACCGGTTTATTCTACTTCCATCGCTTCGGAATCGGTATTCAACTGTGCTACTGAGACAGCTCGTACTTCTTCGTACAACCCGGGGAGTAGCAACATGTGCGGAAGACTTGCTGAAGTTAATTTAAGCCGCCAGAGACCAGCATCAGGGCCTTGTTCATGAACACAGAACACCGTAGAGGTTGGAGCCTCACAACAAACACTTCGGCAAACTCTCATCGGTAAACAGCACGTTGCTCCAATTGTTTTCAGTACACGTAAGGTAAGAGCATTTTCAGACCGAGCTCTACGACGTTCTCTGGTCATCAATAACCCCTAATCTATGAAGGTTTAAATTAACCTCAGCAAGTCTTCAACTCATAGTTCATGGACAAATTGCTATTTAAAAAAAAAAAAATAGTTATTGGGCATATCTTTCATATTTATAACCCATTATAACTGAAAACGATTAAAGAAAAATGAAAGCCAAAATAGTGCTGTTCGTCACGAATACCATCAATAATTTAATTGATTGACTTTCCCTTGAAAATAACCAATCGGAATAATGAAGAGATCTGAAGAAAGTTGACCAGAAACCATACAAAGAATTCCAATCCCATTGTACGAATCGGTTTCAAGGGTCCGATGGTATGCTATTGACCTTATTTCAGGGTCGTTGAACAAAAGAAGAAAATACTAACTCAAGAGAGTCTATCTAAAGTAAACAATAGCCTTCACACTTTTACTATTATTATATTATACTAAGATATAATAGAAATATCTACTGTATTATTATTTAGTCTTGTCTGGGACAAAAGATTTTAGCGAGCTCGTTCTTCTCCTACACTTTCTTCTCGCTTTAATGAAATATTTCCCCTCCAGTAACTAGATCAAGGACACCTCATCCGCCGTTTTTTTACTACTACGTACTAATTATAAGAACTCGTTGCAGCACATCACAAACCCAGTGTTTAACACTACGACCCCACCACCCTTCCCGCATCGATGGCAACAGACTGTCGGGGAAAAATTAGGTTGTGATTTAGTTTAAGTTTTTATTGTTAGTCGTAAGTTGGTTTTAAGTCTATGATAAATAAGGTGAGGCCCATTACTTTTAATAAAAATACAGTCCACTAATGTATAATGTACATCGTTATACTTATGTACAATGCAGATAACTATTAGTAGAAAACAGAATTTGTATGAAATGTAGCCAAGCTAAAGGAAATATAATGAAGCGATTGTAAATAGATTCGTTTGTAGAATCTATATTTTTTGTAAAATATATTAATTTTGTAACAAGGGGATATTACAAAATTGCTTTTTCAAAATATTCTTCTCAGCTGGAAAATAACAATTCTTGATATGGAGTGGGGATCGGTTTCGTTCGCAGGTAGCGATTTGTTACCCACCGTCGTAGAAAGTGAAGAAGGCCGGTTTTTTTTATCTATTCTTGGAAGAGGAAAGTGCGTTGGATACCATCGTCTTCTTGCTCAAGTCTCCACTTCTGATTTGTCAGGAAGCGATGAAGGAGTCTTTTCCTCACCCAAAACAATTTTTCAAAAATTGCTGTTTTCTGGCTGCTAGAGTGCTTTAAATATGTTGGCTAGCTGAGATGGTTTAATATTTTACTATATTTTCCATCCTGAAGACACACAAAAGCACCATGAAATATTATGAAATTATTATTATTATTATTATGAAATAAATGACAATTCCAGCCAATAGTGAAAATTATGATCCCGTTTTGAGTCCTAAGAGTCCCAGCTCATAAGGTGTTCTAAGTTTCTACTACTTGGTTAAGACGACATTAGATAACACAGAAATTAAAAAAAAATAAATATTTTTGTTAAAAGTTTTTTGATAAGTATTAAAAAAATTCACGCGAAGTATGATTTTGTTTCTTCGATTTATCTGTCATTAAAAAAAAAACCCAAAAACGTTCATTACAAATTATTCGTCTTGAAAATCTCAGAACTTTTAGTTTCTTAATAGTGCGGGACTGGCAATGTCTCCATTCTACCAGTATTTTTTTTTTGGATAATAGGTTGGCAAGAAAGTAATTTTGGTTTTTGTAGTGTGAAATAAAACTAAATTTTTTTTATACAAAAACTTTAATCAGTCAAATTCCATTCTGTTCGATGACCTTTTGCCATCTTTCTGTTAACTTCATGATCCCGCGCTCATAGAACTTCTGGTCCTTATCAGCAAAAAACTCAACCAAGTGCGATTTGAGGTCATCGTTATTACTGAAATTTTTAGCATTTAAGAAATTTTGTAAACTTGAAAATAAATGGTAATCCGATGGTGCAAGGTCAAGGCTGTATAAGGGATGCGACATCACTTCCTAACCAAGCTCCAATAGTTTCGTACGTGTTGCTAAAGATGTGTGAGGCTTCGCATTGTCGTTGCGGAACTCAAATATCGAGCTTTTTAACAAGTCCAAGACGTCTTATATGATTTTCAATTGTTGTGTGTAATACATTTAACTGTTTTGCAATCTCTCGCACAGTTATATGACGATTCGATTCAATTATGGCTTTCATTTTGTCATCATAAACTTCAGAAGGTCGACTAGAACGTTGGTCATCTTTCTCTTAATGAGCCTCAGCCGGTTTATTGCCTTTATGAAAATAAAAAAGTAAAATGTGTTTTTTTGGCACTCCATGTTAAAACTGACAGTTGTTAACAAAATTAGACGGAATTTTTTTCTATAGCAACCTAAAGGTATCGACTACCAAATCTCAAAAGAAACAAATTCTAACATTGACAAATGAATAACGAAACAAACATAACGCTATCTACTGCTGCAAACCGAAATCACTTTCTTGCCAACCCATGAATGGTTATGAGGATTTATGGTTTTTACTTCTTATTTCCATTGGTTGATATTAACGACGTATTTCTTATTCCTTTACGTATCTTTTACGTATACTGTGACAACATTTGAGTAGTCAATCTCATCGGGTAAATAACCCCTCGGATGGATACAAGAGATGACCCTCCGACAGGGAGAAGAAGAAAGCTATGGGAACACGAGGACCTACTTTGCAGAGAGTGGAGGAACTTCCCATAGAGTATCCCTTACCGTGTCTACTGCCGACAACTTAATATCCTCCGGAATATCTTCACAAGATGAGGTCCTTTTTACATAACTCCTTTCTATGGCTAAAGTTACATATGGATCCAGGATATGGAGCAGGAAGTCGGAGCTTCTCTTTCGTATGTCTGGTCTTTTTCAGTTACGGTGTATCTGTCGCTAATTCGCGATATGATGTGATCCGAAATTGTACACGGTAAATTCAACGACTTTCCGGGATCGCGGTGACCCGGTGTTACGATTAAAATAATTTAGAAACGAGGAGAAAACGGCTTCTCTTCGTCCGATAATCATTTTCAAGCTTAAGAATCTATCATAAGACTGATCCTATTGGCCTGAAGTAATGACGCTCGCTTATGACTGATACAATTGTTTTTAAAGAGTGTTCACTGTTCACTGTAATTCTTAAGAGGTCGTAAACAATGTTAGTACAACTGAGGATATAAACACTAATCAAAAGAAATTGCTCATTATAAAAAATATATTTTAAATAATAAATATTTCCATTATATAATAAATAAATATTTAAAATAATTTAAAACCAAGCAGAGTCCGGAATGCTCCCCGAATCAAATAATTCAAAATAACGTAACTATTAAATATTTTATAAAACAAAAAAATAAATAAAAAAAGGATATTATTACATTCTATCTACGAGCCCAAAGATAAGTCCTTTATGAAATACATAATACAAATATAGCATTCACAAAACAAAAATTGTATCATAAACAGCCAAACTAGGTATGAACAATTTTTTTTTTTTTTCCCCATAGCCCCTTTAAATTTACAGATAATTATAGATCCTCAGGCGAATCTATTTAGAAATTATTTTTGTATTTCCTGTAGCGTCGCTACATTATATACAGGTTTTGTTATTTTTTAAAAATTATATAATGAATAAACAAGTATAATGATATGCATTATACGTGACTGGACTAAACTGACTAATAAACGTGATGGGGCTCACCTTTTTGATCAACCTTAAAACTAACTAACATACTAATTCTTACAGTCTGTTGCCATCGATGCTGGAGGGATGGTGGGGTCATAGTGTTAAACACTGTCAGGTGCTGTAGCGAGTCAAAAATCTTAATGTGTCTCCGGTGGATGAACTCACCCACCGACGGCACACCAAGCAACGGGTGCAATTACCAGAATAATATGACTTTATATTCTTACAAATAATCATTAGTGCAAATATTGAGTTTTGAGAAATTTTTTAACCCGAATAATTAACAAAACCCAACGTAAGACAAGTAAACAGACGCTAGGAAACGTTTATTTCACCATAGTAATAATAATACTAATAATATTAATAAAACTGGAAAGCTAAGTTTTATGTGCTAGGAGAAGTGGAGAATGATGTATCTCCATGAATAGATATAATTCAGAGAACTCATTCAATATTGTTTGTAAAATTTATTTTCGCATACATACTTTTCGTTGCATTTGTATCAATGACTGTCAGCAATGATGGTGATTTACTATCTATGTACTATGTGATTTACTATACTATGTTCTTACCTAGTTTGGCTGTTTATGATACAATTTTTGTTTTGTGAATGCTATATTTGTATTATGTATTTCATAAAGGACTTATCTTTGGGATCGTAGTCAGAATGTAATAATATCCTTTTTTTATTTATTTTTGCGTTTTATAAAATATGGAATAGTTACTTTGATTAATTTTGAATTATTATTACTCTGCTTGGTTTTAAATTATTTTAAAATATATTGAAAACATTTTTTATAATGAGCAATTTCTTTTGATTAGTGTTTATGTCCTCAGTTGTACTATCTATTTCATAATCGCACTTTGCTTCGTGACTGTAGGTATACATAATATGTATCACTCTGTATGGTTTGCGAGTTAGAACCAGCTTCCTGGGCGCATTGATCGGATATCGTTGCCATGTATTCCTGTACGGGATTGAAGCCTACTGTATAGGCCTTGAATCATGGCTTTGAAAGCTGTTCATTGCGCAGAGGAATTCAGAAAAAAAAAACTGCATCATTACATTCCCTAATTTCTCTGACTTGGCGCAAATACGGCATTTCTCTGACATCGCGCAAATACGGTATTTCGCACCGACGTTCAAAGTCCTTGTTTTCGCTTTTCGCCTGACTCCTATGTTATATACTTCTTTGAATCCTTGTTCCGATAGCTGGACTATTGTTTAATAGCCTAATAAATTTAATAGTGAAGTGTGCTGTGGTGATATCCCCACTTACTCGTATACTGAGGAGAGAGTCTCACAAGTCGCCCACAATTCATCGTGAGTCAACTCATGACACTTTTGCCCTCATTTCTTTACTGAATTATTGCCAGTGGAGTCATCTGAGAAATCTGTTTTGTACTTGACAACCAGCGTGTATGTTATACTGTCAATTAGCCATGCGTATAAAAAAAAAAAAAATCACATACTAACATCACTGTCACATGCTTAACCTAGTTGAGCCAAGACTCAAGAAATCTTCTATGAAATTACTCGGTTACAGTCCGTATAAAACTTAGTTATTGACACTATGAATACTTTTAATCCGAACGAGATTGTTTTGAAGTTCCTCCTGAGCAAGTTCCATCTCGAAAAAGAGAAAGAGGCTTCCATCTCGACAAAAGACTGACATGGAACCAACACATGAGGCTAAAAAGACAAGAACTGTACAACTATGTATAGACTACTTCAAAAGGCATCCCATCTCTCAACAGAAAATAAATTACTATACTGAAAAATTATACTTAAGCCAATCTGGACATACGGAATAAAGCTATGGGGGACAGCAAAAAAGTCGAACATCAAGCGTATCCAATCCTTTTAATGAAAAGTCCTGAGAACAATAGTAAATGCCCCTTATTACGTCAGCAACAAAACCCTTCATAGCTTACATTTTTGAACTCATCCCTTCCAAGTTCGTAAAATTCCATAGTAACTTATCCAACCACCCTAATCCCTATCACAGTCATTGCACTGCACCATTCATCCCTATAACCCTCCTCGGAGACTGAAACGCCAGTGGCCTCGTGACCTGCTATAAATGCGTGACCCGTTAGTGTTCCTCGGCGAATATTTAAGTGAGTGACGTTCGAGAAGGCAATTCTCTCCCCCCCCCCCCTAAGAGGCTTTATGTTATGTCTTCGGAAGGAACTCTCCTTGTATGTATTACTCGTTACAGGATATTATGCATACGGTTCAAAATTACCACCGGCTACACTTACTCGACTTATCCCATTGTAACAGGATACATTAGTGACGGATGACACTGTAACAGTAGCAGGAGCGTAAACCTGTTACGTCAGAAAGCTGTGGGATCCTCTTCGTCGGTAGGCAGTAATTTACGTAAGTGTTAGCGGGTGAGGGAGGTCCCTAGGGAAGTGCTCGCTCGGTGGGACTTCCTCCTTCGGTGCATATCATCTTCCTATGCATCTTCCAGGGACAACAGCCTGCGAGATATAGCTGGCCTGGCCATCTCGAATTTGTAAAAGAATTAAAGTGCGTGGAAAGTGAAACAAAAACACTGAATTTGTAATAAATAAATTAAAAATTTCCTGCGGTATGCTTTGAGTTCATTGTAAATAGAGAAATGTATAAATTGTTAGAAGAGTTTGTTCGGACATCAGCTTATAGGCAGATAAAAGAAAGTAGTTTTAAGTTTTCATCAAATGCATCTAACACCTCGTATGGTGTTAAAAAGACAAGAACTAAAAAGACGCTTTGGACGACAGTACAGACTACTTCGAAGGCCATCTCTCAATAGAAAATAAATTACTAATCTACAAAGTTATACTTAAGCCAATCTGGACATACGGAATAGAGCTATGGAAGAAGGGGCTAGTAAAATTACGTCGCCGAACTTCTGTCCCTTGCAAATTACCGGCTGTGAAATTCAGAAAAAAAGTTCAAGAATGGGTGCCTGCATTTTCCCAGAAAAACAACAAAAAACAAGATTGTGTACACAAAATATAATCGAGGAAAGATTATACAAAATAAACTAAAATTATAAACTGGCAATACATATGTAATGATCGTATATATAAACAAAAAAAAGTAATGTTAGCAACTGGATTAGTAATCTAAAAATAAAATGAAAGAAACATAGATAACAAAAATATGAATGTCTTTACGCCTTAATATAAATAAAAATGAATTTACTATACTATATTTACTAAATTTAACAGTGTCAATCACCAAAAGTCAATAGCCTTCTATTCTTGCAAGTAAAAGGATGGTGTGAGCTGAATCCGGAGATAACTGGTGTGTGTACTAGCAAAATAACCTCTTACCGGAGATCCCAAAGTGGAGAAGAAAAAATTCTTCTCGATGTTCACTAACCAAACAATGGGGAGCGTGGGTGGGTGGTGGATATCCGGTGTACAGTCAGCGATAAAGAAGTAGTGTGAATGTGTCCTTCTTCATTCGAAACTTTCAGGGAACTGAGCCAGTAATTCGATGACGATCGGAGTTGATCCGCCATGCCGAAACAATTGCCGATCGCATTAGAGGTCACCTTATCACTTGCTTAGACGTACACAACCTTAATTCCTAATTATACATCTCAATACAACAAAATATTACAATCTTGTTTTTTTTCTTTTAACAAATAAAATAAAATTAATCGTTATAATTACGTGAGTGAAAAAAAAATAGTTGGGACCCAACAAGAGCTATGGGTGTCAGCTTAGATGATGGTGGATTTTCGACTGTTTAAAACCTCTTGTTCACTCGCTCATTCATACAGCATTTACAAACAGCCAAGAGACCTCCCAAGTCCACATGGTTGTCACCTCCCTCGCGTGCGAAGGAGTCTTGGGAAGCTACCATCTTACAATAAGACCTGATGCAGACTACTTTTTTTCCTGAAACGAGATCTCGACTACATCATCATACAACAAGTCTATTTCTTAATAGTAACGACGGTAAACCGTTGTTTGTCTAAACCCTACAACGTGATGTAGAAGCTCTAAATGATCGAATGGGGCATCCACGAATATGGCATTCATAAATCTTTTGTGAATAGTTGTTGTTTCGACAATTCTACCGTGGATTCGGAGAAATAATCAGGAGTCGACGACTTCACAGTCGGATCACATGTCCGTACTCGCATTAAATATCTGTTAACGTGCTAAATGTTAATTGTCGGACCGAAAGCTCTCGAGGATTTGGTCTTACAAAACTCGCTGAGCCCGGTAGAGTTCTAGCAGTCTCTGGTAAAGTTCTTGAACGGACAAATAAACAGCCGAGTGATACTCCGAGACGAATGAAGGACTAATTGATTATAGTAATTAATCAAATTGACAAACAAACCATTAACATCAAATGAATACTTCTTATAATTAGTAATGCCAATATCACGTTTAAGCTTACAAAGTACTTAAAATTCATTATGAAAATGAGGGGGACGTTTTGACACATGTCAATGACATGCGCGGATGACGATTGAAGAAAACCGCTCTAAAAACGCCGAAGCAAATGTTGAAAAATACTTTCACCTCCAATCCTCCAATGTTTCATCAGCCGCTAATAGCAAACTACATTTGCCATTGGCAAAAAGAATTAGCCATTGGTTCGAATTTGGTTGAATCTGGCCCATATCTGAACAACCATTGTAAATATTCCCTCTGGGTATGTAGGCTCGAGTGGGTTGGTCCTGAATACGACTTTTGGTGCTAGTGGGTTCGTATTTAGGTTCATTACTCTTAGGTGAAACTTTTGACAAATTGTTTCATCGACCCTATGTTTCACACTTAACTAAATTTATTTTTACTGGGTGGGGGGGGTTTATTAATATCGATACATTAATTTGAACTCTGTAATAACATACTTTGTGTACATTATTAAAGTACTCCTGCACAGGATGTATGATAACAATGTAAAAACGTGATAATAATAAATAAATTTAAGCTTTTTTTTTAATCTTTGCTATTAACTATCGAATATTGTGAGTATTCTATAAATAATTTTGTCTTCTCGTAAGTATACATCATTCTCACAATATACATATATCATCAAGAAGCAACCATTGCTTTGGTGATCGTGTGCCACCGGTGGGCGAGTTCATCCACCGGAGACACATCAAGTTTTTTGACTCGTTGCAGCACATCACAAACCCAGTGTTTAACACTATGACCCCACCACCCTTCCAACATCGATGGCAACATACTGTCGGGGGAAAATTAGGTTAAGATTTTATTGTTAGATGTAAGTTAGTTTTAAGTTTATAATAAATAATGTGAGCCCCATCACTTTTAATAAAAATACAGTTCATGTATAATGTACATCATTATACGTTTGTACAATGCAAAACACGATTTGGTATATTAGAATTTGTATAAAATGAAGCCAAGCTACAGGAAATACAATGAAGCAATTGTATTCGTTAGGTAGATTTGGATAAAGAATAATTGCGTGCGGCAGTAATTGATGAGCTTAAAATATATAATTGTACGAACCTGATCATGCTACAATAAAATTGGATACAAATTTTTATTGAACAAATATATTTATTTTGACATTTTAACACCTCACGTATTTTCAACTATTGTCAATATTTTGTCTGCTAGTGTAATATGTAATTTATTGTAATCCAATTTCCTGTATGGTATCAAGTTTTTAGCAGTGTATTGACGTATGTATCAATTATATTTATTATATGGTGTTATCTTTTTGTTTAACGACAGAAAACAGGTTAATAAAAAAAAAATAGATTAATTATGCTCTTCAATGCTTACATTATCCAAATATTCGTCGAACGACACTTCGATGGCACTTAGTAAAATACTTAGTAAAGTGTGCAACCTTAACCTACTAAGGATAGCCGGGAATGTTGAACGCCAGGGAGAACCCACTTTCTTTTCGTTTTCCTTCGGCCTCAGGTGTGTTGTGGTGGTGGCAGGAAGGTGACCTACTTCTTTGGCAAAAACATCTTCCTAGGTCGAAATTTCTCTCGTGTTCAGTTTGATCTGAAGAGCTACGGTTCGTTGAGTCATGTGTTCACTACTTTTTGGTGATTTCAACGCCCCTCCTAACTTTGGAAAATACTCTATGCAGTTAATAGGCAGAGAGAGCAGATTTGGCAGTTTTATTGACTGAAATATATTTCTAGATCAATTTTAAACTAAATTGTATATTTCTGTAATTATAATTACATACAGTGAATTGGAAATACCGAGTTATAATACAGAGTGTGTGTATACGATAAAAAAAAAAAATAATAAAAAATAAAAAAAATAAAAAGAAAGATATATTCTATATAATATGGTATAAAAAACTTATGTTATGCACCAACAATTCATTTTAACCTCAAAACATTTTTTATTGATATAAAAAAACAATTTATTATTTTGATTATTAAATTACAATTTATTACACATCAAATGATTGATATTCTACAAAAGAATATTTTATTGATGTAAAACATATGCTTATCAATCATTCATAAAAAAACAAAACAAAAAAGAAATTAAATTTTTGTTCCATATTCCTTTGGTACAAATTTATATATGTTACAAAATATAGATTCTACAAAGTAATCTATTTACAATTGCTTCATTATATTTACTGTAGCATTACCCGAAATGGAAGTAGAGTAGTGAGGTGAACTGATCAGCGTAAATTCACCCTTGAACCTAAACAAGCCATACTTATTACTGCTTAATTCTTAGTGGGCATTGGGAACGAAGTTTCTTCTACTTTACCTAACCTAATTTTATTGTAATATAATTAATAGTTAACGGTTGGAAGCTATTAATGATGATAGCTGTTAGATAAGGGGAAAAGTGTTTCATGCAACAGTCACGTAAAAGTGGTGATTTCCCCGTTGCCACGACGATATTTAGCGCTTGTTTTCACAGCCTCTACCATTATCCTATTCGATACGAAATACTGCTTATTTATCGAGGAAAAAAAAATTGTTTTTAAAAAAATATATAATTTTGATGGATTTATTTAATGGAGGAGCCTCTTAGGAATAGAAAAACCAACAAACTTTCTTTCTGAACTTCTTAAAACATTATTTACCACAATTGTCAATTTCCAATGAAAGTCACTTGATTTGCTTTAGTTTCACACCAGCTACAAATTAACGGGCATGATTTCAGGAGACATAGCATCTAAAGACCATCATCTGATTTTCGTGGATTTTATTTTTTTGAATCTTTGCTGTAGCAATCGCATATTGTGAATATTCTATAAATAATTTTTTCTTCTCACAATATACATATATATATATATCAAGAAGCAACCATTGCTGTGGTTATGGTGTGCCGTCGGTGAGTGAGTTCATCCGCCGGAGACACATCAAGTTTTTGACTCGTTGCAGCACCTCACAAACCCAGTGTTTAACACTATGACCACACCACCCTTCCCACATCGAAGAAAACTTTACGGTTGTACTTTTTTTTTGTCTTATTAGCTGATTTTCAAAATATATATTTTCGAGATTTTCTCTTTGTAATCTTCTATGCCTATCCCACTCTAGTATCCCGGACTAGATATGGTTTATTTCTTTATAGGACAAATATGAATAAATTGATAATCATAATAAGTCTTCTAATTGCCAAAAGAAAACTTGTATATGACGTTCAGATCTGTTGGATATGAGCTTCAACTCCTTGGTTGAATCGATCACCAGACCAATGCCACTTTAGTCTCCGAGGAGAATTATAGGGATGAGTGGCCTAGTGTAATGACTGTGCTAGGGGATTAGGACGGTTTGTGTAATTGTGATAAATGTTTCCATTCATACCATATTTAAAATTTTCATTCACCCAATCATTCGTTCAGTATTCACAAACAGCCCAGAGACCTCCCAAATCCACATGACTGTCACCTCACTCGCATGCGAAAGAGGAAGCGGAGTCTTACGCACCTCTATTAGTAGCGTTACCGGATACTAGGCAGTGAATTAAGAGCGCGAGAGCCACAGACGCTCAGGACATGATTGGGGAAACTGGCCATT